>CM020822.1:742500-1365006 GCA_009859135.1 Formica selysi | reverse complement strand
ATCTTGTTGATATCTTGGCAAATCTTGGTATGATTTACAAAGCATATGTAAGGACTAATTCCTTTATCATATTCAAAGTTACAGAGTTGTAGAGTACTGTTTCAACTGAATTATCATGTCATACTTGAAATTGTATGACATTCACAAGCCTGTTTCTCCAAACGGAATACGTGAACAATGCATCTGTATCATAGAACAAGGTTTCTATACGTACGTACTTTGTATACTGTTATTCATCGCATATCGAACATTCTGAAAACAATGTCGGGGAAGATGATAGAAGATTCATGCAGAAAGGAAATATGAGCGGATATATTTTAGCGAAATCATGATTTAAGGATGTATATGTCATATGAAACATTGACAAAAACATGAAAATTTCGTAGACTGTTCTACTATTTCTTCTGAGTATCCGTGCAAAACCTAAGCATAATTCTTTTAACGGTTTGAAAATTATTTAAGTTTAAAGTTAATATTGATTTTTATGGAAAATGGCGTATTGTAGTACTTATTGATTTTGACAAGGAAAAAACATTGCAAACGAAACAAAAATTTTTACTTATATTAAGAAAACTTTAATAAATATTTGTGCTAAACTTGATTTAGATCCACTTTCTCATTTAAAAGTTATTTACTAAAAATTGTAGAAAAATGTTCTCTCTCTCTCTCTCTCGCTCTCTCGCTCTCTCTCTCTCTCTCTCTCTCTCTCTCTCTCTCTCTCTCTCTCTCTCTCTCTCTCTCTGCAAATTACTCTTTTTTTTTTGTTTTTTGCAGTTGATTTCAGGGAGTATTGACGATCAAAAGTTTTTGTCATAAATTAGGAAAAATATTAATTACAACTATTTTCTTTTACGAAGACATTAAACATAGTATTATTTTGTAATATTTTAATTTTTTTATAATCCGGATTTATTTAGTTGATTTTTCAAACAGTACAAACATAAGAAATATGTTTTTTTTTTTAATTTTTTGCTACTATTGTATAGCCAAAACAGTCTTAAAATTGAATATAATAATATTTGCGTTTTGTATTAGGTTTACATTTTTAAAAGGTTGATGACCTGTGGCATCATGTTTATTGCAAATCAACTATCTATTGTAGTTAATTCTTGTTTCGCTGCTAATGCATTGCTGGAAATAGATGAAACATGTTTCAGTATCGTTAATGAATATAATAGATCTGTTATATTGTATTTTTCCATCTGTCAGAATGCTATTTGGTATACAATATATTTGATAGATGAAATTTATTATTAAAACTGATATTGATTATTTTGTTCTTTTTAGCATCGAGACAAGGATTGGTTATGTTGGTTTGCAATAGACATGTTAGCGCAGGCTTTGTCAAAATCTTAACAGCTTGAAAAATTTTTCTAGTTCCATTGAAAAATAAATGTATTTATAAATTTATTATAAAAATTTATAAATTACTAAAAAAGATAGATAGAAATAGAAATAGAATATAAATAGAAATTTATAAGACTTATACACATTAATCTTACAAACCGTGTTTCACCAATGTTACTTATACCTATAACTGCATATGATGCATAACAAATAACTATATGATGACAATCTTTTGAGAAATGCATTTGAATACATTGGATTCCTTTTTACATCTTTTGCTTTTGATATACAGGGTATCCTAGACCACCCGTACACCCTTTTTGTTTCAAAAACTAAGCATTTTTGAACAAAAATTGTATGGTTTTGAGGGGAACGTAAGATGGTGTCATTGGTTTGACCTTGGATGGCATCGTTAAGGTCAAGTCAAGGACACCTTTAATTTCTTAAATGGAATCCCCTATTTTTTATTGCATATTCTTATAGCTTATCCCGAGAGCTTTCCAAAACACTATAATAAAGTATTTTTTTAGTTATTTTATATTTTAACCTGACATATTTTAATATAAAAAATAAAATATCTCGTAAAATATTTAGTTTTCGATAATCTTACCGTAATACTTTTATGTACAGAATAAGGAGACAAATCAATTAGTAAAAAAAAATAGTTGTTTTTAAGAAAAAGTATGTAATTATTTACAATGTATTTTTTTAAACAATTATTTGTTTTTTTCTTTACACTAATTGATTTGTCTCATTATTCTGTATAAAAGTATTACGGTAAGATTATCGAAAACTAAATATTTTACGAGATATTTTATTTTTCATATCAAAATATGTAAGATTAAAATATAAAAGATCACATCGAAGTTGCGCAAATGTTTCCTTTGGTAGTCCCTTCGTGAAAATGTCTGCCAACTGTTCTTTGCTCGACACGTATTCAACATTGATGTTCTTCTTTTCGGCATGATCTCGTATCAGGTGATATCGAACGTCGATATGCTTTGTTGAACGATGCAACTCTGGATTCCGTACTAGCTTGATCGCACTCTGATTGTCGACTCGCAGCATCGTTGCACTCTTCTGTTCAGCGTCAATGCTTCTCATTAGTTGTCGAAGCCACAAAATCTCCTTTGTTGCATCCGCTGCCGGGATATACTCGGCCCCCGTCGTTGATTGTGCCCCCACACTTTGACGTCGACTCGTCCAAACGATTGGTCCTCCAGCCAATATTATTGTTAGAGCTATTGTTGACTTTCTTGTTTCTTCATTATTGGCGTAATCTGCATCACAATATCCGATAAGCTGATTGTTTTCATTGAATCGATAAATGATGCCTTGATCACTGGTTCCTTTAAGGTAACGCAGTATTCTTTTTACTGCCTTCCAATGTTTTATTGATGGATTTGTTAAAAACTTGCTGACATTAGTTACTGCAAACATGATGTCCGGTCTTGATACACAAGCTGCAAACATCAATGAGCCAACTGCTTGCTGATATGGAACTCCTTTCATCAATGCATCCACTTGATCCTCTGGTAGGCATTTCAAGTGCTTGTTTGTCTCAGCCGGCTATTGCTATTGGCTTCGCGTCAGTCATCCTGAACTTTTCGAGCATCCTTTTGATGTACTGTTCCTGGCTGATCTTGATCGTTCCAGCACTAGAATCCTTCTTGATTTCCATGCCCAAGAAATAAGCAGCGCTACCGATTATCACTTCGAACTCAGATTTCAGAACTTTCAAGACCATGTGAATAGTTGTCCGATTCTTTGCTAGCAACAAACCATCATCGACATACAACGCTAACAGTACTGTCTCGCCATCGATGGATCCACGGTACACGCATCTGTCTGCGCTACTAGCTTTGAATTCGAATCTTGTTAGAAATTCATGAAATCGCTTGTTCCATTGACGTGGCGATTGCTTCAAGCCGTATAAAGATTTCTCGAGCTTGACCACGGTATCCTCTTCTGCTGCTCCTTCCGGTAACCGCATGTAGATCTCCTCGTCAAGTTCGCCATTCAAGAATGTAGTCTTGATATCAAATTGTCCAATCTCAAATTTTTCAAGCGCTGCCATGGCTAATAAAGTACGTACGCTTTCATAGCGAAACACCGGTGCAAACGTTTCTGTGTAATCAATGCCTTCTCTTTGACTGTAGCCTCTTGCCATCAGACGAGCCTTGAATCTTGCAACACTACCGGTCTCATCACGCTTGATCTTGAAGACCCATTTAGACGTAATAGCCTTCCTGCCTTTTGGAAGGTTGAAATGGTCCATGTTTTGGTTTTCTTGAGCGCTTGTAATTCAGCATCGATTGCTTCTCGCCATTCTCTCGCATTGCTGCTGGCCATGGCCTCCGCATACGTGGACGGTTCTTCAAACTCGATTAGATTTACTTCGAATCTATCTGGTTGATGCAAATTCTTGCGATTTTGCAGCTCATATCGATACTTGTTTGGAGCCATGTTTAACTCTTCGACAGCAATGTCTTGCTCGACTGTAGTATCTTCTTCTACGACATCTTGTTCGACTTGTTCGACTGCAATGTCTATTAATTCCTCTTCACTCTCTTCTCGAGCAAACTGTAGCTTCGACGCTTCTTCCAATTCGGCTTCACATTTGGTCTCTTCATGGAACTTTACATTCGCTGACGCAACCACCTTCGGATTATTTGGTTCCATTAGCCGATAATTTGTTGACTCACCCTCATAGTCAATCAAAATCATCTTTTGAGCCTTTGGTGTCCACTTGGTCCGCTTAATTTTTGGTACATGTACATAAGCAATTGATCCAAATGTGCGAATGTGTGACATCGATATCTTCTTTCCAGACCATTTCTCATATGATGTCGAACCTGGACATTGCTTCGTGGATGTGCGATTTAACAAGTAGACAGCAGTCCGTACCGCTTCTGCCCATAGCCGTTCATCAAGACCTTTTGCCACGAGCATCGCCCGCGCACTGTCGTCAATCGTCTGGTTGTCTCTCTCCGCTCGCTTATTCTGTTCCGGTGTATATGGCGCCGTCGGTTCATGTTCGATGCCCTTTAATTCCGAATATGACAGGAACTCACTGTTCTCGTACTCAAGACCATTGTCGCTTCGAAGAACCTTCACACGTCGCTCCCACTTGTTCTCAAGCAAGGTTACAAACTTCTTGAAAGCTTCGAGTGCCTCATTCTTGTGACGCATGAAGAACACCATCCGGAACCCTGTGACTTCATCCTTGAATAAAATATCGCTTACCACTATACGATGCCATCGGAAACGGACCGCTGACGTCCGTGTGAATCAACTCGCCTGGTTGATATTCGGCCTTCTTCGTATTGGTTCTAAATGCGTCGACGCGACTTTGCCAGCTCACATGCCTCATATTGTAGCCTGGCCGTTTCTGATACATTAAGACCTTCGAGCATGCCGCGCTTCGACATGTGCTTTATAGCATGAACTCCAACATGTCCTAGCCGTTCGTGCCACGTTTGCAAATTTGCAACGACATTCACTTCAGATAGTTGTCGTTGACACACTCTCATTCGCATGATGAACAAGTTGTTGTCGGCCTTCTTAGCTTCTGTCACCATCTTGCCGTCTCTTTTAAATCTCATCGAGTTTTTGCTGGTCTGACAGGTCACACCCAACTCTCCTGCAGCACCGATGCTGAACAAATTCTTCTTGAATCCACGTATGAAGAACACTTTCTTCAGAGTCATTGGCTATCATTTGCCTCCCACTAAACATTCAACTTCGATTTCACCACGACCTTCAATGGACACTTGTTCGCTGTTTGCCAATGAGAATTTTGTTGACACGGATTCAAACTGCGAGAACCATTCTCGTCTTCCTGTGATGTGTGCCGACGCTTCACTATCGGCCAACCATTCATCATCTGTTGTTATAATTGCATTCGCTGATAAGACCATCGCACTGCTGGTCTTCTCTATTGAGTTCTGCTTCGAAGTGCTTTCTCTTTTGGCACTCGGGCACTTAGCCGCCACATGGCCTAGCTCTTCGCAGTTAAAGCAACGGAACGTTTTTTTGCTTTTTCTCGGTTCCGACTTCGATGTCCTCTTTTGTTGTGACTTCTTCTTGCTGGCTTCTTGCTTGATATGAAGCGCTTCCATTTTGGCCGCTGCCAAATCGTCAGCATCCTGAGCAGCTTCCTCGTGTTCCAACATAGCACAAAGTTCGCTCAAGTTTTGATCGGTCTCACTCTTGTTGCGCCAAATTGTTGCGACACCACGGTATTTCGTCGGTAATCCTTGCAGCAATTTCGCCATGACTGAGATTTCAGACAACTCATCATCCAAGTCTTTACATCGACGTGCCAAATTCTTAACATTGGCAATATGCTTGGATATCTCCATTCCAGTCTCGTATCGATAGTCATGAAAAGCCTGCGACGCCGCTAGCTTGCTGGTCGGATCCTTCTTCTCATGAACCTGCTGCAATGCTGTCCACATCTTATAGGCACTCTCACAGGTCATAATATGATCTACCTCAGACTTTTCGATGGAGTTACTAATCATTAATTCTGCGATCATATTCTTCGGATTAAATGCGGCCTCTCTTACCGCAAATGCTGCTGCCGTTTCATTCTCAGCTTTAATCGGCTTCTTGTTCTCGGTGACCCACTCCCACACATTGTGGTTTTTCAGATGTTCAACATTGAATCGCCACAGCTTGTAGTTGCCGACCCTGAGCCTGGCCGCTGCTGGGAACTTGACGATGCTGTTGGATATTGTCGTACACGATTACCGCTAACTGCACACTTACACTAACACAAAATAACGATGACACTCCTTTCGCACTGCTCGAGCGTTGATTTCACAAATTCGCAATTAAATTGCGAATCTCGTCACTATCACTTACAACACTTAATCGCAGTGGAAGCGTGCTGGGCCCATAACCTGTTGGTCATATTTTTAGCAGAATGTGTATTTTGTATCGTATCGAGATAACGTGTGTGATCTTTTGTTAAACATAAAGAATGTGTACATTAGTTTACATATGGCGCTTGCCTAGCAACCAAACCACTGTACTAATAAATAATATTATCGAACTTTACTACTAACAGATGGATTAGTCAGACAATTTATAGCATAGCACAAGCGTAATATATTTTAAATTTAATTATAGTAACTTTTTTTAAAAAAGAATGTACAAATAAATATTATATCAATCAAAGAAATAAAATAGTTGCTTTTTATAAATTACCTATAAGCTAAGTTTTTCTCTGATTAAAAAGTTATTTTATACTTAAATTTGTTTTTTTAATAAAAAATTTTCTTCACTTAAATATGTTCCACTATTTTAATTACATTGCAATTTATGAGATACAATTTTTAATATTAGAAATAATAATAAATAAATTTTGTAATATAATTTTTTATTAGTTGGCGCAATATTTTTATCATATATCTCACTATTTTTGTAGAAAATGACAACTATTTAGTAAAACAGTTTTTTAGTTTAAATATTGTAGTATCATGGATGCTGTGTGAGAGAGAGAGTAGCGTGTGTGTGAGAGAGAGAGAGAGAGAGAGTAGCATGTGTGTGAGAGAGAGAGAACGTGAGACAAGAGAGCGTAAGACAAGAGAGTGTGAGACAAAAGAAGAAAGATAAGAGAGTGAGAGATAAAGAGAGAGAGGACAGGCAGTGAGTCGTGACGCGTGAACGTGTAAGGAAGCCAAAGACCTAAGCCAAAGATTTCTTATATAATAAAGTTAATAGTTTCTTTCATTCGCATATCTCGAGTTTGATTACCTTGATCCCACAAATTTGGGGGCTCGTCCGGGATCGAGGGTCCGAGATTCAAGATTCAAGATCGAGGGTCCGAAGGATTGATCGAAGTTTTACACGCGCGTCGCGAGAAGACGAAGGGACAATAGTACGACGCAGAGTGAGTTTTCGCAGTGGAGAACGAATAAAATCGAACAGGCTGGGTGCTGAGTGACTGAGTATCGAAGAAACAATCAAGCGCATTAGCTGAATGCGAAAGTGCGTAAAAGACGTAAAAAAGGGGAGACGTTAAGAAAAACGCATGGAGCGCCGTTTTGCCGCCATATTGCAGACGCCGCGTGGTAAGCGGGTTAAACGAAGGGGCGCCAGGAAGAACGCGTGAGGCGCTGTTGCGCCGCCAGATTGCAGACGCTGCGTGGTACGCGGGTGAAACAAAGGGGGCGCTAGGAAGAACATGTGGGCCATATTGGTGATCCCGCGAGAGTGCGCAGAGAAAAAAGGACGCGAGGACGAAGGGCTGAATTCGCATGAGAAACGACGGAGACGAATTCCTGAAGTTGGAAAAACGGAAGCGTTATCGAGAATTGGCCACAGCAGCTGAGTGCGTAGGCTAGTCAATTTTCTCGATAGCGGTAGTATATACATACCGGGCGGCCATACGGACTGAGTGTCGGTACTGTGTGTCGCGGGAAAGCGTGCGGTGCTAACTTCTCTTTTTTAGAAAACGAGACGCAGTAGAAAGACATCATAGCGAACGCGGAACGATTCGACGTGGGTGATCTGACGGCAGACGAACTTCGAACGAAGTTGGAAGAGCGAGGACAGCCAACAACGGGTAGTAAGACAGTTCTACGAGAACGACTAAGGGGTGCGTTAGAGGAAGACAATCCCGACGATAATGAGGAAGCAGCTGAAGATATAGATTCGTTAACCATAGCACAGTTAAAAGACCGATTGCGTAACCTTGATCTAAAGGTAAGTGGCAGTAAGAATGTACTAAGTGCCAGATTGAAAGCTGCGCTAGGCACGAACGAAGAAAACGATGAGGAAGAAAACGAATCAGTTTCTGATCATGACACTACGAGAGTTTTGCAGCAAGCATTAACCTTCAAGGATGTCGAGGATTCTCTGGAAACCTTCAGCGGTGATGGAAAGCAAAATGCAAAACGGTGGATTAACCATTTCGAAGAGACCGCAGAGCTATGCGCCTGGAAGGATGTTCGGAAAGTAATCTACGCAAAGAGATTATTGCGTGGATCAGCCAAGCTGTTTGTGAATTTTGAGAGTTGCGCCAGATCATGGTCACAGCTAAAACAAGCATTGTTGACGGAGTTTGGGAGAACTCTAAATAGCCGTCAAGTGCATAAGGAGCTGAGTGCGGCCAGGAAGAAGCCGTCGGAGACATATCAAGAATACATATAAAGGGTGGTCCTCGTAACGGTCGCCACGATTTTTAAGGCACTTACAATAATCTGACATAAAAAAATCATAAACAGAAATTTATCAGTTTCTAACCGGCAACAAATTGCAATAATAAAAATTGACCAAACATTTTTTTTCCATAAAAAGCAAGCACCTTCAATTTTTTAAATGGAACTGCCTACTTTTTATTGCATATTCTTGTAGCTTATCTCGAGAGCTTTTCAAAACACTATAATAAAGTATTTTTTCATTAAGTACTTTTTGAGTTATTTTATATCTTATTCTGACATATTTTGATATAAAAAATAAAATATCTCGTAAAATATTTAGTTTTCGATAATCTTACCGTAATACTTTTATGTATAGAATAACGAGACAAATCAATTAGTGTAAAGAAAAAAACAAATAATTGTTTACTAAAATGCATTGTAAATAATTACATACTTTCTCCTAAAAACAATTTTTTTTTCTTTACACTGATTGATTTGTCTCGTTATTCTGTACATAAAAGTATTACGGTAAGATTATCGAAAACTAAATATTTTACGAGATATTTTAATTTTTATATCAAAATATGTCAGATTAAAATATAAAATAACTCAAAAAGTACTATCAGAGAAGCACACAAGAGAGGACATTTCGGTTGACAAAAGACCGAACACGTGATTCGAAAGGAATTTTGGTTCAAGCAGATGCGATCCAAGATTCAGAAAGTTATTAACAATTGCATAAAATGTGTCCTCGCTGAAAGAAAAAAGGGGAAACCAGAAGGACTATTGTCATCTATAGATAAGGGTGATACACCACTAGATACATATCACGTGGACCATCTAGGACCTATACCATCATCAAGAAAAGGTTACAAACATATTTTTGTCGTAATAGATGCCTTTACGAAGTTTGTATGGCTCTATCCCACCAGATCCACCACCACAGACGAAGTTCTCACAAGGCTAAAGAAGCAAGCTACAATATTCGGAAATCCCAGACGTATCATATCAGACCGAGGTACGGCGTTTACATCACATTTGTTTGAAGAATACTGCAAGGAACAAGCAATTAGACACGTTTTAATAACGACAGGAGTACCTCATGGAAATGGATAAGTTGAGAGAATAAACCGAATAATTATCCCGATCTTGACGAAGATGTCCATAGGAAAACCGGAAGAATTGGTACAAGCACGTTGACATAGTGCAGCAATATATCAATTCATCATACAACCGAGCTATTAAGACCACTCCTCTCGAGCTACTGATTGGGAAATCCATGTTTTTGAAAGAAGACCTACATTTCCGAAAAATAATGGAAGCAGAACTGATACAGCGTTTTAAACAAGAACGCTGTGAGCTCCGTGATCAAGCCATGGAAAATATCAAGCAGATACAGGAAAGTAATAGAAGAACCTACAATCGAAGACGCAAAGCTGCTGCTAATTACAAAATCGGAGACTTGATAGCAATTCAAAGAACTCAGACTGGACCAGGTCAGAGATTGCACCCTAAATTCTTTGGGCCTTACGAAATAACATCTGTATTAAGAAATAATCGCTATTTGGTGCGAAAGTCAGGTGAGCATGAGGGGCCAAACCGGACGAGTACATCAGCGGATTACATGAAGCTTTGGCCTAGTTACCAGAATTTGGAAACAGACTCAGAATACAGCTCAGACCTAGATGAAGACGACATTTATGAGAGCATCGAGGGCGATGCTTCTTGCAGAATGGCCGAGTGTAGTATCATGGATGCTGTGTGAGAGAAAGAGAGTAGCGTGTGTGTGAGAGAGAAAGAGTAGCATGTGTGTGAGAGAGAGAGAAAGAGAGAAAGAGAGAGAACGTGAGACAAGAGAGTGTAAGACAAAAGAGGAAAGACAAGAGAGTGAGAGATAAAGAGAGAGAGGACAGGCAGTGAGTCGTGACGCGTGAACGTGTAAGGAAGCCAAAGACTTAAGCCAAAGATTTCTTATATAATAAAGTTAATAGTTTCTTTCATTCGCATATCTCGAGCTTGATTACCTTGATCCCACAATATGATAGTGTTTTTGTATTAAAATAACACTATTTTGTATAAGAATTTTCACAACAAATTGAAATAACACTATTTTGTATCAGAGTTTTTTATAGCAATATATATTAAGCTGATGACGACAATGGTTATCAAATAGCAGTAACAATAATATTAAAAACAAAATTAACAACGCTTGCAAGTTGATATATTGCAATGAAGATAATATTCAACATCAGCTTGATATATGGCATATAGCGCATGATATGGTGCAAGTATCGAGCAAGCTACTAAGAAAGTTTATAAAGACAGACGCATACATCGCACTAGACATTGCGAGATAAGAAACGGGTGGACTTGTCTGCGGATATATCATTTGCAAGATATCGCCTAAAGTTGTCCGCGAACTCTTCAAAAGTTAGCGTAAGGTATGGAATAAGTTTTCTCTTTCTAGTTCGTTTCGTGATCGCGCGACACGCGAGCAGATCTTTTTTTGCTTTTGAAACACCCACGGATCATTATCCACGATGATCTTAATTTCTTCTTACGCGCCAAGGTTCTCACAACTGAGCTTATGTTAACTACGCCGCGCGGTTTCGAGCGACACGCGAATCTAATAACGCCAAGTGTAGCACAACAACGGTTAACAAAAACCGTCTGTACATGTATATGCGATTTTACAGAGTGCATCAAAAACTGTGCACTTTTCTTTAGCTATAGATTTTTTTATTAAAAAATTGTAAGTTGTCTTTTTTCTCACAACTCTATAATTCTTGATATTTATTCCAAAAAAGTTAAATATATACAATAATTATATATTTACCAATCGGTCAATATATCTATTACAGCATTAAATTTCAAGCACTGGTAATTTTTGCGAGTATGCACGAAAATAAAAATCTGATAAGAAATTCGTAAAGTAGACAATAATAATTTTTAGAATAAAAATCAGCAATTTATTAAAGAGTTAATATTTTTAAATTTTATAACTTAGGAACCGAGTATTATTTTGAATTAATTGCATTCCAATAACTGCGTACCAGCTGTGCACCATAAAGAGAAGCGTGGCATAAAGTGGCTATTATGATGGTGTAATGAGATTTTAATAATAAAAATAAAATACAATAAAGGACAATTTAGCAAGGAATTAGCCATTATTTGTTATATTGTTTGCGAATAGAGCTTTTTAAAATTAAGTTTTGAAGAAGTTTATATTTCACATTGTTAAATATTTGTATGCAAAATAGCATTGATCGGAGTAATAGAGTGTAATTTAAAATACGAGAAATATTCGTCCAATTATAATTATTATCCAAAAATCTAATTATTATAATTACATTAGTTTACAAATTTCACACTTTTTTTTAGTTTCAGGTCAGGTTTTCGAGAAAAACGGGTTTGAAATCCCCCCAAAACGCGTTTTTTACCATTTTTTAAAATTCATAGCAGACGAACCCGATGTGCAAGAGACTTTAAACAGGGCTCAAAGGAAAGCTTGAACATTATACTTTAATATAAAAATATCGAATCTTTTATCGTAGATACAATCGAACCTCAGGTGCGCTTTGTTTTTAGATATAGTCGCACTGTGTCAAATAGAACAATTGTCCCATGCAGTCCGATTGCAAGTAAAAGATTCGATATTTTTATATTAAAGTACAATGTTCAAGCTTTCATTTGAGTCCTGTCTGAAGTCTCTTGCATATCGAGTTCTTCTGCTATGAATTTTCAAAGATGATAAAAAACACGTTTTTTAGGAGTTTTAACCCCGTTTCTCTCGAAAACCTGGTCTGATAAAAATTTTTTGATAGCAGATTTCTGCTCAGCATTTAAAATTATTCTAGAAACAGTGTTCAAATGCTCTGGCACAAGACCTTGTAAACTAGTGTTATTAATAGTATAATTATTATAATTATAATATTAATTTATTTTAAACGTTTCTGAAGTTTTTAGAACCGCGGAATTTTTTTTATGTTGTACTACAATATAATTTTCATTATTACTATATATAAAATTTACCAACTAAAATTAATTAATATAATAATATCTCTCTTTTTCTCTCTTACATATACATACATCTATATATAGAATCGTATTACTTTTAATTAAAAGTCAATTTTTGTATTAGCTATTTAAGATTGAATGTATAATAGAGTGTCGTACACTACAGTATATATATATATCATAATTATAATGTAATGCATACGATATCTTAAATATAAATTTCGTAAAAGTAAGATTTAATTGAAATTAATTAAAGCTAAGATAATTTATCTAAATAAGAATTATATAAATGTCTTAAGATTTTTTAAAAATTTGTTTAATTTCGCTTTGATGAGAGCTAAAGGAATTACTTCGGCTTTTAAGATTGTTTGCATGTCTGTATATAAAAAGATATTTTTTAAAGCGGCAGCCAATGTGTCATTTTTAAGATCCTGCTTTTTAAGACCTATACTCTTCTTCTATGATGTCATTATGCTTGCAGAAGATTATTAACAATAAATTGGATGATCATCATAAAAAGATAGTGAATGAAGTGATTAGGTAAAAAAGAGTGAAATGAGATTATATTATAACGTGCTCTACTTAATGTGATATGATAACATGCTATTGAGTAATTTCCCTTTGATCAGCAGTAAAAATAATATTATTTTATCAAATCGTACATAATTAAAAATTACTTAGTTATTAATAAGACCAAGTTATTAAAAACACAAAATCACTTTTGCAAAAAGATGTTATTATTTAAATTTTTTATGAGGGTTAAGAAAACGAAAGAGGAAAAGAAATCGTGAACAGTTTCTTTTAAAATTGATAGAGACATTATGAGAAAAATACACACACAGTTGTAACATACTTTTATATGTATGTTTATCGAGTTAAACTTTTTTTTTACGTTCTATATCATTCCATGACAACTGTTCTTGAACGAAATTGTAATTCGAATATAGTACAGGTATAATGCTCGTATAGTAGAGATAAATCTGCGGATTTTATTTCGAGATTGAAAAATGTAAAAGGTCGTAGTGTACGCGACTTTCTCGTTGCAGTACATTGCTTTGTGGTAATAATTAAGATACGTATCGAATTTATTCACGTGTGTTTCCAGAGACATTTAATCGTACAAAACATACAAAATAGAAACGTATAATTTTGACAACACAATAGATTAAAATATGCGCCAACATGATTCTAATGTTTTCAAGTAAAATAAAAAATAACTAAACAATACACTCTTTTTTTATTTTTTTTTAAATTTTTTTTTTGCTAGAGATATCCGCAAATTATTTTAATCGGAAATTCCTGATTTGACAAAAATAGCGGAATAAAAATAGAGCGAAATGGCATTTATTCTGTTTTATCGGAATGTGTCGTTATTGCAAGTATAATTAAAATCCAGAAATTCTGGATTGCTTATTATACTATCCAACAAAAAAACGTAAAGGTCATACATTATAACATTCTTCAACGTTATCATTAACGTATCCGCAACGTGCACGGCGTGCAATAACGATCGCGATAACGAATCAAGTATGCATCGTACGTATCGCACGCCATTTTGGCGGGTATGTTAAAACCTTTAACTGGAGCGAGAGAGAATTTAAGTTACAATGAAAATAATACAAAATTAGAATAATTCTTTTGTTGATAAATTTCGTGACGAGCATTTTACTTTTTATGCTTATTACATTGAATCGAACATTATCTCATTTAATTTCTTCTGTGTTACTGATATCTTAATACTATGACAGAATTTAAAAGAGCTTTGTGAACCCGGTAAAACATCATAGCGAATATGTTAGAGTCTATGATTATATTTATATGGTTTATAATTATATTTTCTTTCTGCTATTTAATTTTAAAATATAATAATGTAAGTTTAATTTTAAAAAACCAGAAAAATATTTTTATGTATTATTGTAGATTCACAAAATTGTCAATATATTGTACATTGTGTTAAAAATTTTTTTCTATAAGAAAAAATAATCTGCAAATTTATTGGAAAATGTCAAAGCTTATTAATATTAGATTGTTCACGTAACGACTTTATTTTGGCTTACGGAGAGAACATGCATATTACGTATATTGCAAGAAAGCTTGTAGCGATGACGAAGTTGCACGTTACATGCATTCATGTATATCTTTATCGGCGCCCTAATGCTTCATCTGAGCGCGATAAAAAATAGAGGAACATTATATTTAGTTGTTCGAAGGACGCTTGTGTTTCCAACCGGGGTTTTTTATTGCTTGTCAAAATACACGATAGCACATTATTCAAATGATCAACGTACCAGGTCGATTATTATGGCTTACTTTTTGCTCTTGTTCATGCATTTGCAACGCGTCTTAGTTTTTACGAACGCGCAAGCGTATAATTTTTTTGACAAGAAATATATTATTGATTTTCGTCCCATTATAATATTGAATAATTTTCATATTAAAGATATAATGTATTTCGCATCACAAATCGTTATATTTGCTACTAGCAATATTTCTCGTATGATACGAAAGTATGATATAAAAGCAAAAAGTAATTACGAGTTTTTACATTATTTATTTTCTCGGAGAAATCTCTTAAAACAAAATTTTTCAGTAAACATTTTATTATCGAAATTATATTTGTCATGAAAGTTTATTTTGCGTGCATTAACTTATAACATCTATTATTGATATCAAAGTCGATTAATCTGTCATTACTATAAATTTATAATAACTACGTAGGATGCGAATTAACAATTGCGAGCGATTTCGTTTTTGCTCCCGGAAGCAAATCGAGCGATCAACGATTTCCTAAAGCGTAGAGCACGACGTTAAAAATGTTTCTCGAGGTGAATGTGCATTTTATGGACGTTCTTTGTGAAACGTACACATACGTATACATATGTTATACGCAGGCACGTCAGAAATTCGAAGGCGAGGCTTCGTACGAGATTGCATGCTGTTTTTCGTTGACTGAAATATACGGACAAGTGAATAAATTCGATTCGCGCGATACCAGACGATCTTCCTTTCTGAAAAGAGACATTCCTATGTTTTCCTAAAGCTATTTGAAAGGAATATTTTGTCTGCGATAGCTTATTCGTACACGTAGATATATAATATTTGGAGGTACAATTTTTCTACAATAAAAATATGGAAAATTTATATGAATAACAAATGTTAATTTTGGAAACTAGTTTGGTGTGTTCTTTATTATATATACACCCGATATCCTCCCGATTTAAATATTTATAAAAAATATACAATAATGTTACGATGTATTAATCTACGTGAATGTTACACAATTGTTTTATCGATTTGAACTGCATATTTCGATAAATTGTGCATTTTGAGGTACAGCATTAGTAACGGAAATGTATTTTTGCGCAGCGATAAAAAAGTTTTTTTTTTTATGGCACATTCGACTTTCTACAATTTTCCATTTTCTATGTCAATCGCGACAATACATGCAAACGTGATTTATCTAGTTTTTTGCTTCTGTGTTCCATGGAAAAAAAGAGTCTGTCGTTTCACAGAGTGACCCATTTTACTGAAATATATTGATGTTTCCTTTTTTTAATATAGTCGATTTAAAGCTATATCCAATTATTCTCGTGCGCAGAAACAGAAATTTGTTTTAAATCCCGTGTGAAAACAAATATCCTCTTTCTTCCTGCCGAATTTAACTTTTTTTTTTCTATATTTTATCACGCTTAATCTTTTGTGTGACACATACTAATTTTTTTTAAATTAAATAATTTTGGCAGCGGATGCTAAAGTAATATACAAAGTTAAATTAATTAAGTAATGTACTAATTAAATTAATTGATTTATTTGTGTTTATTGATTTGTTTATTGATTTTTTAAGGTAAAGTTTATATATATATATATATACAAATGATTGTGCCACATGTGTGTGTGTGTATGTGTGTGTGTGTGTGTGTGAATGTTATTAATAACATTCTATATATATAGTTTTTCTTGGATTAAAATGATTGAAAAAGCGTTTATTAATATTTTTATTTTTTCCAATAACAACTCCTCAAAATGTACGAGATTTAATTCTTTCGATGTTCGTCGATTTATTGCGGCAAATTTTTCTTAAATAATTAAAAAAGAAATTATATATCAAACAGATATATATACAGAAATACACATAATATGGACAATCATTTTTATATATAAATTATATATAGATGTCAAAATGGCAATGTAAATTCGTCTAAACTGAACAAAGTTACTTCTGCTGTCTAATATTAGTAACACTAACAAAGTCGTGGTCCGGAACAGGAAGTTTATAAAGATAATTTATTTTAGCAGTTACACTGTGTAAGCCAGCACGTGATAAGTAAAATAAGTGTAGTAAACGTAATTTTCTCAGGATGCACTGTTGTTGCACGAGAGTGTATAATTTTCATTTCTTAGATGAAAAAAATGTATTCTAATTAATTATACTTAATATTAAAATATGTGTTTAATCAAATATTCTCTCTTTATCATTTATTTAAAACATTTATAAAAATGGACGAAATGATTTAGACATTGCATTGTAGTATGTATTTGTATCTGCAAAACTGATGTACTTCAAAATTTTGTTTTATGTAGGAACGTATCTTAAATTCATATTTTAACTTCGTATTTTATCCTTGTTTCAAATTAATGGATATTTTGAAAGAATTTTTTTTGAGTCTTAGATGACTATTTCTCTCTCTCTCTCTCTCTCTCTCTCTCTCTCTCTTTAAATCTTTTTAAAATATTTAACGTTATGTAGAATCTTTCTTTCTTAAATGGACGCGCGCTTGAATCTCCGACTTCTTGGAATCTTCGATCCTCAGCAAAGAGATAAACAATTGCCATTCATTTAAACTTTCAGCGCTCTCTGATTCAACTTTTAAACGGTTCCGACTTAAAAGTCATTATGGTCTCAACGTTTTATTAAAACCTTTGTTTCGTAGTTTACCTTTGAAATCTGTCGCTAAAAGATTAGGCGTTAGAAGAGGAATATATCCTGTATAGCTAAAAAATTTGATAACATCCATATTTGTTTTAATTCGATATAATAATATTTAATTCTATTTCTTCATACTAAATATTTCATTATTTTTGTACATTAAATATCAACACATTATGGTATTTGATTCATCCCATTTGTTATTTAGGAGCTAAGCTTTTGTTAGCTTGAGAACTTGCTTCTTTCAAAATAATCGGCTTCCACAGCCTCATTTTTCCCACTCGAGTAGATGTATCTCGAGTTGCTTGAAATTCAACGTTGCGGCTGGTATTCGCCGCGAAACCGTGTCGTTTCTTTTAAATCGTATCGTGCACTTAGAAGCAACCTTCCTCGGCACGTAGTGTACATTTCTTGCTCCCGTAGCTGTTTCTTCTATGAAAAGTACACACGGGAGCGAATCTCGCAGGAACGAACAGAGCTTTTTCTCTTTGCGCGCACGGTTTTTTGCCGGTTCTGTCTTAGGATATGGAGAGAGATCTGTGCGAAATTCCGTCCCCGTAACGACGAAGATATCGCGGTCGATGTTTTGTTCTGCTCATTTTTCCACAATGCTCGTATTTTAAAGACATTTTTGTTAGACGATTTTTTCGTCGAATGTCTTCGTATTCGTGTGCTTGTCAATTGCAGTAATGGAGTGAAGGAAACTAGAATGGAAAAAGAGCTACAGAGAGAAGTTTCTTTTTGCTTCTTTATAAAGGAAGCTTTGTTTTCGTGATAAAATCTTTTTTCCAGTTTTCTATGCCAATGTGTTTAGAATGTTCCAAAACATCGAAAAATCATATTTAAAAAAAATATCTGTTTGCATGTATATATGTATGTACGGAATGTACATTGGTATTGAATTTTTTTTTCATTTTTTAATAAAATTTTGAATTTTTTGAGAAATGTCTGTACACGCTGTAACTTTCGCAACTTTTGAGATATCTTCCTCTATGAGGAAGCCAAAATTGAAAAACTCGCTTGCTTTAAAAAGCTTAAGCTTTGTAAGCGAAATAAAATGATAAGGAAGCAATGTGCAAGTTTCTAATTTGCACAATTTTCATCTTGTTTTATTTTTGGAATATATTTCCTAAATTTTAAATGTATATGTGTGTTTGTGTTGACCGACTTTTTTGCGATAACAGCGTTTCTATTTAAAAGAATATTTATCGGAATTCATCCAAAATTCAAGATAATGGTATTTAAAGAGATTTGTTAGTATTTTCAGATACCACATAGGTAGGTAAATGCAAGATATACGCAGCAATATATATTTGTACATAAAAGTAAAAGAATTGTCAGTATAAACGCTGATTTTCTTTATTAAATTCCATATAAATATTCCGTTATACAATATATGGAAAAATAAGAGGACAATTTCCTTAATAACGAGTCAATAAAATAGAAAAAGATTGCATCTCTTGTCAATTCTATATTTGAACAATTTAATAATTTGTTCATAATATCAATAATATTTCAATTGAAGTTGCTTTTTACATCTACGTGATCATTATAAGTTATTTATTGCATTAAAAAATTCGATCGATCAATACCGCGAATGCTTTCTGGCAATATTACAAAATTGCAGATATATTTACGTTGTTTATGCATTTCGTTTACCATGGATGTACGTGTTTCATCTCGAATCGTATCTTTCATGATTGCTAAAAATAGTGATTTTTTTTCATGCGCGAGCAAATTGATGTATAAAACGTGTCGCAGAAGATACATATGCGCATACAATGATACGTTTAGTGTCTTTTTTCGCGAGACGCACAACGTAACGTAAACCCTCTACTTTCCTCTCGTGCACGTCGACGATCATTCGTGCAGAAAATTGAAAAGCCGCACGAAAAGAACGACGCGCGTTCCACTTTTTTGGGCAAACGAATTATAGCTAGATGGAATGAGTGCGATGGATGACAAGATTGCACTATATTGACATAGAATCAATTTAAAGCTGCTGCGCGACGATTTTTAATTGAAAGTAAAAAAATTACCGTGTTTCGGCGCGTGACATTCAATCGACTTATATATTTTTTTTTCGCTTTGTTGCAAATTAATTAGTTGTGTCAAGGGACTCTCATTTCCATTCACTATAAAAAAAATAATATTTTTTATTAAATAAATCGCCGATTAATATATCCAATTTTGATCAGATTAATTGAAAAACAATTTTTGCTTACGTAGTTCATATTTTTATCGTGTAAATGTAATCACGCATCATTAAAATATTATTCATCTACTGCGATATAGAGTAATGATTGGAATCTATAATTCTTGGTATTCTGCGATTTTCATGACGTTCATTTAATAACTATGATTGATTTTTACTATTATTGTGTATAATCGTACAAATACGTACTTAACAAGCAGTTTTTAGAAATGATAGAAATAATCGGATGAAACGAGGAATGTATTGGAGTTATTATGAATGTAATTCGGCTATATATTGACCTGATAAATTATATTTATATGTCACAAAACATATTTTGTATATTAATTACGATATTAGTTTGACCTTTTAATTTAAAATGGTAATTGTGATTTTTGTACAATTTCTAATCTGGAAAAATCAAATAAATATAAATTTTTCTATAAATTTTTCATCATGTAATTTAATACTGGAATATCACAACATTATTATTCTTAATTTTATAACATTAGAAGGAAATTAATTTTTTTTTATAAGGATAGTTTTATTCCAGTTTTCTTTTCTTTGAATCTAAATAACTCCCGAACGCATCAACGTATCAACCTCCGGTTTGCACCAAAAATTTTCTTTTATTATGCCCTTTTAAACGATATACTACAATATGGGCGGTCCCATTTGAAATTTTTGATTTGAGGTTTCCCTGGGGCACCTCTTTAGGGTGACAACCCCTCTCCTTAACCCCTTTAAAAGAGTAGCCTCTCGAAATGATGGAACATGTATTTTGTGGTTTTTTATAATTTTGAGCCGTTTCCGAAATATAGGGAGTGGAGACATTTTATAGACACCCTGTATAATATTTATCGTAGCGTGACCAGCGCAACGGTTATTGATTCTTGGTTTCTTTCAAAAACTGTGAGCTTGTGGACGAGCGCGTATCGTTCTTCATATAGGTTTGCGCGCATTTGTGTGAATGAAAGCTTGCGTTTCTCTCTTTCCTTGTTGCGGCATCATACTGCGAATGGTACCACATGATGCACACCTGTCTCATGTGACTTCTCTCTGTAGCGATTGTAACGTAGATTCACATCGCATTCAGGACCGACAAAGCGTTAATCGATATTAATTACATCACTCGGTTTCTATCATTCGAATCCATTTTCGGCTCTGTTGACCCGACGCGGAACGAGCAACCGTTTGGCTTTCCGCATGGGATCGCGCAATGGATATCGATGATCGCTTTTTGTTAAAGCGAGATAGATATATTTGCATGGGAATTGTGATATCGCGCCGGGTGTTACGCCAATTCGACTTTCGATGTGACATAACGAAACGTGACGCGTAACAATGCGAGGCTTGAATTCGAGCGACGCGTCGCTTCTATGGGGTACGATATAATGTAAAATCAAATCAAATAAGGCCATATAATATTTATTCAGAGAGCGATATAAATATTTGAAATTTTTTTTAAAAATCGACGGATAATCGCACACACACACACACACATGTAGTTTGAAATTGATAAAACTATAAATTACTTTAAAATTGTGCGATAAAACACGCTTTATCAAAATACGACACTAGATATAATTCTCGCGTGTGTGATGATCGTGTGAGATTCATATCAATGGAATTGGATGGTTTTAAAGTTTGCTTTATTGGGAAATTACATTGATTCAAAGTGTATATCAATTTATAGGGTTGGTTATTTCGTTCGCGAAGTCCACGATATTATAATACTGATTTACAATACACATTTATCTTCGTTAGAGTAAAGTCATGGTAAATTCCTCGCTAGTAAGCATCAGCACGGTCATGCGCAAAGTACATAAATGTTTCGATCATTATTTTTCCAGCAGTAGATGTTCATTTGCCTCGTCCAGCATTATACCAGTTGATTAAGTAAAATTAATTTCCCTAGTACAATGTGTACGCAAGGAAGTTTTTTCTTACTCCATACAAATTTTACGCTATTCTGGCAAAATACAAAAGGAAAAATTAAACTAGTTGGATGCTCACGATACAATAATATGATGCATATGGGTGTGCATATGTTTACACTTATAGTATATTATATATACTATAAGTATATATAATATACTCAATATGGCGGATGTCAAAACTTAAAAAATGTTTAGATTGCAATCTAAACATTTGAGTCCACCATTTAGAATTTGACAGTTTCGACATTGGATTCGTATTCAGCGACCTAAAAAACTCTTAAGTTTAAATAATAATTGAAAGCTATTTGGTAAATCGTCAATGACCTAAGTCACATCTAACTTCTGCAATACACTCCATATTTAACCATGGATATCTTATTAACCATAACCGATACCAAAAATTTCTTTTGAGGGTTGAAAGTCCTAACAATTTTACTTTATTTTGATTGTAATAAAACTTCTCCAGCACATCACATATTGTAGCTATAATATGACGAAGTTCGTGAAAACAGCCCTTTTTTGCAACTTTAATTGCAAATTTCTCAGAATTTGACATGATGGAGCAATTTCGTGTTCAGCGTCCAAAAACCTATAAGAAA
Organism: Formica selysi; assembly: GCA_009859135.1. Taxonomy (NCBI): domain Eukaryota; kingdom Metazoa; phylum Arthropoda; class Insecta; order Hymenoptera; family Formicidae; genus Formica; species Formica selysi. The sequence goes on along the minus strand of CM020822.1, from coordinate 1,342,831 downwards.
CGACTAGTCCAGTTCCGGTGTCCGAAAAAAGTTATTTTTTGTTAAACGGTGTAATGTATCAAGTGGCGAATTTGTCCCGCATTTTTACTACTATATTAGAAATTAAAAAAAAAATGCATAAAAACAAGTGTTGAACACACAAGAACACTTGGAAGATGCTCTCCTTTTTTGTATCAAAGAAGATACGAAGAAGTGCATTGCGATTTCATCGAGTTTCCTCGTCACCAGACCTTCCACATTGTAACCGTTCGGAATATCTGACGCAACGTTCGTTCCTCGTAATCCACGACGATTCTCGTCGCGATACGTAATCTTCGAATGATCTCGTAACTGACACAGAAATGCGACCGCGGGTATAGCGGTTAAAACGTCGATGTCGCGCGATGCAGCGATATCTAGAGCTGTGCAATCGTTCGACCGTATGCGTGCAACGGTTTACGGTTAGCGGATACCATCACCGCCGCCGTCGACGGCGGAAGAAGTGGTGAAGAACACGGGATAGCCGGTAGGAGGTGCCGAAGAGAGTGGCGGAAGATACGTAACACACTTTACGGGCGCGAACGGATAGAGACGGAAGCGAGGTCGTATATAGACCGGGAAAGAAAGAGAGAGAGAGAGAGAGGAAAATAGGAGGTGGAAGCTTTCGCGGGCTGCGAGAAAAATCAGAGGGGGCAGCAGGGGTCGGAAAAGGAGAAGGGGCAGTGGAGGCCATGAGGAATCTTACGGCGGTGGGGGCGGGTGGCGGCAGCGGCGGCGGCAGCTCGTTCAGCACGCAGGATCAGTCTCGGGGAGAGAGACCTCGCACCGACGTTTTCGCCTCGCTCTAGCTAGTACCTCCGCCGCATTCGTACGTGCTAGAAAACGCGCCGTATCATTGACGATTTTGAGCCGCGGGAGAGAGAGAGAGAGAAACGCCGCGGATAACAAAAGGCTCCGGGTTTCACACGTCTCTCTCCGCGACACCGCACTTCTTTCTTTTTTCCTTACTCCGATATCTATCTTCTTCGCCTTGGACGACCCACGCGTTCTGGTGATCGCGTCGGTTGTTGTTGTTCAGTACGGTTAACGAAGGGCCGGCTGAGGGCGAAGGAGAGAGAAGAGAAACACGAGGGAGACAGAGAGTGAGAGGAGAATCGCGTGCGTCCTCGTTCGTCCTCTTCGATCGAGTACGCACCTTTCTCGGTCGACGAAGGGAGAAAAGCGAGTACACCGCGTGTAAGGATTATGCCACGCCGCTATCAGCTTAAAGTGACAATCCCGGTGTTGTAGAGAAGCGCGCAAAGGGCTGCAGCAAAAGTAGGAGAAGAAAAGAGGGAGAGAGAGAGAGAGAGAGAGAGAGAGAAAAGGAAGAAAACCACTTAAGAAACGCGTTGGCGTTTAAATCACGAAGTAGTACGGCTTGAAGTACCCTTTTCCTTACGAGGGTACGCATGAGTGTACGACTAATTAGCGAGGGATGCTGGCATAGTGACGAGAAGGGAAAGGGGAATGGGAGTCACCGGCACGACCAGGTCGAAGAGCCAAAGATAAGGGAGATTGTGTGTGTGTAGTAGAAAGTATTTCGTATGCGAGTATGTTCGGTGGACCCCCGGGGCGTACTGAGTAGAAGGGAGGCTGCGAAAAAGGCGAAAAATCCCTCGATCTTTCCACATCCTTTGTTCCCGGAATTCCCGAGTAGCTGCGTTGAGCTCGCGAACGCTCGAGTATACCTGTGAGGCTGACGGTTCGCTGTCTAAGCGTTTTAGAACCGACGTTTCTCTTTGAATTAGACAAAGCTGGGATATAACGTACGTCTATATAATGTACAATTCTTTTCCTATCGTTGAATTTTCCGAAGTCAGCTCGTACATTTTACACGCAAGACGAAAGAGGAATAAATAGCTGGAAGGGAATTAGGGTCATTCGATAAGATATCTGGCTTTCTGATCACGTCTCAGACCGCTGATCTCCTGTAAGATTGGTCATTTCGTAGGTCACTCGGGAAGAATTTTATTAAACTAAATCGTACGAGGAACTATGTATTGAGTTCGAAAGCCTTTTGAAATGAATATGATTAATCCGAAACACAATAAACGAAAATAAAGAAATTACTCATATTGCGCTTAAAATTTTGCTTATTATATATATTTGTGTTCTTTTTTAATATAGATTTCAAGATCCTTTTTTACATTCTTTGATAAACATTTATGATCTGACAATTTATTTGGTAGTAAATACTTTTTCACACCTTCAATGTTTAATTTTAAAATGTGAAAAAAGCATTTGGGATATAGAATGTTTAATATACATATTAAATATACAAAATTTTACATACATATATATATACAAATTTTTTTTAATAATTTTATATATATATGTATATATGTAAAATTTTATTTAATTATAATAAGAGTAATCAAAGTAATAAAAGTAAGTCCGTCATTTCTGTAATATTAAATATTAGAGTAATTAAACTTGAGATTAGCTCTTTGCAAAAAGAGAATCCAATGATAACTGCTCGAATATTAAGACTTTACGGTCTCTACGGAATTTCAGAGAAACTTGGAATGAGACTCTCGGGAAATTGATTTATCGCGACGTATCTATTTATATATCATGGTAATATGCGAGAAGCTTACACATCAATAAGCAATTTGTTCTTATCTATTTTTATATTATAGATACGGCGACACATATATTGAATCACATATATAGATACGAAGGAAAAAGCTAATACGCGATACATCGCGAAATCGATACATCCCCCATCGCGCGGTCTCTCGCTGTATGTAAATAAACAATTCCATCGCCGACCCACATGCCTTGTTAAGGTTAAACGCTAAAAAAGCGGCGTTTTGATTCGGCAGTCGATCCCGGGCGGGCGTGTTGTTCCCCGTTGTCGAGCGAAAGCTTGAAATTTTAAACGCCCGTTCTAGATTAAATTCGACCCGTGTATACCGCGGCCGCGCGCAACGTCATCCGACGGCTTTAAGCCGCGCGCTTAAACTTTAAGCACGAATCGGTGGGGGAGAATAATGCAATCGGACGGGTAATGGGTTAAACGCGGCCGAGTACCTTCCTCCCTCCTTCCCCGCCCCCCTTTTTCTCCCTCATTTCTCTCTTTCTCCTCGTGCAGCTGCGGCCCTTTATCGGCCGTCACACATACCGGGACGGTACGATCGATAGCGCGCGAATATATACGCGGTATATACGCAAAAAGCCACGGGCCGCTGGTCGAAGCCCCGCGTATATCTCGCAGCGGCGTGAAATTATATATCGTTGCGATGTGTGATCCGCAGGACGCAGGTGAGATAATATGCGCTCGCGAATTGCGCGCGAGGGTGCGCGAGCCAGGAGGGTGCCATCGTGCCGGTTGCAGTAGTGACTTGCGGGCTTGCGGGCGGACACGTTGCGAGCGCAGCTTGACAGCTTACGTTCCATGTGTCGTGAAAGGCCTGTGCCAACGGCGGCGATCTCGCGGGCACGGTTTTTCGGGCGAACGACGGCTTCTCGTGAGTAATCGGGGGTTTAGCTCGGCTGCTGTGCCAGCTTCTGTCACCTCCTCATCTTCTTTATCGTCGTCATCCCGGCGAGGAAGTGCAAACGCGGGGTACAAAACGCTCGCGAGACGAATCGCGAATCCTACGAAAGAGAGAGAAAGAGAGAGTGAACGTCATCGTTTATCTCGAGGGATATACGAAGAGGATATTGCACGAGAGACATTGGTCCGCTGGCGTCGTGGAATAACGCTACTACTGAACCGGTAAGCTTCTTTCGTGCGGTTTATTAACGCCTTGTAATCCTTAGATTTTACGAGGAGAAACGTCGAGATATCTTGGATATTCTCTCTTTATTTTTCTTCTCTACTCTCCCTCTTTCTCCGATAATATGTTCGATCAAAGAGACAGTTGTTTACGAATTCTGAGTAAAAATTGTAAGCAACATATGATAATACATGTTAAATATCATCATTGTAGAAATTTGTATGTTTATTCGTGATGATAGCGATGCGACAATTGACGTAAAATAGACTTTTCCAGAGTTGTAACATCGAAAACTGAACTCGTCTAAAGTGTACTTAGACTTTTCGGTTTTGCACTCTTTCTATGCAAATTGACAGTTTACTTCGCTTTACGATTTCTTTCAATACATAGCAAATAGTATCAAAATTCGATTCTTTATTTGAGAATCTATCGCTATTACGATAGCATGAAAACATCTATATATACGCTGGTTTATAAATAATTTTGTTGAATCGTAAAGAGGTCGATACGTTTAGATTTCTCTTAAAAAAGATCATAAATATCTTGCAATAATAATAGTATTTATACACTACCGATAGTTTTTTCGCCATTTATATTCTGCGATAGCACCATTAATAACAAATTTATTATGTTAATTCACAAATGTAATCACTAAACAAGTCGATAATAATATTTGCGGAACAATAAAAGATGGATTAAGAGAAGATAAACACTAGATTAGGGTAAAAACTCGTATATGGAATGACTGGCGTGACTTCGTGGACACTGTACATAAATTCGAAATACGCGGATTCGCGTGCTTGGATTAAATATAATCTTCTGGAAGAGTAAATTAGGGAATACGTTCAATTACCTTGAGTATTCGCGTCACGAAAAGTCGAATCATTGCTCGCGTCTTATGTCGCTTTCGTACCGCCATAATGAGACACCCTGTATATACGTTCAATTAGAATTAAGAGCTTTACAACAGCTGCTTCTCCCGGCAAATTAAACGACCGACAGATTAAAACTTCACGCCGTTAATCCCGTGGTCGTTGTTTTACAATGATTAACGTCGTTGTAATAATCATTTGCTTTTTTAGGTGAAATTTTCATTTGAAATGTTATTCTCTTAGGAAGATTTATAATTAAAGTATAATATCTCTTTGAAACCTAACTATATATTATTTATACAAAATGATACTACAGATGTACTTATATTAATATATTATTTTTTTAGGCATATATAAAATAGTAACAAAATTGTAACAAAATTGTTTATACTTGCACGTGCATATTTTTGATATTTTTTTACGCGAACATAAATTGACACGAATCGAATAAATTGTGCAAAATAAAATACCAAAGAACTAGATATACTTCGAGACTGGAAAACCTCGCGAAAATAACGCGCATGCATTTTAGCTAAAAAAAATTAAGTCATTTATGACGATATATAATCATATGTAATATGATAATGTTGATTAGATAATTTCTTTTAAATAACAATACATGTATTACTATTAATATTATAATTTTATTATTATGTTACATTTGTCGTGAAAGTATAATTAATAGAATAGTATTTTTTTTTAATATTTTGATATTAAATCTTTAATGCTAGACACACACTTACGTGCAAGAATATTCGATAATAAATAACAAGCAGCTCGTATACTGTTTTCTATTAACACTAAGAAATTGAATTTGTCTTCTATTACTTCTCGGTTTAAATGACGCAACGGACACTTTTGTAAAGCCATTTTTGTACGATAACGCATTTTATGACTTGACGTTTAAACGATTTAACACTCATCTTGTTGCGCATTAACAACGTTTCCCATCGTTCAATTTACCGTCGCCCTATCCAACCGCGGCGAAGCCATGAGGCTTTTGAAGTGTCTGCATAATTCATGGTCGATCTCATAGCAGTAACCTCTCTCGTCCATCATCTTTGGCTCGTCGGCCGTTTTCATGTTCATCACAGCACACTTGCGAAGTAAAGCGTGCTCGAGATAACGCTGCCAAAGGCAATCAGTTTCTCGTTTTTTTCAGTACACAAGAAATCAAGAAAATCGATTTTACATGAATTTTGTCCAATATTGACATTGGAATGTGCATGTGTGATTTATTTTCTTAATATCTTATGCTTTAAAAAAGTAATAATATAGGAAGTGAATTTATAGAAGTTTTAATAGTCATAAATATAATAATGTCATAAAATAAATAATTTGTTTTGGAATAAGAACTATGTCTCTAAGAAAACCATTTAATTTATATGCCACGGCTTTCAAAGTTTTTTAAAGAACTTTATTTAATTTAAAGAACTTTATTTCTGAGAATATGAAACTTTTGACATCTTTATTCGTTTGTAACTTGCTGCAATTTTTAACAATTTTCAAAAATATCACATAGATTTTATACCCAGAATATGTTAAAACATATGAGTTAAAAATATGTCTAATAAGAGAAAGACATGGTAGAATATAAAATTAAAAAATCTGTTTTATATTTATATGAATTGGAACGCATATTCAAGATTCTTTACGCATTTATATGCACGTGCTAGAATTTTTTTTTTAATTTTAATTTTTTGTTATAGTAGACCGCGAATTTAATAGAAGTAGCTACACTAGAAGCAGCTACAGAGATATTTTATTCGCGATGATATGAGTCTAAATAAAGGAGTAAATGCGCATTTATCGATTTTTCAGACTTTTTAAATACGGAGAAGCTGCGTTAAAGTCCAGACGTATACGCTGAAAGTAGCGCAAGGTCATGCAACAATAATCTCACAAGTGTAGTTTATCTCTTTTATCTTACAAAAAATATTTTATTATAACTTATTAATTAAAGAAACACATGCAATTTCTTAGACGTTTGCATAAAGCTATAAAAGAAGACCCTAAAAAATTTCAGCAGCTTTCTTGCGTATTTTTATCTCAAATGTATATATAAGACTAGTATTATTATATATATTTTAATATCTTAGATTATATAAAATTTATAGAATTGTAAATATTTATGTTGTTTTTATTATTATTGCATTAAATATATATACTATGTGGTAAATCGATTAAATTAATTACCTATTATAAATTATATAAATTTTTGCAGAACATTTGAACATATTTGTCGTTTCTAAACTGGAATTAAGTTATTTTCAATTGCTTGCCATTTGATTTTAATGATAAATACATTTGATTTTATATGTTTATAAATTATTTTAATGATTTTTAATGATAATGACACAAAACATATGCGATGTTTGTGAATTAAAATAATATATATTTTAAAAATGTAAAAGAGCTTTATGATATTTTGAATAATTTAGGAGAAATACCCACGCTTTTTTAATATCGAGGTTATTGACCGAATCTAAATATATAAATATATATATATATATATATATGTAAATCACGAAATTTTCGCGAAATGTATTTCGTAAATTATCGAATTAATGACAAATTTGGATATATGACTAGTTCGCATATTCGAAGTTCGGATCTAGAGGCATTATTATGACGCACAGAGACGTATGTATAATACATACACTGATGAAATCTTCATATAAAACAATGATTACATGCATAGAGAACGAAGCTTTTTTCCTCCTTCAATCAACACGCGGCGCTCGATCGAAAACAATTTGAATAATTCCCTTCGTGCCGACTCACCGGTAACTTCTTAAAAAGACTTTCGATAGCTTTGTAAATCGTCCCGATGGTCGTTACGGCTAAGTACTCGATCGGTACGAAATTCTCTTTTGTAATCGCATAAACGATTTCTTTGCACGGGTCTTTGTTGCACGATAATGCTGACACTTAAACTATGGGAATATTAAGGCATTTTACATACGCATAGCTTCATTATTTCATTCTTATCCTGCAATACAATTTTTTTTACTAATTACTACTGATCGACAAAATGAGACCTTTTTTGCCTTAAATTCTATCAAATCGTTTTTTAGCGCTGATTATGAATCTGGTTGTAAAAATGGCATACCGCGTCAAATTTGTGAGAAAATCTCTGTCAAGTGGCAAAATAGGTGTTTTTGATACTTTTGCGTTATATCTTTTGATGAAGATGTGCTCCAGAAAGCTCAAAATGAAACTCAAGACTTATACTTTATGATAAAAATGCCAGAAATCCCAGGCATTTCCCAGGCATCCCAGAAAGGTTTCCCTGAAAAAAAGTGGTCGAAACATAAAAAATATCATTTATCGCAGTGTTCCGCAGTCATATGTCTCCAATTGTCGGTTACTAAAATACTAATGCCAAAAACTACTCTAATTTTGTTCTTAAGTGATAGCGACCACAAAAAACTACACATACCCACTTCCATGATTTGAAACATTTTTCAAAAATTTGATCCGCCATTTTGGATCCTTTATTTTTAATTTTGAAATTTCAACACGTGATTCATGATGAGTGACCAAGCAAACATACTAACTTTCATGATTAGAATGATATTTAAAAAAATTTTAGTAACGTACAATTGGAGACGTATGACTTAGGGGACACTGCGATAGATGTTTCTTATGTTTCGATCACATTTTTTTAGAAAAATCTTTCCTGCCTGAGACATCTGGTATTTTTATCATAAAGTATAAGTCTTAAGTTTCATTTTGAGCTGTCGCTGTGTTCTGGAACACGTCCCCATCGAAAGATATAATTTACGCAAAAGTATCAAAAACGCCTATTTTAGCAACTTTGACTGAGATTTTCTCAAAACTTGACATGATACGCTATTTTTACAGCCAGATTTGCAATCACCGCTAAAAAATCTACCAAAAATGACTTCATAGAACTTAAGGCAAATTTGGTGTTGAACAGTATTATCTATACATTATATACATAACGAAAAATGTTAAATGACGTAACATTTTTACTTGAGTGACACATTTTTTTATGTATATTAAACTTTCAATGAAAATCGATTCAATTATCATTAATAGTATATTATATCAAAATCGTATGAAGTATGCGTGATTTTATTCTTACGCTATAAAAATAAGATTTTGCTATTTGAAACGTGCGTGACATAAACTGGATATTTTTGTCGTAACACAAATCGAAGATTTCCGTTCTCTTGCTTCGCCGTTTGGTATTGCTGTAATCGCGTGATACAAAAATTGCGAGCCAGGATACTCGGTGACCGCCTCGCCGATTTAATAACAGAATGAATGTAGAATCTAGCGCAACCTTGGCTCGCCAATTCGACTTCTATCGTATCTAGATGGATGTTGGCTCGTATCGAACTCTATAGCAGTCACCCTTGACATTCTAAGTCGTTTCTAACTGAATCGTCATCACCGGACACTATTGGGTGTATCATAAGTCAATGATTTTGAATAATTCATTGTGTCGAGTGTGAGAAGAATAAAAGTTTACAAAGCGCATGGTGCCGATTACGCAAACGCGACACGTAATTTCGAATGGTGTAATATATATTTCATATTGGAGAATATATACAATATATAAATACGCAATATTTAACACGATATTATACTCGTGTTTATGATATTTTATAATTTTTTGTAAAATATTACAACTGAAGAGACGTACACATATTATATTATAACTATCTCCAGTCAAGAGAATATGTAATAATGCAATAATATTAAAATATTATAATACAATATTATAAATGATACAAGTAATTGAAATAAAAATATCGAGAAAGCTTGCATATAATTTATAATTTAACACATTTGTTCGGCACATTCGTAACTTTACAACAAAGGGAAAATTACGAATGACTTATAATAAGATACGAAAGCTTTTAAAAGGGCCGGTTACTTTTTGTTATCAAACGATTTACGGCTAGATTTCTATCCAATCGATAGCGGCATAAAAAGAAACAATTTTTGTCCTCATTTTTCGAGGTGAGCCGTTTCGAAGGATCGATACCAGAACATGTAGCACGACAGCAGGATTTAGTGCGGCCTTGAGCTATTGATCCTACTAACCCCATTGTATGTGGATCTTTCCTTTCGATTTACTTCGACACTACACGTGCGTTCAGTCGACCATATTGAATTCGCTTAATCGTATTCATGCAATAGTAATATCAACGCGCTACAATATATAATCTTTGTATCATGATCGAATAATGACGATCGATTAATCATAATAACGTTCATTTCAAGCGATACCCGTCACGAGTTTAATGTGACATACGTTCACATGTGCATCGTATATCTTTAATGAAGATCAGCAGTTTTTGACTCGATTGGTCGATTCAGTTTTGATATTTTATTCTATCTTCTAATCATTGATAAATGTTACCAGCTAAAGAAATTATACGAAAAATTATAGTGGGTAATAACATTATTCTTCAAGTCAATTATTTATCATTATATCTAGCATTGCAATTATTCCACAGATTTTATAATGTATAGGTAGACAAACAATCTTTGATATAAATTGTCGTTGACTATTTATAAAATTTGCAGTGTTCTTTAGTAGAAGAAGTTGAATGTAACAACGCGAGAATAAAAATATTATCTAAGGATATATCGAATCAAGAAAAGAAGGAGAAGGACGAAAGAAAATTACGGATCGAACGAACAATTTATCACGCACACAGAGACACGGCCAATTGTTTATGATAACGTACATACTTGAAATAGAAGAATCGAATAAAACTTTTGCGAGGAATTCATGAGAGAGAAAATGATTAATAGCCGCAAGGGATCAGACATCGCAAATAAAATATCTGTCCGGGGTGTCTCTCCCCGGAGGCAGTAAATCCCACTACGCGATCTCTCAAGGATCCGCCTGACGGTACGAGGTGTAAGATGAGATTGTATAAAACCTGATAGTCAGAGGCGATGTAACGGTTGATCGTAAATAATAAACGCGGGAAATTTCCTCGGCGAGATGATTGTCTCGGGTCATCGCGAACTTCATGATCCTCTTCGAGGCTGTTACATTCGAAAAGTCAGATAAACCACGGGAAGACGAATGAATGTAGAGCGGGAGCAAGATATAATATGACATTCCCGATCGAGTTGAAATTATTCGCCGAGTCGGAAGAATCGAAAATGAACTCGACGAACATCGAGGAAGGACAATGATGGCGCAGGATCAAGCTTCCAGATGGCCTGTAATCGCATCGACAACTCGGAGTACCTTTCATCACGTTTTCATTCCGGTTCGCGAATAGGTTACTGTCGTAGTAAGCTTTCGCGATTATGCGATGGCTCGTTCTAATCATCGGTTTTATCTCGGTTTAATCTCGCAATCGTGCGAGTACGTTGTACAAATGTCATCGCGCCGTTGCGGTTTCCACTTGTGTTCCAGATCGCCATCTTCGATGTTTCGATGTCAGGGCACGTATGTTAACAACACGAATTGAATACTAAATATATTTGCCGCGGTGTATCTGTTATGCAATGTTACTGGAATTAACGAACGTGTGCGGTGATTTCAATTGCAACACTCGTCCGACTCTTGATTGATTGTGTACGCAATCCAATGTAAACTTATTTCAGTAAAGTGCAGTCATGGAATGTTGAGCTTAATGAGATGATCAATTGATGTGAATCTAGTCTTGGAAGTTGCAGATATTGTAGATTGAGCTAGCAATTAATCAAGATTGCAACCGTGCTTCTTTTTGTCAAGGAATATTCGAAGATAGTAAAAAATTTCAATCCATATGTTGAAAATTTGAAAAGCTGGTACTTTATATTTCCTTTTTTCATTTAAATCTTATAAATTTTATTATGATGTAATCTAATTATGTTACCATAATTATAGATATAATTATTAAGTAATAAAATATTTTTGCATTTTATCTGTTGGGTACAGTATATATCAGCTATACAGTCGAACCTCGCTAACTCGAATTTTAAGGGAACAGAATAATCGAGTTATCGAATATTTCGAGTTAAGTATATTTCGAGTTATAGAACGAGAAAAAATTTGTCTTATAGAGGTTTCGACGGAATTTAATTTATGATATTAGCATATAAAAATGTACATTGAAATTATACATAAATAATTAAAGTTATCGTAAAAAACAGAGTAACAAAATAAAATTTTAATAACTTTAATAACTTTTAAAGAAATGAATTTATATTCATTTATAGAGATACATATATAATTTTTATTTAGTAAAAAAATCTGTGATTTTACCTTGTTTTATGGCTTTAACTGTTTGGAAATCTATAGCGTTTTCAATTTTTATAAGGGCATTAAATATATTATCATCAATATCACTTGTCCATTCAAATTGTTTGTGTTATTCAAGAAGCGTTGCTAACAGCATTACTGATAATGAGACTCGTTATTGTTGTTTGTTTTCCAGATACGAAGGTCGATTCATAATATTGACCTCTATATCTCGAAACAATTCGAGTTATAGAGGGGAATTAAGGCAACTGGTACACGCAAAAAATACTTCGAGTTAATCTTCTATTTTTCTTCGACTTATAGAGGTTTTTTCTAGGCAATAAAAATTCGAATTGTAGAGGTTTTCGAGTTAACGAGGTTCGAGTTAACGAGATTCGACTGTATTTGTTTACTGTTCTAAAACATTTTCGAATTATTAATTATATTACACATGATTTATTACAAATATTGCTTTTTCCAAGCAAAGCGAAGAAGACTTAATTTATTCAAATCAATCTAATAGATTCACTTCTTCTACAAGTTTGTTAGCCGGTCTCAACACATTCTAATCTACAAAAATTAATAAGCAATATACATCAAATTAAGATATTAAACAAATATTACAATGAATTAATATTTGTTGTCTTTTTCTTTATTTGAAGTTTCTAGAGAGAAAAATCCCTATCCTTGAAAAAGAATTGTAGTTCCGAGATGTGCTTTAGATCCAATGCTCGTGTTTGCATCTCAGAACGATAATGGCCACGGCATGTATATTTTCTTTCTCAGAAAGCGCGCACGTATCTGGAAAATCTTTTCATAATGCGATGGAATAATGTGCCCGCTAAAATTAATCGTGGTTGGAGTCACTCAAACTGCGGCATGGCAAAAATAAACGTAGTTATAAATGGATATAGAGTGCGGCACCCACGCGGCGATACGTACGATAAAATTTTACCGGCGATGTCGATCTAACAATAATCCCTGACGTCCGTTCTTTCTTGACATTTGATGGTGACGGCTTATTTCCCGGCACCATAAAACATTATACTCCTCTAGAGAGAGAGAACCAATTTCTCACCAAGTAATAGTCTACATTTGAATACACATGTTTATTGCTCTCTCCCAAAGTTCATTCTCCAAAGTCCGCCAAATAAAATCTTTTTATAGTATATGTGTATATGAAGTTGGCGTATCATTTTGTGGTTATTAAATCAAAGAAATTGCCTTACGACAAACTGAGACGCCAAGCTTACGCAGCATCTTATCCTCTACGTTTGTTATCATTGTTAATTATCGTGAAATTATTGGTAGATTGTTGGATTCGCGGTGCCAGATGTACGTACGGCAATTTATCACATTCGCACACAATTGGAAAATTTGTTTTCTTGTTAACAAATATGTCGGTTAAAATTTTTGTGTCAAATATTTAACACATTCGTATGTTAATTTAACATCTTGCTGTTATATTAATCGAATTCAAGTGTTAAATTATTTATTAAAACAACTAAAAAAACAACGGTAAAAATAACATTATGTGCATTTATTTTTAATTTTGCACAATAGATATGTTCCGTATTATTAATGACAGAATTTATCTGTTAAAATTTACAGAAAAAATGTTCATTTTATTCTACATAGGAGTGAGAGTGACTACAGACAATAACATCTTTCCAAGTTAATTTTATCATTAAAAATATGTTGATTTTACACAAAATTTATTTCAAATTACTTTGAGGTTTGCATTTATTATGTGTTAAAATATTAAATATAGTATTAGTGTCACCATTTAATATATCTATATTATGTTAAATTAATATAAAAATTTGTGTGGACCGTTTGGGACATGTGATATCTGTTAAATTTAACACAAATTTTTCAACTGTGCAGTATCAATCATATCGTATTATATCAGTGGTATGTTCACTTTACATTCAATGTATTTTTCATGACGGATTTTAAAACGACGGCGCTTTAAAATCCCGTAATTTATATAAATCCTTTAATTTAAATCTTTTAATTTAATTCTACGGCTTACTAGACAGAATTCTATCTTTTTCGGAATCGCTTCAAAAAATACATAAAGCTTTATATGACTCTGAAAAGCTCTGTCGCAAAAACGTAGAACATGCTTGCAAGAGAATGGACATGCAGTATTTATGAATATTCGCGAATATTGCGATTCTTCTCCTCGATCACTCCTATTATTGATCGTGCTAGTACACAGCGTGCAATCAGCGAAAGTAGTGCTCTCGCATAGCAAAAGGAACACTCGTTATATATATATATATATATAGCGAGCAATGCGGATTGTAATTGGAGGCGCTTACTGGACTCTTACCTCTAGCAACGCATTACGATTTCGAGCGCTCATGAATTCGTGTTCTATTTATCCGCGACCGAGGCAAGCAAATGAAATTTTAAAGAGTCGTGAAATTCGCGAAGAGCCAGCATACTATAAGCACACTCTCGAGGATGCTAAAGCGAGCGAGAGCTGAAAGGAGGAAACGGGTTGAAGAGGAAAGATTAACCCATACGTTCAATGATCAATAAAGGGCTGGGGATGATCATAGGTACGCTTACGTCAAAGAATATAATGAAGGAAATATGCGATGGAAAAGTCCTCTTTACCTAAGCGCGCGAGAGCTACGAACAAACTGCACGAATACGAAACGCACGAATCTCTAATGATACGATGAGTCCGCTCTTGAAAGCTCTTTACAGCATTTAAAAATTTTAGATGTTATAAACTAACATGCCTATGCTGTATTACGTATGTGTCCGGACGTTAACTTATTGCATTTTGAATCCTAAAATTTTGCTCCTATTATATGATTTTATACACAGAGAATGTTACTTATCTAAAATGTTTATCTGCAAATTTATAATGAAATGAGTAAAGAGATAATATATGACGGTAATGAGGGATATGGTATATTGAGATGCTTTATGAAAACGCATGGAGGTATTTCGTGAAATGTAATCATTAATAACATATTATTTATATAGCGTATGTATTTTTAAGGTTTTAAAAAAAATTTTTATATAAATTTTTTTGTTGATTTTCCCGTTTATTTTACATGAATAAATCTTATTGTTAGCTAGAATATTCGTATTCTTTTTCTTTATATTCTCTACGTTTCTGTAATACATGCAGCCGCTGTGATACGTCATATATATGAACGAATGCAATTTATTTTATATTATGCAATGCATGCATTTACTATGTATACCGAAATATCTTTGAAATGCGCGTAAACTAATCTCCGTGATTGATACCGCGACTGGGAGATATGCCTATATAGGATTGTGTAGCGTGTGCAAAGTATAAAAGTTTGTTGAATTTCCTGCGAGACCTAGTTTCAACTGATTCTCCTCGTCTTTGAGAATCGTTCTCGTCGTTCTCCCCATCCTGAAAAACGGTTCGCAAACTTGATCGAACTATAATGCCAACGTCGTAAAATACGCTGAAGAAGCCTTAACGACGGGGAAACTAAACTATTCTACCAGAAACGTAAAAACAACTTGGCAACAATTCGAAAATGGAATAAATATGTGGCTTATATGTATTTTATGTATATATATGTATATATTGCAGCTCTCTATATTTTTTTTTAATGCATATCTCTCTCAGACTAGAAAAAAGTAGAGTAGAAAATATATATTATTTAACATTTTTTATTATAATACATGATTTATTCATTATTTTTCACGAAATAACAAAAAACATTTTTCAGAATGTTTTGGTTGTACAATAGTAGCAAAAAACTGTCAAAATAAAAAAAGACATATTTTTTACGTTTATATTGTTTGAAAAATCAAATAAATAAATCCGGATTATAAAAAGAATTAAAATATCACAAAATAATATGGTTTTTAACGTCTTCGTAAAAGAAAAGTTGTAATTAATATTTTTCCTAGTTTATGACAAAAACTTTTGATCGTGAATACTCCCTGAAATTAACAGCAAGAAACGAAGAAAAACGAGTAATTTGCTGAATGAAAGAAAGAGAAAGAGAAAAATAATATTTCTTATAATTTTTAGTAAATAACTTTTAAACGAATAAGTAAATCAAGTTTTGCACAAATATTATTAGATTTTCTTAATATATGTGAAAATTTTTATTTTGTTGGCAATGTTTTTTTCTTGTTAAATTTGTCAATAAATGTTACAATGCGATTTTCCATAAGTATCAATACTAACTTTCAATTTAAATAATTTCCAAACCGTTAAAATAATTGTACTCAGGTTTTGTACAAATATTCAGAAGAAATAGTAGAACAATCTACGAAATTTTCATGCTTTTGTCAATATTTTGACATATGACACATACATCCTTAAATAATATATATGATTTATTTGTTACATATGAAACAATATATTATTATTATTAATTTTTTTATTTTATTATTATTTATCTTTAATATTATTTTTTATGTAACCTATATAAGAAAAAGATTTGCTTGTTACCTTATCTCTTGCAATCTAATCCCGAATAAAGTGAAATCAATAAATAATATCCGAATATCAGCGCATGGCTTCATAGAAAATCAGATTTGATCCCCAACATTACGGTTTTTCGATGCGAAAATGCCTCAGCATTTTCGACTCCACAGCTTTCCAACAGCTAGAAAGCCGACTAGCTTGCCACGTATAGATTTATTTCAATTCTGGAGATCACGAATTTACGGGAAAAGGTTCTTCCAGCCTTGAGACGATAATTCTTCGTTCTCACATCGAATACTCACCAACGATGTACTTCATTACCTGTGCAAATTCGTCCGTCGAGTCTCGCACGAATAATCGAGCTTCTCGTCGAAATCAGTTAATTATACCGCACGGCTCCTGTCCATTTCATTATTTGATTCGCATATCGCGTGTCTCTAAATAGATAAAGCATGTGATCAATATATTGGCACACGAATGGTTCGATCGATTCGAGATATGCAGCTCGTACGCAAATATGAATGTTCATGAATACTGAGAGAACAATTGGTATGCTTATCATTTTGTTATTCATGGGACTTTCTGATTAAAAGCTGCAATGATATTTTTTATAAGAGTAATTATTTAATAAAAATGTTTAGCAAATAAAAGTCAGAATACACACATACACTATCTTTTGAGATATATCGAAAATATTAATATATGTTATTTAAATATTAGTTTATAGACAATATATATATGTAGATAAAAAATTATATATACATACAAAATATATTATATATTTTAAATAAAAATTAGTTTAGAACAAGTCTCTTCCGGCTCTATCGAGCATTTGCTTTTCTTTCCCATATTTGTTTTGTAACCCACCGGTGTGCTGATTGTAGACAAAATGTTTTATGTATTTTCGCGCGAACAATGCGCCGAGCGAATCGCATGACAGTGCCATGGAGTATCGAAGTACCTTACCGGGATTTCGTTTTATCGTATGCAAACGTCGAATCTCCGACCGTAGGATAGAGGTTGGGCGACGCGGTAAATCGAAAGTGTGAGGGATGTATGCAAACACCGACAAACTTGGTATCGTGGTCGTGTTGACACGTCCATCGGACAGTCGAAGTCGAGGTGATTCGAACGTACTGTTGAAAGGATTCCATGGTTCGGGTGAAATAGGGGATACTTAGTGCTTGATTTTCAAATATCCGCAAATCCTCTTACTAATCAATTGTCGTCTAAGATTTAATGCTTCTCATAAAAAATATATCTAGAAGATTAATGTAAAAAATTAAGCAAAAAAATATCGAAAGAATTATTTTATAATAAAATAAATTCGGATTTTTTTATAAGTGCACTTATTATTTTTTTTATAAATGCACTTTAAAATGTGTACGTGTATTAATCTATATTTCCATAAAATCGTTAAATATTCTATTTTATTTTTGTGTTGTGAGAAATTACATTTTAGAAAACAATTAAAAGAGCATTTCTTTCAGGCATTACGGATTTTATGTCACGAATATGACGTAGTTATATTATTTTACAATTGATAGATATAATTGTTGCACTTTCAGGAATATAAGCAAACTTGAGAAAATTTGTTTTAATAATTTGATATAATAAAACATAGCTCTAATAAAGTCATAAAAGCCATAAATTGAAGTTTTAAACATAATTTAGATTTAATTTTTTATTTCTTTATTGAAGATTAAAAAGTTATTCTATGAGTTATCCTTTATCATTATATCATCTAAAATACATTATATCTAAAATAGGATGAGGCAAATTTCATGAAAAGCGAAAAGCTTTTCCGTTATCATAAGCAATTGATGAAGTTGAAAACTTTTTCTCCGACAAGGAATTCGTATCTCGTATTCTTTAACGCGGCCCTCTGACCGTTCGCTATATAATTCCTTCAGGGACAAAAATCACCGGAAACTTCAAAGGTCGGACTCTGTACGGATTCTAAATCGCGCGATGAAAATAGAGGATAACGACGGTGCCGCACTGCGGGCGAAATAGCTGCTCTAGCTGATGAAAAGAAAGAATTCACATCGCGATGTAGGAAACTCACATCTTTATTCTCAGCTTTATGCATGAATTCTTTTTGTGAATTGGACAACACCGCAATGTGCATGAGTTAGAAAAGTTCTAACTGATTCACGTCATAGTAGGCATCGCAAAAATTACAAGAATTGAAGAAACAAAAAGATTCCAGCAATAATTAAATATATATTATATTATATATAATTTATATATTTTTTAAAAATATGCATGATATATGAATGGGGATGTTTTAAATTAAATGTGACAACATGTGTAAGATTTTTGAATTATATTTTGAGGATTTGTTATGATGGCACAAATCTATAATATATTAGATATAAATATTTTATAGTAACATAAAATCACTTTATAGGCATATAAAAGATCTAATAAAACATTTTATAAAATCATTTATATGCTTATAAATTGATTTCATGTTACTATAAAATATTTATATCTAATTTATTGTGGATTTGTACCTCCCCCCCCCTCTCTCTCTCATGACAAATTTTTAAAATATAATTTGAAAATCTTATACATATAACCTTTTTAAATAAGTACTTTAGTTATTTATATCTGTATCATTTCCGTCAAGTTCTGGTTATATAAATGTTTTTCATTTATATTTTACACTACAATAATTTGTTATACATACACATAAAATATTACAAACTTTGTAGATCCATTTTTTATTGTATATGTATTTAATCATTGCCTAAGCAAAAGTTTTGTTTCTTGTCCAACAAATTGAACGCTCGGTATTGAATTAGTAAGATAATATAGAATAACATCAATCTTTATTAAAAATACATATACACATAAATCTCTTTTTCTTTAAATTTTATTTTCTCGACTGGAATTGTGTATCAGCGATTTTACACGTACAAAACTTAAGGATGTTTTGACTGTACAATAGTAGCAAAAAACAGTCAAAATTAAAACAAAAACATATTTCTTATATTTGGAAATAGTTGTAATTAATATTTTTCCTAATTTATGACAAAAACTTTTAATCGTGAATTCCCTTTGAAATCAATTTGCAAGAAACAAAAAAGAAACAAGTAATTTGCAGAAAGAGAGAGAGAGAGAGAGAGATAATTTTCTATAATTTTTAATAAATAATTTTTACACGAGTAAGTGGATCTAAATTAAGTTTTGCACAAATATTTATTAGAGTTTCCTTAATATATGTGAAAATTTTTATTTCGTTGGCAATGTTTTTTTCTTGTCAAGTTTGTCAATAAATGCTTCAATACGCAATTTTTAATAAGACTCAATACTATTTTTCCAAACCGTTAAGAGAATGTGCTCAGGTTTCGTACAGATACTCAGAAAAAATAGTAGAACAGTCTACGAAATTTTCATGCTTCTGTCAATGTTTTGACATATGACACATACATCCTTAAGCCGCCATCAAAATGAATGCCACGTCGAAAGCTTATTTATGTATGACGAAGACGTCGTTTCGTTTACATTTGTGAGCGAGAAATTAGTTATGCAGATTAACGTAGCAATGTGTGCCTTTCGCGAAAGTTCTTACGGTTTTAACTCGGGTTGCATACAGGTTGTGGATTAGCATTGCGCTATTACACGTACTAGTCTCGCATTAAAAAAAGTTTGGTCTACTTTTTTACTCACTGATACGAATAATATCTTTTTACGATGTGTACTCACGTAATTCGCGCATGCTTCGAAACGAAAAAATGTCTCGCGTAAACCTGAAGGTTTCATTAATCTTTTACGGTTAGTGTCATGTGACTATAACGTCAAGTTCTGTTCCGATACTTTTTTTTTTCCATAACATGAACAAGAAGAACAAGCAATGCAATTTATTCTGCAGCATGTCTTTATGTTAAATTGAAAAGTAAGATAGGATATATCGAAGATCTGTTACAATATATATCTTTTTACTAAAGAATTACTATATTAATAATTGTATTCTTTAGTTTTTTATCATCTGCTTTATGCTATATAAAAATATAAAGTGAATCATGAAATGGAGGTTGTTTCTACTTGGTAAGTAGATAACACTTTTAACGGGCAGACTGACTTTCAGATCTCTCGGAGATGCAACTTTGTGCTGATGTGGAAGCAAAGTGGATTTGTTTATTTTATGTAGGTTGCATAATAGATTATTTATGTGGTACGCCACATATATTCTCTCCTCCGTATATTTTATATATAATAGTTATTAGAGATGTCTTTGGTCTTTGATCTACATAATTCAATGCTGCCGTATTGTACATTTTGCTATATCAAATTTATGAATGCGATACGCAATATTTTATGAAAGTATTATGTTTTGAGTTTTCAAATATCACATCTTTAACATCTTCAATTAATTTTACACACATATATTAAGAACACTACTAACAATAAGTGTAGTAATTATAATTAAGACTATTTAATTTCGAATATGTTATCATACAATACAAATGAATTGTATATGCATGTGTATTTTGTAGAAAAACAATGTCACGCACACATTGAAGATTAATAAAGTAATGCATAATTGTTAAGAATAATGAATCGCATTTTACATTTATCAAGCGCAAAGCCGCTCCTTTTTAATTTCTCTTTATTTCACGCAAACCAGACATTACGATAATTAATTATGAGAGCAGTTTGCGCAATAGCTAACAAGGTATCATGTATTATGGTTCTGTACTAAAATTTAGTAATCTTATACTTGTAATAGATCATATTTACACGTGCTATATTTCGTTCAAGACATGTATCGTATATTCCGAGGAGTGTCTCACTAACCAAAAATTTGTACATGTATTGCGAATTACCGGGAATTACCCAAATAATTCCATGTAATGCGCCGTGTAATTCTAAGTATGCGACGTATAAATTTACATTCAAGTTCAACTGTAGAAGACGTACTTTCAGAAAAGTCATTATTTTGAATTTTTTCTTTTGTTTATTGACCCTTTGGTTGGCACTCTTTTTTTTTTTAGTTCTTTTTTGGCTTTAAATGACATTTCTCTGGACATCCCTCTTACTCGTAACAATCTATCTGCAGACAGTCGGCCGCATTTTGTATAAAAAAACCAACATAGTGTCGATTTTCTTACTAACAATACCTTATTTTTAATTTATTTTATTAAATATAAAAAATTATCTTTTTGCGGTTGTTATCTATTTATCTGAAATATTGATAAATAATCATAAATTTGACTCTCAGAGAATTATCCACGCGTATCTAAAAGACGTTCTAAAAACGTTATAACGACATTATTTTTATTTTTTAATCTTTTTACGTTTTAATCTTGTCTGAATTATTATTGTTTTATGCTATAGAACTTGTAAATCAATGCGAAGTAATGCGGCGTAATGCAAATACGACGTAATGCGAAATAATGCGTAATTGCAGAAAAAATGTATTGCGACAGTGAGATATCCTTAGGTACGTTTTATTAGTTTTTCTTAAACGTTCTCTTGTACTCTTAGTGATTTAAATCAACATTCTTAATAAAATTAACGAAATATAAGCAGGCTTAATAATTTATATTTTTCGCGATGATCGATTTAGCATAAAATATCGTAGCATACAACATTATGGGAAGGAATAAGAGACGTTTAAAATTTAAAAAGTAAAGAATTAGAAACATTACAAGATACAGCACCGTAATTAGCACACTAACATTTATGCTCGTTACGCAAATTTTTATAAACACATGGATTATTATCGAACATAAGCACAGAATTTTGTGTCTTGTAGTAACAAATTATAGTTTTACACATTCTCTGAAACACTCTGTGTACTATCGACAGCAATTTATGATCGCTATTTAGATAGCGTTAATTATACTTTTTTCGAGATTACAGTATCGCAAAGTTGCATTTATCTATTGATAGCATAATAGGTCTAATGCCATATAAACACCAGTGTTTTCTATATCGCTATAACTATCGGGGTTCTATTATCTTTATCATTACAGGTATAAGCTGTCGCAGTAGAAAACCCTACCTATGGTCAGACGCGTAGCGGCCCCGTCGACGACACGAAACGCTTTTCATGCGTGCGGCCTCGGTGCACATGCACATAGTACAGCTTTTATACATATATTCTTTATGTTTACTACTTGGCGTATTTTCCGCGTGACAGTTGAAACGTTTTATACACGTGTCTCGATTCTCCGGCGTGCTATCGATCCGGTCGCGCGCGACTATTGCTGTCCCGTCAAGAGAAGGAATACCTAGAGAGTATTTCTGATGCGGTTTGAAAAGCAACCCGAGCCTCTTTCATGAATATCAACTTTACAACGAATGCCGCGTCACTGAAAAGTTTCGTGTGGCACAATTTTAGAATGCGGTCTTTATCGTAAAAAATTCAAAATTGTCAACGGTAGATAGAGCGACGTTTCTGTTATTTCAGAACGAATATATTTTTAACTTCATAAAAATTTGAAATTATACGCGTCCAACAAATGCAATTTTTTTATTTAGATTATACGATGTTGTTTGTTAAAATTATAATTCCAATTTTAAATAAGTTATTATAAAATACACTGAGATTTTGTGCGATCTTCATTTTACGCAACATATCATACTATAGGCAGAAGAGTATGTCGTCGTGTGAAATTAAATAAAGTTTGATTTGCGATGACGTCTGCGAAGCGTAACAATTCGCAGCAAACTTTTGAACAGACAGGATCTGTCAATAGATTGTTCGACGTTGAAAGTCAATTTGATTATTATATCGGTTAAATAGCGAAAATTTCTATGAACGTCATGGATATTTATCGATTATTTAAAACTATATTATTCAGCGTTGATTTTAATTGAAAAATTATTAAAATAATTTAAAAATATAAAAAATGATTATATATTTTTTTTTCGAATATATAGCAGATTTTGATTTGCGATTATGATCTGCAATACAATTCTACAATTACACAATTTGCACGAATCATATTTCGTTTGTTCGATGATTGATTGATACATTAGACTGTATTTTTATCGAATTTTCACATTTTATCAACTAATATCGATGATAATTAAGCAAACATATTTAGACGAAATAAAATTAATTATCGGTGATTTAAGAATGTATGTGTCATATGTCAAAACATTGACAAAAGCATGAAAATTTCGTAGATTGTTCTATTATTTCTTCTGAGTATGTGCAAAACCTGAGTACAATTCTCTTAACAGTTTAGAAATTATTTAAGTTTAAAGTTAGTATTGATTCTTATGAAAAATCGCATATTGTAGCACTTATTGACAAATTTGACAAGGAAAAAACATTGCCAACAAAATAAAAATTTTCACATATATTAAGAAAACTCTAGTAAATATTTGTGCAAAACTTGATTTAGATCCACTTATTCGCTTAAAAGTTATTTACTAAAAATTGTAGAAAAATATTATCTCTCTCTCTTTCTCTTTTTGCAAATTACCCGTTTTTCTTTGTTTCTTGCAGTTGATTTCAGGTGGTATTCATGATCAAAAGTTTTTGTCATGAATTAGGAAAAATATTGATTAGAACTATTTTCTTTTACGAAGATGTTAAAAACTATATTATTTTGTGATACTTTAATTATTTTTATAATCCGAATTTATTTATTTAATTTTTCAAACAGTATAAACGAAAAAAATGTTTTTTTTTTTAATTTTGACAGTTTTTTTGCTACTATTGTAGCCAAAACATTCTTAATTAACTGGATATTTTTGCACACTCTATACTGGAGAAAAGATTTTTGCTGATAATATAATAGATTCTTCTCTCTCGATAATTACGTTATGATTTAGGAAAATGCCTTTCTACGCATTGGCACAAGTTCGTAATTCATTACGTATTCAGCTTAACACATGTAAGTGTTTGAGCTTGTATTTCACGATCTTGTATTTTCGAAATAAATTGTCAGGATTAATGCGATTACATTTAGATCATAGCTTCGGGGATTGCACATGCAAATAAATAAATTGCGAAAAAACTTGGGGCATGATTTTGCAACGATAAGCAACTTGATGTATCTGTCACAGTTGGGTAGAGTTCGTGTTATTGACAACGTGATTGCTAGCCTTTCAAACTACAAGAGTGCAAAAATGTAAAAGCGTGTTTGCGATACAAATTTTATATTACGTTTTGAAATTTTTAACTGGACAAATTCTTTTTTAAAGGAAATCGATAAAGGGATGCTTTTTGATTTTTTTTATCCAGTTATATTCACGAAAATATCTTTGTCTATTTATTATATCTTTTGTATTAATTATTTCCTCTGTTGTAACAACTTGGTCGATAATTAAGGTTAACGCGCAATTTAGCATGTATAGAAATAGTTTTTCTCTTTACAGCGCAATTACGGGATCGATCAATCTTCCACATTATACATTGCAGATTGCATATTAGCAAGTTTTTTATCGAATTATAAGTATCGATTTAGATGCTCCATCACGCGATGCTACTTGATCAGCGCTAATAACTAAATATCGTTACATCATGATTAGTTCCTGGAAAAACAGTATTCTAAAGACACACACGCGTGATTTCAGTTATAGCTTCAATTCAAATCTACTAGAATGAAATACTTGAGCCGAATAGTGTCGCGTTATTACACGACGAATACAATCGCCAATGCAGTTATCCGGCCGTTATGGAGATATACGTCCGGGATAGTATATTGTTCTCTCAAATTATCATTTGAAATATTAATGGGGCCATTCATGTTGCGCGTATCCATTAGGAACACTTCACACAAATCCCAGTAGCCGATTACGTGTATCTATATATAATGTTATTGGAATTAAAATTTGCAATTCAAAGATTGCGCAACAATAGTTTTTTTTTTATCACAAGTTCTTTTTTAATCGTTTTAAACAATTACGTTTTAAATTTGTACTTTGTCACACAAAGAATCTCGTCTGTATATCTGAAAAAAATTTTTTATTCTGGAAACAAACACTAAAATGAAGATTTAAAGTACATTACATAAAATATTGCAATATTAAAGCGTGTTTTAAATAACATTATTTCTTCTCTATTATTGTCAAGGTGGCATGATACTTTTTACGATAAATTTAGCGAAATTTTAAGACAACTCTAGAAGAATAAAGAATCCTGCGCAATGATTGTCATGCAGATCGCGTATTATCGTCTTGGATACGATCCATCTTTTTATAAAGATGATGCAATCATATTACAAGCGGAAACGTGAGCTGTCGAAAACTTTCGTTTGAAAATTTATAGCCGGAGACAAACAGAATATTGAAACGACGTATAAGAAATAATAAGTGAAAATGACAGCGTTATTATACGTTTTTTTAGAAGAAAATTGATATTTAATTTTCGTTAAATATATATTGATTTATACAATCAGTTTATTACTTTTAATTGTTAATATTTTAAATCAGCTATTTTCATAACATTATACAATAAGATAATAATTATATAAGGAAGAACTTATTAAAAATAAATGCAATTACCAAATGAAATAGATAACTTGTATTAATAGTTATATTAGTTACAAAAATTGAAAAAGTATGATATTATTTATCTTGTACTACTTATCTTTTTATATCCCATTGTGAATTCAACTCTATATTTTGATTGGAAACATGTGGTTTTCGCGGCGAGAATGTCGCAAGATTAATGCCTCCACATGACGTACAGCCGGCGATTAGAATTGCAATTTTGCTCGCGCGGGAGAATCGCGTGCGCAAGGCTGTCGTTGGCGATTCGCGTCAATGTCCGTCGAGAGGCGCGGCCTCTCAGTAATTTATAGTTAGAACGGAAGAATTGCAAATTGCGGTTATGGCTGAAAATACGCGCGGCCACCACCGACGCACGATATCAGCCTGCAATTTGCGCCCCACGATGGCCTGTCGTATACAATGTGTTCGATGACTTCACGCCGGACACATACCTACTCTCCAAGTTATATTTTTTGTAATTATTTTTATTTGAGAAACTCATACGAAGTATTGCGTAAAGAATATTAATAATATTTAATGATTTCAAGCACACAATAATATATGAGTAGATATATAATTTGTATATAAAACGAATTACATTTTAAATAAAAACATGCTCTAACCGAGAAATAAAAATCTGCTGATTAAAAAATTGTGCTGTTCTAACATTATCAAGTTAGAATTATTTTATGGATAAAATTCTAAAATTATAATATGAAGATATTGGACACTATGTATATCGGTTAATAGGGATGCCTCATGATCTATTTGTCGTGCGGCTTTATTACGAGTGCATTAGAACTCGATACCGTTGCAGTCTGTAATCCAGCACCACATTGCAATCAGCAATATTATATTTTTAAATCGGCGAATTTTGAATTAACTGTCGGTTACGAATCGCATCGACAACTCATAATTTATAGATAACGGTGATACGATCCATTCTGCCTCTGCATAATATAACATCGAGACCGGCATATCAAATTGTAATGATTATGATTTTACATTACGTGTTATGCCGTTATTATTATGTAGTTTTTTTATATACATATTTAATTAAGCCTGTTTCAGACCGAGCTACAATTCGCGGCAAAATTCGAGACAGAATTCTATATATAATTTTATATGTCGTGTAACATAGAAAATACATGTGAAAAATGCATAACATATCCAAATATTATACATTAGTAAATGCAACACACAAAATTGAATAGAATTTTGCTTTGAATTTGTATTGAATATTATAAAACGGGCTTTAATAAACAATAATACATATAATAATAATAATATATGTAATAATATACATATATAATAAATATATATATATATATATATATATATGTATGTATATCGCTTAAAAATAACAATATCTTAATAACTTTTTCGCAATAATGTGCTTGTGCGTAGCATAATCTTTTTCAAGAAGAAAAGAATTCTGTTGATCTTAAGGCATTAAGTAGCTATTGTCCATTATGCTTCATAAAAATAGTTGGACGACTAAAGTTGGTGAGACATCACGGAATTTTCAAGAAATTTTAATCAAAATTATTAAATGAGCAATGTAACAAGTGGGCTATTACGATTCACTTATTATGCCGTGGATTATTTTCGTGGGATTTATGATGGTTTTAATTAAAACCGGCCAAAAAGTGTTTGATAATAGTTGTGGTACTTTTAATTAAAACTTGGTAGATCTTTCGTAGAGGAAGAAGGAGAAAGAGGAAGAGAAAGAGTGAGAAAATAATCTTAGCTACTGAATAAAATATTGCATAGATTCTTTTATATTCTTATGGAAAATACGGCTTTCAAGGAAAAAGCATACATAAAATAGTACTCTGCCAACGATTGAAATTCACCATTAAGGTTACTTTACTGTCTAAGGATATCGTAAAACTGATTTTACTATTATCATTCAACGGAACAGAAAAGAGGTAAAACAGAAACCAAATATATTTTAGCATATATGCATAATTAAAAATATTATGTTTAGCATTTTAGTCTTAACATAAAATTAATTATTGTATATCAATGCATCTTACTTTTATTCATAAAAATTTATTTTTTTATATTTCATTAACATTATACATTATATCATATCTTTTTTCTTTCTTTATTTGTACACGCGATGCATATGATTTATCAATTCTTTGAAAGTTAATCTTGTACAAAAAAAAAAGTTTAATGAAATGCATATTGGAATTACGCATAATAAAAATAGATTTAAAAAACTAAGAAAACTTAAGAAATTAATCGGGAATGGATATGGAATATTAATTATCCGTAAATGTAAAAACTAGGGCGTAAAGACTGTTTGCCTTCCATATTATACCAGCGTAGCACAAACTTGTGTATTCGTCCGCTCACTCAATACAAACTGGAAACTTCGTTTACGACGTTCAAAGCGGAAAATTGTTTCGTTTTACTTGAACGCAGTCCGTACATTGGTGCGAAAGCACTCGGCAGCTTGCCGAGAGACTTGTCGTTTATTTCGAAGCACTTTGACTTGTTTCTCGGAAGTTTGCGGGCGTTATTCCGCACACCCGTTTTACGTTCTAATCCGCCCGCGCGATCCGGTAATGTGTGCAGAAAGTAAATTTGCGGGGCATATGTACCTTGCTGATTAGTGCCTTCGTAATGAACGGCCGCAATATCGACAACATTATTGTTATTTGCAACCGCGAAAAACAACGCTCTGGACTCATATTGAATTTGACGGAAGATATTTTCATTTCACTTGATTCTGCTATATACAAACTGTTTTCAAATAATCGTTTCTTTTAATTGTAATTTAACGTTATCAAGCTAAGAATCACGATAAATATATGATTATATTAATAGTTCTTTTATTATAAGCGATAAAAAATGAAAATTTTTTTTGCAAAATATAGTTACAAAGCTTTATTACATACTTAAATTTTTTTGGATATTTTATTTTAAAACTTAATAAAAAGAATATTTAGGTATATAGGTATTAAATTTTATTTTTGGAACGTTAAAATTTTGTAATTAAATATTTATATAATATTGAATATTTAAATATTTATTGAACATTAAAATATAAATTATAGTAAATATTAAAAAAATAGAAATGTAATAAATTATATAACGCTTAGAGACCATCACAATTCTTTGCTTCTCGTGAAAAAGAAGTTGAGTGCTCAGAAGTATAAATGAAGTCTCACGTCACGTTGTATATTTCACATTATACACCTCACAGACTTTGCAGGATTAATTAACGTTCTTGTCTTGAATCGCTGACTTGCCTGCGCTCAGGTGCACTCAGTTTTTTAGGTCAACATGGTTTGCGTGCGTGGTCAGATCGCGTTTATCACCGGTCGCGACTCGATTCATCTTCCTCAGACTCGAGGGATTATTAAAATCGCTTGTGTGTTACATGGACGTGTGTGCAATCGCGTTGAAACTAATTAAGTACGAAGTAATTTCGAATAAATGCCCCTCAGGCGAGAGAGAATTGAATCGCGTTTTATTATTATTTAATTCCTCGGCGCAGCGCGTTATTTCGTAAAATGTTCAAGTTTCTTCGATTAATCATCACGGCGGTGGCGCGCCATGCAAATATGATGGATGAAAATAGCGTAACAACAAACGTGTTGATGTGCTATACATCAAGACGTAACATTTTGTGGATTTTAACATTTGCGGCTTTTATGAGACTTTTCAATTTGTACGAGATTAGATCAAAAGTATAGAAAGAGCAAAGTTCGTATTCTCTCTTTCTCTCTCTCTCTCTCTTTCTTCACTTTTCAAAGTACATAACACAGTTGGAAAAGAAAAGTGCGCAGAACTGGATGAATCTCTGCCATAAATTTTGTTTTATTTCGAGTTTAATATTAAATGCTAAGTAAGGATGTATATGTCATATGTCAAAACATTGAAACAAAAGCATGAAAATTTTGTATACTGTTCTACTATTTCTTCTGAGTATCTATGCAAAACCTGAGCACAAATCTCTTAACGGTTTGGAAATTATTTAAGTTTAAAGTTACTATTGACTTTTATGGAAAATCGCGTATTGTAACACTTATTGACAAATTTGACAAGGAAGCAACATTGCCAACAAAATAAAAATTTTTACATATATTAAGGAAATTCTAATAAATATTTGTGCAAAACTTGATTTAGATCCACTTACTCGTTTAAAAGTTATTTACTAAAAAATGTAGAAAAATATTATCTTTCTCTCTCTTTCTCTTTCTGCAAATTACTCGGTTTTTTTTGGTTTTTTGCATTTGATTTCAGGTGGTTTTCACGATCAAAAATTTTTGTGTAAATTAGGGAAAATATTAATTATTACAATTATTTTCTTTTACGAAGACGTTAAAAACCATATTATTTTGTAATATTTTAATTCTTTTTATAATCTGGATTTATTTATTTGATTTTTCAAATAATATAAGTAAGAAATATGTTTTTTTTTAATTTTGACAGTTTTTTGCTACTATTGTACAGCCAAAACATCTTTAATTTTATTAAGACCCGTTCTACAATAAGTCGTTAGTCGTTAGTCGTAAGCAAAATGACCAACCACAGTTAATTATTCCGAGAATATTCTTGGAATAATCGACTGTGGTTGGTCAATTTGCTTATGACTAACGACTAACGACCTATTGTAGAACGGACCTAAACATTAAGCGGAAAATAATGCGCAATGAAATAAAATTCTATTTTCTTATACAATACTGAAAAAAGTTGCGGAATGTATGTGTGAATTTTGTTTTTATATCTGTTATTATACACATATAAATAATTACGTATAAACATATAAATAAACAATTAGAGATGTACGTTTTCACATTTTCTTATTGACATAATTTCTATGGTAAATCTTCGCATTATGCAGCTCGTTATTATCGAAACTTTAATATTCGAATCTATCGGATGCTGCAACACTCATGGACCAGCGACTGGATTATTTGCATTCTCTCCATGTCGTGGCGATGCACCATTGTCCACCTTAACTGCGTTAACATTTTCCACGATACGAGCGAACACCATAGCGCCAACAACGCTACAATCTTGGCATTATTTCGCTGCTTTTATTGTCTTTATTTGGTCGGTTCACAAAAGGTCATTAGAACGGTAGTACATATTCACCGCTCATTATGCCGTTGTATAGCCTCTTATTATACCTCTTACGTAGTTTCAATATTGCTCACTATTATGCTACTTAACTATGAATGGCGCTAGCGAGCTTTTCCACACGCTCGACTTTGTAATAATCCCTCACACTATTGCCTGATGTATTCCTTGCAAAAACTTGCCATTATTGCTTTTTTAAGTTTTCTTTTTTACGACTTTTCAATATTTAAAATATGCACTTATTATTATAAAAAAACCTGCAAATTACAAAACAATAAAATATGTATCGAGTATTTATAGGAAAAAATAAAACTTTGAATATACTGACGCTACTACAAAAAAATGGATAAAAAATGATACGATTTTGAAATTATACATTTATATATATAGTGAAAATGAATCAACAATTATCGTGGAAAAATCGAGCGATTTTTTAAAAACATTCGCAATGTTTATTCATATCGTGTTGACGTAGTTATGGTGCATCAATACGAAATGGAAAAAATGCAAATAATCCAAAGCACTTTATAGATTATAGATAAATTATATAATCTAATGAAAATGCTGAGAATTAATTAGTAAATTAGTAAGAATATTTGTAGGAATAGAATATCTCGATTTTTAAATTTATTTTATTTGTAAATTCTATTTTAATGATTATAGTAACAGGCCTTTAAAAAAATAATAAAAGTTTACTCAATTTAAACTAATTATAAAAATAGAATTTTATACATGTATATATATATATATATATATATATATATATATATATATATATACATATATAACTTGATAAAACAAAGCACGTCGATGACTGGACTTCTGTTGAGAAAATGGAAGCTGTTTCGTCGTTCGAATGGTACGTAAAGTCGAATAGATGCTTATTTGTCGGAATCTTGGGATTAGCCGAGGATTAAGTCTCACCATCGGCGTTAATACGACAAAATCCGCAAAGCCTCTTTAAGGAGGACACGTCGTCGAAACTCGGCTCGCCATATTCCTTGGGGAACATCTCGGTATTGCCTAGAAATTTTAATGAAACTGCCTCACGGTACTTTTACCAGGCCAGAGGCTCGAGAGCAGAACGTCTCGCGTACAATAATAGTCTTCAGAAAGTTTTTGAGGGCGAGGCGACTCCTAAGAAATTTTTCAACGCTGCGCGGTTTTATGGCGAAGTTCGGTAAATAAAAACGGATACTTGGCCGATGTTTGGTCGCATTTATAATTTAAACCAGGCATCGCGGTCGCGATGGTATGACTGGCGAATAAAAATTTTCTTGCGAAAGTACGGAGAATCAATGCTGATTACTTTTTACATTTCTGACCTAGTCGCACATGCTACAGTTGCCGAAATGCTGTAAAAGCCTCGAGATGAAGAAACGTGGAAAGAATTATAATTCTGATCAAGTCAAATTCCATCGCGCTTTTCAAATATTTATAAATGAATGGTCAAATATCACATGGCACAGATAAGTCTTATATAAAAAGAAATAGCGTAAAACAAAGTTAGGCATATATCTAAAATAGTTTCTCATAATTGATTAGAAAATTTTGTATGAAACATACAAGTTATAAATTGATTTTGATATTTTTTATATATTTCATACATATTTCCCTTTTTTCTTTTTTCTTTACATATTTATACAAATCTTTTTTATTATACTGATTTCTACAATATTTTTGAATTGCAAGAAACATATCAACTATAGATTTGATTAGAATATAGATATATATGATTGCAACAACTGACCGTATTCGTTCGATTGTATTTTCCGTCTAGAATACAATATTATCGCGATATTTCACAAAAATCTTGCGGCCGATAAATTGCATCGATACGCTTACATGATCGCGACATTCTTCTTCATCTACGCCACAAAAGTAGTTTTATAGCCAAATATGCTTGCCAAGCTATTATCGCTAATAGGCATCAGCACATTATTAATAGTATGTACTTGGCTACAAAACTGCTTCTGTGATATGAGAAAAAAAAGTATAGAGCTCTTCTCTCGCTCCCCCTTTATTTGTCCATTTCGTGACAAATTAATTAACATCGTTTCCGCAAGAAAATTGTATAAATGAACAAGTTACGAAGTTCTTTTTTGATTTGTTACGGCAAACATTTGCGGTCTTATGAGCGATCGATAGCTACGTATATATACCTAATATGGTCAAATATCTATTTTAGGTATTGCTCTTCTCTTCCTGATGGTATCGTGTTACATATTTACACAGTTGAGTAATATATCACTCAATTATGGAGACAAATTATCTGAGAAAAATATTCGACGTCAAAAATCAACTTATGCATGCATAAAGAAGAAAGTCTACAATCTTTAAAAAATAGGAAGATATATATACGATTTAAATACATATTTAATTTAAGAGAAACTCCTTTTCGTTTAAATGTTTTGTTTTCTGACGATGCTTAATGATAATTGCAGTATCCTGTAAATAAAAATGAATGGAATATATAGCTGAAGAATAAAAAAAGCGAACCTTAGAGTATATTCCAAGTTAAGCATCTCTCTCTCTTATCTATTTATTTATTCAATTCAAACAAGTTAAGAATGTTTTGGCTGTATAATAGTAGCAAAAAACTGTCAAAATTAAAAAAAAAAAACATTTCTTACGTTTATATTGTTTGAAAAATCAAATAAATAAATCCCGATTATAAAAGGAATTGAAGTAAAATAATATGATTTTTAACGTTTTCGTAAAAGAATAGTTGTAATTAATATTTTTCTTAATTTATGACAAAAACTTTTGATCGTAAATACCCCCTGAAATCAACTGCAAGAAACAAAAAAAACGAGTAATTTGCAGAAAGAAAGAGAGTGGTGAGAGAGAGAGGAGAGAGAGAGAGAGAGAGAGAGAGAGAGATAATATTTTTCTACAGTTTTTAGTAAATAACTTTTAAACGAGTAAGTGGATCTAAATCAAGTTTTGCACAAATATTTATTATAGTTTTCTTAATATATGTAAAAATTTTTATTTCGTTGGCAATGTTTTTTTCTTATCAAATTTGTCAATAAGTGCTACAATACGCGATTTTTCCATAAGAATCAGTAGTAACTTTAAACTTAAATAATTTCCAAATGTAAGAATTTGCTCAGGTTTTGCACAGATACTCAGAAGAAATAGTAGAACATGCTACGAAATTTTCATGCTTTTGTCAATGTTTCGACATATGACACATACATCCTTAAACGCGTGCAAAATAATTTACCTTGTTGCGACTTACCTAATCACGACGTTGAATAGTCGTCCTTATACGCTCGCTTGTACACGAAAAGAGCGAAGAGTATGTATGCGAGATACACTTAATTTACTCGCATATTGGAGTGTAACATTCCGTTCAAACAGACAGAGGAGATAATACCGCGAGTACAATAAAGCCACGGCCACTGGAGAACGGGGCGAAAAACAAAGGGAATCGCATTTACGTAATAAACATGGATGCCGTTTTCCCATATTTCTGCGTATAGGTATATGCACTCGAATTTATGTCGCGCGCATCTCCACGATGATGACAATAACGCGCGATGCATGTGATGTCAATGCAATCGTCGATATGTGCACAGCCGGACGTTCCGGTGTTAATTCTTTGTGGTCGTCGATGCTAAGAGACGCGAAACGATCGGTTGCACGATAGTTACGCTATAAACATTCCTCACGTCAGCCTGCAAATACATTATGGCTAACGACAGTATAGATGCTCCATGGCAACATCTCGTTACTCACGGAAGAGATGAATGATTGCATCGTGTTTCGTGAAACGCGGCGGCGATTGCAAGTTGCTGTCACGAGTTCCGCGGTGACATTTCGATGACGAAATTAATATTCGATATATACATATATTGCGTTTTTAGAATTTTTCAGCAGCGATATATAATCGTAAACGATAATTTTTTATAATAATAATATCATGAGAAATTTAATTACGCATGAAATCAATCGTTTAATCTTTTTATTATATGAAGGGGTCGTAAACGAAGTTATCTCTTTAGATGTAATTTTTTTCACCATATTTTCATCTCACATCAAATTTTCTATTGTCGTCTCTCTCGTGCATCATGGCATTTTATAAAATTTTAATGAAAATTTATTTGAGTTAAAAGTACTTTGGGGAAATGACTCTCGAGCTACTTTCTCTTCATCAACTCCCCTTCATAATAAAGGAGTTAATAGAATTGTTATATTGAATGACTTCAGAGTAATAATGAATAATCGTTATGAAAGAGCGGGATTATTGCATTTGATCTTAACAACTTTATTTTTTCTTAAATAATGAATATAATTGTTGAAATGTGCTCTTAATGATATCTCTAAAAGCAATAGAACCGTGGGGACAAATATGTTGATTCTGTAATAACAGTTTCATTTAATTACCCAGTTCTCGAGCAGCAAGTGGAACAAAAAAGTAAGAAGCAAATTCATTAGCAATTATAATTTTCCTCTCTCTTTCTTTCTACCAGTTTCTGAAATCTAACATCAACTTCTTTCTAGCATGTTATTTGCTAGAAATTATTTTACTTCTGTTAAAAAGCAATATTATGACAAAATACAGTAAAAGTATGCGTGTATTTTTGTTTCATTCTTCAGTAATAGTTTTATTTAAGAATGTTTTGGCTGTACAATAGTAGCAAAAAACTGTTTAAGAAGAACATATTTCTTATGTTTATACTGTTTGAAAAATCAAATAAATAAATCCGGATTATAAAAAGAGTTAAAGTATCACAAAATAATATGATTTTTTAACGTCTTCGTAAAAGAAAATATTTGTAATTAATATTTTTCCTAATTTATGACAAAAACTTTTCAACTGCAAAAAACAAAAAAAAACGAGTAATTTGCAGAAAGAGAAAGGGAGAGAACGATAATATTTTTCTACATTTTTTAGTAAATAACTTTTAAACGAGTAAGTGGATTTAAATGAAGTTTTGTATAAATATTTATTAGTTTTTTTAATATATGAAAATTTTTATTTCATTGAGAATGTTTTTTCAAATTTGTCAATAAGTGTTACAATACGTGATTTTCCATAAGAATCAATAGTAACTTTAAACTTATATAATTTTTAAACCATTAAGAGAATTGTGCTCAGATTTTGCACAGATACTTAGAAGAAATAGTAGAATAGTCTACGAAATTTTCATGCTTTTGTTAATGTTTTGACATATGACACATATATCTTGATAAGTTTTACGAATATATTTTAAAGACATTACCGACATAATTTTTTTTCTCTCTCGGACGAAAGTTTCTCAACTCATTTATCGAAGTTCTTTCTTGTAAAGATCAAGCAATAAGAACACAAGAAAGAAGTGCATTAGCAACTATAATCTCTCCCTCATCTAGAACACGACCGATAAATTCTTTCTGGCGGGATTCTGGTTGGTTTCACCTTGCCGTTAAAACTTTCAAGCAACGAAAACTTCCTACGGGATGGGAATTAATATACAGCGAATGCGCGTGTAATTTCTCTTAGCAACAGTTTCAAGCGTTCGCTTGAGGAACGGCGGCGGCGGCTTCGGGCATATAATTTCTTCGCAAGCGAGAACTTTAAAGTTACCTGGCAAAAGAGCCGCGCGCTCGTCGACCACGGAGCATTAACTCGAGTGGTAGTTCGCCATGTAGAATAATCAACGATCTCCCCCCGAAACTCGGGCACGTACGTACGTACGTACGTACGTATACACGGACCATGTTTCTCGTGTGACGGCCCCTCCGTTAATCTTCATCCGCGCGCTTAATCTTGTAAATAGCCGGGCGCGACTTCATCGACGTTTCGACGGCGGCGCCGCAGCGTCTGAAGGGGGAAGGGGACGTTAATTACGTTTACGTGTTTTGCGTATCGACTCGCAACAATGCCACAGAAGTGTCTCGCCGTTACAGAATAAAATGCGACGGTACCGGGGAACCATTAAATTGTTCTCGACCAGTCTACCGCGAACGAGAGTCGTTCTCAAACCAGTCACGAGCGCGGCTGTTTCCTTCCTCCATCAACGATCTGGCACTCCGATATTCCACTCGGAGTGTGTCCTTCTCAAAATTCCAGCTGCACATCGACCATCGTTCATTACATTATTTGCGACGTCAATGTTAGCGCGACTAATACAGACAAAGTATTCGTGGGCGTTACAAAGAGGATTGAAATTGCCAAATGTCTCTTGTTATCTATTTGTACATTCTTGGAATTAATTCAACGATCCTCAAACTGTCCATGTTAAACAACTACTTGCTGCATATTGAACCTTGACATTAAAGCGGTTAGCGTTCTTCATTTCTCTTTAGTATTTGTATTCGCGTCCAGCTATCCGACAGTGATAAAATGCTCCGTACATGCAGATATTGCCCTTTAAAGATCTTGGCACACGATGGAAGAGTTAAACATTTCACTCGTGCACTTTTAGACATGGAAGAGCATTTATCGATTCTTGTAATTTTTATTTGTGCTTTTATCGAAAATTCGATAGTCACTGTGGCGGTAGAAAAAATAACGCGGTATTATTCTACGTGAGTCAGCGTGATATCGGATATATGTTTCTGACTGCGTTTGGAGTTATTTTTCACCCAGCTTCGGATTTATAATTAGATACGCGGCTAAAATTATTTGCTAGTCATTTGCGTAATTTTAGTCGCGTTTAATTATAAATCTCTTTGTCGGAGATGGACCGAGACTACCCACAAAGGGTAACTCCTACATTATGATATTGAATCCATCTCGGTAAGCGACACATTTTCCTTCCTTTGACACTAAGGTCAAATTTCCTCTTTGACTAAAATCGTGAGAACAAAAACATGAAATTATATTATAACTATAAAATTAAAGGGAAAAGCAAATACAACAAAATTCATAAGTTAAAAGGAAAAGATGTTTACAAGCTTTTATTTCAATGTAATATATTTGTAGAATACACCCTATATTTAGCAAATCGAGAAAACATATGATAATTATTTAGAGAGAGAAAAGATATATAGAAATATAAATATAATTTATAAAAATCTTGGGAAATATAAAAGATGATATATTATAAAAAGATTACTAGTCTAATTAATAAGAGCAAACATTAAGATTAATATACATACAGGGTGCGGAAAAAACACTGGGACCCTAAAATATCTCGAAGGGAATAGGTTTGGAGGAATGTTATATACAAAAGTTTTTGGGTATCGAAAGAGCTATCTGACTGGTCAACTAGATTCTGAGTCCGGAGTCTAGTTTGGGCCCAGTAAGGCCCAAGTCGATCTTTTCAAGTAGGGACCCATATTTTTTATGTTAGATTGGCGGATTTAGATTCAGGACACGATTTTACATCTGACATAGCCGATAAACATTTGGATCCGAGGCGCCTTTTGGGCTCAATGAGGCTCAAATTAAGTTTTTCGATAAAAATTCCTATTTTTCATCGCGTGTCGATGTCTAGAACGGTTTTCTGCTTAAAAGAAGACGAATTAGATTTTGAAGCGCAAGATGTACATTAAGCCCAAAAGGGACCTCGGACCCAATATTTGTCGGCTATGTCAGATGTAAAAACGTGTCCTAAACCTAAATCCGCGATAAAAAATCTGGGTTCCTACTTGAAAAAATCGACTTGGGTCTTACTGGGCCCAAACTAGATCTCGGGCCCAAAATCTAGTTGACCAGTCAGATAGCTCTTTCGATATCCAAAAACTTTTGTATTTAACATTTTCTTCCAAAACTTATATTCTTCGAGATATTTTAGAGTCTCAGTATTTTTTATGCACCCTGTATAATGAAAGATTATTGCAAAATAAATTTAATAATTTATTGCAGTCAAGTGAACTAAATAAAATCTCCGATAAAATATTTTTAGCCGTTTTTATGATACAGAAAAGGTTAATTTTAATTTTGAGAGTTATTGAAAGACATCCTGTTTGTTTATTCTTCTTAAAACGTGCATGTATATGCGTATAGCGTACGTCATTGTCATTCCGATCACGCGTTCGGTTTCGATATCCTGCCAGTTAAAGGAACGTCGAGTTTCGGGGCCTAAAGTGCAATCGATGAGCGTGTGTTGCGTGTATTATGTGCATTATGAGCATTGCGTGTATGCGTGCGTGCGTGCCTCAATATATGACATCACGAAAATTGCGTACGGCTTCTTACCACGTAACGAGAACTTCCGTGCGGTTGTTATCGAGATCGCTCGGTTTCATACCGCCTTACAAGACTGCTGCACGAAGCATCAATTATGTGCATTTTCACGAAATCTCTTGCGAGAAATCTGCTAGTCTCGGGGATATCCATCGTTCTAATAGCATATTATGAACAAAAATGGACTTTTAATGCCTAGTTTCCCTTTTCCGGAAAAAAATTAAAAGTCTATTTTGCAAAGAAAAATTCTGTTTTTCCTCTAAGAAAGATTAATGCATTAAAATTCCATTTTGCTCGCGAGCGAAACGCTAGTGAGGTAATTAACGCAAGTAATATTTTTTCAAAAAAACAAGATATTTTCTCATTAATTCTCATCAGAAACATGGAATTTGTTGCATGTGAACTTATAAAAGAAATACAATTTTAGAATTCTGATCATTTTCTTACTATAATTTATACGCTATTGTTAAATTTCTAATGCATTAATTGTTAAATAATTTAACATATTAATTTTTTGTTATTTATTATTTAATGTTTTACTAAAACAGAATTTTTTTAAATAATTTTGTGTGTATACTGATTTTGTACGCGATTTATAATTATAAATACAAAAAATAATAAAATTGATAACACGTAAAATTAAAATACTTAAAATACTTTTACGTATACAATAAACATTTATATTTATATTATATTTGATAGTATTTTATAAATATTAACTTAAAAAGATATTTACGATATCAACTTCATTATTACAATAATTTGACGAATCATATTTTAACCTGTTATAATAGCTAAATATTAAAGTTACTAAACAGAAAATACGTGTCTTCAGAATTTTATGAAAAGATTGATAATATCTATTGCTATTGAGTATGCAAATGTTTTCTCTGATAAAATATAGACTAGGAAAGTGAGATAAAATATTAGGGAAATAGAGGGCAAGGGCATCCAACTAGATGTCTAACTTATTTTGCGGATTTATGACTTGTATGTTCAATGCCATGACATAAATTCTCCTATTAATATGCGCTGCACGCGATGATGACTGACTGATTGACTCATGTCAGACTCGTGCGAAAGTTTTATCATGCTTGCGAAAATTGCGTTGATGGAATGAAATCGCTGATCTTGACGCACAAAAGTTTGACATTGAAATTTTGCACATCTCAGAATAAAAGATACACAATGATGTTACTGCTTCAAATGTGGAATAAAATGGCGCAAGAAATAAACTTTATTTTTAGAGAAATTAGATTAATTGCGTAAATTAATAATTTTTTTTTTATTGCGCATTCCAAAAATATTTTTATTTCTTTATTTACTCCATCATCAAACGTTTGTTCTTACGAAATGTCTTATTAATTGTTGTAGGTATCAAAATGGGTTGTTTTGGGAGCAAAGACAAGTTGAGCAAGGAAGATATGGACTTCCTCAAGTCGCACACGCGATACGATGAAGCCACTATAAAGGAATGGTACAAAGGTTTTAAAGTGAGTATTAATCGTTATGAGATGTGTGTATGTGTGTGTTGATGGGAAATTAAATCAAATATTTTGCTAAAAATATAATCAGTTTTTTATTTTGCGTTTCGATTTTATGTGTTTCATAATGAGTTCAATTGATTCATTGTAATCGTATTGTATATATTGTATAAAGATTTATTAAAAATGAAGGTCTAAAAGAGATATATGCATACATGCATACATAAAAACATAGTATTAATTTATATTGATAAATCTCATTGAAAAGAAGAGTATAAATTTATATTGATGGTAATTATTCAGAATCACGGCTCCACCTGCAAATGGGCTGCAAATTTTTTTGATAACTTTTTATACTTAGAGAATAATGTAAATAACAATTTTTAATCGGGGGAGGCTCAAAAAAAGAAGTTATAGACCAAAAAGCGGAAAAAACGGGGTAATTATTTCGAATAAGGCCTTTTCTGAATTTTGACAAATATGATCGGATCTCTCGGTAAAACTGTTGTGACTCCAACAGTGATAATCAGTCGGGGGAGCACGTCCCCCCCCCCCAAGACCGAAAAACCCCCAAAATTACCAAAGCAAAGCGAGGTCCACCCCACAACCCAAACCAAATTTTAGTTTTAAATCAGGAATAGGTTTGGGTTAGGTTATATCTTCCGGAAGTGGAGCCTCCCCGTAGGGGGGGGGGGCGGAACCCACTGTGTACACGCATATAGTTTACAAAGCAAAGCGAGATCCACCCCACAATTATTGTGTGGATGGGAAAGTGTATGCATAGACGCAGTGGGTTCCCCCCCCCCCTACGGGGGGGGCTCCACTTCCGGAAAATATAACCTAACCCAAACCTATTTCTGATTTAAAACTAAAATTTGGTTTGGGTTGTGGGGTGAACTTTATAGTACATAATTACCTAATTTTCGGTAATTTTTGGGGTTTTTCGTTTTTTGTGGGTTGGGGGTGATGGGGGACGGGCTCCCCTGACTGATTATCATTGTTGGAGTTACAACAAAAAGTTTTACCGAGAGTTCCGATCATATTTGTCAAAATTCAGAAAAGACCTTATTCGAAATAATTACCATAATTACCCTTTTTTGGTCTATAACTTTTTTTGGGGGCCTTCCCCAACTAAAAATGGTTATTTATATTTCTTTCTAAACATTAAAAGTCCGTAAAAAAATTTGCAGCCCATTTGCAGGTGGAGCCGTGATTCTGAATAATTACCATATTGGTAGATTTTCTGAATATATGTATAAATGTGAATATCCTACGTTAAATCATAATTTTCTATTAAAAGAGAATAATAACTACCATTACTTAATAGCGGATTACGTTTGTGTTTATTAAAAAATCAAGATAAATAGAAATTTTCAAAATTAAGAGATTTATAAAGGCAGACGTAAATAAAATCTACACGAGTGCATTAATAAATACTGCATCCGTAATACGTGATAGTTGCGAGTAAATAAAGCAGCTCCACTCGTA
Organism: Formica selysi; assembly: GCA_009859135.1. Taxonomy (NCBI): domain Eukaryota; kingdom Metazoa; phylum Arthropoda; class Insecta; order Hymenoptera; family Formicidae; genus Formica; species Formica selysi. The sequence continues at coordinate 1,300,891 of CM020822.1, read as the reverse complement.
TCCGCAATTATGCCACATTAAACAGGCTGCGATATTTCATGAGCATGCGCAGCCAGACGCGAAAAAGCGGTTCTCTAGGAAATTTTCCCTCATAAAGAAGCTGAGTAGTGGTAATATACGAACTCATACGAAACGGTTATGAAACTTCATAAATCAGAATCTGCGCGGTTAAATCATGACCGGTAAATTTATCCGTTCGTAGCTCATTCGTCAGTCACGAAACCTTAAAGTTGGGTTTAAATATAACAGTATTTTCAAAGGTATTCTTAACACGTTTCGCGATAGATTGCGTTATGAGATTTTCTTTGTGAAATTCGATCATAATAAACGTAGTAAATTTGATCTTTACATGGGACAGTTTCTCAACTTTAAAAAAAAATTCAAAAGATTTATTTAACTTTTCTTATAGTATTTGAGTGTATTTATCTAATCACAAGCTTCAATGCCTTCTACTGTTATTAATAATTAAAGACTGATTCACGCGTGTAATATGTGATTAATAATTGATGTATCATTAGTATATTGTGACGTAATGTATCGCGCGCCGAGAGTCAATCATGTGAAATGATTCCGAAAGCTATTTCATGCGATATTCATTTATGTATTCTATACGGCAATTATTAATTTATTCATCAGATATTTGACACGTTCTATGCGAACGTGACTTATTTAGCCACATTTCCGCAGTGAACATTATATATATAATGTGTTCTAAATATACGTATTCGATAAATTCAAACGTACCGTATACATAATAGATTTGATGACATTATTAGATTTAATAAGAATATTATTTTCTTAACGTACATTATCTCATACAATATGACAGTGTTTGTCTGTTTACAGAATTGGGAAATAATGTATTATAAAATGTGTTTTGAAAAAATAATTTTGATGTTTTTTTTTTTATAACAATAACGAATAGTACATTATATCATTGGAATGTATACAAATTATCGAAATTTTATCGCATATTCATGCGATAACATATTCTCCGAGAATATTATGTCACACAATAAAATCTTGTGAATGTTTAAAGTCAAGAGAATCGATTATAATTTTCAAATACTGGTAGCGTCAAGTATTTTTATAGAAAACCTGTTAGGAAGTCTCGTGAATAGGATTTCAGACGTATCTCTACGGGATGAATCAATCTCGATTACAAAGCTTAGAGAAGATCCGATTCACACGAGCGCGAGTGAATAGGATGAGACGTTCTCGCGGAAGCTGCCAATACCGCGGAAAAGTTGTGCACGTATTTTCTCAGGCAATTTAACCGGGCATGAAGCAGAATCCAGTGTGGTGTCTGAAACAAACTAATTAAACTAAGCGGAGTCATTAGTGGATGTTCCGCAAGCCAATCGTGTTTTAGTTCAGTTGTTTCGCGCGATGCACGATCAATCGCGCACAACTTTGAAATAAATAGTGACCGATTACGCCAACGCGTATCGATCTAACAGAGAAATTTCCGCCATTGCGGAAGATTGCGAAATATCGCGGAGATGTGTCGTTCACTCGCATATTCTAAAAATGTCGAGACGAATGACATTTACATTAAGAATATACGTATCATATGTCAAAACATTGACAGAAGTATGAAAATTTCGTAGACTGTTGTACTATTTCTTCTGAATATCTGTGCTAAATGAGCACAATTCTCTTAACGGTTTGGAAATTATTTAAGTTTAAAGTTACTATTGATTCTTATGAAAAATCGCGTATTGTAGCACTTATTGACAAAAATTTTACAAGGAAAAAACATTGCAAACGAATAAAAATTTTCACATATATTAAGAAAACTTTAATAAATATTTATACAAAACTTCATTTAAATCCACTTACTCGGTTAAAAGTTATTTACTAAAAATTCTAGAAAAATATTATTTCTCTCTCTCTCTTTTTACAAATTACTCATCTTTTTTTGTTTTTTGCAGATGATTTCAGGAGGTATTCACGATTAAAAGTTTTTGTCATAAATTAAGAAAAATAATAATTACAACTATTTTCTTTTACGAAGACATTAAAAACCATATTATTTTGTGATACTTCAATTCTTTTTATAATCCGGATTTATTTATTTAATTTTTCAAACAGTATAAATGTAAGAAATACATTTTTTTTTATTTTGACAGTTTTTTGCTACTATTGTACAGCCAAAACATTCTTAAGGCCAATAATCTGACACAAAAAAATCGAAACGAAAAAACGCGTTTTTTCAAAATCTCTTTCTTAACTGACAAGACAGACACGTATTTCCTAATCGATTTTTCGGAGAGTTAAAGCTATATTTTAGTAAATCGTTAAATTTTGATGTAATGTAATTTTAACTATGAATATTTTTACTACGAGAGACAGAATTAATATATTTTTATATTTAATAAGTCTTACACTAAATTTATGGAGAACGTATATTCTTAATGCGAATACTTCCTCTATTGATTTTATTTTTGGCAAAGTCTTTATATATTATATAAATTTTTGCATCTCTCATAACAATTCTAATAACTTGAAAATTCACAATCTTGCGTTTCTTTGAATGTTACAGCAAGACTGTCCTAACGGCAGGTTAACGCCGGCGAAATTCGTCGACATGTACAAAATGTTCTTCCCGTCCGGCAACGCGGAGGAATTCTGCGATCATGTTTTCCGCACATTCGACATGGATAAGAATGGCTACATTGATTTTAAGGTGAGTTCTTCGAGCTTTTTACAGCGTTCTGAAATTGCGCAGGCTGCTGTAATGAACCGTGTAATGACTCTACCATGCTTTCGCGGCACGACAGATTTTCCAAAGATACGTCGTGCGACCGTACTTGTCGCACGTCGATTATTCCGCGTGATTAAACACGATTGTCAGCAACAAAATTGACGCGGTTGATTGATTCGAAGAAATGCTACAATACTTCATCGAGATCGCACTTCTACACGTGAAAATATCACCCACGCAAAATTTAGACGGATACAGAAAGTTCGCGAATATTGGAAAAATTTATCGAAAATGTAGTCCGTGTCGCGAGAAAAAAAAACATAGCCAATCGTATAGAAGAAGACGTCTAATGCGGTAAAATATGGGATTATCATCTTGGCAAGGAAGTGCAAAAGAACGAACATATTACATCCGATTATATTCGCTCGATAAATGCGATGACGTAAATCTTTTCGAGACTTTCAAATCGTATATTCTTCTTCACTTGGTTTGTGCGTAATTGAAAATTTATATTCTTGAATATCCGAATTAAAATTTGAATCGTTATTAACGCTACTTGGGTATGTCAAGTACAATCAGCATCATTTTCCTTAGTAGTCCCATCTCATTCCGTATAATCGCGCGAATCTACACGAAACTCAGAATTCTCTGAGAGAAGTGCCTTTCAAGACGTCGCCTTGAGTTCTGTTTCTAACCGTAGCCAGCGGATATTCTCGGTCGGTTCCGATATGTTCGCCGGTAATTTAATACGATTCGCCAAAGATTACAACGCGTCGTGTTCGCCAACCGGCGAATAGCTATTTGACATCTGACCCGAATACGCCGGGTAAAACTCGGAGCTTTGTCTAACGTCGCGCTTTGCGAGGTGGTTTTGCATCGCATCGCTGATCAAAGCCTCGCTAGAGGTATACTATAGTATTCGCCACAGAAAGGCATCCTTCGACGCGCCCGACTTTGCAGCTACCATCGTCGCGTCAAGGATCGACCTTGCCTTCTTATGGTCAAAGTTCACCCCCTTTGCTGTGTAATTTTTAATCTCGGAATAGCTAGCGCGCTGTTCTTGATGCAATTCACATAATTAATCATGAAAGCTGCAGAGGGATGGAACGCATACATATTAATATATTAATGTCTCGCTGTAATTTTTCGTATCGAAATAATTTCAATGTTAAGTTAATTCATAAAATATATAAGATTGGCGTATAAAAAATTGTGTAGAGATCCGCGATTTTATTAATTTCAGAATTATCGTAAAAGAGATTCTAAAAATAATAACGGTTATATTTATTATAGGAAAATGTGCCGCATTGCGACAATTTTAATTTTATATGCTCCACAAAGTGCATTAGAAATGCATTTCGTCTAATGAAATTATTGGAGTAAGTTATCGTCGAGCATATTTTACATTAATATGTAGAGTACTCTCTCGATTACCTAACATGCGACCCTTGTTTACAAATATTTTTAAGCTTATTATAAATTATTTGCTTTTCATACATTTTATGTAGAATTTCTCTATATGTATAATATAAAGTTTGTTACGTAATACATTTAGCATAACGATATCAATTTTACAACGTTTGAACACGATGGATAACTTTTGACCCTATTTCTTGATGGCTGTTCTATTTTTAGCGAAAATTTTATGAAGAATTATTAGTTTACTTTCCAGTATAAATATTATAATATTTAATTCTTGAAAAAGAAGATAAGTCGGCTTTATAAATTCTTTTTTTCCTATAAGTTCTTTTCTTTTCTCCGATAATGATGAAGAAAAATGGGAGCAATTGTTTAAAACAGATTTAAGATATCGAGGATAATATCGAACGTTCGATAACGAACGGCGGTGCCAATATACGTTCAAATCTATGAATTTTAAGGATGTTTTGGTTGTAGTACACGAATCGCAAAAAATCAAAATTTAAAAAAAACATTTTTCTTATTATACTGTTTATACTGTTTAAAAAATCAAATAAATAAATCCGGATTATAAAAATAATTAAAGTATCACAAAATAATATGGTTTTTAACGTTTTCGTAAAAGAAAATAGTTGTAATTAATATTTTTCCTAATTTATGACAAAAACTTTTGATCGTAAATACTCTCTGAAATCAATTGTAAGAAACAAAAAAAATCGAGTAATTTGCAAAAAGAGAGAGAGACAGATAATATTTTTCTACAATTTTTAGTAAATAACTTTTAAACGAGTAAGTAGATCTAAATCAAGTTCTGCACAAATATTTATTAGAGATTTCTTAATATATGTGAAGATTTTTATTTTGTTGGCAATGTTTTTTCCTTGTCAAATTTGTCAATAAGTGCTACAATACGCGATTTTCCATACAAATCAATACTAACTTCAAACTTAAATAATTTGCAAACTGTTAAGAGAATTGTGCTCAGATTTTGCACAGATACTCAGAAGAAATAGTAGAACAGTATACGAAATTTTCATGCTTTTGTCAATGTTTTGACATATGACACATACATTCTTAAGTCAAATCTATCAACGCCGACATTTAATAGATGCAGGCCAGATGCAGATGCAATCTGCTTCGCGGCTATATCTTACGCGGTTGCACGATAGTTAAGAAATTTCATGCTTCGTGAGACGGTGAAGTTTCAACAAAACTTCACCGATATGAGAGCTTCATTGTAATGGCAAGCTAAAGTTCTCTCTCTCTCTCTCTCTCTCTCTCTCTCTCTCTTTATGTACAACATACTCATGTTACCTTTAACCATCTATTATTCCGGCGTTCATCCCGCGGTTTATGAATAAACCTGCAACGTGATAGTTTGACTTCCCGCGATTGTATTGTGTCGCTATCAATATTATCCGTTAAAAGACATTTGTGGAATCCGGTAGAATAGCTGAAAATATATGTAAGCTTCGCCGAGATAAGTACACACCAGGCGAGGCACACGTGCCGTCGCGATAGTTTTCATTCGATTCTCGTCATCGTATCGACACGAATGGCAGCCTATAATAACCGGACAAAAACCCGCTCTTCCTTCTATGGACGCTATCCCCCCATGCGTCTCCGCTTGAGATATAATAATATCAGTTACGTGTCGCTCGTTTTTCTTCGGAGAAAACCCGAACAAAGTCGTCGTCTGAGTTTAACCCTCGTGATATCGGCTGAATGGGGAAAACTTTCCTCGATATGACGTCTTCCACAAGACGTCGCCGAGTCTATAGTAATAACGGCAATAATAAGCAATGAAATTTATGGCAAAAATGTGCCCGTCTCTCTTCCTGGGCGAGAAAATATTATACACCCGTATCGACGTTGATCAAATTGATCTTGGCGAATTAGAGACAAAATCTATTTTTCTGTTTGCTATCATTTTCTCAAATATTAGTTGATCTTTCTTTATTGTTTAAAGTAACTTGAGATCCCTAAAGTTCTTATCTTTTTATATTGTTTAGCTACCACGAATAGAAAATTATATTAAAATATAAAATTATATTTTTATTTATTTTGTTTTTATGTTTTCTAGCACTTGTATGTATCGTTTTAGAATAGTGTATGTGTGTTTTAAAATAAAAATCAGATTACACATATATATTTTGAAGAGTTATGATTAAAAAGTTAAATAGAGACGAATGAAGGAACGCAGGATTTCTTGTCAAATGATTCTGAAAGGTTTTTTTATTATTTTGTAAAAAAATGTAATTTTTGATGGTGAAATTTTTTTATATCTATATAATTATATATATAATTATATATTAAACTTATCCAATTTGTGTGGAAGGAACAATGAACTAATTCGAACGGCTAGCACATTAAAGAGCTATTAGAAGTTTAGCCAGAGAACTATACACCGATAGATTAAACTTTATTTTCCGAACATTTCCGGCGAAATAATGATAAATGATGGACGCAGATCAACTATCTCTCGGCGTTCTTGCAACTTTCCTTATTTACGAAGGACTCGAGCTCCATACACATTTATCGCTCTCTTCAGACAGTATCTGAAATCTCGAGAATCGAAAGCATTCTGTCCCGTGTAAAAAGTGCTCTGCATTCACTCAGCCAATGCTGTATTCAAATGTACTACTAGTGATACGATAAATGTTCTTTAGTTTCAGGACATTGATATATTTTCCTATTTTTTTTTGTGAGCATCCGAGCTTAAACGGCATCTTCTGTGTTTCCGCCGAACGCTACTCGTATGATATTAAATTCAGCGTGTATGCATAGTGTTTCATATATGGCATATGTATTCAAGAAGTAGTATTTTCCGTTTCTTAATATTACATAAGAATTTTTTGTATTCATCGATATAATACACGTATTTTAAAAAAGATATAGAACTTAAATCGAAAATCAAATATAATGATTCACAGAAAAATAACACTGGTCAACAAAATGAGACCTTTTTTTTTGCTTAAGTTCTATCAAACCATTTTTGGTAAATTTTTTAGCGCTGATTATGAATCTGGCCGTAAAAATGTCGTATCACAAATCAAGTTTTTGGGAAAACCTCAGTCAAAATTACTAAAATAGGCGTTTTTGATACTTTTGCGTGAGTTGTATCTTTCGATGGGGACATGCTCCAGAAAGCAGCGACAACTCAAAATGAAACTCAAGACTTATACTTTATGATAAAAATGCCAAAAGTCCAAGACAGAAAAGGTTTTCCTGAAAAAAAGTGGTCGAAACATAAGAAATATCATTTATCGCAGTGTCCTCTAGTTATACGTCTCCAATTGTCCGTTATTAGAATTTTTTTTAAATTATTCTGATCATGAAAGTCGGTATATATATGTTTGCCTGGTTAGTCATCACGAATCACGTGTTGAAATTTCAAAATTAAAAATAGAGGATCCAAAATGGCAGATCAAATTATGTTAGATCTTACAGCGCAACAAATTATGTTACATCTTACAGCATCTATTGCTCTTTGTCACGAATGGCATTGCAGTTCCCTTACTATTTGAGAATTTGCGACGATTTCGAGGAGAATGCAAACTTTTTCATGCCTTTGCTCTGACGGAAACTTTTCACGCGACGTACCGTGTAATTGCATTGTTGCACTCGAATGCACTGTTTGGGAGTTAAGTCGCTAAAAACTCAGCACGGAAGTTAATCTTGAAAGGATATCTCGAAAACATGTGTGATTTTTTTGTGCGATATACAATTATTTCTTTTTCGTATAAGTAATATTTAGCATTTATTCCATCTTAATATTGAGATAGATCGTGATATCTTAGTAATTTTGTCGGACCGGAGTTAATTTCTCCTTGCAAAACTTCAACTTGTTCTTGTCTGTTTTTTTTTCATAACTTAAAGCTTCAACTTGCTTGTCTGCCTTTTCTTCATAACTCTTGCTTAGTTAGTGTATGAAGTTACAAAATTAATTAAAATTGAGTCTGTCGTAAAAACAAGTTAAAGAACAATATATTGCTATTGTGTTTTTCTTTCAGAATTATCATTTTTATTTACCTATGTTATTATTTACAAAAGAAGCTTAAGCAAATTTTTAATATTATTTATTCTTACATAATCAGGGACAATATAAGTTATAAAACTACAAGGTGTATAGCGTTAATTTAAAAATATTTTTTACTTATGTTACACATTTACGATAATGTTAACAATTTTTATTTAATTATTTCCTTTATGACATTTATATGTAAAACTAAGCTTTACTTTACAGTAGAAAAAATGCGCACCTCATAACTAATGCAGGAGAAAAGTATACGTTTTACAAAAAACTTTTCTGGATTTTTCTATTGGACCTTAGATCACGAACAGACTTGATTTTTTCTTTTTTCTTAGAGGGCACTTGATCGCAATTTTTCAGTGGTTACATTTCCATTAAGGCCCATCGGGCAGCACCAGAATTCATTTTAAAAGTCTATTTCTACCGTTTGAATGAATCGCGTTCCTCAATATTTATGACGTTGCGTAGCTCACTTTAAAGATGTATGTGTCGAAACATTGACAAAAGCATGAAAATTTCGTAGACTGTTCTAATTCTTCTAAGTATCTGTGCAAAACCTGAGCACAATTCTCTTAACGGTTTGGAAATCATTTAAGTTTAAAGTTACTATTGACTCTTATGGAAAATCACGTATTATAGCACTTATTGACAAATTTGACAAGGAAAAAACATTGCCAACGAAATAAAAATTTTCACATATATTAAGAAAACTCTAATAAATATCTATACAAAACTTCATTTAAATCCACTTGCTCGTTTAAAAATTATTTACTAAAAATTGCAGGAAAATATTATTTCTCTCTCTCTCTCCCTTTCTGCAAATTACTTGTTCTTTTTTTTTGTTTCTTGTGTTTTTGATTTCAGAGGGTATTCACGATCAAAAGTTTTTGTCATAAATTAGGAAAAATATTAATTACAACTATTTTCTTTTACGAAGACGTTAAAAACCATATTATTCCGTAATACTTTAATTATTTTTATAGTCCAAATTTATTTATTTGATTTTTCAAACAGTATAAACGTAAGAAATATGTTTTTTTTTTTTAATTTTGACAGTTTTCTGCTATTATTGTACAGCCAAAGCTTCTTTAAAGCGTCCAATCTACTTGTGCCGAATCTTGATATTTTTTTATTTGCGCGATATACTGTTAAATTAAAATTTTTAACAGTTAAAAGCACAAGGTTTTAAAAACACGACTGCGAACGTCAAAAATATATACGGGAATCGTCGTTTATATGATTTAAGAATAACAACGCGAGAGAATAACAGGTGCGTCGGAAATTAAACGATATACTGCTCGCATATTATAAATTTGCTTTTTTAAATTAGGTATAAAGTTTTTATATTATTTTTTTTTAAATTTCTTTATGTATGAATTGATATATCAAACTTTATATAACTATAATTATGATATAATGACACAACACGCGTATGATATATAGTTATGCTAAAAAATATAAATCATCCATTTGATATATAGACAAATCATATTATTAGTCATAAATCTCTCAACATGTGGTGCAACTCAACTAACGAATATATATAATATAAACATTATATTCATATATGTAAAGATATATATGTTCGGATTTATTACTTACAGTTTACAAAGCTCGTAAAAGCACAAACAAAGCTTAGGATACAGTATGCACGGCGTACATTGAGAGATGACTCGAGTCGATGGATTCACCATTTGAATCACAATACAAAAAGTTACAGAATAGCCTCGCGGGAAAATTTGTATAGTTTTTTTTTTTTTAATTTTGTATACTGCCCTTTGTCTGATGTAAATACCGCTTGCTTTTGACGCAGAAAACAATAATATCAACTTCGCGACTCTTGAGTCGCTTGTTTTCGAGATAGTAAGATACTTGAGGAGCCAAGAAAACATTTTATCTTAATTAAATGACCACCGAGTATCCGACTTGTGCTCCAGATTGTTTGAAGTCAAACAAGTGATGCGAAAATATCTTGAATTTTTCATATTAGTTCCGACAAATTTTTATACGTAAATAGAAAGCTTTTTAAAAGCGTTTTAATCTGTAATATTAAGTGACTTAGCAACTAAATATTAAATTGCAAATCTATTAAAGGAAGATCTACTGAAAATATTTACGATACATATTTTGCTACGTTTATGCAAATATGATATATTGATCTTTGATATTATAATACAGTGCTCGGATTTAGTTGCATATTTCGGTCCGATTCCGTGGCTCACGCCTATTGCCCCCCCCCCCCCCCACTCACCGCTCATACGTTAGCGACGAGTCGCCAGATACGCGTAACTAAGGAGCGCGACGCTTTGTCTCAGGAGCGTCCGTATATAAGAATGTTCAAATATAATAGTAAGACAATACTTTTCTAAATGCACCGCGAAAATTCTCAAAATTAAAAGTTTTTCTTCAATATTTTATATTTCATTGATATAAAATATTGAAGAAAAACTTTTATTTATAGAAAAGTATTGTCTTATTATTATATTTGGGCATTCTTATATACGGACGCTCCTGAGACAAAACGTCGCGCTCCTTAGTTACGCGTATCTGGCGACTCGTCGCTAACGCACGAGCGGTGAGTGGGGGGCAATAGGCGTGAGCCACGGAATCGGGCCGAAATGTGCAACTAAATCCGAGCACTGTTATAATAGAATATTATTGTGATTCTCATATATATAATAAAACTTATCTTATTCATTTATCGTTTAAAATTTCTTTGTTAAACTTTTCTGATCGCCCATTTGCTTTTAAAATAATGGTAAATAAAGCTGAAATATCAAAGCAAAACTCGTTATAAACTTCCTGCAACGATAAAATTGATACGTAAACTGTGAAATGATATCTAACATGAACTAACCTAACGATTTGAAAAATTGCACAACCTCCTACGTCTTGATTTCCTTTCTTTTGACTTCTTGAATAATCAATCTTTTATTAACGTAAACGACGTAGAGGCTCACGACCAGTGGCATATGTCTTTTCCCACCTCTATATTCCGCGATCTGCCTGAATTAAACATATCGTGTACGGTTCTATAAATGCAGAAATTGTTGTTATCTGATATCAATTTTTAAAAGATGAGTTGTTATGAACAATCATAAAAGGAGCACTTTGCAAAATTTCAGACAAATTGCAAACAAATGATTTGTAAGAAATTATATTTAATGATATATTATCTGAAATATCATAAGTGTCAAACATATATATGTATATATATTTTTTAATATTTTTATAATTTAAATAACATTGATGATTGTAGAGAATAATTTTTATTACCACCGAAAGTATAAATTATATTGAAGTAAAAAATAATTTAATATTAAGATATACTAAAAATTATAAAACATAAAAATTATAAAATATATTATATTATAAAATTTTTTTTTTTTTTGCATATATTACATGAATGTACATGAATGTATCCATATACAATTACTCTAAATAATATATTTGTTATTAAATTCGCAATTTTATCGAGGCATTTGATGGCACGGTCATTTTATGCAATCAAAATGGCCGTTTTGAATGTCCATTCGAGAAATTCTCATTCGGAAAATCCTCACTCCTAGGGAAACCACTTGACTCCACTCTCAAACATTCGCGTCGTATTCATTTCCACGAGCGTAATGTCCGCAAGGCCGGTTAATGGCATCACAAAGATGTTTTCTTTTCTCGGCACGAGTCGCCGTTCCTCCCGTAATGTCAGAACTCTTCTCGGACCCTTTCGCGAGCTTCGCAGGTAAGCTGCATCTAAAATACGTGCGAGCCTAAGGCTAGTCGGAGAGGAGAGAAAGCTCTTTCTCTCTCTCTCTCTCTCTCTCTCGTTCCTTTTCCTTCTCGCTGAAGTCAATACGAGAAGTGACGACACTTCAGAGGTCAGGAAGAGCAAAGAGCCAGCTCTCGTCCTCCATCGTTCGCTATATATCCCCATTCTACGAAGCCCTCGTCTCGTTTGTCTACCTCGGGCGGCAAGTGACCCAGTTCTCCGCTTGGAACATACTACTCTCTAACGACTCGGTAGTGCTCGAAAGGTATCGGCCTGAAGCGAGGATACCCGACAAATTCGCTTGACGCGCGATCACTACCGCCATTGTGTTCGCCGAATCACGACCGCGAGCTTTTACGCTTACGGGATTTTGCCGCAGTAAATGCGCGCCGGAGAAGCCTAGGTTCGTAAAAAGGAGCCGTAACTTCTACACAACGTATCCGTCGATGACGCGAGATGATCGATAGTGTATCTTTGGAAGATACGATCGTGAAGACAGAATTGTTGACGAGACAGACGAGACGATTATAGTCGTTTTTACTGCTTAAGTTTTATAGCAAGATTTGTCGAAGTAATAAAAAATCCGTCTTTAAATGACGATGCGATAAAATTAGAACATTCAATATACGAAGTTATCGGACGTAACAAAGAGATATTCATCGCGCATTCTTTTCTTTTCTTAAATAGAATGGTTATTTATATATTTGAAATACAATTTAATTTCAACCCCCCATTTAAGGATGTATGTGTCATATGTCAAAACATTGACAAAAGCATGAAAATTTCGTAGACTATTCTACTATTTCTTTTGAGTATCTGTGTAAAATCTGAGTATAATTCTCTTAACGGTTTGGAAATTATTTAAGTTTAAAATTAGTATTGATTCTTATGGAAAATTACGTATTGTAGCACTTATTGACAGATTTGACAAGCTAAAAACATTGCCAACGAAATAAAAATTTTCATATATATTAAGAAATTTCTAAATATTGTGCGAAACTTGATTTAAATCCACTTACTCGTGTAAAAGTTATTTACTAAAAATTGTAGAAAAATATTCTCTTTTTCTCTCTTTCTGCAAATTACTTGTTTTTTTTTTATTTCTTGCAACTATTTTCTTTTATAAAGACTTAAAAACCATATTATTTTGTGATACTTTAATTCTTTTTATAATATATATATATATATATATTTTTATTTTTTATTTATATATATATATATATTTCTTACGTTTATACTGTTTGAAAAATCAAATAAATAAATCCGGATTATAAAAAGAATTAAAGTATCACAAAATAAAATGGTTTTTAACGTCTTCATAAAAGAAAATGGTTGCAAGAATGTATATGTATATATATATATATATATATATATATATATATATATATTTATATATATATATATATATATATACTGTTAAAATTAAAATATATACCTATATATATATATATATATATATATATATATATATATATATATATATATATATATATATATATGTTTATATATATATATATATATATATATGTATATATATAGGTATATATTTTAATTTTAACAGTTTTTTGCTACTATTGTACAGCCAAAGCATCTTTAACACGGACTCTCGATTTTTTTTTGTTAGGAATATTTTACCTGATTTTATTGTGTGCTGAAAAATATTGTGTTTCAAACGAAGGATTATTTTTCGGGGTTTCGGCAAAGATTCTTGAATTATGACTGTTCTCTTTTTAAAGCGTGTTATAAATACGTCTTGGGGAAAATATAGATTTTCATTTCGCACAAAAGAGAAATGTTTCTTTGCAGCGGGGTAAATAAAAGTTTCGATATTGCACGCTGTTACTGATATAGGATACCATCGGCTTTTGTTGCAGGAATTCCTATTGGCAATCGACGTAACGTCCAGCGGTACACCGGAAGAAAAACTGAAATGGGCGTTCCGTATGTACGATGTTGATGGCAACGGCGTTATCGATATGCAAGAAATGACGAAGATCGTCCAGGTACTGCGCTTCATGAATAATGCATGCGCTTCGATTTATCTCCACTTGGTTGCACTCGACCGCGACTCTTTCGATGGAATACAGATTTTTTTTTTTTTTTTTTTTTATCACTTGACGTCAGAGTACTGCCGGCACGATTAATCAATGAGAGAGTGAGCGATTTGATATAATATTCATATATAATATATTCATGTATGCGGCACGAATCCTGCCTTTTTTTCCTGTCGTGTATACAAGTTTATATTTTACTGCACGATGCGTGTATAATCTCGCTACGTTTTTCTCAAGTTAATAAAAAATTTATAACGTATGTATAAAAAACATACACACGACATGAATTCGTGTTATGAATTTTAACGGAATTAATTTTCTCTTATTATATTTGCTAATGTAACGAGATCGCGCGAATATAATATATTCAAGAAATTCTGAAGCCTTGAATTCGGTCGAACAAGTCGATTCGTACGACGGTTAATTAACGTGCATCTGCAAACTGGCAGGACTATAAATCAACGCTGTTTTTCTCCGTCCATTCGGTGCATCCCTGCAGAGTTCTTACGTGCACTGAGTGGCAGTGTATGCAGCGTATACGGGCGCGCTAATATTTCATGAACACCACGCGAGAACAGATGTCGACGTAGTCGCGCGGCTATTCCACTTGACGTCGTGCATTTCCCAGAAATGCCAGAAGCGAAGCTTCGTTAAATACAGCTGTCGCTTCTCATTTTTAAATAAGTAATTAAAGTTCGCGGTGCTCGCGGTGACCTGGCGAACGGTAAGCGAGACGAGCGGAATTTTTTCATGAAACCTTGCATAATGAATTTCTGTTAAGAGATCGTGATCCGCATTCCTCGCATGAAAATTCGATTTTTATAATATTTAAACAACGCAACGTGAAGTTTTATGATTCAATCGGGTAAAATGCTATTTTTAAAGCTCAATTCTCACTAATCTCGTCGCGGTTACGTAAGTGTCAACGAAAGGAAAATATTTTAATGTATTACAGTAGAATTTTAATCGTGCAAAAAAATAAAATAAAGAAAGTCGTTGACAAAAGAGTCTAAGTTTTTTTAAACGTGATAATCTAATAATATGTCAATTTTTCATTATCAATATATTTTATATGAGAAACTTGGAATTATTCTGCGAAATAAATAGGACATAAAGATAAAATCATGGCAGAGAGAGTAATTATTGCAGGCGTGAATCCGGATAAATAGAGGAATGAGAGGCTTATATGCAGAGCGCGGAAAATTGTGATAAAATGCAGGGACGAGATGTCGTATCTTATAAAAGAATATTATTACACCACCATATATTTTACTTTACATTTTAATGCACTTTTTCATTACTTTTTCAAGTCAATTTTTACCAGGCATACATGTTTGTATGGTAAAATTTTACTCTTGTTGCAATAATATAACTATAATTGACAAATTTATACAAGAAATGGAATAAAATATTTGACAAAAATTATAATAAAAGTAATAAAAGATGATAATGATAACGTCGATTCCTTCGTTAATATGTTAATATAAAATTCTCCCTTAATACGATTTTAGAATGACATGTTATCAACTTTTAAATGTCAAACATAAATATTTTTTTTAATGAATATATTTAATTTGGGCAAAATTCCGATAACTTTGGCGCCACGTTTTGAGTATGAGTTGCGAAGACAACTTTTTGACGAGGAACACAGGAAAAATAATAAAAAAATTCTAGGATCAATAGTTTGTAAGATATAGCAATAATATGAATATTTTACAAAACATAAAATTTGAATTTCAAAAAGAGAAAAAATTAACAAAAAATATTACATTGAAACAGAAATCATAATAAATAACTATGTAAACATTATACATCATGAACTTTATTATCCATGTACATTTAATAGAGCGTACCTTAGCACATTTATTTATTTATGTGTAGTAAATCGAACGCGTGGTTTCTGCCCCTCCCCCTACACCCTTACCCGAAAAAAAACTAACCTAGCCCAGCCCATGTCCGAGAGGTGAATTATTATCTAGAATAAAGATTCATCCTTTGGACATGGATTGGGCTAGGTTAGTTTCTTTTCGGGGTGGGAGTACAGGGGACTTTGCCCCTCTCCCACTTACGCGTTCGATTTACTACACATAAATAAATTAATGGTGTCTGAAAATTACATATAATTCGTGGAAATGCTTCTGTTAATAACTTTTTAATAAACAACGATGGAATTTTTTAAGTATTTTTCCCGTATTTCTCGCTAAAAACCCTTTCGGAACTCACAGTTAAAACATGGCGCCAAAGTTATCGGAATCTTGTCTTAATTTGTTCTATTGGATATTTATTTATATTACATCACAAAATTCTTTAAAAATTATAGAAGAAAAAAGCTTTAAATATTCTTTGCTGCAAAATTTATATACGCACGTCTCTCTTTTCACTCATAACAAAAATCGATACTTATCTTATCTAAATAAGAACCTTTCTAGAATATTTCAAATTTTAAATAATAAGAAAATTGTTTTAAGAGAGCTAAAATATTTTAATTATCGACAAAAAGTTTGTCCCGGATGATAATAGGAAGATTCTTTCAACGCTTTGAGATATCGTTATCGTTAAAAAGCTCGAGCCGTTTACCCGGTTTCGAATACTCATCTACATGCTATTAGAAGTTTGGAACTTCCGCGACGCCGTTGCCACGGGAATTCCGGTAACAGGAGGTTTTCCGCGCTCAATGAAAATTAACGACGGAATGTTCAGTGAAACTCAATGCCTTCGTATATTTAACACTTAAACCCGTGAACATCTACGTCATGAAACGCGCGTTTCTGTAACTCAATTGGCTCTACACTCTATTGTTGAAGCTCTGGGAATAACAGTGGCTGTTATTGATATCTCTACAAGCAAATTCATTGTTTCAAAAATGTTACTGTTGCTTCAGACGCGTTAAATTGTGAAACGGGATACAAGTGTATTTTGACAGATTTATTCATACGGCTCACATGATTGAAAATGAAGTAGACACAATTATTTATAAAAAAATGATATTTTATATAATCTCTAAACAAGAAAAAAATAATTTTTTAAATGAGGACAACATGACAGGTTATAACAGAATCTATAGCTTGATCGTATTCAATATTATCATAAACATTGTTAATTTATATTTTTAAAATTTATGTGGCAGCAATACATTCGAAATTTCTATTATGTTTTCTTAGAAATTAATTCTACATATATTTGAAAATTGATTTAATTCTTTAGATAAACATACACTGTGTGAACAGGCAAGAAAGAGGATTAACTTTGTTTAAATAATCGTCTCCAGCCGGTCTATTATGTCCACTATAAATTTAATTTGCTTTATCTCATGTAGTTGAGCGAAAAATAATAAATTCCACGCGTTTATCTCTGTCCGAGCGATTTACAGTAGATTAATCAGAAAGATATGAGAAGAGATTATAAATAAAGAATCACTGGTGCACTTTATGCGATAAATTTTTATTATTATTTTTTTAGCAATACACAATTTATTATTTAGTCAAGTTTTATTTAACTGTGAACATCACGTGCATAAGAAAGATAAAGTACGTATGCCGAGCATGATATAAGCGAGATATAGCAGAACGAAAGAAACTAAAACTCACCAACGATCCATCGAATGCTCATTAATCAGATGCTGTTCTTTTTTTATGAGGACGTGGTCTGGGTTGCATAACCTTTCGATCTTTTCATGATGGATTTAACATAGACTTCTGCTAAAAAACCATGACGAGAGTGGCTTTCGTGATTTATGACTTTATCAATGTTTATATAACGCATACTATACAACCTTGAGCAAAATCTCTGTCTCTGCACTTTTTCAATAAAAAATCATGAAATTGTTGATGTATAAATATATACTGGTATGTTTTTTTTTGTTTTTCTTTTAATATGAGATTAGATATTATTTTTGCATTTGAGCGAACATGAATTACAGAATTGTGTATACATTCTGCATTTTGAAATGATTAAAACCGATATAAAACGCCTGCCTGATTGCACCCAAATCATTTGTAACATATATTTTATCCTCATATTATTTTATATTATATGAGAAGTTAAGCTGTAAAATAATTATATTAATCTTATCCATAAACTTAATTATGGAAGTCGATTAGAAATATCTGATATCTTTAAAATAAACACCATACATAAATGTAATATCTAATATTTTTAATCTGTTATAAAAAAAAAGCACTTTACATGAACTTATTTTATTACATTAAACTAATAATTTACCAGGCGGAATTTTTACGATTAAAAATGTTGTAATGGCATGAAACGAAAATATCATTTTGTGAATTGAAAGCAAAAGTGAGAAAATGTTACGTTGAGATCATGAAGGAGAAAAAACAAAATTGAGCGTTTTTGTCCTTATTGATACAAAATTATCTTTTACAATGGTTGCATTTTATAAATATGTCAAAATATGTGGCCTGGCTTTCAGGAAAATACGACAGAAACACGGTCATATATGGAGTGCTTGATCCTGAGCTTACGTGAGCCCGAGTATCACGTAAGAGAAACAAAGTATTATCCTTCTGTTCCCAGGCGATATACGACATGCTCGGCGCGTGTTCGAGCAATAGACCGGCGGACAGCGCGGAGGAGAGGGCGAAGAACATATTCGCAAAGATGGACGAGAACAACGACGGGCAGCTGACGCAAGACGAGTTCCTGAAAGGCTGCCTCCAGGATGAGGAGCTGTCGAAAATGCTCGCCCCTTAATCCCGACGCCGCCTTATTTCCGGAGACGCCGACGCGCGATCGTAAACGAGGACACACACCACACTCTCATGATTCTCCCAAAACTCAACAACTACGGAACGTCAACAATAAGCCACCACCGAAATCGACACTCGCATACACACACGCCATCGTCATATACGTTAAACACGTACACGTACCAAACGATATAATTTCCAATTAATTATGACGTACGCTATTATTATGGCGGTTCGATAACTAGTCCCGTCGCTCGTGTCCGATGGAAAGACACGAGCCGTGATAAAATGGCGGATGGTGACGAGGAAAATGATCGAGGATGATCGATAAATGAAAAGAAGGAACAGCGATTCGAATCGAGTCTTGTTCATTTGAAAAAGGAGAGATTTTTAAGAAGATGGCGCACTGTATGCGTAGATCTTTGTTTGAATGACAGTAATACGATGGTGGTAATTGGTTCTAGGAAAAGATAGCCTCGCGAACACACGGAGAACAGAGAACGACGTTGCTGCTGACGACGGTGGATCCAATTAGCATCTCGTGAAAATCTTCTTGTCCATTTTGAACTCACATCGTCGACAAATGACAATTCACGTGTACGGCGAATCTCGTATTCACACACTGGTTCGTCGTGCGAATTCAGGAATTTCCTCGGATCGTGGCGATGGAATTAACGGGGGGGAGTGGAACCATCAGTTCTCTCGAGGGAGGAAAGTGACAACGTCGGTCGTCACGGAGGATCGCCGGTGGCTTTCAAAGCTCGCGCTTGCACTGACAATTTGGCTTAACCGATGCTAGATGTACGGAATTCGCCCTCTTTCGTCGGCGAATTATATAGCTCCGTCTAATAATACAGACGGAGAACATAAATTAATCCTCTGATGCGCTTCAGGAGATATAAGGACTTTGCATCGTAGTTCCATACAATTTCGCACTGACTTAACTTCGGAGGTATTAATATCGCGATTCTAATTTCACTCCGGATTTATCAATAGCACCCAGAAGTTCGTCAGATCTCGCGGTGAATCTTATTAGACGTCTATTGTTTTCGCGAGCGCTTTTGTCTCGTTATAATAGAGAATTAGTGTAAATAAATCAAGCGCATCATGAATTAACTCACTTCAACTTACTGCTGGATTGTTACAAACATCTTTTTACAAGTACTTACACAAGCACTTGATCTATAGTGTCATTTGGCCATAGTGCCATACAAACTGAAGCCCATTTTTGCGCATGCACATAAAGTATAGATATAGAGATATCTCAAATATATTTAAATAATCTTAAAATCAACTATACCATTTAATCTGATTTGAATCTCATGAATCTTCCGTTGAATCATTGCACGGCCCTTGTTTTTCTAATCCGGAATACATATATTTGAACAGCTCGAAGCCAGACTGTGATTTGCATCTCGTGTAAGTTATTTGTTTGATGGCCATCATTAATCTTCATTCCATTCCATTCCATTCCATTTCACATGATTCCACTACTCCGCAAAGTCCCGTTTATCAGATTTCGCTGTAGGAGTCGCATCAAGATTTACTTGTAACGTTCGATTACACGAAACTTCTAAATAAGATGAAGAATGAATAGAGCGCATCAGAGGATGAATCAGGATTAGGACTAACCGAAGTCGGTGCAACCTGGACTTGAAATTGCCCAGGCGATCTTATCATATCGCGATGGAACAGGAACAGAATTTCTCGCGTGAATCAGAAGAAGGTGAGTGAGAAAGTGAAGATCGGCTCGTCGCCAAGCCCGTCGTAAAATCGACGAGCGAGAGACTTGCGTGTGCGTCAGAAGAGAGAACTGCGACAGAAATGCGACGTGCGATCGCATGCATGTCCCATCTTTTTCAGGCCTTTGCACGGATCGATCGTAGGTCGTAAGATCGATGTGTTGTTGCGCTGATATGGGCCGTCGGCCACCGTTCGCCGCGCGAGGTAGTAACACAACGAATTGCGCGAATTACGAGGTAAATGTCGATTAGATAGAGGGGATGGGGAGGTGGGGGGGGGGAGAAATATCGTTTAAAGGGGCATACCCGTTTAAATCCTCGAGAAATTAGTACTTTTTCTAGATTTTTTTGCAGTGACTTGATAAAAATTTTTTATTTTTTTACAATATTAATACAATATTATTAAGTACTCAAATAAAAATTTTCAGCTTAAAAAAATTTTTATTTGGAAGTTATGCGAATATTCGGAGAGCTCCTCCAATGGGGATCCCGCGTGCCACTTTTCGTCGCTAGGGACGCTAGTGGGGAGTGCATCTATTATGGCTGCCGGCTTCTCATATTTAATACAAAGAATAACAGGTAATAAGAGCCAGTGCGGTATAAAAAGCGTAAAAAAATAATTAAAATATATTAAAATATTAACTAAAAAGACAGTCCAAAAAAGGGACCGAAATGTTTGCTTGATATTTTATCTTTAGTTGATATTTTAATATTATTTATTTGCGCTTTTCATACCACTGATCACAATCTGACTTGCTGTCAGAAACAGACTCCGCACCATGCCAGACATTCAAGCTCGCGCGCCATTCCTTAGGTGTGTTTCCCATAGATCTTGATCCCTGAGCTTGTCGTGTCGGGATCCCCGTTTTAGGTGGTTGCAAACGGTGTGTATGAAAACATTCGTTTATCATATTTGAAATCAATAATATAAATTTTTTTATTAAACATATCAATAGCTAAGCGTTTTTTTAAATTAAAAAGAAAAAATGATGGCATGTTGAAAAAAAGTTCCGTTTTTTTAAAAAAAGTCCATCTTTTTTTGTTTATAACAAAGGGAATCGGATTTAAAAAAGGCTTTGTTAACACATGCGGAATCTTATTAAGAACTCGCATGCAAAATTTGAAGTTAATCCGTCGAATGTAGCCCAAGTTTTCATGCATACCGCGCATGAAAATAGAAATCTGCAAATATCCGCATAACTATCAAAACAAAATTTTTTTTAAGCTGAAAATTTTTATTTAAGTACTTAATAATATTGTATTAATACTCTAAAAAAATAAAAAGTTTTTATGAAGTTGTTGCGCTGCAAAAAAGTCTGGGAAATGTACTCATTTTTCGAGGATTCAAACGGGTATGCCCTCTTAAGAGAAAATACATTAATTTTATATCGGTGCACCGCCGCGAGGGAGGCATCGTCGACCAGCACGCGCGTCATCCTTCGCTGAAATCGATACATACCTAGATGTAGACAGCTATTACGTGCAACGGATGTGAAATAGTACTACCACCCGTAGTACGATTCATGTGTACCGCGTTTGTTGCGAAATCCTCTGGATTTCCGCTGAACATGCGGTATAGATTAAGCGAGCGCCGTAGAACTTGGAAGGAAAACATTGGCGAAAGTTACTATAAGGCGACAAAAGCGGGAATCAATTTCCGGACGGCTAAGATTTTCGTACAAACTACGCGAATCGTCTCATACATTTTCGCTTTGCTATTGTCTCGCTATTGTTCTTTCTGGGATTGCTTGTATAAGATGATTGTGTAACTAGATTTTTTCTGTCATATATCTCGATCACCGTGAGAAAGTCGTATAAAGCATGTGTAATTGGCATTATAAAAATACCAACAAAACATAATCGTTTAAATATAGCATCGGTTGATTTTAATCTAATCTTGATTGATACTTTGTCTTTTTTTAAAGAATTAAGAAAGGACAAAGAGCTGAATTAGGCTACGGTCAAAGTTGACTGACGTTTGATGAAATCGATTCGCAAGTAATAATGATTGACGTATTGGACACACGTATAGTATAATAAAAATGCGATATAACATGTTTATACATATATGTATATCGTCCGAAAATAATATTTTGATCATTATTACATACGTAATCGTTGCATTATATCATAATTATGACGCGAGAAGAGACGAAATATTAAGCTTACTATCGCGTCAATCGATATAAAGAGGATCAATCTGATAACTGTATAACGGTCGTCTTAATCCAATCGACAGCATGCTGGTCGACGTTCACGAACGTTCTGACGCCTTCCACCGGATCGAAGGCTTCGATTCCTTTCTTCTTTTTTTTTTCTTTCTAGTACATACACATATGTATATCTTTATGTAGTATATACGAAATAATAGTGCCCGCGAGAAACACAATGTGCACCGGGGTTAATGTGGTTCGCGTGTATATATTTTAAGATTTACGAACAAAGGTCTGTGTATCGGATACGTTAACGTAACCGTATGATGCTTTTCGCATGACGATGTTATGCTTTGCATGCAAATGGACGGATGGGTTATTTGCTGTCAGGAATCCTGTATCTTGCGTCAAGTCGGCAAGGTAAGTTATCACCAGGGTTGGGTAAGTTAATTTTTTTTTTTTTAATTTAAGAGGGAATACCCGTTTGAACCTTTGAAAAATGAGTACATTTTTTAATTTTTTTGCAACGCAATGATATGATAAAAACTTTTTTTTTACAGTGTTAATACAATATTATTAAGTACTTAAATAAAAATTTTTAGCTTAAATAAAATTTTTTTTAGGGTTATGCGAATACTTGCAAAGCTTCTCCAATTTTAGGTGGCTGCACGATGTGTATGAAAACGTTCGTTTATCATATCAGAAATAAAAAATACAATTTGTTTTTTTTTATTAAACATATTAATAGCTATCTATTATCCAAGCCATTTTTCAAAATTTTAAAAAATAAACAAATGGCATGTTGAAAAAAAGTTTTGTTCTTTTTTTTAAAGATCCATCTTTTTTTGTTTATAACAAAAAAATGGGGAATCGGATTTAAAAAAGACTTTGTTAACAGATGTGGAATCTTATTAGGAACTCGCATGCAAAATTTGAAGTCAATTCGTCGAGCGTAGCCCGAGTTTTCATACATGAAAATATAAATCTGCAAATATTCGCATAACTCTAAAAACAAAATTTTTTTAAGTTGAAAATTTTTATTTAAGTACTTAATAATATTGTATTAATATTGTAAAAAATTAAAAAGTTTTTATCATGTTGTTGCGTTGCAAAAAAGATGTAGAAAATGTACTCATTTTTCGAGAGTTCGAACGGGTATGCCCCCTTAAATTCAAAGTTAATGATCCAAAAATTAACTAAGTTTGCGTTGAAAGTTACTTAAACAAAAATTAACTTAGTTAATATTAAGTTAAAGAATTATTAATTTATTAAAGTTAAAAGTTCATTCTCTATTCAACAGCGAATTGTCACATCCGACAAACTTGTATGACAAATGGAATATTTGCCTTACGATCAACCATTTTCACACGACTTTAATATTGATGAATTAATTTAACTTGTATAAAAAAAGTTAATAAATTAACGTTAATGCATTTCAAAATAACTAGTTTAAGTTAAAAGTTAACACGTTTAATTAAGTTAAGTTAAAAGTTATAAATTTTTCAACTTTTTAACTTAACTTTTAATTATTTAACTAGATACTATCCAACCCTGGTTATCACCAAAGAGTATTTTCAAATTGAACGGAATTTGTTTTGATTCTATATACATTCGAGTATTATTTATATAAAAAAGATATCGCTTTTTTAAAGTTGAAAAAAATATCTTGAGCAGTCAGAAATCTCCCTTATAAGAACGTTCCCATTCTTCTTTAAAGAAATCCCAAAATTTCTGAAAATGCTTTAATGCACAGAGTTAATGATGCGTATGCTGTATGCATATTTAGACATGATTGGTTCCAAGCAAGAGAACGATAGTTAAGCCCGCGGTACATATATATGAGAATAAATTGATGATAAAATGTTATATATATATATATATATATATATAACATTTTATCATCAATTTATTCTCTTTCTCTCTCTCTCTCTCGAACAATAGTGTACACCATTGTAAATGTTTTAGTACATGTTGGAACGCACGTTGCAGATTGTATTTGTAATTGCTTCGTTACCTGTTTCCGATAGTTTTGAGATATGTCTTGTGGTTTGCACAGCCATCGGCGGTATCGGAAAATCTTTCTTTTCACTATTACTCATATAATGATTAATTCTTTCATGTGTACACACAGATTTTTTTGAAACTTTGCAATTTTTTTAGAAATCCCTAACATTTATATTTTAAAGATAAAATAATGAATGTGTTTAAAGATCTTTTTTTTTTTTTTTAAGAGAAGTCCGTGAATATTTAAAATTATTGATAATCCTCACATGATAATTTTCATCTTAAAAATAAATTAAATAAGTACGGGAATGAATTAAAATAAAAGATAATTTTTAATTTTTATCTACAAAAAATAATATAGATATTTTCGTATTTATGTATAAATTCAGCGAGACATATTTTCTGGATTACGTCGGAGAACGTGCACCGCAAGCTTTTATCGGGCAAGGAAACTAGCAACGACACGTACGAGTGATGTGTGCCGTGGGCTTTAAAAAGAATCGATCAAGCAGCTGTGTGCGATATAAGGGACAAACTTGATTTGAGGGCGCAAATGCCAACGATAATTGTTATCGCTATTCATGGCGCGTTACCAGACAACTCCGAATACTCTTTTTGCCATGTAGCGTAGCATGTGGCGCAGTAAATTCTCACGTACTAAGCGGCTTAAGTCGCGCTTGGAACACATTGTGATCCGCGCGGATTTCTAGTGGATAGAAAAAAAAACCTGTCGCGTTAGTTCAGAAGCTTCTTGTTGAATGAATCTATACTAACCGTCGAACAAAATTGGCTGGATAATTAGGATAAATATTAATTTTCGGACTTGTGCGTGTTTTTATTATTAAATATAGGCTACAATTATAAAAATATCGGAAAGATTAATGGAAAAATCTGAGCAATTGTGAGGAGCGCCAGAGAAAAAGATATTATTTATAAAATATCAAAATTATATGTGCAAAATTTTTAGCTTTCTTTGTAAACTATAACTATAAATTATTGAGTGTTGAGAAATCTATAAATGGTGATTATCTGATGAAGTACTTGTATTAATTTTTCGAAATAATTTTGTCGCAGCATTTTTTAGTTTTACATTTCAATGTTGCATATTAGAATATATAAATTATTTTGATATAATAATTTATATATTGTTTATAAAACCTGAACATATTTATGAGATCTTTATTGATCTCAGATTAACATTCGAGATACATTATTTTCTGTGTGCATTAATATTAGAAAATTCTATCTACTTGTATGTATCTTGTGTGTGTGTGTGTGTGTGTCTGAAATGAATCAAATTAATGAGCAATTATTGTGGTAATAATATCGAATTAATTGATAATCGTAAATCGATAGTATATTGAATATTGGATACAAAAGTTCTTCACAGCGCAAACAAAATTATAAAACGCGTAGGAATTTGTTGTTTTTTTTCTGTCGGTCGGGAATGTTATTAATATTATAAATTAGTTGTTGCAAATGAGAGTTAGCAGATATATATGAGGCTTTTAATTAAAATTGTAATTTATTCTTCAGTGTCATTTGCCCGCGGTTATTATAACAGATAAAAAAAAATTAGGAGCAATCTCTTTCTTGATCAACAAAATGGACGAATGCGGTTTTTGAAAATTTTGCATCACGATGCATCATAAGCTATGGAATGCTTGTGACATGATTCGGATTAAATCTGTTAATTGAAGTGGATTCCACTGCAGTGCTTTGATGAATAAAGTGCATTCGAGAATTCTGCGGGTTTTGTAAAGAAACGAGATGTGTGTGTGTGTGCGTGTATATCCAGAGACTTTAATCATTTACATAGAATTATGATGAATATCTTATGAAAACGATAACATCACAAATTGTATATCTTACAGAAATCTCTTATAATTAAAAGTCGAGATATACTTAAACTCCTCGAAAAGTTCGTGCAGGGAGATTACAAAAGTATGATAGAACTTAATCATAATTTAGGAAAATTATTTCGCGAATTGGCAAAACGCGTTCTTCAAGAAACTGCAATGATGAAGGATTAATTTTCTGTTTTTTACATTTAAAAATGTGGTGTTATAGAAAAACATTTTGCGTTTTCTGTACGACTTATAAAAAATAATATTTCGTGTCTATACAGTGTGTTAGAGACTATCCTAATCATTAAAAAAAAAAAAAAAAAAAAAAAAAATGGCGAATATTTGTTCTAAATGCTGAATTAAGTGGGCATATCCGTTTGAACTCTCGAAAAATGAGTACATTTTCTAGATTTTTTTACAGCGCAACGACTTGATAAAAACTTTTTAGTTTTTTACAATATTAATACAATATTATTAAATACTTAAATAAAAATTTCCAGTTTAAAAAAATTTTTTCTTACAAGTTATGCGAATATTTGCAGATTTATATTTTCATGCGCGGTATGCATGAAAACTCGGGCTACATTCGACGGATTAACTTCAAATTTTGCATGCGAGTTCTTGGACTTTTTTTTAAAGAAACGGAACTTTTTTCAACATGCCATCATTTTATTTTTTTAAATTTTGAAGAACGCTTGGATAGCAGATAGCTATTAATGTTAAATAAAAAATACTTGTATTTCTTATTTCAGATATGATAAACGAACGTTTTCATGCAAACCTTGCATGAAAATATAAATCTGCAAATATTCGCATAAACATAAAAAAAAAAAAAAAAAAAATTTAAGCTGAAAATGTTTATTTAGGTACTTAATAATATTGTATTAATATTGTAAAAAAATAAAAAGTTTTTATCAAAACGTTGCGTTGGAGAAAAATCTAGTAAATGTACTCATTTTTCGAGGGTTCAAACGGGTATGCCCCCTAAGTACTTTGGGCTAATCAAGAGCGTGTAATGATCTAGGAATGCTTAAATTACTGTACGCTACTATTGCGATCTATTGTTTATTGTAGTGTAGTTATTCAGTAATTAATTTATATATAAATACAAACTAGTATGGGAGAAATGTGGAATAAAGATAGCATTCAATGGAGTAAAACAAAATATTATTTGGCATCATCGAGCGAAAGTTGTCTATCGATACTATGATTAACGATTAATATCGATCTAATTAAGATCAAACTTAATGGATGATGGGAAGTTTCGGATATAGTAGTATTAAAATTAATACTATCGGAAAAAATTGCTCTTATTAAAATTAGTTGAGGCCATCAATCTTGATTAATAATATTAATTTTAACTGATAGTACTAAATAAAATGAATCGTTTCTATCAAAATTAATCGGTAGTCTCGGAATTAATTAACATTAAAATTAATTGATTTTACTTGTAGTGTGATTGCATTAAGTTAAGTGAAATAGCACGTGTTGTAAGAGATAGACCCCCGTCTCCCTATCGTATTAATCAAAGAACAACGATAAGCGGACCACAATGTGTTACTAATACGTCGCGTCAACGCAAAGATTTTTCGCGAAAACACGCGAATCGCATCTTTTGCTTATTCTTCGCCGGCGAGATATGTAGATAAGATTTCTCTCATGTAAGACAGATAATAGCAGCATCGCATTTTCGTGTGTCGCGTTTAAAACGGACTGTGCTGGTCGTAAAAGAAGATATACCTATCGCTCGAATTGTGTATACTCATCTCTATGAAGACGATAGACTAGCGTCTATTAGTGATAGCATTCGACCAATTGTGTGTTTTTATTAGGAAAAAAACCGCTTTCCTTATCTGATCCGCGCGATTGCGTTCTCTCGTCTCTTTGCTTCCACTCGCAGTACTCGTCATCGAATTCACCGACTCGATCGATTTCCCTCTCTAGATAAATTATGTAGATACAAATTATATATATATATATATATATATATATATATATATATATATATATATAGCTTTATAGAATAAGGAACAAGATGAACTGTCTTTGCGGAAATTGTGTCGCGAGTGATTTTGTCGGTGTGGATAGGCTTCGTGCAAGAAGCAAGTCAAGTAATTTAACGGACGATGTGTCCACGCTCGTTATTTTTACTTGGTAAAATAATGCGCGAGATTAGTTCCGAGAGTAGATTTGACGATTGAAAATCGAGGGCGATCGATTCGCGGAGCACGCAGATCGGAGAACGCTGTCCACGTTGACGAGATAACTAAATAAAGCACGTGCTCTCGCATATACATATATATTTATATTAGGCTAGGTACATATCATCTCGGCTCCTTCCATGACGCGCAAGAGGCGAAGGCTCTTTTTCGCTTCGCGGTTTTACTCTCTACGTGCTTCAATCGCAACTATCACGATTAAGTCAATTTTAAACGAAGAAGAAGAAGAAGATATCCGTTAACACGATATTTCTATATATATACGTGTACGCGTAATTATATATACATATATATATTAAAACGTGTTAATAATATTAATATATATTCTATGTGTGTAGCGAATCTGTACCAGAGTTCGTAAATGCGGTCTTGTTCACTGGCGATGATGGAATCGATCGCGCTTATAATTTTTGGATCAAGAAATGAGACCTTTATTTCAGGGCAATTATTTCTCGACACATCATTCATTTTTCGTCTATGAATTGCGTTCTAAAATTACGAGCATTATTTTTATCTTTGAATCTGGAAACGATGTTGAAGATTTCGCATAGGAAAAGGAAAATTTGATTGAATAATTTCTCTAAACGTATCATATACAAATTAAGAAATTGTTAAAATATTGATATGTCCAGACATTTTTAGGGACAAATTGATCACAGAAAATTTGTGAAATGAAAGAAATGACAATCTATAATATCATTAAATTTCATAAAAAAATAATAATAATAAATCGACGATGCGTTTCACGAAACCATCACCAATGCGCAGGACCTAAGATAGACGCATTCGCACCGTCATTGACTTACACAAAGATACACACTCGCGTCCTAATCGCTAATCGCTAAATCAAGACTCGGTTCGTAAAAAAAAAAAAGAAAAAAAATATCCACGCAACTCTTCTCTCTGGAATAGAAAGTGCAGCATTGACAATCGACATAATAAAAGTTCCCTTGTACGAAAGAGTCGACGTACGTATATAGACGGGAAAATTTTATAAAGCTTAAGAGAACGGACCTAAAGTGCATTACACATTATTAGAGGAGCCACGTCGTCGCTAGTTGTCCCCTTCTTCTTTGGCGACGTGCGGATTCTCCTTACAAAACCGTCATCCCGTACATACACGCGATAAGAACGTATACGCACATAAATATGCACCTACGCACGCGATCGTGCGCGTATGCGTGTCCGGAACTCAATTTCCGTCGCACAACATTTAATAGAGTTTTCGCGCCAGCGAATTGCTCACGCGCAGAAATTGCGAGAGTTAAGATCGAGCACTGATTTAAACCGTCGACTCTCCCCTCCATACCCTTCTTACTAAGATTTCCCTCTGTGGTTTCCGTAGATTTGCACGCCCGAAAGGACGAAATGCATATATATTATTACGGGCTCAATCAAAATAATCGCGTGACATCGGGATGTTCTGCGATGATGTGTATAATTGACGATTGTCATTCTTTACAAATGATTCCGTTGTTCTATTAAACGAATGGTTGCCACTTTTAACGCTTCAATAAAATGGTTATTCAGTTCATCATTGATAAATATCCCAATTGTCACGAGTTCGCTACGATTGATCCAAATTTCTTACGTCTTGCCGCGAAATGATGAAGATAAAAGTCAATTCCGAATCGTCGTGAAAACGAGATAATATTATTATAAAAATACAGCAGAATTATACGGCCATTTAATCGAGCCACTTTGCGCGCTATTCTCTTACTAATCTATGCAATTTTATATTTTTCTACGCCTTCCATTCCGTTTAATCCGCCCTCGTCACAATCTCTTTGAGACCTTTCCTGATATATATCTTATCGCACATATATCTTATCCTTCTATTCCGTCGTACTTCGCAAAATACATCCACAAACTCTAATAATACTGTTCAACACCAAATTTGCCTTAAGTTCTATCAAGTCAATACTGGTAATGCTGGTTTTTTAGCGCTGATTATGAATCTGGCCGTAAAAATGGCGTATCACGTCAAGTTTTTGGGAAAACTTCAGTCAAAGTTGCTAAAATAGGCGTTTTTGATACTTTTGCCTAAGTCTTGAGCTTTATTTGGAACTGTTGCTACTTTCTCGAGCACGTCCCCATCGAAAAATATAACTCACGCAAAAGTATAAAAAACACCTATTTTTAGCAACTTTGACTGAAGTTTTCTCAAAAACTTGACGTGATATGCCGTTTTTACGGCCAGATTCGTAATCAGGGCTAAAAAATCTACCAGAAATGACTTGATATAACTTAAAGCAAAAAAAAAGGTCTGATTTTGTCGACCAGTGTAATCTAAGTAACAAATTTTATTAACACGCGAGATATGCGTCGTTTCGTCTCACAATTAACTTTCGCATACTGGAATATTCTTCAAATGCATTTCTCAAGGATGATCATAAATTTACATTCGTCTTCGTCGATTTATGATCGGCGGAAATGCTACGCGCTATTTGACAGACGTTTCTCGACAGCGATGGAAGTTGTAAAAATTATTCATTATACGTCTCATGCGTCATTAGTTTTGATACTTGCTCAGCTATTTCTATTACATAATTTTAATCTTCTTGATCTACTTTAATAAATATTACATCATACATTTTTTTCAATTCTATATTCAATTTTGAAAAAAATTGTATTTGTTTTATATATTTACGAACGAAGAGAGAAAAAAATAATAATATGATAATAAATTTCCATATACTTTCTATATATTTCGGAAAATTTCGAGTTTCAAACTTCATTAAGAAGGCAAGATTCAATCTCGTTGCTGAATGATGTGATTAGAGAATTTCGATTGGGACAGGATGGGAGGCATTCCGGTGTCGCGAGAGTTAAATGCGATTTCGCATTGGCCGATAAATTTAATCTCCTGAGAAATATCGGCAGCACTGCCAGATCGATACGACGATGCCGATCTGATCTGTCGAAGGATCAATTTTGGCCGTAAACGGTACGAGTTCTTTTTTGGCAGGGTAGCTGCGTATCTCAATTCACTCGCTTGTAATATCGATGAGTCTGTACTTCTATACTGCAATTTCCGATCTTACTCGACAGAAAGATATCTCGCCCTCCATCCTGATTATTTATTCAAGCCATAACAACCCGCTGACGCTCTAAATCGGTGATTTTAAATCTTTTTAGGGTTGCCTATATTTTTTTCCCCTTTTTCTTACTTATCTCCTAAAAGCTTATCTTAAGTATATATTCTTTAAAAGAAGTACTTATTTTTAAATAAATAAATAAATATTAAACTTTTGTGTGTGAAAGAGAAAGCTCACAAGTTTTAATATAGTTTTGTGACAAGCAACTGCAAGTTTTGCTCCAAAATTATTAAAATCGTGATTATTGATTTTATAGTTTAATCGTTATTCAATAAAAACTTTTTTACCAATAAATCTCTAATAGTTACACTGTAGACGAAGCACAATCGAATTTCGCAAATTTGCATCAATGTTAAAAATCGATCCTGTCTTGGAAGAAAGATTCTTTAGATGATATATCTTTCTTTCATGCATGTGTCAAAGCTTTTTGATTACGCAATGAATAAATGACACGCTCGCGTGTAAGGATAATCCCCTATAAGAAAAATTTATATATATATGAATCTCTCGTAATATATACTAACTACAAACTCCATTTTCCTGGATATTGATGGATATAGATGGTATTTTAAATAGAGTAGGTCAGATTATTTCACGCCTATCAATTTTTATTACGATGTTTTAATCAATCAAAAATGAATAAAAAATTAAATAATCACAATTCATAGTAAATATGCATTTTTTAACATATGTACATCTATCAGTACCTATCCATAATGTGTATCCACACTAATAGTTAATTCTTTCTTCTAAAACTCGCTATCGCAACCGACCAGCTGATTGTCGATCAGAAAGGAATACTCGAATTTTCATCGTAATAACGTAGGATAATTACCGTATTATTCTGACGTCGCTCTCTTATCGCATACTGTATTAAATATTTGTCTGATGTAGCGTTAGACTGAACGCTAATCCTAAGAGAAAAGGCAGGTTTCATGACGTCCGGGACTTTATCCGTGAGGGAGATATCCATGTTCCGGTGTCATGTTTCTTGCCTCGGGCTTTACACGCTCGCACAGAATTAACTTTCGGAAGGGCTAAGTCAATAGTTAAGGCAAGATTACCGTTGCTGTCTCGTTAACGGAAAGTATTTTGTACATACATACATACGTCTAGTTTGTGAGTGTGAGTATGGTGTAGCTTTATTGCCAAATTTAATCAAATCGCTTTATCTAAAGACGATGATGCTGATAAACGTTATTAACAATTAGGCGGCAGAAATTTTATTGTAACAATATATATTGTATACATCAGATAGAAATAATTTACGTCGTAATTTCTCATTTTTTTAATTAAAATTTTTTTTTTTTTTTTGCATTCAACGTAAATTGTGTTTCATGGATCATAAGCGACTAATTTTCATTGAAAATATTTAAATTGGCTTTGCGAAAGCGACGACAATTCTGTTTGTATATCTTTAAATTATCCGATGTGTGTGAGATTATATAGTTATAATTCCAACATATACACTGGAATATACTTCACCAAGCTTCCTCTGTCTCACCTCATGCATAATTAATTATTGCGGGATAATCGCATCCGTTTAATAGACGCGCGTTAATTAATGAGACGTTTCTCGCGTATATACATACATAGTTTAATTATCTATAAACCTATTGTTGTTTCAAGCAGGATTAGCGAGATCTTACTGTTATCGATACGTGCGTACATAGTTAACCGGATGCACAGACCAGCAATGATGAAAGTAAAGCATTTCAGCTAACTCTACAGTCCGTAATTTGTACAAAGCAGCCTCAAATCGATTCTGCACAAGACGCGTAATATAGCTGTGACTCACCCGGGTCATCGCGGCAGTTTGCATTATCGCACTTTCACGTTACGGACACCATCGTTGAGAGTGTTTCCCAAAGCACGAGGAAAGCTCTAATATTACAGGAGAGCAAAATCGACTTTAAGTTTCAGACTACTGCTGCTTCTGCTGCTGATAAGGATTATAAGTAGGACACAACTACATCTTTAAGTACTAAATCTTTGGATATATCTATATTTCTATAAATTTTATTACCATTTTTATTATTATAAACTTCTCGTGTATTTAACGCTCTCTGAAATTAATCCTCTTTAACAAAAATTACGGTGTACATTGATGAAATTTTTTTAATATTTGATATTATTTCTCACATTTTACAAAGTATTCAAAATACAACTACTTTTAAACGAATAGAGAAATCTCTGATAATGTACTTGCGTTTCGCATCAATTTCTGTGACTGTTCCATTCCGCTTTATCTTTCCATTTTGTTGGATTATAGACATAATATATATCTATCTACTTTGCTAATGGAGTCGATTCTGTGCGAAGAATTACGAGAGGAGAGTAGATCTTTTTCGAGCAAAAATTCGTTCATTTCGCTCGTCGGCGAGTCTCAATCTTTTTAAGATCGTATGTCACAGAATTGTGATCTTAACGTGGTCATCATGAGGAAACGAGACTGAGACGCGAATCCACGCGATCGATGCTCTTCGAGATATATATATCTGATAACTGAAACTATTCGTGGGAAATGTACTGCCGTTAATTACAGTCCTTGATTCGTAAGCGCTTTGAAAATTCGCGTTACGCACCGCGGGTGACTTTCCCAGAACACCTTTTCAATATAGCTCGTTTAGCTCATAGAACACTTAGGACCAGATCATTCGTGTAAGATGGCACAATATATTTGTAAAAGTCGTTTAGATTATCTAACGAATTTGTAGTCGGTGTGGTTAGAATTGCGAAGGAGTTCTTCGCTGAGATTTTTCTGATCCGGTTTGCGATTTTAAAAGCGATTTCAGGAAGCAACGAAAAAATCCCGGAAAGAAACACGATTATTGCTCTTACCGATTAATAATCGAATCGGAAATATAATACGAGAATGAGAAAGTATGTATACTTGATGTCTCATAGGCGGGTCCTAGAGAACCAGATCATGTCCCATAATTGTGATCTCGCTAAAGTTATTCTTGTCTCGCGCAAAAAGCAATACGTACAAATCGTTAACGTACGATGGCGAATATCTTGCTTTTGCGCATCGCGAATGACGAGATGCGTTACTTTGCACCGCAAAAAAAAAGATTTTATATGTATGTAGTATGTCTAAGGAAGTAATTAATAATTAACGGATTCGTATAGATAAAGTTTGTTGTAAATTACATTCTTGGATATTAGATGAAATTTTAAATCGCGATCGATATACATATATGTCGATTTTAAATATTAAGTAGAACTAAATCTTTCATTGTGGCACAAAGTTTCTCCTCGGACGATGAGATCTTATTCCATTTTAGAATACTTGTAATTAAGGCGAACAATTATCCGATTGTCAATAGATGTAACAGATGTCTAAGATTGACTTAATAACGTGCTGTAGATTCGGTCCCGAAAATTCTTATCATCAAAATATTCGATATTCCAATTTTTAGAATGTAAAATATAAATAAAAGTTTTATGCTTAACTTTAACTAACTCATGATACAGTAATGATACAATCATAAAACGAATTTTTATCTATCTCTGTCTATGATAAAAATCTTACTGTACAATTCTAATATT
Organism: Formica selysi; assembly: GCA_009859135.1. Classification (NCBI taxonomy): domain Eukaryota; kingdom Metazoa; phylum Arthropoda; class Insecta; order Hymenoptera; family Formicidae; genus Formica; species Formica selysi. The sequence goes on along the minus strand of CM020822.1, from coordinate 1,265,591 downwards.
AAGAAACAATCTCTTATAAAAAATAATTATTACAATTTTTTTAAATATTTTTTAGCAGAAAAGTCCAGATTAATTCAAATATCCTTTAGATGTGTTTTAAGCGTTTTATGTTGTCTAGTTTTTTGGAAAGAAATTGCAAAAAATATTTTATAGAACAAAATATTCAAAACTGAAACCACTGGAGACTCTATATCGGGAGATATATATTTCTGATATTAACTAAAAACTGGAAATTCTATTTAATAACATCGATTACATTGATCGGAATTATTGACGTACACGATATTTTCATTTACGACTCGCGCTTTAACGAGTATAACCATCTCTTTGAATGTACATGCAATGTCATTGATTGCCCGATCTGCTATTTTCACATCATATCGAACACGCAAGAATTCTATTGCAAAGCGCTTCGAAGTTTGTATTCCAATTGCATACCACAGAGCGATAACATATTTAAACAGCTTTTCCAATTACATATATAATGCGTGAATAATCAACACCGATCATGTAACATTATTGCGGGTATTGGCGAATTAATCGCAAGGTATGCTTTGGCTACATAACATCTATTTCCGACGCTAAGAATAAATATAAAAGTCGATATTTCTATAACTGGATATGACCACTAACTGGACATAAATCGCATGTAACTTATCATTCTTCGGAACTTACAATCACTCTATTACAGCGAAATTTCTTGTTATACATGAATAGTCTCTATCAATTTTCCCCTTTTAAAATTTCTTGCTTTTCGTGTTTATTAATTATTTATTAATTATCATGGCTAATTAATCAAAAACATACTTATCTATGATAATTATCAATCGTGATATTTTCATGTTTTATCAGATGAAAAAGAACAGAAAAATTCAATTGGTTTGTAAAAACATCTCTTTCGAGTCAACATTAAGATTGGATTAAGTTGCGAAATTAATGATAAAAAAATTCGTTATACTTCCTTCGCTATTATTATTTCGAAATTCGTTGTGCCACTTAAGGATGATTACGTCAAGGAATGGCGCGTACATGTGAACAATACGACAAACACACGTTCGAAATTTCACGGAAGAACACGCTAACTTTCCAGTTAACTCGACGCAAACCCCGCTTATCTAAAAACCAGACTTTCTCTCTCTCTCTCTCTCTCTTTCTCTCTCTCTCTCTCTCTCTCTCTCTCTCTCTCTCTCTTTCTCTCTCTTGCTCTCGGTTATATTTACAAACGTCCTTGCGAGATAATTGCAAGCACGATATTTTGCATACGGTCGTCCCACATTTCGAGTAAAATTGCTTTTCCGGATAAGGTCGTTAGCGATCAGGACACAAGACAACGAGCATAAATCTTTACACAAGGTATCAATTTTGTTCCAAGGACATAACGACGCGCCGCTTACAACTGACCGCATTAGTCGCGATAAAAGAACACGCGCGCATTTATCTTATTAGATATGATGGAGGGAGGAAATGTGTGGCATATATGTACACATAATATATGATACGTTTCTTACGATGTGCAAACGATGGACGTTACGTTAATAAATTCTTAATCTGCCGCGCAAAATAATGATATGCATGATAATGATATTGAAGTGTTGGCATCAAAGTTGAAAATATGACATTATTTTATATTACATTTTGCGCGATTTTTACCAATATGACGTGTAAAGACGAAGAATCGATATGAGATAAAACATATGTTTCAACTATATATACACAGAAATTTACATAAACAAATAATTTATATGGCTCCATTAAAGTTTAATTGCATATTGCAAGACGTATTGTGGAAAATATTTCGCATATATATCTCTATAATTTTTATTTGTGCAAACCGGCATTCCACAGAACAGAATCTTTTTTTAATTAAAAAGATTTTTATCTGTTGAAACACTCAATTAATAATACAAGTTCTTATTGTGCGTTTATATTTCACAATTTCTATTTGTATACTTTCAGAATGATACTTAATTAGAAAGATAAAGCAAGATATCTAACGAAAATATTAAAAAGGACATTTGTGTAGAAGAACTCTACTTGAACTACTCTTCGACACAGTGTCATAATGATAGCTTAAGTTGCAAAAGAGTATTTTCTCTTTTTAAATGACGTTGCAGAAAATGATAATACAATCGATATCTCGGCTCCGAGATTCTATCTGAAATTAAATCTTGGTCGAATATGGTAGCGTAGATGAAAAAAATAAAAAAAAGAGGAAACCACGATACCCTTATTGTCATTATCTACGTCGTTAAAAGTTTTACTCTCGACCCTGATCTGCCATTACGCGGATTCGAATATTCGCTTATTCGAGTCGAGCTCTGGGACGAGGCTTTCTTTCTCTCGTTTTATCGTAACAGTAATGTGCGTTGTACGCATGCGGATCGTCGAGGGTGGCCAAGTTAACTACATTAGTTTCATTACCAGCGCTGCCGGTGTAATCAGCGCATCCACTGATTGCGCGAAATTGCCGAAGCGTACAGCCCGATTGCGGCCGCGAAGTTGTAATTAATAACGTATTATGTACTTCGAGTGTATTCGCGCGTATGTCACGGTATTACCGATTAGCAGCTGCGTAATGAAGGGGTAGATGTGGATTTTTCGACAGATGCTTCTTTTTTTAGGCGATTATAACATTACAATATATCAATATAATTCCTCGTTATACATATAATATGATATGACTTTTCTGTACATTGATCCTTTCGGCTTCGCATCCGCTCGATGATATTGTATAAAGCGTGTTTCTCATTTTATTATGCGACTTATAATAGTGTGTATATTCAAATATATATATATATTATATATTTTTTTATTATATATATGGTAAATATACCGAAAAGGGGACCCAGCCCCAATAACTTTGACCTTAACATATATTGTCAAGGTCACTGTCCTGAGTAACAATCAAAAGATTTTAGCCGTCGCTCATTGTTTATTAAAAAGTTATTAACAATTGAAGATAGTAACGACCGATACTTGCAACATAAGACTGATATATTTCACAGCCCACACAAGAATTGTGGGATAGACATCGCTTCGCGTTGTAAAGTATATATGTGGATGCAGTGGGTTCCGCCCCCCTTACGGGGGGGGCTCCACTTCCGGAAGATGTAACCTAACCCAAATCTTTCAGTTTTAAAAGTAAAGTTGGGTTGAGTTAAGTTAGAATTTTTTCGGGGTTTACAAATTTTTGTTTGTTAATAACTTTTTAATGAGCAACGAGCGACGGCTAAAACTTTTTGGGAATTATTCAGGGCGATGACCTTGACAATATATGTCAAGGTCAAGGTCAGGGACTGGGTCCTCTTTCGGTATATTTACCATATTTATAAATTTTCTTTTATAAAATTATCCTTGCTCGAAATTGGGAAAGTTATTCATTTAATGTAACTACACTCGAATGAGGATTTATTCTGAAAGGGTTAATAATGTAGATATATTCCGCTGCTATAAATCAGTGAATTGTCATAATTATTGTGACGCGAGGGAATGTTCCTGAGGGAACTGATTCTCTTCGCGATATACACATACATATGTTCATGAAAGAAAAGGGAAAGATCGGAGAAACTGATGCTTCTTGTATAGCGTCCATCTTATAAAATTTGACAGATTGATGACCGGACAAGTATGTTAATGCGTGCTGCAACGACTTTCTATTTTAATAAGTTTGATGCAACGAGGAGACAAACGACAGATATATATTTGTCAACCGTGAGATACGTTTTTGCGCAACCGTGAGATACGTTTTCACGCGAATTATAACGAGAAAATAGCTTTCAGCGTAAATAAAAGAGTAATTGTAACAAACAGAATTTCATCCAGCGAAATTACATTCAACAAGCTTACAGATGTATCTGTCAAGTTGCAGAGCGGCGGCGAGATAAACAATGTCTCATAAAAAGTTCTCCTCATAAGAATGTATAACTTCTCAGTTGACAAATACACGAATCTCTAGAGTCACGCAACGAAGCACACGCTGTCCGATCGCGTATAATTTCCCACGACAGTTCTTGACGCTCCGTCATACATACATTACCCAGCTCGATTTGTCGAGTCTCACGAAATGGATCTGCGACGCTGCCGCGATGCGAAACAAGAGATAACAAAGTGATTACGAACAATTTATGCACGATGCGTGACGATCGTTCGCGCGTTCACAATCGATGATCCCGATATTCCCGGTTGCGACGAAAGTGACAGCGCGCATTGTTGTTTGACAGCTGACGCTGTTGTACACGTGTCGAGCGCCGACACACGCGTCAGAACAAACGTCAAACCGCGAGCTTGACGCATGCAAATATTATTCACGTGAATATGTATGTCGCCGGAACATTATCTTACGGCGTCGGGCACACAGAAAGAGCGGGCTATTTTTCAACCGAGATGCAACTCGTCGCCGCTGCCGAAAATGCCTCGAGGGACGAGACCGGAGCATCCCTCTCGAGACTCGTCGTCTCGAATAGGACGACGACGACGAGATGAAAGAACGCTGTTCGTTCGCATGTAAACTGTGCGGCCGCGCGAGATTGCATCACGATGATGCACCGTCATTCCTCGAGTAAATATTGCTCGCGATGTGTATCTCGTGTGTGTATATATATATACATATATATATATATATATATATATATATATATATATATATATATACACACATATATATACATGGATATCTGTACGCGAACACACACTTTAAATAAGAGATCTAGTACTTACGTATATATTGCGTACGTATTATTATTATGTGGTAAAATAATTAATTAATTAATTAATTCCGTTTAAGCAATCAAAATAAACTAACTCATATTTTGTATGTGGGTCCTTCGCACGGCGAGGAACCGTGGGAGAAACCCGCATTATCGTCATTACTAATATTATTATTATAATAAAGCACACTACGCTCCAAACGTATTATTATTACTGCCGTTGCGTTTTTTACTATTGTTGTTTTCACAAAAAAAAGGGGAGAAATCCTCTCTTTCTTGTTATTAATCTCTGAAAATGTTTTTTTCTGTTGCAGTTGTGTGAATGCGTATGCATGCGTGCGAATGCATCTTATCCTCGTCACTAAATCTCCTTAAACTCATAAAACTCATCGCATTCTTCGAAAACTTCCTTTGTTTTTTTTTCGCATATGATAAATACACTTTGTCGAGAAATGTTAATCCATGGAGGATTTGTCACCGAGAAAGATCGATGAAAATTAAACGTTCGGGGAATACCGTGTCTATCAACGATACATTAAACAATTTTGAAGCGAAGCGTCAATTGTTCTCATATATATCACGGTTGTGATATTTAACGGCACCGATCATAAAGGTTGAACGATAATAAAGCTCAAAGGGCTCTCGACAGCACGCGCATCTACGATTTACGTGGAATCTTTTTTACTTCGTCTTTAGTCGTTGTTGGTTTTAATATCCACGTGACCTTTGACATTCAAGTCGTTTATAGAATTTGTCGTAGATTCTTTAGACGGGCTATATTTTTACGTCGCGTTCTCATCCATTTGTTTCGCTCGTTAATTGCCGATTGATCTCGAGTGCGCGGTCCCGATAATAATTGTTCCCGTTCGAAACGATCGCGAGCGAAAAAGAAAAAAAAACGATACGACCTATCGAGATCCATCGTCTTCTGCTACACTCGCAGTCAGCTTGATCGCAAAAGACCATTGACCAAGTTTATATATCGTACGTCTCTTTTTCTTTCAGGCGTGTCTGGTGGAGAATACCAGCCGCGAAGCGTATTGTGCTTAACGGCACTATTAGAATAGTAGTCTAGTTAGCGCTTAATTATCTTCTAATTGGATCCCGGGATTCGTCGGAAAATCAGGGATTCTGGAAGGGAAAGACTTTAAACAGCCATGGGGAAGCAAAACAGCAAGTTAAAGCCGGAAGTGCTGGAGGACCTCAAACAGAATACTGAATTCTCAGGTGCGCCTCTTTATACGGGCAATTAATGGACTTAATATTTTCCTTGTGCTATTCAATATTTATCTTATCTATAGTATGCATATAAAATTTAGAATAATAATGAAGTTTTTGTTTCGAGAGAAAGTGATAATAAATAGTAATGAACTCTTATCGTATTGTCAAAAAATATTTAGCTCACCGATTTATCCGGAAATGTGTGAGTACTGTTAACAAAACTGGGTATAGATAATATTTTACCGTTTTTCCTTTTCAAGATGCTGAGATTCAGGAGTGGTACAAAGGATTCTTAAAAGACTGTCCCAGCGGCCACCTCAGCGTGGAGGAATTCAAGAAAATATACGGGAACTTCTTTCCTTATGGCGACGCGTCAAAGGTAAATGGAAAAATCTTGCGCGATAAAAATATACCATGTGTATAGACGCCGCATGTGATTGATATAGTTATTTACATATTGCGTGCTATCGCGATCTCGCGAAATTATTCAGGTTTTCTTTTTCTTTGAAATTTATTACGATTTCCTTTCTCTCTCTCTCTCTCTTCCTAGTTCGCGGAGCATGTATTCAGAACGTTCGACGCGAACGGCGATGGCACGATCGATTTTCGGGAATTTCTCTGCGCCCTCAGCGTAACGTCTCGCGGCAAGTTGGAGCAGAAGTTAAAGTGGGCCTTCAGCATGTATGACCTGGATGGCAACGGTTACATCTCGCGACAAGAGATGCTCGAGATAGTAACGGTACGTGCCAAAATAAAAGAAGCTGTGAAGAATATATTTTAACAATCTATAATATAATATAATTTTATTTTTCACGAGCTCAATACATGTATAATCAACTATATCGTTGTTTCTGCTTTATTAAAAAATATTACGATTTACGATTCTGTCTCCAGATTTCTATGTTTGTCACACAATCTTCAATATATAATTAAGAAAAAGATGATATATATACAGAATGCTCCCGGGTTAAATGGCCAAACTTGAAATATGCATTTAGGACCTCAAAACCAAAATAATTTTCTTTTGAAAGTATGCTTGCAAACGTTTTATTCAAGAGATATTGACTTCTTAAGTTACAGAACTATAGGAATATATATATATATATATATTATATATATTTTGATTTTGAAAAAAAAGATTGGACTTCCATATTTAATTTCTATAAAGAAAAAAATTAACTTTACAGTACGCAATTGAAAATATTTGGTGTGACATTTACGCATAATACAATTTATAGTTTATAACAAATTGTACATTACAGTTAACGTGATTGCATTTTTTAGTGTTTTTTTTTCGATCTGTTATTATAAAATATTATTGATTGTCAATCATCAGTTAACGTATGGTGTTTGAATTTTTTTGTTAAATGTTAATGTTGTAAATTATTTTGTGCATAATTCTGAGGCGACTAATATTCTTCGACATGCGCAATATATATATAAACTCTACTCTATTCTTAACTCTCTTCTATTTTATTGTAACATTGATTTCAGGCGATCTATAAGATGGTGGGTTCCGTGATGAAGATGCCGGAAGACGAGTCGACGCCGGAGAAACGAACTGATAAGATATTCCGACAAATGGATAAGAACAAAGACGGCAAGCTATCGCTTGACGAATTTATAGAGGGTGCGAAGAGCGACCCATCTATTGTGCGACTGTTGCAGTGCGATCCTAGTGCACAAGCTCAGTGAGGCCCTGGGCCAATACAGACAAATACCGATATGCCATCTGCATACCCGAATCGGAGCCCGGCCCAATTGATATCCCAAGCAGAAGCGGCATGATCGTAGAAACTTGTCCTCAGAATTTGGTGTATCGAGAAACTTGCCGAAACATTATCTTCATATGTTTGATTTATTTTTAAAAATTTTAATCTGATAATTGTTATACTAGGTATAATAAATTACATTCGACACGGACGATAATAGAGAAAAAAATGAAAGTCCCTTCGTTTTGTGATTAACAGTTAAAACAATTAATGATATCTTTTAATATAGTAACGATAGTAGTAAATTAGTATTTATTATTTGATTATTAGAAACCATCCGTGTTGTGAAATTTTCGCGAGTATTTTATTTGACATTTGAAATCATTCAAATTGTTCTCTTCTTATACCGATGATGATGATAATAAGTTCGAAAATGTCTTGTCTCCATTACTCGAAGATATTGTCTTGGTGGTTTCTCTGGCGGATATTCTACGATCACGCGCGTTATGCGTGAGCACAGGTGCGTGCTAATAAGGGCTTCTATAAATTGGGCCGGTATCCGAGAGGTCCAGGGTCACTGGGCCCATGGCGCTTGCGCATACCGCAAGCTAGTCTACAAGACTAGTCCAGTCGCTCCGTTTCGTTCAAACGGATCGGTTTAGCGAGAAGCTTGTTACGCCTTTTCGGGTCGTATGTGCCGCGCTAGGGCACGACCAACGATCCGCGGAGCCATCCTGAGAAACGCCCGCAATGCGAGAGGAGGGAAGCCGGTCCGCGTCGCTCGATCCACTCTGATCCGACGTTGCGTCGATGCCATCGCCGACGAATTTCGCCGGCTGTGCCGGCCGTTCGAGATGCAACGCAAGACGCGATTAGCGAAATTCTAAAATACTCTGTGTTCGTAAAATATCCGCGATTATCGGTAGCGCGCGTGCATGAAAAACGAAACTCTCCGACGAGCGATGACGTTCGAGTTTCTTCAGGGATCGTTTTCTGAACCTGAAGAAAAGCGATCGAACGTGTCGCGCGTCATCAGCAGAGTACCCTTATAACGGGATCGCATCCACGCATCGACGTATCTTCGGACTGCGTGTCACTGCGAGTCGTCTCGCGCGAACGCCAGGAAGCTTGCGGCTTCCGGCTAGCGGTCGTTGTCGTCCTTACGCATTGCCGCGTTGGTATTTAATACCGAAGACGCGGACAGACATCCATCCCTTTGATGACACACGGTATCGTATCTCCCGCCCTCAACGAATCCCCCCTTCCCCCGAGTGTCTCGTCTCATTATTACGGACTGACCCGTTAACGGAAAAGACTCTCACACTCGCGTGGCGTCTTACTGCGCGCTAGCAACGAAATATAGTGATTAGAGATCCCAGGCAAAGGTCACTGCGAAATCGAAATCGCGCGCTAGTAAGACGCGCTTGCTAGTTAAACACATACACACACACACAACATGCTTAGAAACCGATTTAGAGCTTGATCTAGCACAAGGAAGAAATGACTGTCATACCACGGATACGTCGAAAGTGCTGCGAAGAAAATACTTTCGATTCGACGTATCCGTAGAAAGAAGCGACTAGTTTATAGTCCTGTTGCTGCGAAGTTTCGATTCGCTTATACAACGTCCTGGCGATCGAGATCTCGCAGAGCTATCCGATCGAATCGTGGAGAGTTTGTCCTTTAACATTACTGTTATATTCATCTCGTCGTCATTTTACCATTTCTAGTGACCTTTGTCGTTACGGTAGGATGAACATAATTGTAGTCGGATAGAGCATAAAGGTTTTCGCCTCTTTCCAATCTCGCTAAGGGAAATGAAACGCATCCTTGCCGATCAGAGCGACTGGTCCTCAGCTTTAGCGAAGGAATTGCGCTTCGCCGAGCGACCGACGGATAAAGAAGAGGAATCTTCACGCGCGCACGCGTGCCGTATTTAGAGATTTATTTTTGTGAATGCGTGCGTCCTGTGTGAGCGTGTAAGAAGTATGCGTATATGTATATCCATTCTGCGTACGCGCGTGCCCCGTATATAAAGAAGCGAACGCGATAAAGAGACGGCTCGAGGTGCGAGCCTTATCGCCCCATCGTCCGATAAGTATCGATCGATTGATCGCGATAATTATATATACATAAATACACACTTACATTATAGATTATTGATGAAAATAGAGAGCGGCAAGAGATCGCAATCTTCGCCTACGCGAATATACACGCAGCAGCAGCAGAGTTCGACGTTTTATGGCTTAAGACGGTTCTCTAGCTGTTGCACGATCGGGCACTCGAATATAATGGATTACGAAGTAAACACGAGCGCGCACATAAACGATATTTTTCGATGTACGATGGAGAGTGATTTCCGACCGATGGCTTATTAGTTGTCTGTCGAGAGAGGATGGATCTTCTTATATTATTTTCAGTTTGCCTTTCTTTGGTGAGAGCTTTTTCTTTCATCGCATTTCCTTCTTCCTCTCCTTCCTTCCCTTACCTTTTACAAACGTATTCGGCGCGCGATCGCTTTTTCGTGATCGACACCATTTTCGGAGAACACTTTCGTTGCGCTAGGCTGTCTCCCAATCAGACATCCGGTCCGATAATGCAATGTTAAAATGTTACAGCGGCGTATAACGAATGCTAGAAGAGAATTTTGATTTTATTATCGGAGACATTACGCAAGGCAGTATTGTATTTTGCAAAAACGCGTTACATACACAGAGAGAGATAAAAATATACAAATATTATATATATATAGATACACACACACACACACATACATACATACACACACACACACACACACACACACACACACAAATCTTTATTATAATATATCGCTATTGTACTTTCTAAGATGTACATCTATTCATCTTGTGCTCATTAATATTTAAGGATAAAGACTATTTAATGATATCTCTAAACTTTCAGTATATAGTCATTGTATAAACAAATAAATAACCTCATTAGTGTTAAAATATATATAAATATATAATACACGTTAAGATTCTCTAAAGTTACTCTTGTGAATTTTTCCGATTATCTTAAGTGGAAAGATTTTATTCTATAACAAGATGTCAGAAAAAGAATGACGAAAGCTTTGGATTTACAATAAAAAGAAAAAATAGTTGCGTTCATTGAAGATGAGATTTATATTATAACATATAACATAGGACTGCCAACACGTTACGTTAGATGGCAGTCATACAAGCGCGAGACGCAGTTAATTGTACTTTGGAACAAATTAAGAAAGCAATAAACACGAGAAAATATCCCGAATAAATTTTCACGACTCGGAAGAGAAGATTTTGGAAGTGGCTTGATTTTAAAACGGCATGAAATGCATTCGATATCATACAGCTAGATATTTCACAGTGGATTCGATATTTCATATAATGACGAACATAAACTAAATAATATCAAAGTTGTGTTGAGATTTGACAGAACATGAGCGATAATAAGGCTATCGCGATTCATAATACATAAGCGTGTGAAAACTATCAAAATTCTAAGAGAGTTATTAAAAATTTCTGCTACGGAAAAGTTATTCGTTCGAATACTATTTCATTACTTCCCAAAATTAGCTTACAATCGCATCGGTTTGTACGCGTCTCTTTGAAATTTCACCTTGGTTTCAATTGTTCTTTTCTCCTTTGAATACAAAATCGATATTACTGAAAGAAATTATATTCGATTATATCGATTTAGTTTAACTCATTTGTTAATTTAATGTAAAAGTTGTATAATATATATATAAAAGTTGTATATATATATATATATATACACCTATCTTTTCACATCATTATAAGTTACTCTGACGCAGTGTAACGTCGATAAGAACACTGACATATACCCACGTGTGAATTCTGCAGCGCATCATTATCAGTAAAAAAAAAAAAATAAAATAAAAATACACACGTTGTCGCATTTTAGAATTTACATTTTTTCTCTCAACGATATAGATATGTCTACAGCTTTGTATAATAATTTCACAATCTCGCCATAAAATAATAAATGATATGAAATTATGATATGATATTAAATAGCCACAAAAATTGCGAGAGACACGTTTATGTTTATTATGATCATGATTACATTATATACAATATTACGTAATAATACAACGTAAATTATTTCGCAATCGACGCTACATTGTTTAAGAAAACGGAATAGTAATATTTATTGATTAATCAGAGAGGGATATTTTTATAAAAAATCACACGAAACGTAAGAGACGCATAAATTGCAATAAATCGGAAATTGAAAGATATCGTGAAATGCGGAGGAGGGTGTGCTTGCACATTTATCATATAATTAATATTGTATCCACTAATGAATGTTCGCATGATGAGATAATCTGTTGTCTTATGTGAAAAATACTTATTCATGAAATTTTTTTATTTCCGTCTTCAACTGCAATTCTAATAAATATATAAATATACATTTCAAAGCATATTTCAAAAATGCATATCATATATTTCTTTAATTTAAAGCAATAAGATTACGTTCCATGCGCAAGCACTCACGAGATAAAATTAAAACAAGGTATTAAATCTACATCTTCTCTGCTGCGTGAGTGCGTGTATACTCCGTCCAAAGAGAGAATGACCTCGGTCCACTCATAAGCGGGCAAAGTGGGGAGAACATGGCGAAATACTCAATACCGTATACATAGACATAGTATATCTAGACCGAGTGTTGAAGAGTGGGGGCTAAGGTGCACGTAGAAAAGGACATATACTCTGTTCCGTGCCCTTGCGTTCTCTCTCACTCGCATGTAGCATAGCGAGAGAGAACGCAAGGGGCACGAAACAGAGTATGTCCTTTTCTACGTGCATCTTTACCCCCACTCCTTAAATAAAGGCAAACGCTCGGTCTAGATATACTATGTCTATGACCGTATACGTAGATACGGCTTCTGTGAGTGGAGACCTGCGCGAAACGGACGAGTTTTCGTCCGGACCGAGGTCATTTTCTCTTTGGACGGAGTATAGTTGAGTCGCAACTGTCAAAACATCTATCAAAAGACAACATTTGCTCACTATGCTAAATGATTTATTTTCACGCGAGTCGTATATACTTTCGTCTATTAGATTCAAATAACACTAAAGCTGAAAAGACATTTAGAGATACGTAAAAAGACGCTTAAAAGATTCTTGAAAAAGAATATATCTAGAGAATAGTTTTTACTTACTAAAGTTAATGGATGGATTCGTCAATTAATTATCTAAAACTATCTCTTTATCTCGATCGATAATTAACTAAGAACTATATCTAAACAATATCGAAGAAAACGTAGACATTTCGATGTAGACATTTAGATATTTCGATGAAGCTTCTAAGACGTCTAACTAATGCTTAGAAGATTAGAATGTCTCTTATAATTTTAGTTTGTGTTGAAATAGTACGCGTACAAACGGATGTTCGAAGTATATTCTTTCAACACTTCCGCATGATCGAGAAATTGCTCTTTTGGATTAATTATAAGAAGGGACTAGATTATCGATGCAAAAAGGGGACGGAGTTCAAATTTTGTTTTTACGTAATTAATTATATATATAACATTATTTAAAAATCTGAGAAAAACGCGTTACACATACGAATGGGAATTCACTTCGTAATATATCGCAAATGCAAAATTGTATCGTTAGCATTCATCTAAAGTTTATATAAGTTATTACTATTAATTATTAATTAGCTAAGCAATGTATTTTAGTTCCTTCTTACATAATTATGTTCAATTATTCAGGTCGAAAAAGGAATAGCACCGCAGTATTTTCCGATATTAAAAAATAAGAATGCGATATATATATTATGTATAAGTAATGTAAACAAACAAAAAATCTTAACAGATGATATATCTTAGGTAACTCGTTTACGGAGAAAATAATCATCGAAAACGTGCTTTTTGATCGGGCTTCAGCTGCGCGTATTATGCAAGGATATCGTCGCGAGAAATGTGTATCGCCATTTAAAATTTTTGTTCTTGTAACGGTATATATATATATATTATATATATATATATATATATATATGTCGTAGCCAGATTACATAATCCGTCGTTTTATAAAACGTCTAGGCATTTTATAAAGTGCGGCCATATTCTCAAATCATAGTTGAAAATGAAATATTTTACAATCTGGTTAGGAATTTTAGTCCTTTATAAAATGCTAACAAGCAACCCGCCACATTGTCAAACGCAACGATTTATACATCGTTTTAGATTCTAGCTGGTTCATTTCAGTCATTTTATGAACTGTCTTTGTAGAATAGCCATTTATGGAAGATTAATAGATTATGTTATAATATTAATAAATAATTATATATATTTCTAAATGAGAAAAAGTTTGTATGAGCACTTGTATTTATTACTTATTGTATTTATGAATACTTTTGTTGTATTTATTACAAGATTTTATAAAAGTAACATAAATAAAATTCTTGAAAATAATGTTTGAAAACAAATAATAAAAAAAAATATAAGCGTGAAAAAAATTAAAAAAACATTTATTATGACTATTTTATCAAATGTAACATAAAGTAAAATCGGTAAAAACGCGCCGTTCATAAATTGACTGAAATGAACCAGCCAGAATCTAAAACGATGTACAAATCATTGCGTTTGACGATGTGATGGGTCATTTGTTAGCATTTTATAAAAAGATTAAAATTCTTAGCCACATTGTAAAATATTTCATTTTCAACCATGATTTGAAAATGTGGCCACACTTTATCAAAGTGTCTAGACGTTTTATAAAACAACGGATTATGTAATCTGGCTACGACATGTATATTCTTCGTTCGTATCGACATACACATTTTTTATAAGTAAAAGAAAGAAGATTGTGATAACGCGTTCGTGACGTAGTTCTATTTCTGATTGAACCTGGGTCTCGATCATGCTTAAAATAAAATTAATGCCTGTGCAACCTTTGTTCTCTCGGAGAACTTGTCTGTACACACACACACACACACACACACACAAAGAATACACAATGCACCGAAGCGTAAAAACCAAATGCGAATCTCCTTTTTCTTTTCTGATCTCTCAGTCTCTCCCCATTGAAGCGATCCCTTCTTCGCTGTCGTTTTAAGAAGTTAATGCGATAATCCGTCGTTTTACGGACAGTTACACGCGCATATGAGACGCACAAAGAAAAAGATTTTAAGAACAAATATTTATATATATATATATATATATATATATATATATATATATATATAAAACGCGCGAGAGAGGAAAGAGAGAAAAGAGGATTCGATTACGTTCGTTAAAGCGAGACAGATATCGATGACATTTGCTGTCGTGATTCCTAAACTAAGCCATACGAAAAATTAAGAGTTATACATATATACATACATATACATATAGACCTATATAGAATACGAAATCGTTAAAATAGTTTCTCACACATGTTATTATCGATCTATGACAGAGATATATTTGAGGATGATGCAGTAACGTATATCGAATATGAAAGAGACGTAAGTTTTCTCGAAATTTAACTCTACCGCGTTCTCTTATTATAATCCCAGTATTCTAATCTATCTACATACTCTATGATTTCTCTCTTGCCTAAAGATCGTAGCGCGTTCTTGTGACTACACTTATAGAGAGTTTCTTCCCTAGAGGATAATCAATGAGATATTGCGAGTTAATCGCTTATATATCAAAGTTTTATCAGCAAGATTCTATATAGCACTATTTCTATCAAATATCGCCGATCTTCAAAAAGAACGTATGCCTTAAAACTTTCTCTGCACCTTCTTGCCAACACATGTTCTAGTGTCTACTTCGATAATGTTTGCCGGAGACGCGTAGCTCGCGAATCAATTGCAACTGTTCACTTTTTCAAAAGAATCTAAAAACTTGAATGTATGTGCAAAAATATATTTTGCATTTGCGATAAAATGTTAGGAATAATTATAACGATTATGATGAGATGACTTTAATCTCGTGTACAATTTATGTTGATTATATGCTGAATTTAATCGACTTACGTAAACAAATTTTTTAACACGCTATTAAAACTTTTTTTCGTTTACACATCGAGCTATCCAAATATTTCTAAAAATTATATTTTATTTTATTGAATTACAAATCGCGCGCGAGTGTCTTTTGCCTTGTTTTATATTATACAGGATGCTCCCGAGTTAAATGGTCAAATATGAATTTAGGACCTCAAAACAAAAATAATTTTCCTCTGGAAATATGCTCGCAAACGCTTCGTTCAAGAGATATTGACTTTTTAAATTACAGAACTATAGGAATGAATAATGTCATTCACCAGATTTAACACCGATTAACAAGATTTTAGATTTTTTTGTATGGGGTGCTTTCAAGCAAAAAGTGTATGAAGTGCCTGTTAATGACCTTCAATCATTAAAACGGAATATAGTGCAAGCGTGCAAAAAAATTACAGACGCACAATATCAATCAGCCACTCGTTCTCTCATTGATAGGTGCAACGCTTGTCTCTGGCCTGGAGGCCATCATTTTAAACAAAACATTTAATAATTAAATTTTGATCACTTTAAAACAATAAAGAGAATAAACCTAGATTATTTCGACATTATTCATTCCTATAGTTATAACTTAAGAAATTAATATCTCTGGAACGAAGTGATTTCCAGAGGAAAATCTTTTTTTGTTTTGAGATTTTATACATTCATATTTCAAGTTTGGGCATTTAATCCGGGAACACCCTGTATATCATTTTCCAAAATTAATTCTTTCGTTTCAATTTTTCAAGTTCATCGGGAGCCAATGATTAGACCTCGCTTTATTATATTTTGTGTTCTATTGATTGTCTTGCAAATCGTTTTGTGTGTTACGCGACTCAAGATCCAATGTGAATCATGAAAGTTAATCGCGGAGGAAAATGCGCGTAATTAGAATATTACACAAATTTCGAGTCAGTACCCAATGTTTTTTCTCGTAGATGTAACGCAGAAACACCTTTAGATGTTCTACGATAGAGAAACTAATCTCTTCCTTGTGCGTAAATCCACCTATTCGATGCGTATGTTTTTTCACGATCTTCTCGGTGTCTTACAATACCACCATCGTTTAATAATCACGGAAATAATTACTGTATACCTTCTTAAAAAAATTTTTCCCTCTAAGATTTCGAATCAAATCGCATATTGCTGACGTCTAAGCGTATTGAACTCTCGACGCACTCTGTTAATTCCTATTTCTTCTGTATTTCTATTACAATAATGTAATTTATTGTGTTACTTTGATATGTGGTTCCATATCGCGGTGCTAAGTGTACGAAGTACATGTTCTATCTCGTATTTGTGTTTATCCCATTTGACGGATATAACTTGTCAAACTTTCGCATGTAACCGCGTCCGAAAATGCGCCCTTCATCAACACATTGAACGTTTCTTATCTGCCCCTATGTCGTGTGTTCGTTAGAAAAAAAAAATATCGGATATATTCTCTCAGGATATATACATACGTGAACAGACAAAATTCCACGATGGAATAAAAATTTAAGGATTTCCCTTAAAAATACGATTATCGACGCGGCCAATGCGAAAGTTGCGCGTGGCGGAGTTTTGTATTGTAGCAATGTGAATCCGCAGTCAAAGATAAATATATTGACAATTAATCGTTAATTTATTCCGCAAAGATACGATTAATTTATCGTTTCCCTCCTTTTCTTCGAAAACCATGCGATACGATGTGACGTGTGCGATATATACGCTGACGTCGTACAAAACGAAAAAAAGAAGAAAAAAAATACGAAAATCAAAGCGCACCTTTTTTTATGCGTTCCGGTACCGATAGTAAAACACCGGTAAGATATTAATGTTGTGTATATGATAATTGTGAGGTGTTATAAAATTTTTATTTGCTTTGCGCCTTATATACATATATTTAATGTAAGTGATAATTATTACTAGTTGTTTATTATAAATAAGAACGAATCACTCTTGTGTATACCAGTTAAATTGCTACATTAAAGTGTTAATATTATACTCGTTCAAATTGCGTCTCAATCGATTCCCTTCTCTTCCCTTTTTGAAAATTTTGCTTTTGACAGTCGTTGACGACTATTGCAAAGTCCCTGACACATTCAGCTGGATTATCCATTGTCTTATTTCATAATCTGTTATTTATTACGGTTACTCTTTTTTTTTTTTTTTTTAATTAAACGCATTTATTATATCTTTTTCTTAACGTAGTTAACAATTCTAGCAACTCTAATAGCCTTAGCCGCCCTACTTGTTGATTAAGACAGCGGAAAACCGCGATTATTCGAAATCTGGGGAATGTGCCCTAAACAGTATTTAATTTACAAACGCATTAATAGCGTTTTTCTGTCTCTGTTTATTTTTAACACGTTATTGTTTATTTTACGTATATACATTTTACGTGTTCATTTTATGCAGATTACGTGTCATTGCACATAGAAATGCAGAAACACATTGTATTTTCTTTTCCTAGTAATCATCTAATATCTTGCTTATTGTAAGATACTCGCAACTCGGCTCGCGTATTTGGCGCGACACTATGTTTCTTGATTATTATCAAGTTACTATAATATATATTAAAATCTTATCATATTATTAGTAATTTAATATTAATGATAGAAATTTAATAGTATTATGTGTACTATTTTCGTGATATCGATAGGTATTATGCGCTCACAAATTTGCAGAAGCTATTCTATATTTTATTATGCTCTTTATTAATATCTTATAATATTAATGTAATAGAGTAGTTTGATAGCATATGATATAGTTAACATAATACAAACTATTTTCGTAATATTGATAGGTATTATGCACTCACAAATTTGCGGAAGCTAATCTATTTTATTATGCTCTTTATATACGCGATTCGGATAGATCTCGATTATAAACATTTTGATGTGCACATTCTGAATAAAATTAGCTACGAGAGCGACAATACTCTTCACGGATCTACGACGAAGTTTCGGTTTTTAGGGCGGCCGGGGGGAGGGGGCACAATATAGAAAAAGTATTCCAACACAGTTAATCCTGCTAAGTGATTATCAATCCTATAAGTTCTGTATTGTTTACACATAAATTATAGAATAATATCTAAACGTTTCTTTTTCGATGTCTTGTGAAATTGTACAATAGTTACAAATAAGGATAAAGCCATACTTTACGTATTACAATCTGATATTCAGTCTTTGCTAATGTTACGTAATAACGTGCGAAAGAACTAATAGTTAGATTGCTATTTGCGAATTTTAATCAAGATACCCGGAAGAGCATGAGACTGTTCAGTTAGCTTTATGTAAGATATTGGTCTTCTGTTATTTTTTCTTTTTTTTATGGAATCGTCAAATTATAATTATGATACAACATTTCTACATTATCACCACAGCATCAAATCTAATCTTATTTATCATAATACTCCTGAGAAACTGTTAATCCATCGTCTTAATAAACTCGATCGCGGAGCAGAATTGCGTCCACCAATATTGTTCTTCGCCCTCCAATCGATTCCCATAGAAGCTGTCCACATATTGGACAGTTGACAGCAATGATGGAGGATTAGTCTGAAATTAAAGATGAGTTAATAACATACGTAATAATTTTTCTTATTAATGACAAAATTATTGTTTCTGTTAACTTGTACATACCTTGATTATGACATAAACTAGAACTGGAATCAGGTCATCAGCAGCAGGTATCCCTCTTTCCGACGCCATGGAGAGAAGATTCATGATGGTAGTCGCGCAACGAAATACACACTGAAGCTTATCCCTAGGAGTCTTATACGCCGATATCACAGCCAATTCAGCCTGCGCCCATGGCCAGGGGCATTCATAATGGTAAACCTTTGGAATGCGTAGATCCTTGTGATTTGGACTTACAACTCTTGCCAATTTTTTAATGTGATCGTGAAGAAGCTGGTCCCTATATACATCTCCGTCTCCATTTGGATAAAGCGCATTGTGGTATACTCGTGCCATGACGGTTCTTTCCACTACGACTCTCGCCAGATCTAACTGATTAGTACTCGCCGCTAAAAAGTATGCGAGAGATAAATTTAGATATTCTGAATTGACCTAAATATAGAAATTACAATGCGATGAACGATTACATTCACATACATTGCCAGATTGGATCGTTGTCCATTTCGGCATGGACCTTTCCTAGAAAATTATCTACAAGATCTTGTTTCTCGTCGGTTAATGTAAGTTTTTTAAATTCGTCGCAAAAACGCAAGAGAAAAGCCTCCCTCTTCTCCAAAAACACTCTCACACAAACGGATACAAGATGATTATTGATAGCATCCCGGTCGCATTTAACTCGCACGCATAATCTAAAAAATGTATAATCATTAGGCGGCATCTTATATTAATTACACATTACAAAATAATATCTATATAGTTACCTATCTAGGTGAGCTAATGTCGAGAGCAATCCTTGACGACATCTAATTAAATACGCGATATAAGGGGATCGTTTTTGATAATCTTCTCGAAGCGATTTGAAGAGTTTTCTACATCCATCGTCATTAAACAGACGCACGCAACGTAAAGTCTCATGAAGATGAGCTATCAATGCTCTATCCTGCAAGTTTATCGCTTCTGCCAATTGTAGTTGCAAAAACGCAACCAATTCGTTTTCTTTCTGTGACCAACAGTGTCTCTGTGAAAGAAACGTTTGTATGAAATTTCGTTTATCGTATCATAAAAAATACAGAGACAAATGCAAATATTTGAACATTTAGTAAATTCATAAAAAAAGATTAAACTTTATCTGATATACCATAAATTAGTATATATATATAAAAAATTAATGTAATAAATATACCTCAGAAGTATTCCATGGAATGTGTTGTAGGTCAGCGGTACTAAGTACCATACGTAATTTTCTTTTAGCATCCGCAAAAGCATAAGACAACTCTACATTATTTGGATCGATTGAAAGTCTTTCATCTTCTACTTCTTTTGTGCGAGATTGGTTGCTCTCAACCGAGGCTGTGTCACTAGTCGCACTTGGTTTTCTCCTGTATTTTGCTAATATGTCATCGATAGTATCTGAAATTATATAACAAAAGGTCTATTAGATTGCATTTAATACAATGACTTGTTTTTTTCTTGCATTACTTTTATATTTATCTAAAATTTAATTATACAATATCGAAACCATTAAGAAAGATTGATAGATATAAAAACTGCTGTTTTAATCGTATTATTTATGATATAATTGCGAAGATATTAATTAAAATCTTACCACCCGCGACATTACCGGATGATGTCACATCCTCCGACATAATCCTGCGTATTCTATGTCTGCATATATCGACGCCGTCACCAGCAGCCTCTCGATCGTAGCATCTTTCGTCTGTCCCGCGAATAGCTTTACCCCTACGATTTCTCAGCGACAACTTCAATTTACCAAAGAAGCCACGCTTGTTCTTCTGATCGTCGTCCAACAGTTCTTTATCGCCGCGCTCTGCAGTCATGTCAAAACTTATGCTCTTTGGAATCGCTCCCGTTGATGCATTTGGCTTAGAAAAGTTGGGACTCGAACTGTCTATCGTGTCACAATTGCCATTAATTGCTGGCGTCGGTAACGGTAAATCCGATGACGAAATGTTACTCTTGATACGAGATTCCGATCCGGAACTGCTACTGGATGTTAAACTAGCCGTGCTCAATCGGCCTACGGTATCTCCGACTGATGCCATACAGCTGTCCAATTCCTAATTTACAGTATCCACATAGTTAAATCCGTATGCGTGTGTGTAAAATTTACGAAAAAAAGTATAATGAAATGTGGCAGAAAAAATAAGCGAAGAAATTGCAAACCTCTGTTTTCACATCGCCATTCTGGGACTTTTCTGGCAAAACAGGCGCAGAAATATGATTAGCTAACAGCAATGCCGGTGCGACTGCGGCTGCAGCGATGTGATTGTGCGCGGTTGTCTGACGTTCGACTTGCTTACCATTGTCAATGTGAAGTTTATCTATCAAATGGACCAGCCTGTCTTCCCGTATTGGTTTACCGTAATCCGTATTGCTTATATTATTAGCATTTTTATCTACATATTCCATTGTACTACGTCGATAATCAGACTTGGTTCCACCACGACCTGTTACGTTAGATGACGAAGGTAACGGAGATGTTGTCGGTGATGGCTGAATTACCACTGAAGTCCCTATGTCAGGATCCTCTCGAATTCCCGAAAGTGATGAAAAATTAATGCCTGAAGACTCTGGACCTGAAATCATTAAGTAAATATACAAACTGTGATTGGAAAAACTACTTGATAAAATAATTATGCTATACTTACACGGAGTGGCAGATTGAAGCGTTTCTTCGTTTCCTTCAGAGTCGGCACGGCTTTCTATTTCGGATCTAGCTGTATCGTCAGACCTATGTTGGAAATATCGTAAATGAATAAATTATAATATTCTTATTTACTTTTTTTAATAAAAAATTGAGAAAATATCTTACTTTAAGATTATATATACAGGGTAGGCCATTTTAATGTATCAACTGAAATATCTTAAAATCTATAAGTTTAAGACACAAATGTTTTAGACAAAAGTTGTATGAATCACAGGGGGACACATGATGAAAATATGGACTTGACCTTGAATGACCATTTCAAGGTCAAGTCAATGTGATCGATGTTTTCTTAAATGGAATCCCCCATTTTTTATTGCATATTCTTGTAGCTTATCTCGAGAGCTTTTCAAAACACTATAATAAAGTATTTTTTCATTAAGTATTTTTTGAGTTATTTTAATCTGACATATTTTGATATAAAAAATAAAATATCTCGTAAAATATTTAGTTCTCGATAATCTTACCGTAATACTTTCATGTACAGAATAATGAGACGAATTAATTCGTGTAAAAAAAAGCAAATAATTGTTTTTAAAAAATACATTGTAAATAAGTATACTTTTTTTTTTAAATAATTATTTTGTTTATACTAATTGATTCGTCTCATTATTCTGTACATAAAAGTATTACGGTAAGATTATCGAAAACTAAATATTTTACGAGATATTTTATTTTTTATATCAAAATATGTCAGATTAAAATATAAACTAACTCAAAAAGTACTTAATGAAAAAATACTTTATTATAGTGTTTTGAAAAGCTCTCGAGATAAGCTACAAGAATATGCAATAAAAAATGGGGGGGTTCTATTTAAGAAAACATCGATCACATTGACTTGGCCTTGAAAAGGTCATTCAAGGTTAAGTCCATATTTTCATCATGTGACCCCCTGTGAATCATACAACTTTTGTCTAAAACATTTTTGTCTTAAACTTATAGATTTTAAAATATTTTAGTGGATACATTAAAATGGTCTACCCTGTATATATATATATATATATATATATATATTACATTATATATATATGAATATAATACACAAAATAATGTACCTAGCAACGCTAGCAGTATCATCAGTATCTACTTCAGTCAACCTTTCCGAATCACTGGCCAATACATCTGTACTCCAGGCTTCAGAAGCGGTTTCACTGATGTCTAACATGGTTGGTGTAGGCTCGGGAGGCAAAATAGGTACAACTTGTTCAGGAGGGACAAGAAAAGGTATTCGATCTTGTTGTTCAACTATTTCACTATCTGAGGCCAACACATCCGTAGACCAAGTATCGGATACCATAGAAACAGTCTCATCTCCTAAAAAAGAAAGATAAAAATGATATTAACAAAATTTTGCTATTAAATATAAATATTGTGCAAATAATATATTAATCATATCTACGTCTTTATATGTGTCAATATTTGTATTTGTTACCTTCAATAAGCTTCTTAATTTCAAATTTACAAAATTTGTCATCAATTTCAGATCGACTTTGCTTAGTTGGGATATTAGGTGGCGGCAAATCCAGTTGCCTCACTTCACCTACAGCGCGCCCATCGTCTCCTTCGGTAATTTGGGATGACGGTGTATCTCGACCTGATGATTATATGCAAAGTTATGCAATTTGTAAAAATATGAAAAATATTTTTGTAGCCAAATATTAAAATAAAAGAAATATGCTATAAGACATAGGGTTAATGTACCTGATATATTAGGAGTTCCTCTTCCCGATACATTAGCAGACACCATGTCCGAGAGATTATCATTCTGATCTTCCGTCTCTAACTCTAGAGAAGAAGCGACACTGTGATTGGAAGCAGCCTCTGATACAGCTTCCAAATTATCTGACGTATTACCAATCGAACCTTCGAACAATACTAATTATTTTTAATGTGTAGATGTGTCATAAAAGCCAAACAATATATGTATAATACTCAATATTAGTAAGTGATATACCTTCGTCATGTGATAGCGAAAATCGAGTCCTCTTTTCCTGCGTTTCGATACGTTCGCAATTACTATTCTCTTGTCTAGTATGTTCAGTAGATGCATCATCAGGAAGATTTAAAGTAACAGGTCCATTCTCCATACCACTTTGGAGCTCCATGCATAAAACCTAAAAATAATAAAACAATGAAATTTTATTTGATAATTTTAATGAATTAATTTTGAATATAGTACTTTTTCCATTGTAAAACATGTAATAAAAAAATAAATAAAAAGCAATATTATATATTATTAATAAATAAGTATATATACAGGGTGAGTCTTTTTAATCTTAGTAGGCAAATATTTCAAAACCTGTAAGTTTTAGAAGGAAACTTTTTAGACAAAAGTTGTTTGGTTCTGAGGGGGAAAAGAGATAGGAATATTAATTAGACCTTGGGTGCATTGTTAAGGTCATATCAAGGTCACATTGAATTTTTTAAATTGAAACCTCTATTTTTTATTGCATATTCTTATAGCCCTTGTCGAGACCTTTTCAAAAGTCTATAATAAAATATGTTTTCATTAAGTACTTTTTGAGTTATTTTATATCTTAACCTGATATATTTTAATATAAAAAATAAAATATCTTGAAAAATATTTAGTTTTCGATAATCTTACCGTAATATTTTTATGTACAGAATAATAAGACAAATCAATTAGTGTAAAAAAAAACAAATAATTGTTAAAAAAATACATTGTAAATAATTACATACTTTTTCTCAAAAACAATTTTTTTTTTTATGCCAATTGATTTGTCTCATTGTTCTGTACATAAAAGTATTACGGTAAGATTATCGAAAATTAAATATTTTACGAGATATTTTATTTTTTATATCAAAATATGTCAGATTAAAATATAAAATAACTCGAAAAATACTTAATGAAAAAATACTTTATTATAGTGTTTTGAAAAGGCTTCGACAAGGGCTATAAGAATATGCAATAAAAAATAAAGGTTTCAATTTAAAAAATTCAATGTGATCTTGATAAAACCTTAACAATGCCACTCAAGATCTAACTAATATTCCTATCTTCTTTCCCCCTCAGAACCAAACTTTATAAAGATATGTATAAAACTAATTTGCCAAATAAACACAGACACATTCTTTTTAGAAATAAACAATATATGTATAAATTATAAAACTTATTATGATAGGCTCTAAATATCAATTAATATTAGCTAAAATATAAAGAGATGGGCAAATGAGAGCCGAATGCGCTGGATGAGGGGCGCCAAAATTGTGTTCTTCATGTTGTATGTGAATATGTATTTATTAAATGTTTCGGTCCGAAAATTGGACCATCTTCACTAATTTGACAGAAGATAATATCACGAGTGTGTCGAGCGAGCCGCACTTGTCAATTATGATGACATTAATATCATCATAATTGACAAGTGCGGCTCGCTCGACACACTCGTGATATTATCTTCTGTCAAATTAGTGAAGATGGTCCAATTTTCGGACCGAAACATTTAATAAATACATATTCACATACAACATAAAGAACACAATTTTGGCGCCCCTCATCCAGCGCATTCGGCTCTCATTTGCCCATCTCCTTATATTTTAGCTAGTATAAATTATAATTAATTAGCTATTAATAATAGCTTTTTAATTAAATATACAAGATAAATAAACAGCATGCCGTAAATCTATTATATTGATATATATATATATACATACTTTCTGTTCACTGAGTAGTCCTATAGATTCTCCAATTGTTGGACCAAAAGGTATGACTAGTACGTCTTGGGAATTCTTATCCAAAATTTCCTCTTCAGGAGTAGAAGTGCCATTAGATTCCTCTACATTTTCAGTTGTTATATTTGGTGAGAATGTAGTCATCCTTATACCACGTCCCTTTCCTATTATAAAACATTTTATATTAATATCGCGTTTTACAATTTCCAATAATCACAAAAAAAATTGTATTGTTGTATAATATTATTCGTGCAATATTATTTAATCATTATTAATATACCTTTTCCTGTAGCAACACCTCGTTTGTTAGGTGTTTCCATGTATTCATTATTCAATTTATTATTATGCAATAAACCCGATGGTAATTGTGACAGCATCTCTGCTAATTGTTTTCTATCAAATGTATTATGCGATATTGCTTCTGCATTGTTATCACTGATAATCGTATTTAAAAATGTAATTAAGGAATTCAATTCACTTTCCGTAAATAGTGCTGCGGATCGTGACAGGCCTTGAAGTTTATTATTGTCAATCATTGTTGGTTCCTCCTCCAATTCTTCTGTTGCACCATCCAACATTGAGTCTATTATGGAAGACACCGAATCTTTCTCGAATTTCTTATACAGATCAATAACCTTATTATCAATACTTTGATACTTCTGCAGTGAAAGCATTTGTAAAATTTGTCCAACTTGTATGAGATTAAATCTCGCGACATAGCTTATCGGTGCATCAGTGATACCGTAAGGTTCGGGATTAACTATAGCAGGACAAATAAAATATGTGAATACAAGATCAGTGCACATAGCATGCACTTCTTTTGGATCTACATTTCCATTCTTACTAAAAAGTCCTGCCATTTGTCTTACAAGCCAGCAAACACTTGTAGGAAAGCAGTGCATTGTTTCGCGAATATTGACAATAAATCTCTGTGTAATACGATATAAAGAATTGACTGTCCACAATCTGTAACGTTGTAACTTTGCTTGATATTCAGGCGTGCCTTCTTTCCCGAATTTCTTCAATCTTTCTGCAGGTGGAAATCTAATAGGCGCTTTGTCCGGATCAACGTCCAGAAACATTTCATCTTCCATGAGTAATTGCACAATAGGATTGTGCAAAGCTGCTGTTAAGAAGAGCTTTGCAGAGAACAGGCTTTCGTGAAAGATCGAATAAAATCTGGAAAATGCACATGTGCCATGCCTGAGTAATCTTCGTGGGTTATCAGATGGGATTATCTGCAGCAGCATAAGATGCCTCAGCAATCGAAGAACCAAACTTTTATCTTCCGGCAATATGCAGCTGCCATACAATCCAGCAGCTAAGCACTGCACAATTGTCTGCATTGATTCTGGAATGACTTTGTCTCCTTCGACCAAACATAAAGCAAGAAGCTTGGGTGACTTTCGCAATGCACCCAGAAATTCTCCATAAGATAAACATGCTTGGTAACGTAGATACTTATATGCATCGATAAAATGTGAATTTTCCAATGCATTCGCTCTTAGGCAACATGACGCTGGAGTGCAATCTGGCCTTGCTACTATTAAGCGATTCAGATTAACTCTCTGTTGAGCAGTTACCCATGCTTGCTGTGCTAATTGCGACGATATATATAAGACCTAGAAATAATAGAATCTTGTGAAAGATACATTGCTATTAAATTAATGCGTTTAAATTTATCCTGTCAAATATTATACTGAAGACTTACAACTTGCAAATGTTGTAATTGGTATTAGAAAATTGCTAGATATATGGATATTACTTACCCGTTCATTAAGAGTTTGCAAGTTTTGCTGTTCTGAGTTGACAAACAATCTTTCTTGCCGCAAATGACGAGCTAATTCCATCATATCCCACTGTAGCGTCTCATGGGAATCGATACTGTTAATCGATGACATTATTGGCTGTGCCTTCAACATTAAAAACAAAAATACACAAAAGAGATGAACAACTACAGAATTGAATCGTATATGAAAGGAATGTTATTTGCGTAGTTACTTGCGTACAATCCTGTTAGTCAATTATCTTGAGCATTAATAACAATGAGGCACAAAATATATGCGGCGCACTTCACAATGAACTTCAAGAGAAGTACTTTCGAGCATTTGTTTTTTTTTATTTCTCGAATTTACGAAAAATTGCGCGCCAAAGTATACATCACCTCACCTAACGGAGTAAAGAGAGATTTCAATTCAGACGGAACGCGGACAATCTCAGATATTGCATAATGTATCAGCAAAAAATATGCGAGCATAGTTTCGCGAGAATATGGTAGGAATGGACACTTCAAGGTGAAAAAATTAAAGCGATTACCGTCCCGTGCGAATGCGTATACGATGTCGCGCGAATAGGCTCGGCCTGTTATTGTTACATCTCGGACACGCGTGATATACGAAAGATAAATCTCGCTTCTACGCATCTCGTTCCTTTCATCCCTTTGTCACATGTCAATCTAATCGCGTGCAGCAATATGCCATCGATCCCGATCCTCGATGTTCAATACTTACACGTCGTTGATAGCAATGATTAGACGGTTTGTTGTTATCTTTTGTAGATTAGAATAACACCCCCAATGACACACGATCATTTTATGTTATAGGTTAGATTTCTTTCTATAAATGGCCGCAGGTGTTGTGGGTCTAAGCTCGGACGGAGAGAACGTTCGGTACTCTACTCTATCAGAGAGAGAAGCCTGACCTGAGAAACGTCACGGTCACGGCCCGGTTTTAGGTGATCAGAAACGCCCTCTGTAGACATAGAAACGTGGACATTGAATTACGTAGCCAATGTCCACGAATGTTCTCAATGGGTAACGCATAATGTGCACAGTTTCGGTTGCGTTCCGTATAACCGTATAACCGTTTCCTGAAGGAGTCTTGTGCATAGAGCCGGGCGCGGTAGACAACG
Source organism: Formica selysi (assembly GCA_009859135.1). NCBI lineage: Eukaryota > Metazoa > Arthropoda > Insecta > Hymenoptera > Formicidae > Formica > Formica selysi. Next base: position 1,237,006 of record CM020822.1, on the reverse strand, counting down.
AGGAATTGCGGGGAGCTTTGGCGAAAAATCTCCCCAACGCCGTCATCCCATGGTTTGTCCCGGGGCATTTATTCCCTGTCGCCATCCCTATCGAAATCCTTTGCAGGAGATTTACCCCTTCCATCATCCATTTCGAGGAAATCCCTTAACTCCCCTTCATTTTTGCTATAGACAAAGATTTTTTTTGTTATTCTAAGAATTATTGTAAAACCAATCAGAACCATAAATTTAATATTAAACTCTCTCCCACACCGTTCTGATGGATGACCCCCGTAATCATGTAACGCGCATACATATACTCACACACACACGTACACGGAGTATATGTATGCGCGTTACATGATTACGGGGGCCATCCACATTCGAAAAATCCCCCCGGACGTCCCCGGACGCCCTAAAAAAGAGGACGGTGTCCGGGGAAAAGAGGACGTATGGCAACCCTATATATATATATATATATATATATATATATATATATATATATATATATATATATATATATATATACATATCAATTATAATTGTTATGAATATAATATGAGATAGAAAAAAAAGGGAAAAAAAAAGAAATATAATTCATTAAATTTAATTTTTCTTTAAATTTAAATTTTTTTTATGAGCAAATTTAAATTTTTAATTTAAAACTGTGAACATTTTCTAACCTGACCTCTTTCCTGTTACTCGAAATCGCACAAGATCCCGTCCCGGGTAATAAGGATTCAGTTCCTTTACCGAAAAGGGGACCGCCGAGTGAACGGCCTATCGATAGCGTAAAAGCGACTCTTCCGGTCGTTGACCTATCTGTATGCCCTAGACCTATACTGCGTTCACGGAGAGAACAACCTCGCTTTTCGTCCGGTTCGGTCAGATCCCGCCCGATCGACCGCCCATTTTGCCCCCTCTATGCTGTCAATATTGGTCTTGCAGCTTGCAGATCTGGCTAATTGACAAAGGAGACCCGCGCATTCCTTAATGAATTCTTTCAAACATTAGAAAGTTAATATGATCGATACGCATACGGCATTGAAGTAACGCGCTGAAGTCTCTCACCTAATCCCCACTCCGCCCAAAGCTGCGCAAGCGAGATTGTTCTTTCCGTGAACGCAGTATAGACTGTTCATTCGACTCTAAGGCACGCATCGTCTAGCGTTTGTCTAGAGGTAAGTAGGTTACGCTCTCCCGCTGACTCTCCATTCATTTGAGTTTGGACGTAACAAATACATTTAATAAGATTGTAACAATCAAACCAAAAGCTAACAACTTGTGGTATTCGAGGAAACGTAAAAATCACGCACTTACACTAATTATGATATTATTAACCATATTATTCAGATTTTCCAATAAAATATTATAAAATTTTATTCTATACAAATACTTCTGACTATCTAATAGAATCGTTGATGCGATGATCAATTGAAACACTACTAAAATGGAATTGCAGATCTCTTCAAGCAGATTCATATATATTAGTAAAACAAATCTATGCGAACTGACAATAAAAATCTAAGGCCTATATTCAAAGCCGTTTTCGAGCTAAAGAGCGTATTAATAATAAGAGTTTATTAGAAATAAAGAGAAATACGAGCAATATAAAATTTTATTCTTTTCATTTAACATGTTTTTGAAATATTAACAATTTAATGTAATAAAGATATAAAGATCCGAAACTAATAAAATATGAGAGAGAAAGATTACACATAAAAGTAATGAAATAATTAATTAGAAATAAAACATATTTAACGTAAAGTATACACATAATCCACATTAGATCATTTTATTGTACAAAACATTTTCATTAATTTCTTACATTCATGCGATATCTGTGTTAATTCTGAACGATTATTTGCGGCTGATTGGGATAAATTTTATGTAAACTGGATGAGACGGACGAATTACGATATCGGTCTTCAATCGGATATGCTTTAAACAATCTACGGGCTCCAAGTAAAAATTGTGCACTAAAGAAGCCATCATAGCTTTTAACTCCAGCAGAGCGAATCGTTGACCTACAAATCAAAGTCTTATCAAAAACTATGAACACAAAGAGAGAAGAAAATCGCGAGCAATTCACCTATGCAATTCCTCGATCCTGCGCTGAATGGTAGATAGGAATAAAGATGACGATTCCATATCCTCTCGGGCAAAAATCTGTCCGGATCAAATACTTCTGGATTTGACCAAAAATTGGAATCTCGGTGAACTCCATAAAAATTAAGATGTAAGTTCGTTCCAGCAGGTATAACATATGAGTCTGAAAAACGTATTATAAAATTACAAAATATAAAAATTTATGAAATTAAGAGTTCTTTTGAAAAATAACATGAACGTAATATTGTATTTTTAAAGTGTTAAAGCAATTAAACTTATTTTACGTTCAATAACATATACTCTGTAAAATGTGACATGTTCAAAGATATATGCAGCAAAAAAAAGTGATTAATTACGTAATTTTACATCCTGCTCAAGTCTTCGTATTATAGAAGGCGCGATGGTATATAAACGTAGCGTTTCCTTTAAACATCTGTCTAAATATTCTAAATCTTGCAACGATTTCATAGTAAATTTCCCTCCGTTCTCTTGCATCACGGTATTGACTTCAACCCTCACACGTTCCTGTGTCATCGATAATAATTAAAGTGTATTTCTCAATATTTTGTTTTTATATGCATAGATATAAATAAATTTTTAATAAATAAATGAAAAAATACATTGCAACAAAAGTGTATATCTGTTCTACTTTCAATAATAATCGCAATTTCAATAATATATCGCAATATACTGAGAAAAAGATACCTGGACATCTTTGTGTTCAGCTAATAGTAACAAAGCAAAGGTCATGCTCATCGCTGTAGTATCGTGACCCTGTAATCATTATCATATGCATATCATCATATCATCAAACGTGCTTAGATGAAGTATACAAAAAATTTAAAGAAAGATTACAGATATATACCCCAAACATAAAGGTCTCGACTTCTTCTTTGATGTCCAAATCAGTTAAAAAATTGTCTCGAGATGCCGCTATTAAAAGATCCAACAGGGCTAGCCGCTTTTTTTTAACTAGGAATAAAAAAAAACACATTAGCGTCAATCTCATTTTTGCATGTCGTGCTTTCATTATATAACATTGTTCCTGTTTAAAAAATTTAGATTTTCTATACGTATTGGAAATAATAATGATTTAATTTTACAGCAGATATATAGTGCATTATTACATGTGATTATGTGTTTAGCATAAATATTACAGACATAATTTAAAATATTAGATTGCATAATCGAACTAAAATAGAAGTTGTGATCTCTTACATACTTCCAAATACTTCGACATCATCTATTTCCGTCTCTTCGTCATTTTCAAGAGTTTTCAAATATCGATCATTGGTACGTTCGTGATAAAATTTTCTTTCCGCGATGACCTACACACGAGTACGATATTAAATTTTTTAAATGATTTTTTGTATTAAATAACAATAGCACATCGTACTATATCATAAATATTAATAGCATAATGTATTATTAATATTTATGATTAATCACGTAATCTTACGGTACGAAGATTACGAAATTTATTGTAATTTTATATACAAGACAGAATTTAGCGGATTTAAAATAACATGATTTATAACATACTTTTTCCGTAAATCCATGCAATATTTTCAAGACCTTCTTTTGCTTTCTTCCTTGTGGCGATAATGAGAATAACAAATCGTTATAGAACCAAGGCCTGTATGCTCTAAACCATAATTAAATAAAACTATATAATTTCAATAATGATGTAATTTTGTAAAAGCCTTATTTAAAGTCACTATAAAATCTTACAGTAATTTTTAAGATAATTGTCTCGCGACAATACAATCCAAAATTTTATACTCTGAGTCAACGTTAAAACTTAAAACATCCGATTACCTATTACCCGTTATTACCGATTGTAAACTTTTGGACATTCTATACGCTATTGCCAAGTCAATGCTAGAAATGTTCACGAGCATCACTGTCTTTGTTTAACTTTCGATGAACGAGGATGAAGTGATACCGTAGTCTTTTTATTATTGCATTTCTAAAACTAAACGGTTAATAATTTCGTTTTTCTTTTTTTTACTAATATTCCTAAAGTGTCCTTCTACTATATATTCGTTTTTCATCACTTTCTTGTTGTTCGTTCTAATGATTAAAATTCAAAATACGAGATTTTCGTACGCTTTGTGTATGCAATACATGTAAAAAGTGCAATTTTTGATAGCGATTATCTTGCGTTCAGGACGGTCGATTGCTTTTAAATTGTATAAACGTGTAAATGCCACATTTATTAACGTAAAGTTAAATTTTCAAATTTTTCTTGTTAATTGCGATTTACGAAACAACTACCTTAAGTAATCTTATTAATTGTAGAGAATATAGATAAAAAAATTAATTTAGAATTATGTATATTACAAAAAAGATGTTTAGAATCTTCTAAAAATATTATATTTGTTTTAACTATAGATTTTTTGATCAAACATAATTTCTCTTCAGATTTTATTGCACAATTCATTTTACTTAATATTTCAATATTATAACATTTACAATATTTTCAATATTTTAAAGATTGAAACAATTTTCATTTTGAAATAAAACATTTAACGAAGCACGTACAATAGATTTTGACCCCTAATCGCGGCTTAAAACAAATCGACGTCTCAAACTAATTGTTCACCTTTACATGATTATTCAATATTTAATTTGTTATTCAAAATATATATAGAAAATATATATTACACACAATCAAAACTTAAAGAATTGTAAATATATTTACCTATAAAATATCAGTTCGATTATGTCGTGAGCCGCATTCCGATATTGTTGTTGGAACTCGTTGAGTTTTTGCAGAGAGATGCCCATTGCAGTTTCTGCAAGTGCATGTATTATATAAGACCGGATATACAGTCAAAAATAATTACAACTGAATATTTCATAAGTAGCTTTGAGTATAAAAAATCACATATTATCTATCTTTTCTGCAGCATCGATACTTTCTATGGGAACAAATTATTTTCTTATCTTAAGCTATGATATCATTTAGAATGAAATCCCTGTACATAATATAAAACAATAAAAAGTTTACAGAAACTTTACCGCATATGGCGTTTAGCGTATGTTCACTAATGAATGGTACTAAATCTTTTACAACTGCCCCTCCGACATCTTTCAAAGATTTTGTCATACAATCGCCCTCGTTGATCAAGATATCAGCAAATTGATTCAATATCTTGAAATGGAAAGCAGGTGTTAATATCTTTCGTCGCGCATGCCATTTAGCGCCTAAAACAAAACCAAAATAACGGAAATTGTGCGATAAAATAATATTACATAAGATTATTCTCTCTCTTAGTTTAATGTTTATTAAGCAATTCTCAAATAATATTATTATCTTAAATTAATTTTTCTTATATCAACAATACAGTTCTTTTATAATTTTTTGAACTTTCTTTTAATGAAATTTTTCATAAAAAAGAGTTGCAAGTATAAATTTGAATTTAATTATTATTTTGTAATTAAAACTTTATGGATTGGCAATCAAAAATAAATTATAATTTATTAAAAATCTGTTACGTGATGGTATTCAATTTAATTGAAAATCTTCTTTAAGGGGAGAAACCAGTGTAACGGCTAAAGAAAAGACTATTTTTAAGGATTTTTTTTCTGGTAAATAATTGTTCGTTTTTTTTTTCAAATCGCGTTATTAACATCACAAAGTATGTAATTTGAACTACCTTTTGCGAAATTTTCGTTAAAAAATATTAATATTTATAGCTACAATAGCCAATAGTGTGAGCCGCCTTAAAAAAGAAACAGGCGCACGCGTAGCGGGCCAACGAAAGCTCTGAAACAAAAAAAAAACAACAAATATTTTCTTAAAATATAAGACAAGAGCTTCAGTTGCACATATGGATCCAAAAAAAAATGATTTGTTACAAAATGGCGGACTTTTGAAAAAAAGTTTCAAAATCGGTGAAATATTGACCTAACCTGTTTTTTATTATAACATTACAAAAAACAAATTATTCATTCGAAAATTCCATACATGCAACTGAAGCTATTGTCTTATATTTTAAGAAAATACTTGTTTTTTTTGTTTCAGAGCTTTCGTTGCTCCGCTACGCGTACGCCCGTTTTTTCCTTAAGGCGGCTCTTGGCTATTGTAGTTATAAATATTAATATTTTTTAACGAAAATTTCACAAAAGGTATTTCAAATTATGTACCTTGTGATGTTAATAACGCGATTTGAAAAAGAAACAATTATTTACCAGAAAAAAAGTCTTTAAAAATAGCCTTTTTTTTAGCCGTTACACTGGTTTCCCCCCTTAATTGAAACATCTATTACTTCGATTTACTTGAGAATATATGTGTATCACGGCGAAATCATCTCTCAATATAATTTCAATTGCAAATTTCTTTCAAATTTATTATTTTTTACAACGAGAAGAAGTTATTTAAGATCTCATCGTTAAAAATAATATTCAAGTCTAATTTTATAACATTTTATTTGATTTTCTATGATGGAGACAAATCGAAAACAAATTGTGATAGTAAAGTATATGTACGCTTATATATTAATACCATTATGTTACCTGTGCTGCAGAAAAGACCTGTGCCCACCCAAGGATGAAACAAGCTATATCGACGAGTTGTTTTGATGTGCTTAGTGCTGCTTAATATCATCTGAGATTATCGAAAACATGTTAAGAGAGAAACATTAATTTATTATATCACTCAATCTTAAATACACAAATAATTTATTAATTATATCTCAAATTTCTATCTAGTCTCAATTGAATATATATATATATCAGTATTTTCTCTATTCATCTTTTTAAGGAACCGTTTTTTACGAGCAAAAATCTTCTTGTGAAACGCAAGATTTTTAAATCTAATTAAATTGCAATGGCTACAGAAAATTGAATTTTTTTTATTACCTCTAGATCATCTGGATGACGGATAGACACAATACATGTAAAGAACATCCATACTTTACAAATGGGATAATAGTTATCAGATAGGCTACAAAGCAGTTTCCATTGTTTCTCTGAAAAATATATTATAAATATCGATACCAAAATTTTGGTGAGATTAATTTTATTGTTTTTTTATTGCATCCTTACTCAGATATGTTGAAAATAGACAAATAATAATTATGATAATGATTTGCAAATGAATATTGCCGAGAGAAGAATTAAAATATGTAATCTGCTCGCGGATACTTTTGATAGGTATACGTTCCAGAGCACAAGATTTTATGAATTTAACTTTTGCTCGTATATGTGCATGAATGACGGGTCGTCAGCCAATTAATGTAAACAGATTAAAAATTGGGTAATTATTCAGAATCACGGCTCCATCTGCAAATGGGCTGCAAATTTTTTTACGGACTTTTTATGTTTAGAAAGAAATATAAATAACCAGTTTTAGATGGAGGAGGCCCAAAAAAAAAAGTTATAGACCAAAAAAGGGTAATTATTTCGAATAAGGTCTTTTTTGAATTTTGACAAATATGATCGGATCTCTCGGTAAAACTTTTTGTTGTAACTCCAACAGTGATAATCAGTCAGGGGAGCTCGTCCCCCATCACCCCCAACCCACAAAAAACGAAAAACCCCCAAAAATTACCGAAAATTAGGTAATTATGTACTATAAAGTTCACCCCACAACACAAACCAAATTTTAGTTTTAAATCAGAAATAGGTTTGGGTTAGGTTATATTTTCCGGAAGTGGAGCCCCCCCGTAGGGGGGGGGGGCGGAACCCACTGCGTCTGGGTGATGGGGGACATGCTCCCCTAACTGATTATCACTGTTGAAGTCACAACAAAAAGTTTTACCGAGAGATCCGATCATATTTGTCAAAATTCAGAAAAGGCCTTATTCGAAATAATTACCATAATTACCCTTTTTTGGTCTACAACTTTTTTTTGGGGGCCTCCCCCAACTAAAAATGGTTATTTATATTTCTTTCTAAACATAAAAAGTCCGTAAAAAAATTTGCAGCCCATTTGCAGGTGGAGCCGTGATTCTGAATAATTACCAAAAATTGTATACTTGCCTGCTGAAACATAAAATTGAAATGCATTGCCAGTAATCGGATTGCCCAGTGGTCCCGGTATAAGATTAATGAATCGCCTGTTTCTTCCATAATGTATGTAATAATAATATACCAATAAAATAAACATGAATAATAATAACACTATAATGATAAACATCGTTTCTTGATGTGATGTTCTTGATCGCTTAATTAAGGTTGATCTTCTTCAGCTTACTGTTTTACTAATTCTTGAATACACGTTACAAAAGCTTTTTCTTGTTTTTGTTGTTTATTTAATTGTTAAAAGTTTCCGTAAAAATAATATAATATACATTTAACAAGATTATAACAATCGAACCAAGGTAACAACTTGCACTATTTGAGAAAACTTATGTAAAAATAACGCGTTCAGAATGTTATAAAATTTTTATTTTATACGAATACTGGCAATTATCTAAAGAGATTCACCTGATGCGATGAACAATTGAAACACCACTCAAATGTTTAAAATAGAATTGCAAATATCTTCAAGTAGATACATGTGCCAGTAAAACAAATCTTTGCGAACTGATAATAAAAATCTGTGGCGCCTATATATATAACTACATCGCAGATCTTTTGCCGTATCCGTGACGTGTCCGTTCCGTTGCACGTCCGTGCACTGATGAAAATAAGTTTCTATAATTTTGTATTAGAGTATTCTAAAGGGCCGTCTACAATGGCAGTAACAAGGCTGTAGGAGTAGGGGAGTATACTGTTTTTAGTGATGTAAAGACCGAGAGTAACGAAATGGGCAATTCCCATTTGCTCTTAAAACTTTTATCCAGCCGTCCGTATCAGTGTTAGTGCGTAGACATAGTATATCTAGACCGAGCGTTTGCCTTTATATAAGGAGTGGGGGTGAAGACACACGTAGAAAAGGACATACTCTGTTTCGTGCCCCTTGCGTTCTTTCTCGCTCGCACAGAGCATAGCGCTCTCTTTCGTCATGCTACGTGCGAGCGAGAGAGAACGCAAGGGGCACGAAACAGAGTATGTCCTTTTCTACGTGCACCTCGGCTCCCATTCCTCAACACTCGGTCTAGATCATAGACATAGTATATCTAGACCGAGCGTTTGCCTTTATTTAAGGAGTGGGGGCCGATGTCCACGTAGAAAAGGACATACTCTGTTTCGTGCCCCTTGCGTTCTCTCTCGCTCGCACGTAGCATGACGAAAGAGAGCGCTATGCTCTGTGCAAGCGAGAGAGAACGCAAGGGGCACGAAACAGAATATGTCCTTTTCTACGTGCACATCGGCCCCCACTCCTCAACACTCGATCTAGATATACTATGTCTATGGTCTAGATATACTATGTCTATGGCGTAGACAGTGATCTGCGCCTATATTTTCACTGAACGGACGGCACGGAATCATGACGGCACTGTGACATCTGAACGATTTCAAACAAAACACTGAGACGTAGAGGAGAAAATCCTCCGAGTACTCAAAAATTTTAAGCAGTTTAGCTATACACTTGGACCTGTGCAATTTAATTTTTTTCATTATAATTTAAAATGGATGATGAAAAATTAATAGAATATGTTCGCGATTATAAGAAACTTTATAATTTAGCACATTCACAATATCTGAATGAAAATTATAAAGATAAAAAGTGGGCTGAAATAGCAAAGAAATTGGAACAACCAGGTATGTTAAATAATAACCAATTTATTATTATTATTAATGATAGTAAAAAATCGAAGTCAATAGTAATGTGAATTGAAATTATAATTACTGATTCACAAATACATAAATATTTAACATTTTTCATTTTGCCAAGGAACTGATCCTATTGGTGAATTGAAAAAATTTTTATATGAATCTCTAACATGAAAGGCTTGTTGTGTAGCATTTCCACCACCGGGCAGAAATATCTTGAAGTGTTGTGTCAGCATTTGCACGATCGGCAGAATCATTGGATACATTAATCATACTTTCGTCTGAATCTTTGATATAATTATGCAAAACACATGTAGTAAGAATTATCCAATCAACATTTTATGGTTTTGATTGTAACCTCCTTTGATAAATGCGAAATCTTTGAGTAAGAATGCCGAATGCATTTTCCACAACTCTCCTTACGCGACATAAACAATAATTATAAATCCTTTTTTCATTATCATCTAATTGTTTACCAGGATATGGTCGCATTAAGTAGGTTTTGAGCGGAAACGCTTCATCACCAACAATAACGTATGGTGCTTTTATTGTTGTCCCTGGTAAATTCTCATCTGGAGGAACATTAAACGTATTGCGTTCGAGAGCTTTGCCCACTTCAGAATGAGATAAAATGCCTCCATCACTATTCTTTCCAAAAGATCCGACATCAACAATTACAAATTTATAACATGCATCAACCAAAGCTAATAGTACTACAGAACATGATTTTTTATAATTGAAAAATTCAGATCCACTGTTAGGTGGAGCTTGAATAATCATGTGTCTCCTATCTAAAGCACCTAAACAATTGGGAAAATTCCATAGATTCCAATAGTCAGCTGCTATCTGTTTCCATTTAGATTCTGTTGGTTGCGGCATCACTTCAGGCATAAGCCTTTTACATATTACTTTGCAAGTATTTATAACAATATCATATACTGTTGAATGACCCATTCTATAACTAAATGCAATAGTTCGCAATGAGCCTCCAGTAGCCAAAAATCTGTAATGTTATTTCACAATTAAAAAATTTTCATTTTCAGTTTTTAATCAATTAAAAATAATTTTTTGCAGTCGCTGCATATAAAGCTCGATGGAATAATATTCGGGATAATTTTCGAAAAAATTCAAGAAATATAAATATGAAGATCAGTTAAGCTTCTTAGTATCTTTTATAAAAGAAAGATAAACTAAAAGGTAATTTAAACAAGGCAGAGAAAATTTCAGACGATGAAAATGACAAAGATCAATATAATGATGATGATAACGATGACAGTGAAGAAGGTGATGGAGACCGAGCAAGAATATCAAAATCAAAATTCATGGAACCTGTTAAAAATGTGGGAAAGTTGAACCAAAATATTGATGATGTTACCATTTCAAACCTATCACCATCATCATCATCATCATCATCATCATCATCATCATTACAATTTTATAAAGAAAGGAAAGTGGAGAGCACAAAATCAAAATTCAAGAGTCCCGAAACAGCATCAGCTACTTTGATGAAATACATGCTAGAGCGGAATGAAAAAACAAGCCAACGAGTAATTCATCCAGTTGGTGCATTTCTTGCTGGATTAGCGCCAACTTTGAAATCTTTAAGTTCATATCATTTAAATATAGCAAGATCCAAAATTTTTAATATAGTGCAAGAAATAGAAATGGATCAAATCACGCATATGCAACAAAAATATGCAACTCCTCCGGAAACATCATCTTTCATATCATCATCGCCATCACCTTCCCCATCACCTAATTATACAACTCCACCATCTACTTCTACACCAGCCATTTCTCCAACAATAAATTCAACGCATACATGGCCGGCTGAATTTTCTACTTTTAATTCAAGTTATAAATACTATTTAATAACTCAAGAACAGCAATCAAGTTCATCGTTTACTGATATTTCGCAACAATATTATCCTCCTTACTTAAAGCAACAATAACAATATTATAAATTTATTTAATTTAAAGAAATTAAAAAGATAGTATGTTTAAGATGTTTTAAAAAAATTTATTATTATCCACTATAATCTATATTAAGCAAAGTTTATTGTAAGCAATATTTTTCTTATAAATTGTGACGTGACGTTTTTGGGATGTCCGTCACAAGGGCCGAATGGCCCGATTGGGGGCGGTTTTTCGGGGGCCTGTGTCCTCCCGATGTAGGGAGAGAGCGGCCCGAGCGCCAGATCGCGAGGTCTGATGCGCGTTAGACTAAGGCAAAGCTGTAAGCTCGGTAGTGAGCCCGCGAATTAGTTGTCGGCACTGTGTTAAGCGACGAGATCCCATCCGGCGGAAGGAAAGGAAGAAAGAAGAGGAGCGGCCGAGACGAGAGTCCGAGACCTCCAGGGAGCGGGAGCCGTCAGGTCATGATTATGTTATTTATAATAAATCGTTGATAGCATGTAATTGTAAATCATTTATTGGTCCCCGAAGGGTTTCAAGGCGCTTTTTAAGAGCGTACCCGAACCTTTACAATGCTCCAGTTCATACATACTTCTTACATCTAAATCCGCTCTCTTTATACATCTTTTCCTTACATCTTTATACACTTATCATTTACATATATACACTTTCTATTTACGCTCTTACATCTTAACGCTGTTTTTACACACATCATTTCACACTCTCCTTCGGTCTTTCCCCTTGCTCCTAAATTTCCCTTTCTCCTTTCCTTCTTACGCTCTTCTATCTAACGCAACACACACCTTTTTTCTTATCTCCTCTCGCTTCTTCCCTTTCTCGCTCCTAACCCTCTTTGTTTCCTTTCTATTCCCCTCCTCCTTTCATCCTTCCCGCCCCTTCCACAATTACTCCCTATCCTTCTCTCCCTCTCTACAATTCCTTCTTTATCTCTTTCCACAAAGAGGTATATGGTAGGATGGGACACAAGCGGAATCGAACCTGGGACCTGACGATTGTCAGCCCGCGATTCAACGCTCTGCGCCACTCATCGCCCCCTGGTAGCATGTAATCATCGCTGCCGTTCATGTGTTCTATCTTGTACGACAGGTAAGAGGCGCGGAGGGCCGGATGAATCCGGCCAACGGGGTAGCCACTCCAACCGCACGAAGCGAGGGAGTCCCAAGGACGGAGCAGCGAGAAGACTCTCATCCCGGGACCTATTCGACCAAATAGGAAAGAGAACCGATCGGGCGCTGCCGAAAGCCCGCACCTCCAAGCCGGAAAACAACCAAATTTGGCAAAATTTCGGAGCGATGAACCCGACGATACGGCCGTGACGACAGTAAGGACCGAGAGGACCACGGGACAGCCCTGCAACACGCGACGCGCCACGATCGCGATTTATCGCGCCGGAGTGTCTCCCGCAGGACTCTTGCTCGGCACTGTTCGGCGAGCTATCCACGAGGACACAGGTCTCGAAAGGTGTTCTAAGGATATCGAAAAGGACCTGCGACGTAGATATTCCGACCGGTGGAACGAGTGTCGTCAACCTTCTGTAAAGCTGCCGATTCCTGTAGGTAATTAATTCGGACAAGTCCGGATTATAGAAAATCAGCTCTCTCTACACATTTCGCCGCCGCCGACAGTCATTTATGTTCGTTTCGCGTCGGTAATTATTGTATATTGTAAATTATCGGGATTTTTACGTTCGCGCGATCGATAGTTCGGATCGCGTAAAGTATTGCGCGACGCGGGTCGTACACCACAGTCGCTCTCGATAGTTTCTATCTTCTTTTGTGCATTGTTAGCGAGTATCTTGTACGTGTTATAGGAAATTAGAGTGAAGAGAAAGCATAATTCTTAAATATCGTGCAGAATATCTATCGAGCGTCTTTGAGCCCGTTATTAGTTTCCGCGAATCCTTCGAATTATATCTTGCGCATCTCGACACAAAGGTCGTCGTTATTGTTATCGAGACACCTACCGGCTCACCGCGAGCCTTGCTAAAGGGCCGATTCAAATCGTACAATCTGGACATTTCTCTTGTATCGAAGCGGATTCATGGGCGTGCGTAAAGTAATTACCGGTGCGTTCGAGAGATTTCTTTAGTTGTCGCGGACTAAGTAAGTCACGTACGGCGGAAATCTTCGCGGCCGAAAAGTCGAGCTTAAATCACGTAAGACGCCCGGTAATTCGATACTGTTGCGCACGGTCATGTCGATCTCCGCGGAAATAACACGATATCTCATTCGCCTGGAAAATATCTGCTGTCACCGAAAGCTATTGTTTATACGAATCACTCTATACGTTGTTGTTAATATATTATTGTTATTTCTATTTTAACATATCGAATACTGAATTTTTGCTCTCGTGTTCTCGATACTCAAGCTCTCTCTAGAGTTGCCAAATCCAGAAATCTAAACTACTGGACATTTCGTCTTTGGAAACAAAATCTAACCGGACAAAACCGGACAAAAACAGTAATCATAAAACTAGATTAACTACAAAATTTTATCAGAAATTACTTACAATACTGTTTTCTAAACAATTTTGAAAACAGAATTTGGATGAATAAAATAAAAAATAAACTACTATTATTTAAAATAAACAATAAATCAAATCAAGGACTCTACGAGCAGGATTAAGCATATCAATTTTAATGTATTGTTAATAAACAAAAGTCTGACAAAAATTGTGGGACGTTTCGACACTCAACTTGTGTCTCTTCAGCCACCGAAACTTTACATTAGAGATTTAAAATTACGCAAGTCGATTCTAACCATAATTACAAAAAGCGCAAGTCGATTCCAATCATAATTACAAAAATCGCAATTGTGGATGTAGATCTCCATCTTCTGTTTTTTGGATTGCCGATGTCTCCGACGCAATCCATTGTCTTAGGTCTCTCAGGGAAATCATTGTGTTGTCCATGGATGATTTTACCGTTAATTGGTGAAACTCTGTTCTTGTGAACAAGTATGGTCAAACAATATCTATCGATTTCTCTCAACACTCACAAGAAACAATTATTACAAAGAAAATGAAGCTTAAATTGTCACTTACAAATTGCGTGTAGTATATAACTATCAACAGGGTCACTTATTAAAACTTTAAAGATGTTAACCAACGTAGTCACAAATTAAAAATGAGAGGGCCTTGAGTCATGTTGTGCTTTTAAATGTTCTGTTGTCTTTAAACCGCGCAGGCGTCAAGATACAATTATGAAATCATTTAAGTCTTTGAGATGTCGAGTAATGGAAAATATACATGGTCCAACAATTCAACGTCGTCCATGATATTGAGGCCATTCTTTTGTTGTTTTATAAAAATCGCTTCTGAAATTAATCTTTTGTGATATTTCGCTTTATGATCTAAAATTTTGACATTGTCCCAATCCAAATGATGATTTTTCTCATGCATGTGTTGAGAGACAACCGACTGTTTTTTGTTGGAATTATGTTCATTAATTCTGGTTTTCAATTGTCTCTTTGTTTGTCCTACATATGACGCATCACAATCGGTACATTCAATCTTATAAATAACGTTCTTGTTAGAAAGTATAGGACTAATGTCTTTGTGAACTTTAATAAATTTGTTAAGACGATTAAAACATTTAAAACCAGTGGCCATATCAATGTTTTTAAATGGAACAGAAACTATTTCGGAAAGACCTTTAATATAAGGTAACGCTACATATTTTTTATTATTATTATTGTTTGTGTCATTGCTCACTGTGTGTGTGATATGATTTTTGTTTAATTTGACCGTTTTTTTAATCTAATGTGAATGTATTTAAAAATGAAAGGAAGAGGATAACCATTGTTTATTAAGACATTGATGCAAAAAATTATATTTTTTTCGTGAAATTTAGGATGCGGTAATAATATAGCTCTGTCGATTAGGCTATATATAGTACCGATTTTATGGCAGATTGGATGGTTGGAATAAAAGACAAATATCGATTTTTTAACGGTAATGTATGTGTCATTGTCACTTAGTATCTCTTTCATACGTAATACATAATCCCCCCTGTTTAATGCTACAGTCGTGTTATCTTTATCAGCTCGCGTGAAAATAATGTTGTTATGTTGTTTTTTAAATTTAACCGTTGAACTATATAATTTAATTAATGTATTATCATACTGTGAATATGTAGGTTTTGTACTTACAAATTTTTGTAATTGAGGAACTACTTTATTTCTAATATTAAGCTTGGTGTTGTTATCTAACTTTCTTATGTTACTCTCGATATCTTTAATAAATTGATAAGTCATTCGTTCTTTGTTAACTACCGGTAGGGCAAATCTGTCCCCAAACTGCAATAATGTGGTTATTTCTTTTGGTATGTTATGTCCCGATATGTTCATAAACCATTTATTGTTAACCGAATCAAATGGATTGAAATTTTTCTTTATAAACATGTTGGGAGGAACTATGATAGTATTCTGAGTAGTAGAATGCGGGAATTCTTTTGATGAGAAAACGTGTTTTGTTGTATCTTGGTTTTTCTCAATGGAGTAAAAATATTGGATTGGATGTATTTCTAAGAGTTTTTGGTTATCACGTTTGTTTCTTAACCATATGATTTTAGTTTCTGATTTTTTTGTTAATCTAATAAAACAATTATTGAAAGTCACCGAGTGATATTTAAAAATTTGAAACCAAACATGAGATGGTAATAAATTTGAAAGAGACCTTGCCAAGAGAGACAAGCTATGTTTATATTTTTGAACGGTCCTGTATGAATCTGAAATTTCCAAATTGATTATTTTAATATTAAACACTTTGACGAGTCTTTCCAATTTTCTGATAGAAATGTCATTACTGAGAGAAATGTTGACGTTCTTGTTGTTATATAACCATGGAGGAGTAACGCAGTTAATCTTATACATTTTCAGCGCATGAATCTTAGAATAGAGCCGGACCAATTTGTAATTCTCATCGATCCACTGTTTTAGAATCTTAGAAATTGGTTTCAAATTATCATTGTATTATAGATATGTTGATGACATTTTTTTGGCAGCTCCTAGGACTTTTATTAGCAATATCCTACAGATTTTTAACTCATATCATAATAGAATACAATTCACATGTGAACTAGAAGAAAACCAATGCATTAGTTTTTTGGACTTAAGGATTTATAACAATGACACACATCTTGTCACGGATTGGTTTCAAAAACCGACATATTCGGGTCGATATTTGTCTTTTTATTCCAACCATCCAATCTGCCATAAAATCGGTACTATATACAGCCTAATCGACAGAGCTATATTATTATCGCATCCTAAATTTCACGAAAAAAATATAATTTTTTGCATCAATGTCTTAATAAACAATGGTTATTCTCTTCCTTTCATTTTTAAATACATTCACATTAGATTAAAAAAATTTATCTCGGTCAAATTAAACAAAAATCATAATATCACACACACAGTGAGCAATGACACAAACAATAATAATAATAAAAAATATGTAGCGTTACCTTATATTAAAGATCTTTCCGAAATAGTTTCCGTTCCATTTAAAAACATTGATATAGCCACTGGTTTTAAATGTTTTAATCGTCTTAACAAATTTATTAAAGTTCACAAAGACATTAGTCCTATACTTTCTAACAAGAACGTTATTTATAAGATTGAATGTACCGATTGTGATGCGTCATATGTAGGACAAACAAAGAGACAATTGAAAACCAGAATTAATGAACATAAGTCCAACAAAAAACAGTCGGTTGTCTACCAACACATGCATGAGAAAAATCATCATTTGGATTGGGACAATGTCAAAATTTTAGATCATAAAGCGAAATATCACAAAAGATTAATTTCAGAAGCGATTTTTATAAAACAACAAAAGAATGGCCTCAATATTATGGACGACGTTGAATTGTTGGACCATGTATATTTTCCATTACTCGACATCTCAAAGACTTAAATGATTTCATAATTGTATCTTGACGCCTGCGCGGTTTAAAGACAACAGAACATTTAAAAGCACAACATGACTCAAGGCCCTCTCATTTTTAATTTGTGACTACGTTGGTTAACATCTTTAAAGTTTTAATAAGTGACCCTGTTGAGTTATATACTACACACAATTTGTAAGTGACAATTTAAGCTTCATTTTCTTTGTAATAATTGTTTCTTGTGAGTGTTGAGAGAAATCGATAGATATTGTTTGACCATACTTGTTCACAAGAACAGAGTTTCACCAATTAACGGTAAAATCATCCATGGACAACACAATGATTTCCCTGAGAGACCTAAGACAATGGATTGCGTCGGAGACATCGGCAATCCAAAAAACAGAAGAAGGAGATCTACATCCACAATTGCTATTTTTGTAATTATGATTGGAATCGACTTGCGCTTTTTATAATTATGGTTAGAATCGACTTGCGTAATTTTAAATATCTAATGTAAAGTTTCGGTAGCTGAAGAGACACAAGTTGAGTGTCGAAACGTCCCACAATTTTTGTCAGACTTTTGTTTATTATAATACATTAAAATTGATATGCTTAATCCTGCTCGTAGAGGCCTTGATTTGATTTATTGTTTATTTTAATTATAACGAGCTTATATTTGTTTTAACTATTTAATAATTTTTTTATATACTATTATTTAATATGACATTTTATTTTTGAACATAAAATTAAATATTTGGAATTTTACATATACAATTATCATTTGTTAAAACATTTAACACATTTAACACGTTAAAATAAAAACGTTTAACATTTATTAAAACATAAAATATATTTTTTTGAACAAAAACAAGAAAAATAATGAAAGTATTTCAGCAAGAAAAATAAATTCCGCGCAGCGGAAGATTTGATTGCTTATCGCATCAATTTCCACCTCGCGGCAAGCCGTGTTCTGTGTGCAGGAGCCATAACAATTGTCGATAATTGATCTTCTAGATCTATCATTTAAATTTCATTTTATTATTTATATGTACCTAAAAACCGGACATATGACGTCCAGTTTGACTTGTCAACCGGACACCGGACAAGACTCTTGAAAACCTGACAGTCCGGGTCAAAACCGGACGGTTGGCAACCCTAGCTCTCTCCCGTTAATCACCCCCTCTACCATTTCGAGTGCACTGAGTAGTCGTGGATTTTTGCCATCGCGTTAAGTATCGAACCCAAAATATTCTTGCGGTGATACTATTATTTTGAATGGTGCGGCCTGCCGTACCTGGCGCCCAATTCGGTTTGTTTTACTGTAATTTGGACGTTCGGGATCGCGGGATCGATATTCGAAATACGCGCCGAAGGTGTGCCGTGGGCCCAGAACCGCCCGCCGAATAATCATATAATTAATTAATTATATTAAAAAGAATAACGGTTACAAAATATATGTTTACTTTGAAAGTTTTTTGGAATATTTTATAAACTATATGTTGAACAGCGTCATGCATTTATTCACCACAAAAAAATTTATATTATTTAAAAAACATTTAATAACCTTATAAACATTATAAACCATATATTATTTTTACCTTAAACAAACAGCGAGTCGTTCTTTTGAACTTATTGGTTCTCTTCAAAATGTCGTTTGTTTTTTAATTCCAGATTCTATTTTTTCTAATAATGTATGAAATGACCATTGAGACATCCGGAAATATTGATAAAATTTAGTTTCATCGTCTATTAATTCTTTATACCAGTGCTCGGATTTAGTTGCACATTTCGGCCCGATTCCGTGGCTCACGCCTATTGCCCCCCACTCACCGCTCGTGCGTTAGCGACGAGTCGCCAGATACGCGTAACTAAGGAGCGCGACGTTTTGTCTCAGGAGCGTCCGTATATAAGAATGCCCAAATATAATAATAAGACAATAATTTTCTATAAATAAAAGTTTTTCTTCAATATTTTATATCAATGAAATTTAAAATATTGAAGAAAAACTTTTAATTTTGAGAATTTTCGCGGTGCATTTAGAAAAGTATTGTCTTACTATTATATTTGAACATTCTTATATACGGACGCTCCTGAGACAAAGCGTCGCGCTCCTTAGTTACGCGTATCTGGCGACTCGTCGCTAACGTATGAGCGGTGAGTGGGGGGGGGGGGGGCAATAGGCGTGAGCCACGGAATCGGGCCGAAATGTGCAACTAAATCCGAGCACTGCTTTATACAATGTTGCGAATTCGCCTTCAATTTTTCTTTTTTTACAAATTTCATGGATCCACTTACGCTTTTTTTTTTGGTAGGGGGGGGGGGCGGAACCCACTGTGTGCACGCATATACTTTACAAAGCAAAGCGAAGTCCGCCTCACAATTGTTGTGTGGATGGGAAAGTATATGCGTGGACGCAGTGAGCTCCACTATAAAAAAACTAGACACATAGGTTTGCGTTGAACCTCGCTTTGCGTGGAAAGTAAAAAAGACCCAAAGAGCTTCGTCTCTGAAAATGTAAAGAAACACTTTTTCCACGTCTGATCTACGTAAATACAATGTAAACAACCTTTATTTTTCTTTATTTTATAATAGAAAAATTACTAAAATTGTGAAATCATAACATTAAATATCTCAGAAACTATAAGAGACCACCGGTTAAGTTATAAGAAAAAGTTACTCAGGGTCATGTCCTTGACAACATATGTCAAGGTCAAAGTCATCGGTGAGGTGTAACCTAATATGCATATTTACCGAAGATGAATTAGCTGTAATAGCATTAATTTTGGATGAGGAAGAACTCTCTCAAAAAAGGAAACAAAATTTATGGATACACAAAGCATGGACAAAACATAAAACGGAGGGTGAATTTTTACTCTATACAAAGAGCTTATTGATGATTCAACTAAATTTTACCAATATTTTCGAATGTCGGAACATGCTTTTAACGTGTTACTCAATATAATTGCTAATAAAATTCAAAAACAATATACAAGATGGAGAGAACCGATTAAACCAAGAGAATGGTTAGTGATTTGTTTAAGGTAAGAATATAAATAATAGAAAATACATATGTACATATATATATATATATATATATATATATATATAATTTTATTCATTAGCTTTTATTTATTATTTAATAACTTTTACAAAATTTATTAATGAACAAAATATTTGAGATAACTATGAGTGAAATAGAATAAACATCCAAAATTTAAAAAAAAGTTGTGTGAAAGATAGTTGTTACTATTTTGATGCTTCTGAAGAGTTATATTGTATATTCGGTTGAGATTGTTGCAACAAAGTTGGAGTTGGAGCAGGAAAAATAAAATGTTCAGAAGATGTTGAAGATAATGTAGATATTGGGGAATATAATGGTGTATGCATCGATGATGACGATGGCGATGGCAATGTTGTATCAATGGGAGATGGTGTTGCAGAATAATAATCAGAAGTGCTCGAATAATGTTTATTATTTGCTTGCAATTGTGTTTGTTGCTCCATTATTTCATCTAATTCAATTTCCGGGACATATAATGGTGTATGTATCGATGATGACGATGGCGATGGCAATGTTGTATCAATGAGAGATGGTGTTGCAGAATAATAGTCAGAAGTGCTCGAATAATGTTTATTATTTGCTTGCAATTGTGTTTGTTGCTCCCTTATTTCATATAAATCAATTTCCTGGACAATTGAAAAAATTTTGCTCTTTGCTATATTAAGGGAATATGGACTGAGATTTTTAAGAGTAGGAGCAAGCCCATTAAGAAAAGCGTCAACAGGATGAACAGTTTGTAAAATGCCTTTTTTCTCATTTTTCTCTACTGTATATTTCATTACAATAGATGAAGCACTTTCTGGTGCTTTTGATTTTTCTTGCCTGCTTTGTTGTCTAATCGAAGACATAAATTTATGTTTTGTACGATCAGATGTTTCCTGTGTAATTTCGTTATCTTCATTAGAAAACGTTTCAATCATAGTTCCGTTATTGTCATCTGCATTATTGTCAAGTGAAATCTCTTGTGTTTCCACATGTCCGCTTGTTACATTAGAAACAGTATCGCGTTCCTTTAAGAAACTACTCAAGAAGCTTAATTGGTCTTCGTATTTATATTTATTTATTTTTATAGCAGATTGGCCACGTGTTGTTACTCTTTTTTTCAAAGATTTTCGGTAATTATCTCTTATATTATTCCACCGAGTCTTACAAATATTGACTGAAAAAAATTTTTTAAATGATGTACATAGAATAATTAATTTTATATATATATATATATATATATATATATATATATATATATATATATATATATAATATATATAATATATATATATGTTTATGCTTCGACGACTTCCTATGAAATAAGTCTAAACATTCAACACGATACTATTCATAAACAACTCTTTGAAGTCCTATTGCGGATCAAATATATTATGTGTCCGGAAACTTTTGCACATGTAAATATAACAATTATAACTATAAATACTTTCACGAACATAAACAATATTCTTTCACTATATTATTTTGTTTCCTATATGTTATACTCGCACCTAATAATGATTAAAATTTCATTAGGCTTTTTTTAAATAAATTAGAATACAAAATGTCACTGGTCGGAAACTTTTGCACGCCACTGTATATATATATATATATATATATATATATATATATATATAAATGCAATTCTCATTTATATATATATATATATATATATATATATATATATATATATATATAAATGAGAATTGCATTTTTTCTTGAAATAAAATGATGTTGGTAATGAACTTAAATATTTACTTGTAAAATAATATTTATGATCTGTAAAATTACCTGGTTGATCAAGTTCTTGAGAAATACTCTTCCATATCTTTTCTTTATGGTTTCCATCAAGATATTTTGAATGTGACAGATCATATAATTCGACGTGTTGTCGTACTAACTCAATCAATTTTTCATTGTCCATTTTTTAACGTGCTCTCGATGTCGCGGACTGAGACACAATGAAGCAAAATGAGACACAAAAAACTGAACGCTACACGGAAGCGTATTTATACTTGTCCGTACATGTCAGTACTGCTACGTTCAGTTCCGTCTGTTCCGTCAAAATATCGTCGCGAACAATATCGGCGATGTCGGCACGGACACTGACGGTACGGATACGAAATAGTATAAATACTTGCATCTAATCATATGGAATCGAATCTAGCATCCGTGCACGGACGTGTACGGATACGGTATGGATACGGATCGGATAAGAGCCGTGGCACACAAAAAAAACTTAAGCAGTAAGACTTAAGACTTAAGAATTTCATCCATACGGAATTTCCAGCGTTGCTTACGTTTCAACATGGCTGCCTTACTGTTCGATCGTGATTGGTCAATTCGCTTACGTCTTAAGTCTTACTGCTTAAGTTTTTTTATGTGCCACGGCCCTAAGTGTAAATGGACCTTAATTCCGAAGGCCACAGTCAGCTATTCGAAGGTTAATTTGTTAATATATGATCATTGATCATTTTAATGAAATGTATGATGAAACAAAACGAGATATAGAATATTATAAAGATCAATGCGTTTATTTTTCTTTAAATATATGAATTTTAACTATTATATTAAATTTCAACTGCATGTTTACTTTTATTTTTAATTGCGTAGAATTTTATAAAAATCATAGGCGTTCCCCTATCGACGAATTTCTTTCGCAAGCGCAAATAATTTGCAATAAATGTCAGTCAATTGGTTCACATTCTTTTAAATTGATATCAAGAGATACGATAGTGTCTCGCACCAAGTCACGCGCAGTAACAGGGAGATACCCCGTATATCTATACGCGAGACGGCCAGTTGAAAGTATCTGAGATTTTCAGATTTCGATAATGGTTGAAGCGATCGAATTCTTACTAGCTTACAGTTTTACAACTTTAATTAATCTATAATTAATCTTAATCTTATAACGTTCAAAGTATACAAAGTATATATTATATAAGATCAACAAATAATAAATTTAATTTAGAATTATATTTAATTTAGTTATATCAATAACTGCAACTGTAAATGTATTAAAGAATATATTAATTTTAGCATATTATTTAGTTTAGCAACGCCAAGTTTTTTTAATTAAAATTTTTTTATTTTTTTTATTAATTTTTAATTTTGTTTTTTGTGTTTTGTATTATTGGATATATTCTTTCTTTTAATATCGGAAATAAATAAATTTTATATACAGGGTATCCGGTAAAGATTGTGCCAACGCTCGTGAGCGGGTAGAGCACAGTAAACTGAACAGAAAAGTCCTGTAACATTTTTTTCTATAATGCTTAATAAAGGAGTTATTATTGAATGAAGTCTGGTCAATCAGCGACGACTTTTAGCCGGACGCACGTCGGTGAGCTGCCCGCCTGATAGTGTGCGCCGCCGTAGCGATGGAGCGCTCACGCACACTACCAGGCGCGCGGCTAAAGGTTGGCACTGATTGGCAGATTTTACTCAATAATAACTCCTTTATTAAGCGTTATAAAAAATATGATAAAGGACTTTTCTCCTCGATTTCACCTGCTCTACCTGCACACGAGAGGTGATACGGTTATTATGGGACACCCTGTATAATTACATATTATTTATAAATGTTAATTAATTATTATTTATATTACAATAGCAAATAATTTTCCGATACTGATCGCAATCGCGTTTAGAGAAGGAATTTGATAGAGCATCTCGCAAATCTACTTTCC
This sequence comes from Formica selysi, assembly GCA_009859135.1. Taxonomy (NCBI): domain Eukaryota; kingdom Metazoa; phylum Arthropoda; class Insecta; order Hymenoptera; family Formicidae; genus Formica; species Formica selysi. The sequence goes on along the minus strand of CM020822.1, from coordinate 1,212,696 downwards.
TGCTCGAGTATCGTCGCGCGAATGAAAACAGTGTCAAGGTACGTAAATAATAGTGTGCCAATGTTTACGCCGTGCCGCCAAGTCCAAATACATGGTTGTTGATATTTTGTTGCCGAAATATTTTACGTATTATGACCATAGACATAGTACAGTGCATGCCACGATCTGCACATTTCGGCCGATTTCCGAGAGTCAACGCCTATCGCGCCCCCCTTGCGTCTTGAGATCCTCGTCTAGCAACCGTAACCAAGCGCGCGACGCTCTGCCTCAGGTACGGTGCATCTGTACCGCGATGCGGTTCCGTACCTCCTTATTGCCAAATATCAATGTTTTAAACGCGATCTCTTTAGAATTTTTTCAAATAATGAATTCAAGAACAAAATTTCAATACTCGATTATTAATTACATTTACGATATAATAATCCTAAAATATTATTAAATTATATTTGATAGATTAAATTTGTTAAATGTCTCGCGCGCGGAAACTCTTCCCGATATATAAATTAATAAATAATTGTAAATTTAAAGTTTTATAAAAGACGCTTTTATTAAAAGCGTCTTTATTATTATTTATTAATTTATATATCGGGAAGAGTTTCCGCGCGCGAGACATTTAACAAATTTAATCTATCGAATATAATTTAATAATATTTTAGGATTATTATATCGTAAATGTAATTAATAATCGAGTATTGAAACTTTGTTCTTGAATTAATTATTTATTTTGAATTTTATTTTGAAAAAATTCTAAAGAGATCGCGTTTAAAACATTGATATTTGGCAGTAAGGGGGTACGGAACCGCATCGCGGTACAGATGCACCGTACCTGAGGCAGAGCGTCGCGCGCTTGGTTACGGTTGCTTGACGAGGATCTCAAGACGCAAGGGGGGCGCGATAGGCGTTGACTCTCGGAAATCGGCCGAAATGTGCAGATCGTGGCATGCACTGACATAGTATATCTAGACCGAATGTTAAGGAGTGTTAAGGAGTGGGAGTCGTCAAATATTAGACAGAGATAGCATGCTTTGTATCACCATTCTATCTTCGTCTTTTCATCCTCTCTACTTTTTCTTTTCCAGTTAATAAAAGCTTCTTTATCCTATTACACATCGTTAAAAAAAGACAGATTGGTGATCGTACAGCAGCTATCTCTTTCTATTTTTTTACGCATTCTGACTACGGGAGATGTAGAGATCGCGAGATTTAGATATACGTATATGACTAGGTATGATATACAGTATACAGGATGTCCCATTTTAAAGAATCGAACCGAATATCTCGAAAACTGAGTCCGATAGACAAAAATGTTTCAGACAAAAGTTGCATGGTTTCAAGACGACCACATGATGAAAATATGGACTTGACCTTGAGTGACCTTTTCAAGATCAGGTCAATGTGATCGATGTTTTCTTAAATGGAACCCTCCATTTTTTATTGCATATTCTTTTAGCTTATTTCAAGAGCTTTTCAAAACACTATAATAAAGTATTTTTTTCATTAAGTTCTTTTCGAGTTATTTTATATCTTAATCTGACATATTTTGATATAAAAAATAAAATATCTCGTAAAATATTTAGTTTTCGATAATCTTGTAAACTGTAATATTTTTATGTACAGAATAATGAGACAAATCAATCAGTGTAAAAAAAACAAATAATTATTTTAAAAAATACATTGTAAATAATTACATACTTTTTCTTAAAAACAATTATTGGTAAATATAGCGAATAGGGGACCCAGCCCCAATGACCTTGACCTTGACATATGTTATCAAGGACATAATTCTGAGTAACTTTTTCTTCTAATTTAATCGTCGCTCGTTGCTTATTAAAAAGTTATTAACAAACAAAAATTTGTAAAAATCAAGATTTATACATACCCAGTCAGCCACGTCTGTTCTAACAGATATTGCCAAGTGCTTGCTACAAATTATTGTCAGCAAAAAGGCTACAAATTTGGTACAAGAGTTGTTATTACCGATTAAGCTGGCAGATTGCCGGCAAAAACCAAACAAAGCTTGCTAACATAACTAGACAGCAAATTGGCGGCAGAAACCATGCAAAGCTTGCTGACATGACCGACATCAGATTGTCGGCAAAAACTGAGCAAGATCTGGAGTGCGCAATCTGATGGCAAATTGGCAGCAAAAACCGAACAGAATCTGCAGCTTATTACAAAGTATTATAAAATAGTTCAGTCGCTTATCGCTATGCGGCGCGTTATTCATTATCTATACCCGTATTCAAATTCTTGTCATGAGTGTATATAAAGCCTGCAAAATGCTAATAATATTATAATATATATATTTCTATCAGTTCAATTTTTGACACAATTCTTATACAGGAAATTCAGATATTGAACTGATTTTTGACAAATCGGACAGATAATTGTTCGATTTTTACTTATTCGAACAATTTCTGTTTAAAAAGATCTTTAATTTTATAAATTAAATTATGTAAATTTACCTATATGTTTTAACACATTAATATATGATTTTATATAATGTTTAATTATCTAATGGTCATTTTATGACCAAAACTTATCATCATTTTGTTACTTAGGGTTGAGACTTTAAATCTATTTAAATATACTATTTTATATGAATGGCCAGAAGCTGCAGAATTTGTTCGGTTTTTGCTGACAATCTGCTGTCAGATTGTCCTGCGCAGATCTTGCTCGATTTTTGCCACCAATTTGACGTCAAGTCATGTCAAGCTTTGCTCGTTTTTTGCCGTCAATTTGCTATCAGGTTATGTCAGCAAGCTTTGTCACCAAAACACAAGCTTAATGCGGACACAGATGGCACTGGATTTGTTACCAAGTTTTGAGCGAATTTGATGCCAATTTGGCAACATTTTGTTATCAAATTGCTTACTGGGAAGATTATAACAATCGAACCAAGCTAAAAACTTGCGCTATTTGAGAAAACTTATGTAAAAGTAACGCGTTCAGAATGTTATAAAATTTTTATTTTATACGAATAGTGTCAATTATCCACAGATGTCTATACTAAACCTAGATCGCTAAATTCGGGCTTTGACATATGAAAAGCTGCGGCCAGCCGGATTTCCGGTTTCGGCCATGACACCTTACAATAAAATGGCGGCGATGTGTGTGTAGTGCGTGTATGTGATACCCGACGTGTGTTAGTGTTTGTGCGTACGTAATACCCAATATTTAAATTGTGAATTTAAATTTACCTTATTATAAATTATTATTGCTTATAATTAATTTATCTATTTATCTTTATTGAATTTTATTTTATTTATTTTCTAATTTTTCATAATTTAAATTTATTTTTTGAATTGTGAATTTGTAATTGTGAAAATTCTGGAAAGATGCCGAGCAGTTGTTGCATTCCGAAATGCAAAAATACTACAAAAAATGGTTTTCATTTATTTAGGTAAGTAAAATGCATTCATTTTTAATAAATATTTTAGTACATCTCATGCAATAGCAATAGCTGACAAAAAGCGGGAGCAGCCATTTTGTTGTAAGATGTCATGGCCGGGTATCACATACGCACTACACATGCACCGCCGCCATTTTGTTGTAAGGTGTCATGGCCGAATCCGGAAATCCGGCCGGCCACAGCTCTTTTGACGAAGTTAGCGATCTAGTAGTAGTATAGATATCTGTGCAATTATCTAAAGAGATTCACCTGATGCGATGAACAATTGAAACACCACTCAAATGTTTAAAATAGAATTGCAAATATCTTCAAGTAGATGTGCCAGTAAAACAAATCTTTGCAAACTGATAATAAAAATCTGTGGCGCCTATTCAAATTAAATAAATAAATCCGGATTATAAAAAGAATTAAAGTATCAAAAAATAATAATGGTATGGTTTTTAACATCTTCGTAAAAGAAAATAGTTGTAATTAATATTTTTCCTAATTTATGACAAAAACTTTTAATCGTGAATACCCCTTGAAATCAACTACAAGAAACAAAAAGAGAGAGAGAGAGAGAGGGAGAGAGAGAGAGAGAGAGAGAATTTTTCTACAATTTTTAGAAAATATAACTTTTAAACGATGGGCAAGTGCTGGATCTAAATCAAGTTTTGCACAAGAGTTTTGTTTTAATATATGTGAAAATTTTTATTTTGTTGGCAATGTTATCTTTTCCTTGTCAAATTTGTCAATAAAAGTGTTTTACAATACGCGATTTTCCCTAAGAATCAATACTAATTTTAAACTTAAGAGGGTACGCCTATATATCTAGAAGGGTTAAAAAAACATGCTTTTTGGGGATTTTTTTTTTTAAACCAATACACTTTTATTAAAAAACATTAGTGTATTGTTAAGGGTACATATTGAACGTAATTCAGTTTTTTCTGTTGAACAATATTAAAATATAAACGAGATATAGCCGATGCCCGGGACGTCTTTGTTTTTGAGACGTTCTGCAGCAACCATTGTAACTCGGAGCAGAATTATATGAAATCAAAAATTCGATAAAATTTCGATAATATATTAAATTTTATCTAGGATCCACCAAGCCGGATTTTAAAAAAATTATTTTTTAACAAAATGGCGGTGTGGCAAAGTTAAAAAATCGATTTTGGATAAAAAAAATGCTAGTTTTTCGCGTATAAAAACAATCTAGGCAAAAAAAGAAAAGCCCCCGATAGCGCCTAGATTTCTAACTCTAAAGTAAGTTTGAAAAATTTCAAGTAAATCGATTCATTACTTTTTAAGTTATGTTGGTCACCGACTTTGAAAACGTGATTTTGAGCAAAACGCGTTTAAAGTTTCAGGCTGAAAATGACCGTTCTACTTCACAGCTCAAAGCTAACTGCTATTCTGTCTATCTAACCTACCCCTAATCTTACCGTTTTTATCTAACCTACCGCTAATCTATATATATCTTTAAAAGTCTCTTAAAAGAGATTATAGATTCGTGCGGCAACTGCCGCGCGGCAGGTCTCATACTTGCTCCGAGCGCTCCTTCGAGAAACATGTACTTTATACCTCTATAACTTTGTCAATTTTGCTCGGATTAACTTTGAAATTTTCTGAGAATACTTTCAAGATGTTGTACTACAAGATAATATCAAAATCCAAAAATCGATTTTTTGAAACTTTTTAGTTAGGCGTGCCTCTTTAAATAATTTTCAAACCGGTAAGAGAATTGTGCTCAAGTTTTGCACAAATACTCAAAAGAAATAGTAGAACAGTCTAAATTTTCATGCTTTTGTCAATGTTTTGACATATGACACATGCATCCTTAAGGGGATCCTATGGATCCCCTTAATATCAGAGATTGCGATCGTCGTCTTGAAGTTTTGACACATTGAAATGTTAATTCAAATTTCAGTTTTCTAAGAATTTTAAATAACTTTACTCTATCAATGATGGTTAGCAAAAAAATTTTTAAGTTACAAAAATATTGCGGAGATATATGACGTATTATAAAATTTTATCTGTATAAACAATATTAAAAGCTCTTTCTTTTTTTACTAAGATTTCAAGTAAGAACTATTTTCATATAAAGTATTCAAAAAGGTTAATGTAATTACAGTATTTATTAATAGCAACATTTTACTTTATTACATATATATAAATATATTAAAATTTATTTTAAATATAATAATTTTTAGTGGGGAAAAGTGAGTTTCTCCATCTGCGTTTTCTATTCGCATTTGTATTCTATCTTTTTATCTTAGTTATATATATATATTACTTAGTTATATAACTTTTTAATAAATATAATTTATTTTAGTTACTATTTAATCTTGATTTCCTGCTGCTAGATGGATAAAGACAGTATTAATGAGCAACTTTCTCGTATGACCGTCGATCCATCCGTTCAAAATAGTGTTGATTTCGATACGACATCAACACCTTCGGTGGCATCCATTATCACTTACGAAGAAAATTCTCCTTCATCAGCTTTAATACAAACTTCCGCTACCGTCCCTAGTATACGATCCGATACGGAGCATCATTATCAATTGGTCGGCAATATCAGTGTTATCAATCAATTGTACGCAATACCTATTTGAAAAAAATATTTATCAATTATTTATCAATGTCATATTAATCCTTAAAATGTCTGAATTCCTAAACTAAAAAATCATGTATAATTGAATAAGGTGTCTACTCCCTGGAAAAACATGAAAAGCCTGGAATTCCCAGGGAATTTTTTTATACCTGGAGAAATCATGGAATTCTCATAGAATTCTCTTCAGGGAATTTTTAAAAAAATGTTCTCTTTAATAATCTTATTTTTATACTGTAAGCAATCCGCCGATAAGCCAAGTTGTGAATAATATGTGTTTAAAATATATTATATAATAAATATATATCTATTTCTGTTTATATATTCAATGTCTCAATGAAATATTGAATATGCAATACATATTTTTTATCTTAATTTTTAGTGATAAATGAAAATGTTACGCAAGTTAAACATTTTTATCTTAACGAAAAGCTATCCAGTTTTTTTTCAGTGTATTTGTATATCTAGTACTTGAAACTTAAGTGACTTTGTGTTTTTTCTTGGTATATGTGAAAAGTATTAGAAAACGTACAATAAAAAAACTTATTTTAGGGGAAATTATACAAAAAAAAAGTCTTTAAAATATTCTCTTTACCTGGAATTTTGAACAAAAATACCTAGAAAATCAGAGAATTTTCAGGGGATCTTTTTACAAAATTTGAGTAGACATCCTGTTTAATCTTATACATGAATAATGTAAATTAAGAATAATGAAGAATGTAAATTAATAATAATTCAACAAAATCTTGTGTATTTTTTATTTAATTTTAAACAGGTTTATGTTACATATACATATAGTCTTCTCTCTTTCTCTTTCGAAATAAGTTGCGAAGTAAACAGTTTGCAGGGAAGTTAATCAAGATGTACTTTGCATCTGCTATACGGAAACTTACGATCTTTTGGCGGCTGGATTGTCGGATGGTAACTTAAAGTTTTACAAAGTTAGTTCAGAGGAAAACATATTGACTTTATGCGATGCGGAGATGATGCAAAATCCGGCTCCAGTGACTGCTATAAAGCATCGACCGGTGCACAAATCACATCCCATCACGCATACTCTAATAGCAACTTGTGAGTGTTTTGACTTTTTGTTTTATAAAGTATTGAAATTTATATAATTGTGAAGTTCTTTTGTGCACATTAGAGAAAAATAATATGTCAAACTTTATATTAAATATTATTTATATACATAGATGCCAATGGCTGTGTTAAATGCTGGCATTATCCAACCGCGCAGTGCATTTACACGATACGAGAAAAACGGCAGACACTTGGTTTAGCTTATCATCCTCAATTACCAAAGTTCGTTACTGTCGGGGACGATACCAATCTGTATTTGTATGACGAAGAAACGAAGACGCGGGAAAGAGTATTTCACGGAAGGTAATAATATTCTGACATATGAAAGCCTTTCATAAGAAAAGGGATCTCGCTATAAAATGACGAATAAAAAAATTTTGGTCTTATAAATTATCCGGGACGTTTTATGTTTCGTACGCAGCAATTCACCGGATATCATGGATGGCCATAAATCCAGAGTCTTCAGTGCCTGCTTCCATCCCAAATCCGCGCACGAGATAATAAGCGCCGGCTGGGATGACACTATTCAGTTCTGGGACACCAGACAAGCTCATTCCCTTCGATTTATATCAGGCGTACATATGTGCGGCGACGGTCTAGACATCAGTAGAAATGGAAAAGAGGTATAATTTAGCAACTTGTTAATATTACCCCTATTACATGTTTTTTTCACCTGAAGTTGGCACTTCATCTTTCAAAAAACTAAATTTTTTTTGAAGTTCTGAGTGTATCCCAAAGAGTTCTAGAGTTTCTTATTAATTTTAAAAATAGTTCTGGCGAATTAAGCTAAAAAAATCATTGATGAATCTTGGGGTTGCTAACTTTACAAAATGAAATGACTAAATCAACGATAACATTTATGACCATATATATTTTAAGTAACGACTTTTATTTTTCCGACGAGTCGTTATTGGTGACCCACGGCACACCTTCGGCGCGATATGCGAAAGATCGATCTTATACGAGCCTAAATCTTAATAATAATGTTGGGCACCAGGCGCGAGAATTCGCGCCACACAAAACTCGCGAAAAATCAGCAAATACCAGATCGAGAAAAGATCGCGACGGCAGAATCCGCGACCTCTCAGTTAACGGAATTGGTAGAGGGGGTGATTCGTACGAACGGGACGGGAGAGAATCGAAAGAGGCAATCTGAAATTCTGAACACACCAAAATATAACAGAATAATAATATATTAACAAGAAGAATAATAAAAGAAGACAAGAGATATTTTAATATTCGGAGATAAAGGATCTGTTCGTCGGCCTCAATGTTTCGCGTGGCCGAGCGCAAGGGTATCACGCCGGCACATTAATGCGTAACTAGGCCACCTATGGCGCTTCCGGGTCCTCGGCTGATACCCTCGCGCGGCCTTTTTGGTCCTTGCCCTCGTGATATGGATTTTCCGGCCCTCGATCGCTCCTTCTTTCCTCTGTTCCTTTGGATTAGGAGGAATTTGCGGCAGCGTACAAGCCGTCCCAGCCCTTTCATGTCCCTCCGCGATTCCGGATGTTCTCCTTCTCGGGTTCCTCATCGATCGGGATCGTATCCGGATCGGAATTCCGGCCTCGCATGCGTCGGGTGCAGTCTTGTATCTCCGTGTCGGGGCACCCATTTTAATTGAATTTGGAGTGGCCTTTCCCTTGGATCTCCTCGTTAATCCTGTGGGCAGCGATTTTCTCAGAGAGCGACAGCGACAGTTTCCGTCGTACTTAATTGAATTAGTATGAAAGGCAAGATGTGGCATTACCTGGCGTGCTCCGTATGCTGAATCGGGCCTCCACTCGTCCTTGGCTTCAAGTCCTTGTCCTTCGCTGTCACCGGATGAGATCTCATCGCGCTCCTCCGTTATTCACCATCACTTAAGGCTAAAACTAACTTAATCGCCAAAAAGAAGTATCGCAAAAGTCGCGGGATCGCGTCCGTAGCTACGCTCGGATCGCTCTCTCTCTCCCTAAATCGAGAGAACGGGAGGCCCGCGCGACCGTCCGCGGCCGGGCTATTCCGCCCTGGTGACAGACGAGAAAAACGTCACATCACACATTATAACTATTAAAAATAATTAATTTTGCCATTAGAATTTCTTTTAGAACTCTTGAGGTGCTACCAAGAACTCTCAACAGAACTGCCAGAACTCTTAAAGAGTTCTAAAAGAAATTCTAATGGCAAAATTAACTATTTTTAGTAGTCATAATGTTATCGCTGATTTAGTCGTTTCATTTGGTTAGTTCCCCAAATGAAGTTAGCACCCTAAGATTCATCAATGGTTTTTTTAGCTTAATTTACCAGAATTATTTTTAAAATTAATAAGGAACTCTAGAACTCTTCTGGATGCACTCAGAACTTTAGAAAAAATTTAATTTTTTGAAAGATGAGGTGCCAACTTCACAGAGGTATTTCTTTCTAATTTTCTCTATAGTATTCTCTGTTAGAAAATTGACAAATTTATGCCAAATTATTGGCGTAATATTGTGCATTAACAAATCTAGAGAATTATGCATCAATAATTACATATTAACTGGCTAGTTTTATTACACTATAACATCATCTACAAGATATGGATAATTTATATAGCAATTTACAATTAAACAACTCCCTCTTCGTAACAGATTCTTACTTGTTCCTGGCAAAAGAAAGATCCTTTGCAATTATGGGACTACGGTAGTGGCAAACTGATTGTCAGCTTGGAACCGGACAGTTATCCTTGTTTGTTATACGCCGGAAAATACGTGACAAATCTGTACGTCGCGTGCGGTGGCTGCGACACTGATCTCTTCAGGATCGTCGATTTGCGATCTCATTCGGTAAGTTTCATAATATTTCATTTCATTATAAAATATTGCTTATAAAACACATTACATATTGCTTATAAATCTTTATTATCGCAATGAGCTGAGCGATTATTATTTATAGAGAATATGAGAGATGGTAGACAAAGATGACATCTTAGAATGAGAATATATCATAGAATCGTGCCAGATTGTTAAAAATTTAATTTTAACTTGACATTTTAATTAAAGAAAAATCAATTTCTCGAGTTAATTCTAATATTTCAATCTAGGATATGTTGTAAATGCAACAGTCATCCATTAATATAATTATATCATAAAATAATTGTTTTTTTATAACAAAATTTATTGTTCTTATTGTAAGATAATATAACCTCGTAATATCCCACACAGAAAAATGATGTGCATTAGATATCTGCTAGATATCTTCAATGTCTACCAGGGATATCCACAGGATATACAGAAACAGCTATTAGACATGCTATGGATATCCAAATGTCCGACATTCGAGATCTCATAAATATCTATAGAATATCTACATAAATATCCACTAGGTATCCATACAATATCCAATGAATATCTACATAAATATCCACTAGGTATCTATACAATATCCAGTGAATATCTACAAAAATATCCACTAGGTATCCATACAATATCCAATGAATATCTACATAAATATCCACTAGGTATCTATACAATAAATTTAATATATAAAATTAAAAATTTTATATTATTTTATTTTATATTTTCAATAATTTAAATAAGATAATAACGAACGATTTTTGCTTATTCGGACATAAATTGTCCGAATAAGTGAAAATCGAACATTATTTATCTGTCCGATTTTCTAAAAATCAGTTCAATATCTGAATTCCCCGGTACGGGAATCGTATCAGAAGTTAAACTGATAGAAATAATTACAACGTTATTAACCGCATTGTGCAGACTTTATATACATTCATGACAAGAACTTGAATACGGATATAGAAAGTGTATAGTGCGCCGCATAGCGGTAAGTAAATGAACACGTAAATCTCTAATAAATATCTTTGATAGCTGTGTGGTGGACATGGATATGTGGATTTCACGTGGATATGTAGTGGATATCTTCGATAGCTGTGTGGTGGACATGGATATGTGGATTTCACGTGGATATCTAGTGGATATCTTCGGTAGTCATTCGAGAGATATAGATATTTTGTTCATCTATTAGATATCTATTAGTTATCCATGGTAGATATGGACATCAGATAGATATGTAGATATTCACTAGATATCTATTGGATGTTGTGTTCTGTATGGGTTTCGACGAATGAAATCGTAGATAATCTATTAGTGAATCGCTCACTTTTTAATTTTCACCTCGTGAGTAAACTCACCCAATAAAGAACCATAATTATAATATAGGCACCAAGAAGATAAACGTATGCGTATTACGCACATAATACAAAATGTAAAATATTGAATAGTTAATAATAATATTAACTATACGTATATAAAAAAAATTCAAATATAACTATTTAGATTTTAATTTCTAATTAATAATGGATATATGCTTATTAAATATTTCTGGCAAACATTTTTACGAATAAGAAATGAATATGTAGATAACACGTGGATCTCTAATAAATATCTTTCGTAGCTATTTGGTGGACATGGATATTATGTAGATAACATGTAAATATCTAATGAATATCCTTGTCAGATATTCAGTGGACGTGGATATGTGGACAATAATCGGATATCCACTAAATATCCTTGTCAGATATTTAGTGGACGTGGATATGTGGACAATAATTGGATATCCACTAGATATCCTTGTCAGATATTCAGTGGACGTGGATATGTGGACAATAATCGGATATCCACTAGATATCCTTGTTAGATTTTTAGTGGACATGGATATGTGGAGAATATGTGGATATCCACTAGATATTCTTGTCAGATATTCAGTGGACGTGGATATGTGGACAATAATCGGATATCCACTAAATATCCTTGTTAGATTTTTAGTGGACATGGATATGTGGACAATAAGTGGATATCTACTAGATATTCTTGTTAGATTTTTAGTGGACATGGATATGTGGACAATAAGTGGATATCTACTAGATATTCTTGTCAGATATTCAGTGGACATGGATATGTGGACAATAAGTGGATATCTACTAGATATTCTTGTCAGATATTCAGTGGACGTGAATATGTGGACATTATATGATATCTAATGGATATCTAATGGATATCTTATAATAAATTTTTAGTTAACATGGATGTGTGGATAATATGTGGATATCCACTAGATATTCCAGCTGGTTATACGGGAGATATAGATATTTTTGATATCTAATAGATATCTATTGATTATCCATAGTAGATATGGACATTATATGGATATGTCGATATCCAGTAGATATCGATTAGATATGTAGCTCTGTGTGGGATACTATTTTTCTCTATATAGACTATGGCTATGATCAAATACCTCAAGGGCGGCGTGTATAGCTTGGATATCGGCCCATTGGAAGCGAAGTATTCTAAACGGACGGCTCTTCCGAAGCTCGCTTTTTGCGCTGGAACAACGATTTTTGAGGTAGATGCTCAGCCTACTCAATTGACTGCTTTGTGAGATTTTTTTGATTTTTTTGGTATACAAATATATACATTATTTTGTAATTTACACAATACTCAAATCGTACTTCCAAGCTTGAAAATGAAGTATTATCGATCTCATCACATGTTTTTAAGTACAGCTGATTCATGATTGTGCCAGTAATATGATATTTGTAAATATCTAGTCGATATAAGATTTTTATACAAGATAAATTCTCGAGTTACATTCTGACTAGACTGTGTGCTGGTATAATTTCATACTCTCTTTTTCTTATTGTATTTGCAAAACAATCTAAACAGCTGCCTAGCAAAGAAAAAAATATCAATAATCATATAAATAATACTACAGAGAAAACAAAAGGTACACAGTGGGTTCCGCCCCCCTACGGGGGGCTCCACTTCCGAAGATAACTAACCAAACCTATTTCTGATTTAAAACTGAAATTTGTTTGGTTAGGTTATATCTTCCAGAAGTGGAGCTCCCCGTAGAGGGGGGGGGACAGAACCAGTGCGTCCACGCATACACTTCCCATCCACACAACAATTGTGGGTGGACTTCGCTTCGCGTTGTAAGTATATGCGTGGATACAGTGGGTTCCGCCCCCTACGGGGGGGCTCCACTTGCGGAAGATATAACACTAACCCAAACCTATATCCCAGGGGTGAATTATTACTAATAAAAATGCATCCCTCGGACATGGATTGGATTTTCGCGTTTGGTTGGATTTTTGCGTTTCTCTTCGACTTGCGAGTTGCGAGTCCGACCTCCATTTTTAAGTTTCATATTCATGTTCAGGAGGTAAAAATGCATAAGAATTGGGTGTTCTTACCCATTATTTCATATAGATGGGTTTTCCGAAGGTTTACCCGCGTTTGATTAGATTTTTTCGTTTTTCTTCGATTTGCGAGTCCGACCGCCATTTTTAAGTTTCATATTCGTGTTCAGGAGGCAAAAATACATAAGAATTGAGTATTCTTACTCATTATTTCATATAGGTGGGCTTTCCGAAGGTTTATCATAATTTGTGGCAGATTATTATCTACGAAGCCGAAAATACTGATAACCAAAAAATTGCGAAGATCTTGAAAGACTTAGAAGACCAAAATAAAAAAAAGCAGAGTTCTTCTAGAAAGTAATAAAGAATCAGAAGAATGCCAGCAAGATTTTCCGCACTCAATAAGACCAAAATAAAAAAAGCAGAGTTCTTCTAGAAAGTAATAAAGAATCAGAAGAATGCCAGCAAGATTTTCCGCACTCAATATGTCTATTAAAAATATCGACAATATATTAAAATGTTCATCAATACCATCAATTATTGTATTCAAGGCAATTGATCCAGTCTGTAGCGATGTACAAATGTTCTCCAGTACTTCACATGAATTATTTGAAAATTCCAAGAGTAAGGCAAATATACATTCGATAAAAAATAAAATACTTGAAATCAATTTACCATCACAAGAGATGTTTTCATTAATAAAATTTAATGAGGAGCTGATAGAAGATAAGAAAAAAGGGGAAAACGAGAAAAACAAAAAGAGAATGAAAATAATGGAGATAGAGCACATGGAGGAAGGAGAAGATACAATGGGATTAAAAGAAGTTTCATATAATCCATCGATAAAAAGATCGGAAGAAAAGGGCGATAGAAGAAACATACGTCCAAAAACAGCAAATACTGAAAGGATAAAAAATAAAATACTTGAAACCAATTTACCATCACAAGAGATGTTTTTATTAATAAAATTTAATGAGGAGCTGATGGAAGATAAGAAAGAAGGGGAAAACGAGAAAAACGAAAAGGGAATGGAAATAATAGAGGTAGAGCACATGGAGGAAGGGAAGGATACAATGGAATTAAAAGAAGTTTCATATAATCCATCGATAAAAAGATCCGAAGAAAAGGGCAATAGAAGAAACATACCAAAAGAGCAAATACTGAAAGCGGAGCATCCCCCTTTCTTGGCATGTAATTAATAAAGAAACTGGGGAGAAAGAGGTAGTGAGGAGGACAAGGAAGAAGAGATGAGACGGAGGAAATGAAGGGGCGAAAAAGAAGAGAGAGTAAGAGGAGGGGAAAAGAAATGAAGAATGGTGGGGAAGGAAGGGAAGACAAAGAAGGAGACGGAGAGCAGGAAGGAGGAGAGGGGAAGAGAAGAGAGAAGAGGCAAGGAAAAGGAGACTAGGAGATGACCAGAGAGAAGAGAAGAGGAAAAGAAAGGAAGAAAGACGGGAGGAGGCAAGGAAGAAATGGAGAAGGAGAAGAAGGAAGAGAGAGAAAAAAGGGAGAAAAGGAGGAGAAACACGATATGGAGAGGAATAAAAGAAGAGAAGCCAGAGGAGAGAAAGGAAGCGGACAAGGGCATGATGGAGGAAATTCTAGGAAGAAGGGTAAATATGGGAGGAGTAACGGAGAGAGTAGGAGAGGGAGGAAAGAAGGTGATGATTGTGGAGTTAGAAGAAGAAGAGGACAGGAAAGAGTTACTGGAGAGAGAGTACGAATTAAGGAGGGACTGGGGAGTAGGAATAGATGAGGACCTGACTATGGAAGAAAGGAAACTAAGATGGAGGTTAATAGAGAAGGCGAGGGAGGAAAGAAGAAAAGGAAGGTGCGTGGTGGTGAACAATAGGAGACTGTGGATCGAAGGGAAAGAGTAGAAGTGGGATGAGGAGAGGAAGAGATGGAGGGAAAGAAGGGGAGATTAGGAGAAGGGGGTAGAGGAGAGAGGAGACAAGATAGGGAGAGGAGGAGATGAAAGGAGTAAGGACAGTAAGAAAGTAAAGATATTGGAAAGTTATATGGAAAAGTGTAAATTGCAACCCCATTGGGGAGACAATAAAGATTATTCATTCATTCATTCATTCATTCATTAAGGTAAACGTCCCAAAAGCCGGACATGTAACGATACTAGTACGATTTTGCTCAATTTTTATAAGTACTCACGGTTTTTAATGAGTTAATTATGTAACCAATTGAAAGGTAAAATATAAAAGCTTATTATTGACGCATAAAAGACATGAAAAGTATTAAAATTATTTTAATAGTAATAAAAATTTTAAAGCATGCAAATGAACTAATATCCGGACACATCGAAAATGCTTGTCCCAATTACTAAACTTTTTCCCCAGATAGCCAAGTCTGTCGAAAGCAAATCATGCCAAGTGCCTGCTATCAATTATTGTTAGCAAAAAGGATACAAATTTGGTACAGAAGTTGTTATTTCAGATTAAATCGACAGATTGGTGCCAAAAACAAAACAGAGTATGCTCACAGAATCTGATAGCAGAAAACGAGCAACATTTGCTAACATGACTTGACGTCAGATTGGTTGCAAAAACCGAGCAAGATCTGCGCGCGCGCTATCTGATGGCAGATTGATAGCAAAAACCGAGCAGGATCTGCGCGCGTGCAATTTGACGGCAGATTGGTAGCAGAAATCAAACAGGATCTGCTAACTTGACTTAAGGTCAGATTGTCGGCAGAAACCAAGCAAGATCTGCGCGCGCGCAATCTGATGGCAAATTGGCAGCAGAAACCGAGCAGAATTTGCAGCTTTTAGCCATTTATATAATTTATTGAAATAGTATAGTTTAGTCGCTTACCGCTATGCGGCGCACTATTTACTTTCTATACCCGTATTCAAGTTCTTGTCATGAGCGTATATAAAGCCTGCAAAATGCGATTAATAACATTTTAATTATTTTTATCAGTTTAATTTCTGATACATTTCCCATACAGGGGAATTCAGATATTAAACTAATTTTTAGAAAATCGGACAAGTAAATGTCCGATTTTCACTTATTCGGACAGAAATTGTCCGAATAAATGAAAATCGTTATTATCTACTTAGATATAAAATAAAAATTAAGTTCCATACATAAATCTTTAATTTTATAAATTATTTAAATTTATATATATATATATATATATATTACATTAATATATGTTATTAATATTATATATTTATATGTTATTAATACAAATGTCAGAAAATGACGTCTTGTGAATGTGATATATCAACTATTGACGTCATTTTCGGGTTTTATGAGACCTAGCTTAGGACATCTAATTGATCATTTTGTAACCAAAATTCACCGTCATTTTGCCACTTGGGATTGAGATCCTTTAAATTTATTTAAATGCACCATTTTATGAATGGCCAAAAGCTGCAGATTCTGCTCGGTTTCTGCTACCAATCTGCCGTCAGTTTGCGCGCGCGCAGATCCTGTTCGGTTTCTGCCATCAATCTGACGTCAAATCATGTTAGCAGATCCTGCTCGGTTTTTGCTGCCAATCTGCTCTCAGATTCTGTGAGCAGGCTCTGCTGGCAGATCATTAGTCCAATGCGGACATAACAGATGCCAAATTGCTAGCAAGAACTGAGGAAATCTGTTGCCAATCTGCTGGCATATTGCGCGCATTTTGCTTACTGGGTCGTCCCAATATCCGGACACGTTTATCATGTAAATAAAATGAAATAATTTCTAACGATTTTGTATATATAGTAACTATAATTTATTTATGAACTTTATTATAAATTATATATTCAGAAATATAACTTTTTTATAATTATAAAAATATAATCTTTTTATAATGATTTTATAACAGATAGTATTGAGATTTATTTTCCATCTCTGACTTTCTTTAAATTATTTTTTCAGTTTTTTTCTTCATCGTACTTTTAGATATTCTTTTTGGTCATAATAAAGTCCTTTTAAGTGATGAAGAAACCATTTCTCTCAAATAAATGTTCTCTAGATCATGATCTGTATATCAGAAGGAATGAATCACAAGAAAATCAAGAGAAAATTTAAAAAAGCATTAGTTATTTATTTGATATTATCATATAAAAGTAATTTATCTTTGTTCAATTCGGAGCTATTCTGTAGATTCTGTAAATTATTGTTTATTTTATTTACTTTAATTATATTCGAGTCATTTATTTGATTTTGTGTATCATGATTTTGAATATCTAAAAATAAAAAATGTAATTATAAAAAAATATATACAGGGTGTCCTAGACCACCCGTACACCCCTTTTCTTTCAAAAACTAAGCATCTTAGAGAAAAACGTTTTGAACGAAAATTGTATGGTTTTGAAAGGAACATAAGATGGTGTCATTGGTTTGACCTGGATGGCATTGGTTTGACTTGGATGGCATCGTTAAGGTCAAGTCAAGGACACCTTTAATTTCTTAAATGGAATCCCCTATTTTTTATTGCATATTCTTATAGCTTATCTCGAGAGCTTTTCAAATCACTATAATAAAGTATTTTTTTATTAAATACTTTTTGAGTTATTTTATATTTTAATCTGACATATTTTGATATAAAAAATAAAATATCTCGTAAAATATTTAGTTTTCGATAATCTTACCGTAATACTTTTATGTTCAGAATAATGAGACAAATCAATTACTGTAAAGAGAAAAACAAATAATTGTTTAAAAAAATACATTGTAAATAATTACATACTTTTTCTTAAAACCAATTTTTTTTTAATACTAATTGATTTGTCCCATTATTCTGAACATAAAAGTATTACGGTAAGATTATCGAAAACTAAATATTTTACGAGATATTTTAATTTTTATATCAAAATATGTCAGATTAAAATATAAAATAATTCAAAAAGTACTTTATGAAAAAATACTTTATTATAGTGTTTTGGAAAGCTCTCGACATAAGCTACAAGAATATGCAATAAAAAAAGGGGTTCCCATTTAAAAAACGGAAGTTGATTTTCAAATGACCTTGAAAATGACCTTTAATGTCAAATCCAAGGTCACTATTAGATAGCCCCCTTTGTTCCCTACAACTTTTATCCGAGTCGTTTCCCTTCAAACGTTGATCCTGAAAAGTTATGAGGGTGGAACTTTTAAAATGGGACACCCTGTATATACAGGGTGGCCCCGAACGTTCCACCCAGACTTTGAGATCTTATAGGAAATTTAATGAACAAAAAACTTCCTATAAACATGGGTCGAAAAATGCTTTTTTAAGAAGTTATCGCTGAAAAACCTCTGAAATCGTGATTATTTTACACATTTTTTCAAATATCATGGAAAATGTGCGTCTTTTAACAAAAAGTACCGAAACAAAAGTTGTAGAAAATTAAATTATCTTTCAAATGAGATCAAAATACTCGATGTATTGGAGGGGACATTTTGAGAACAGTTAGTTTTTTCACATCTTTATTCATTTTCTACTATTACGTGCTATTTTAGTTTAAAAAGTTTATTTTATTTTCATAAAAGAAAGATTTTTTTTTTATTTTTATAGTTTTTTCAAGAAATTTATTAAGTTTCATTTTCTTTTTATTTCATTTTCTTTTCACCTTTTGCTCTTCCTTCGCATCAGAGGTTTTTGAGCGATAACTTCTTAAGGAAGCATTTTTCGACCCGTTTATATGAAATTTTTTGTTCAGAATTAAATTTCCTATAAGATCTCAAAGTCTGGCTGGAACGTTCGGGGCCACCCTGTATATATATACAAAAATATAGAAAAATATTTAAAAACAAATATAAAAAAATATTTAAAAAAATTAAAAAGAAATATAAATATAAAAAAATATTTATTTATTTAGTGTCAATGCAGGTACATCGCAAAAGGGTTATGTAGGACATTCTCGTTTTGATTAAAACATATCTTTTCAAGCTATTGAAATATATATTTATAGATATTAAACTAATGTTGATAATACTATTAAATAACATTATTTACAAAAATACTTACGGAATTCATCTTAAGAGTAATTAAATAGTCCGATTTAGTTATTGGTACTTTCTAATCATGTGTCATCGAAGCGAGTTGTATTGGTAACTAAACACTAGAGTCCTAGATTATCAGAGAGGCGCCAACTTGTTCCACTTTCTGATTGGTCGATTAAACACGTGTTGTTTTCCGTATAAGATTTATAATCTGTTAATATTAGCCTATCGCCACAATGTACGACGTAGGCGTAATATACACAGCGTAATACATAGAAAACGAGAAAATAAAATCAGCTGTGCAGTAAAAATCAATATCATCTGACTTGAAAAAATCAATAACAGATGACAGATCGGTACGCGTGTAAGTGTAATTACGGGCCTGAGCGCGCGATTTTTACGCAATAGCATTGGCAAACTTTGATCGCTTATAACTCAAAAACTATTGCAGCCTCAAAAATTTTGTATTAGAATTTTTGTCTCTATTTTACCTCTAGAACACGCTAATAAAGTATTGTACGGAGGTTAGGAGACACCTTGTATATAAGCACTACTGACGTTTGTGTCTTAAGATGACGGCGGTGGGCATGGTGGAGGTAGAGTTGGCGCCTCTCTGATAATCTAGGATTCTACTAAACACACGATCAGTTACTGAGCAATCACGTAAATTACTGCACCAGTAACTAAATTTGCAAAATTTACCAAAAAAATATTGTTTATATCAATTAAAAACATTTTTATAATTATTCTACATCTTCTTCGACTTGAATAATGTTCATAAAACTTTGTTTATAAGATAAAAACACAGAATAAAATAAAAATAATTTTAATAAGCAAGACGAATTTTCTTAAGAAAATTTTAAGAGCGTTCTCAAAATATGTCCGTCTAAATACGTAACAAATTTACCTTTTTATTGGATGTTAATTTTTATAATATTTAAAAATGTCTTACTATATAAATATCCTTAAATTAAAGATTTTGCAATAAAATTTTGATATTATAATAAATAATTCATTTGAGATTAATAATAATAAATTTTCATGTAAATGTCCGGATATAGGGACATGTCCGGCAATCGGTACTTTTACCTTGCAAGATAAATTCTCGAGAGATTCTCTTTTGATATCCATGCATAATTACAGAAAAAAAATAATTCTCTAAACAAATTTCTGCAGCGAGATGATGCTGTTTTATATTCTGTATAAAATATATAATAATCATTTGTTTTTTCGTTTGATAAATGCTAATATTTTCTAATATTTTCTCCTTTTTTCTGAACGAGCTAGTTCAAAATATGAAACCACTATAATGTACATAATGCGCTATTAAAGATGAAATAAAATAATAGGAAATACGGAAAAAGAAATAATAATAATGTTTAAAATAGATCAATTATATCTCTTTTGTCTTCTGGTAAACGTATGTTTTCAAAAAAAGTAGCATATGCACTCTCAAGCAATAAACAATGTATTTTATTTGATACAAACTATAGTACAAAATTTATACAGAACAACGTACGGTTTTATCATTTCTCATATGACAGCAAGTGCTCATATCGAGCGAACGCACACACTTAAGCAAGACTTAAAAGAGACAAGGATAGGGGGGCGGTCGAAGGAACAGGACAGGGATAATCACTAAAACTGAGCACATCGATTTGTGACAATACAAACTTACTTGACACGAGCAAATCCATCGGTTGTTGAAGCGATTCGGTGTAGAAAAAAGATTGCTCGCGCACAAACACGCTGAGAGAGCAGAAAGCGCATCGTTTTAATACTCGCGCCGAAGACGACAACACGCTTCATAACACTTGAGACGATTAGTATATCGTCGGATATTCATCTGGATTCCATATGACGGTCATTGAAATCTTGTGCATTCAGCTAATAAAATGGAAAAACAAAAAAGAAATATATATAAAGAATTCGAATATACTCTAAATTTGACGATTTCGCTGGATCATTCAAAACTCTAAAATTTTATTTTCGCTTAATCGCAAATTTCGCTTAAAAATAGGACGCGGTTGTCTTCGGCGAGGTATCGCAGAGGAAAAAAAAAAAAAAAAAAAAAAAACAGATCATCCTTTTTTTCTATATCGCATCTGATTGTACTTAACTTGTGTAAGTAGAATAATATTTAATCTCTAGGTGCGACCCAACAGACCTATTCGGAAAACTACATGTTTCACATCTTTTGCCCGTATCTACAATCTGAACGATCAACGAGCCTAATTTGGTTGAAACGCGTGATATTTGTAATAAAATATATTTTTATATTACGATAAAATCGCGACACGCGATCGCGAAGCGTCTCTTAGCAGCGGTCGCATTCGTCAGAGTACATCAGAGTATAAAATTGGTCGTCAATGCGCGGCAAATCGGGTTTCCTTCGTTTTCGTCATCTAACTAAATTTTGCGCGACGCGGTAGAAATGTATGTGATTTACAAAATTAACGACGAGTCGATGATATGTGTTTAAAAAAATATTGTGACGCTTACACACAGATATAATCGCTCCAAGTTGATCGATGGAAAAGTATATGTAGTGCATGCATGCACCCATGTAAATCAACGTATCTTTCCTTGCCATTTCATTGTACTTTTTCCGATTTATGAGAGTTAATAGCGACATTTCCTGATGTGCTATCGTTGCTGCATCGTCAGCCGTTGAAAAGCATTACACGATCAAACGATCTCGAAATTAATCGAGATAAAGATAATTTATAATAGTAGAAGAATACAAAGAGCAAGAATTAATAACAATTAATGAATGAGAAGAGGTACCTAATTCGCGAGAACAATGGTCGTTTCAACCTAAGACTCTCTAATTGGATCACGAATAGCGGAGAGATCAAAATCCGTATACACGCATATAGATCGTAAGTTAAATGTGAGACGGCAGGTCAATGAAAATCTAATAAGATCTGATCTTTTATTAAAATCGTAATCTTCGTCTTGCAACATATATCACACATTTCGGGAGATAAAGTAATAGTACGTAATCCTCTAAATTATTATTTTACACTTTAAGAGAAATCTTTCTAATCCACTTATTACAACATTGCTATCCCTTCGATTGACTAAATTTCACATAGTTCCACGATCATGTAAAATATGGCCGTTGACAAAAGATCAGGAGGAATCATTTCCGGGGTTTCGGAAATGATTAGAAACTCGTGAATTTTGGTACCCCCTTTTTTCAATCACACTCGTACTTTCGAAAACAGTCGTTCAACAAAAAACACACTTCGCTACATCGTATGTTCTCGCACACAATGTGCATCACACACACTCTCTCTCTCTCTCTCTCTCTCTCTCTAAATCACATTATCACCTATAAATTACTAATAGTGTGGCTTAATATTACATTATCTCGAGGTCTCGTCGTATATAACTTTTATTCCGTTACGACAAAATCGCTTCGCAGATCAGAGATTTATCTCACGAAGTAACTTTAAATTCGTAAAAAAAAGAGAGAAAAAAGATCAAGAAAGCGAAGCAGAAGAAAGGTCAGCGTGCGCCTGAGGCTCAGACCTTACATTCACAGCCTGACTGAGCACTCGGCTCTTTTTCTCTTCTTTTGCGGACTAAAACCTTCTCCGCCTTTCGCGTTATGTCATCCGCACGATACACTTTTCATTCTTAACGCACGTTTGATTCCGAGCCCACTAACTTACGACGAAGTGATATAGGAATAATAATTATTTCTTTTCTTCCTTAATTTAACGTTGACCTCCTTCTCGACGCGCAGCCTCGTGATTGTTGCATTTCCAGCTTAAAATAATTGAACTAATGTCAAGCCAAGTTATACATATATATATATATACGTTGACGAGAAGGAACATAAAGCGCCTGTCGTTGTTTCGTAGTAAAAGATCCGATAACGCTTACGTGAAATTATCGTCTTATAAATAATAAGTTACATTACCGAAATGACAAGATCGTTCTTCTCGATAAATGGAACGACGGTTGTAGACAAGCAATCGCAGCGATGATGAAAGACAGAGAGAAAAAAAAGATCTACTCTTAGAACAATTGGCGTGACTATCTTAGCTCCGAAACTTCCCAATCTTCATCGCCAATAAAAAGAGATCACACACGATTTTATCGTCACGATAACATACCCACATAGATATCCTCATCCGGATTATCCGCTGCACTCGTATTACGTCTAAGAATTTGACGTACGCAAAATAAAGCGTCGCCTAATCATTTTTACATGGTGTTGTAAACAGGACTGCTATGCCTAGGCCTGACCTGTAGCCTAGCGAGGGGATGAGTTCTACCATGCTGCTGTTGCTTCTTGCTAGCTGCCTTCGCCACTACGCTGGCCACGACCATGCTGGGTGACGGCACCGCTGGCGGTCTACCGGGTGCTTCCGGCACCTCGCTAAACAGAGGCGCCGAGTGATTATTAATCATGATTGGCGCCGATCTCCTTGAGAACTCGGGGGCGATTTTCGATTTTGCCGGCGGATGCACCTCCATAGTATCCCAATCTTTGTCTTTGTGCACGCGCAACTGCACATCCGACGAGCTCTTCTTGGACTCTGGCCTCGCGACCTCGTACTTTCCCACTAGTACTCGAACGGAGAGATCTTCTGACGTGTTATCCTGCGACGATAACGGTGGCGTCGTTTCGCTTCTTCTTCCCGGCTTGCTGTCTTTGGTTTCGCCAACGCTAGACGACGACTGGATTTTAGACTCGTTGTGCGGAATCACCGGCGACGAGGGCAAGCTTCTGATCTTCACGTCCCTTTTGGACCGCGCGGGCAGTGACACGTTTTCGCTCTCACATGTGTTGTTCTCGGGGCTCCTTTCCAACTTAGTCGACTTTGCCTCAAATTCCTTTTTCAAATTTTTCACTATACCAGACGTGCTACGTGGACACTCTGCTTCCGGCGAATCGTCCACGGAGAGGCAGCGCTTACTGAACATGGACTTGTTGCAGAGATTTTCCAAGACCATTTTATGATGTTTCACGGAGGGGCATTGAGGAGTATTAACGACACACGGACTGGACGTCTCGCTTTCCGATCTGCAGGACCTCAAGGATAGCGGCAGGTCGGATTCGGAAGACAAAGAGGACGGCGCTGGGGCGCTCGTGGATAGTCTTCCGATCTGACGTATGGGCGTAAGGGAGATGTCGATGCCTACCGGACTAGGCGAGTCTCTATTCGTTTCTATTTTAAGATTGTGTTCTTGACTGGGTGACGAATCTCTTCTTCGTGTCGGTGACGGCGACGGCATGTGATGCAACAGCATCGGATTGTACGTTTCGACCGCCACCGCGTCCACTTCAGCGGCCAGCCTGTCGCTCTTATCATCCGCGGACGTCGAGTTCTGCGTGCATACGCGTTTCACCCCGCCCACAGTCGTGCTTTCTTCCAGTTTTTGCTTAGTACGCTTTACCGTGCCCGGATGCCAGGGTATCTCTTCCTTGTCGTACGGAAATAGACCGCTGGAGCCGAGTAAATCGGATGGCCGCATATCGTAAGAACCCCAAGAACTGTTCCTCGACGGTAAGGTAGCCCACGAACTATGCACTGAGTTGTTGTCGAGAACCACCGCACTGTCGTAACTACTCCAGGAACTTTGTCTGCTCGGAGATTCCCTTGTGACGGGAAGCTCACCCCGTCTCTCCTCGCGATCGAACACTCGGTCTAGTTGGGCGCTAAACGGATCACCGTCCTTCTTCGTTTTCTTTTCCAAGCTATCGGGACACGTCAACGTCGTTGCATCCGTTGCTGCACTCGCGATACATTCACTCTCCACACTCACACCTCCGACAATTTGATTGTCATTACACGAATCAGCACATGTTGCATCCGCAGACACAGTCCAGACTAGACATTCACTATTATCGTTGACCTCGGTGGACTCCTGGCTCATCTCTTCTTTCCTCTCCTTCTGTTCTTCGCCGGGATCCCAAACTTCCTCTCTAGAAGGCCTTCTGCTCGCAACGGAAGCCGCAGTCTCTTGCGATTCCTGCGATTGCTCGCAATGCGAGTGGCCATTTTCGATCGGTTTCGCGATATCCTCCGAATGTTGAGGCAGAGATCTCGCGTCCGAATCGGATCCCGGTGATGACGGTTTACTGCTGGCCGCTTCAAATTGATTGGTTAAATTGAGTACCAAACCCTTCCTCTTCTGTCCCTGAGTTTCCAACTTATTAATTCTATTCTTTACGCTAGGTGGTGTGCCAGGGGTGGGGGCGGGGTCTAGGTGCATTATCTTGTTCTGCGACACGCTGTAAGATTGCCCGTTGTCGCAGGGCATTAGAACATTGCGAGCCTCCTGTTCTATTGCCGGTTTTTGATTCGAGCCACGAAGCAGATCCTCCCGCGTGACTTCCGCATTTCCTGTCTTGTCGATACTTTCCAACGACTGCGATAAAGGAACTGCAACATTACATGATAAGCGAAAATGTTTGTTCTGAAATGTTTGTTTATAAATAAAATACATCTTTAACTAACTGCATCTTACTTCGATTATAAATTACTTGTCGCAATTTCTTGTTATTCGATATATTAGAACATTTTTATTAAAATTCGCTTAAAAAATAAAAAATACAAGTTTTATAATATTTATACTTTGTTCATCAATTGTCGATAGATTGACGATATCATGTTCGACGATAACAAGCTCAATAATTAAACAGATCACTACATTTTTGATAAGATAATCAATTACAACGTCGTTAAATATCTGTTTAAGGAAACGTAATTCATTAAAGATATATATCAGAATAAAAACTCTGCTTACCGGAAGGTAACATATTCTCAGCGACTTTGACATTCGGTGACCAACTCTTTGGTCTTTGACTGCTTTTCTTCAACTCTGAACCTGAAATCTCCCGCATATTGTTCTCTATATTATCCGATTTCTCCTCCTTTTTTGACTGATTCTTCGCGGACGTAGGAGATTTCAGATTCGTATCGGACTTGGACCTCTGAAGTTTCTCTTTGTTCTTCATCGCATCCAAAATACCTTGGTACGTTTCCAATTGCAGGAGGAAGCTGTTGTTAGGTTTGATGCAATTGCGCTTCTCCTTGACGTGTTTCCACGCCTGGGAGAAATCCCAGTTGTATGCCTTCATCGCGTAAGCTATCACTACGGAAGCAGACCGGGACACTCCCATCTTGCAGTGCACCAACACCTTAGACCCTTCCATCTTTGCCTTGGTGATGTACTTGAATGTGTTATCCCAGTGCTTCAGCAAGTCTGTCTTCTCATCATCGTACACACGTACATTCAGATAAGTGAACATGCCCGGGAAGAAGTTATCAATTTCCCGAGTAACATTCAAGATGTGCCTTACACTGAAATTAAAAAATACTAATTAGTATTAAATTAATAGCTCAGTACACTAGGATAAGATGACGCATCTTGGTTGTAGAGAGATATAATTTTTGATTATAATATAAAAAATTCACGGAATTCTCTAGGTATTGGAGATATCAAATAACGAGTATTTTTTACGTACATATTGCATATGATGAACATATTATATCTTTATATACATATAAAGGTTCTTTCAAGAAAATATTAATAATAAATCTATATATGTATAATACTTGAAAATGGAACGCAGTTCAAATTAATAAATTCTATTTATATGGAAAATTGATTGTTGACTGAATTATAAATAAAATATCAGAAATATATCACGTCACACAAGATTAGAATGGCTATAAAATTTGCATGTGATACGAAAATATGCAAGAAATATCTCGCAATCCGATCGAACGCACCCATTTTTCTGAAGTTCCTCTAAATTGCTGGCGTTCCACTCGCTTCCGAGATAAACGTGATCAAATATCTCAGTTGGCGCGTCCATTTGCCCCAGTATAGTGAGCATCTCTTGATCGATAAACGGCTTGAATTCTCCGAGGTCCATGTCAAGATCCTCTTCGAGACGGCCCCTAATGTACTTGGAGGTAACTTCATCGAGATCCACGGACATCATAATCTCTTTCAGCGTCGATCGAATCACGCGCTCGGTCTCCTCTCTCTCTCTGGGCCTATTTTAAAATAAACATTCTTATTGATATTTTACGGCAAATTAATCATATAAACGAAATATGTCAGATTGTTAGATGTACAATAAATGATTGTCTATCGATAAATAACAATTAATTTATTTCTATGTTAATACATAGTAACATAAATCTTTTTTCCTAAATATGGGCATTATTATATATTTTTGGTCACTTTACAATTATTTCATAATTCTATATAGATAGCTACACGAAACATTTACGGCATTATTTACGGTACAAAATGGACTCGTAAACGTAAATAAAGAAATCGCGAATTAGCATATATTAGTTCCCCGTGTGCGTATTCAGGGTGTCTACTTAAATCCTGTAAAACATTTCCCTGAAAATCCCCTGATCTTCCAGGTATTTTTGTTCAAAATTCCAGGTAAAAAAATTGTTAAACACTTTTTGATGCAATTTCCTAAAATGAGTTCTTTTATTGTAAGCGTTTTCTAATGCTTTTTATTCATACGAAGGAAAAACACAAAACCATTTAAGTTTCAAGTGCTAGATTCACAAATGTACTAAAAATAAAACTGAATAGCTTTCGTTAAGATAAAATTTTTTAACTTGCATAACATTTTAATTTTTTATCGCTAAAAATTAAAATAAAAAATATATATTACATATTTAATATTTTGTTGACATTGAATAAATAAACAAAGATAGATATATATATTTATAATATATTTTAAACACATAATTCACAATATGGCTTATTGGCGGACTGTCTATTGCTTACAGTATAAGAGCAAAATTATCAAAAAATTTTTTAAAAAATTCCCTGGAGCCCAACGAAATTCCATGAGAATTCCCTAATTTTTCCGGGTATAAAAGTTTCCTGAGAATTCCAGGTTTTCCATGTTCTTCCAGGGGATAGACACCCTGGTATTCTAAGGTTTCATAATACTGGAATCCAATAGTCGGAATGACCTAATGTCTCGAAATGTTAGCTCGAGAAAGGGTGGACAGACGTAGAAACTGGAAATAATTGAAGGACGGCTATAAAGTTACACTCCACTTATAATGCACGCGACCCGGAGCGGCGCATAGACAGCCAAAGGGGACGCATCAACAAACCACCAAATCTGGCATGGCACCAAGTTAAATTCACGAGCCAGTGATAGCCAGCTGTTTCTCGACGGGGGGAGAGTCGTCTTATATATGTATATATTTTCGTGATCGATATCGTGACGCAACGTATCGAGGACGCCAGCTAAATCGAACGTCCGCGAAATTGCCCGACGAGAAGGCAACACGCGACTTTTTCCAAGAAATGCAGGATTTCCGCGTGCGATCTATTATCTCTGGCTGTTGGCCAGAGCGGGAGTTTTGTCTGCGAACCGTGATAAGAGTTTGATCGACTCACTTGGTGCGTACGCTATCCGGTGACGGCGGTCTCTTGGACTCCAGATTGTCCATGGCATGCCATTCGTTGAGGCACGACCGATCGCTCTCGATCCGTTGCTCATAGTAACTGACCCAGTCATGAGACAGTCCACTTAGAAAATAGTTTTGTTCGCGTGCCTTACTGGACACCTTGTGCAACGTCTGCAAGGCCGACCTGAAAAAACAACAACAAAAAACAAGAATATTAGAAGAATTCTTGTGAAGAAAATTAAAATCAAGAAACTTTGGCTTCGGTACTCGCGGAGGGCTTGTTTTGTTTATTCGTTTCATCATTCGACCTCGTTTTCCCCTAGTGTATTACGTTTTTTGTTAGATTAGCCAAATTACCGCTGCTGCAGTTTCACAATCGCCTCGTGACATTTCGCAAGCGTGAAGAAGCAAATCTATCAGCGGGGTCTTCGGAAATCGACGGAAAGTTATGATCATCTGCGAGAACAAAGAAAGCACGTATACTTTCTAAACGCTGACGATTTATACAAGGAATATCTTTGTGTTCCGGATTTCGTTGGACAGCGAGAGTCAATCTTGCACATCGCGAGATATGTACCCCCTCGGAAAATTACCGTAAGTAGTAACTTTCCCGTTCGCCCCCGTTCTACTCCGAGACTAAGCGGTGATTCTCACGACGTAATGCTGTGTAAGGCAGCGAATAAAAAAATATTAGCCAATTGCTTGAGAATAGGGACGCAACGACTTCTTAAATCTCTTAAAGGTGCGAGATGCAATCTATTGCGACACAGAAAGACTTGAATAAACATTAAAATGTAATGTAATTTTTAATATAATCATTATTTTTGGAAAGTGACGTATGAATAAAACTTGGGAAATTTTATGTCAAAACGAATATACTGTGCACGTGATTATATCAAGCTGCATTGCAGATTTGAGTTACGACATTTGCTAAATGATCTGTTCATATGTAGAGACTCATATATATACATGATGTCATCGATATAGTTCGCTGAGCAGTGCGTTGAAACGCTCAACGCTTCTAATAAAACAGATAATAAAACAAATCTTACAATGCTATCACAGTGATACGTATGTAAAATAATATGAGACCTAAATAAGATGAAAGTAAGTTTCACGATTCGCTCTGCTTATTTCTGTTTTTCTTTAACAAATTGTATTTAAAATACGAAAAAAGTAATCAATAAGTTGCACGATTATAGCAGTTCAACGCACACAGATAGACATAATTTCAGATATTTTTCTCAACTCGTATGTTCTTAAAAGTAGATATGTACTTTGCTTCGTTTCTATCTTTTAAACTTGGCCGCGTTCGCTAACTGGTTTTTGCTTCAGATTGATATACATGTAAACCAGTTCAATCATTTCCTCCAGATGAGGAAAAAAGATTTCCTGATAAACATTATCTCCATCTTGTTTGTCTGCTACTTATCACATACTTATTACTAGTATAAATTATATTAATAAATTGAAAAATGCGGTATATAATTATAAGTTTCATTTGCCCCCCATTTATATATCATTAAGATTTTTATTGAACTTTTTCTGACTTCTAATGTTTTATGTATACTTTTACAAATTTAGTAAATCAAAATTTATTAAAATGGTTTCTCGTATAACTTTTTATAAAAATTATGCGATAGCTCTATATATACTAAAAAAATATGAACAAAATTTTCCATCTGTGATGTCGACCATTATATATTTTATTTATGCACACCTAAAATGCTGTTGAAATTAAAAGTTTTATATTAAAAATTAAAACAGATTAAAAAAATTGTGCAAATTAGAAATTTGCATATTGCTTCCTCATAAAAGAATTTTATTTCGCTCACAAAGCTTACTTAAGCTCCTTAAAGCAAACGAGTTTTTCAATTTTGGCTTCCTCATAGAGGAAGCAAATTCAATACCAATTATCCTCTAATGATACTCTATAAAAAGATTTAACTCGATATCTTAAAATTTGCAAAAGTTAAGACATGTAGATATTTCTCAAAAAATTCAAAATTTAATAAAAAATGAAGTCTTTCACCGTTCCTCACTAAATTAAATATCAAACATCCTTTAATAATACTCTATTCATGTAAAAAAATTTAACCCGATATCTCATATTTTCCGAAAATTACAGCGTGTACAGACATTTCTCAAAAAATTCAAAATTTTATAAAAAATGAACCCTTTCATCGATACTCATCAAATTCAATACCAACCATCCTTTAATAATACTCTATCCACGTAAAAAAATTTAACTTGACATCTCAAAATTTGCGAAAGTTACGTGTACAGACATTTCCCAAAAAATTAAAAATTTTATAAAAATGAACCTTTTCATCGATTCTCACCAAATTCAATACCAACCATCCTTTAATGATACTCTATCCATGTAAAAAAAATTTAGCCCGATATCTCAAAAATTGCGGAAGTTAGAGATTGTACAATATATTGCGTACACACATACACACATACATACATACATACATACATACAGACATTTTCTGAAATATGATTTTTCGACGTTTTAGAACATTCTAAACACATTGGCATAGAAAACTCGAAAAAAAATTTTGTCACGAAAACAAAGCTTCCTATGAGGAAGCAAAATTAAAACGATTTTTAAAAAATGCTGTTGAAATTAAAAGTTTTAAATTAAAAATTAAAACAGATTAAAAAATGAAAACGATTTAAAAAAAGTAAAATAGAAAAAATAATTTTAGTTTTCGAACAAATAATTTCTCCTATTTCGCATTGGATAAATTTGACATTTGCAAAATTTTACTATTAATTTATTTATATGTATAGTGTAATATATAATGAAACAAAAACTAAAACTTGATTAAGATACAATCTTGCCTCACTTATTATCGTTATTTGCGAATGCAGAAAAACTGATGATTTTTCATTTGCCCTTGACTGATTATTTCTCATTCATCCCGCAAGAATCTCTTCAAGATCAAAGTCGCGTACGGAACACAGTTTTTTTCCTTTTTCCATCTTATTACAACGCGAGAAACCACCTGACAAATGTTTCTGACGACGTTCTGCGACCGTCCCGAGAAATGAAGAAATCTCGAACGTCGTTACCGTCGGCGCTCGACCATAACAGCGCCGTCACATAAGAAGAAAGCGTGATCAAAGATATCCCCCTTCGTCGAACAAGTCAATAATGTTTTTGGCAGAATCATCGAAACGTAAATCTTACGGAACACCGATTATCCTTATTTCACGCAGTTGGAAGTCTTATCGTTAGTGATCCTCGCGACATTTTCGATCCATTCCCATAATTGCTATGTCCTTTTATTATCTTCGAGAAACAAACTGTGATAAAAAACTTAATCAAATGTTGGACACGATAATTAAAATTATAACAATTTGTAAAGGTACAATGTTCGAAAGTCACAAATTTAAATAACGGCAACTTAATTTTTTGATCTTAAACTCAACTTTTTGATTCAGCTCCGCTCAAACTTCATACATAGGCCAGTTTCTTAATCACATTTATATCAATCAGACATAAATCTTTATTTGGAAATAAATGATAATTTTGAAATTAAAAATAATTACAACATAGAATATAAACGGATATTTAAAAAAATTTATAACTGTTATAAGAACATGTACATTCTTCTAAAATGTACTTCGATTAAAACTGAAGATGCTGATCTTTTATTACATTTCATTCCTGATGCTTCAAGAGAACACGGAGATGACGGAGCAAGAGGATATATCGATTAGAGTTTAATAAAACTTCAGTTCAGAAACATACTTGCACGCTATCACGAGAATTTACGCTTCTAGCGGTTTTCGCGTGCAAAAGAAGATAAGTTGAAGACCGCCGTAGAAACTATAAAGCCATAAAGTTCCAAGGATTCCAACATCCAGGAAGTCTGCCGGTTTCTAGTGGGTTTCACGGGTTACTATCGGGAAAGCTGGTCATAGGCTTGCTGCTAGAAAACCGCTAAGAACGTACAATGGGCGCTGACTCTCAATAACAACGACGGGATTCATCATCAAGACATCGTACGCACGGTAACTGCCATTCCCTGTTTGACGCGAACGCTACTGCATTTCCTACATACTTTATTTAATACATACAGTGATTCATGAAATTGAAATCAAATGTGATGAAAATTTCAAAAAATTATTTAAAAGTTTATTATTTTACAAATATATTATTTGTATTCTTCTCTCAAATAAAATACAATAATTATAAAAACTTGTGTATATGTGTATGTATTTTATCTCTTCTCTTCCTTCTCGTTATTATAGCAAAAAATTTTTATGAAATTTTTAAAAACATTTGGTCAGTTTCAAGCAATTTATGCTCGTTGAGAAAATAGAAGTCTGACAGGAATCTAAAGAAAACGAAGAAATTTAATCAACTATTTTTTGCAAAAAAGTTTTCTTTTTTTTTTTTTAAACTTCCTGTGATCTTGACTTAATAACGGATTTCATAAATTAGCGAAGTTGACAAAAAAGATAATAAATTGCTAACAAAATAGGATTCATTTAAAAATGAATTCTGAAATGGCTGATTCTCTTCAGTTTTGTAGTAAAACCTGCTATGAGAAAAAATAATAGAAGAATAAGATAAATGCTTTATTGCTAAAATCAGATAATTGACTTACAATATGAATCATGGCAGAACTAAAAAGAACTTGGAAAACTTTTCGATATAAACTAATATTGAGAATCAACAAATTATATACATCTCATATCTAATAATATTAAGATTATAATAATACTCTCTATAATAATTTATATGGAGAGTATTATAACGCCTAAAATGTAATACTTTTTAAAGATTTCAGGCAAGATATCGATTTAAAAAATTAGATTTTTCATATAAGTTTTGATATAATCCAATATACGAAAAGAGAGATATTTCAAAATATTGATTATTCAATTTTTCGAAATAAGTGATTTTGATTTCTATTCTTTTCCATAAAAGAAACAGACAAAAACTTAATATTATTTATATATAGGTTAAATTATTTTTTCGCGGAAATAAACTTTTACTCAATGAACGCGTTAAAATAGAATATAAAATTGCAAATGAAGAATAACGGCATACATTGAGCTACAATGATGACGCTAAATATGTTGGAAATACCAGTCATGCAAGAAGAAGTAGTCAAGAAATAAAGAAGACACGTAAGAAGAAAATTAAAATGAGTAAGCTATGCAAAGTATTTATATTTTACAAATACGAAGATTCTTCTTTTACAGCACATAGATAATCGACATAGTCACTCGAAGGTAAACTTCTTTTTATAATAGACATCTGTCTGATTTCCATGCGTCATATTTACGAGACGTTATGAATCAACAAAAAAAAAATGGAAGGCATATATATGGTATCCCACATTCGCATACTCTCTGTCAATATTAAATTTTCATTAAAAAAGAATCAACACACATTTTCCTTTATTAAAGATCTTATATAAAATATATTATATATTTTAATTATAATATTATAGATTTTTTAAATATATTATTTTTATAATACTTTATTTTCGATATTAAGCAGAGTAACATTAAACAGGCCTTAAATAAAAATTTAGTTGAAATAATTTGCTTGTAATAAAGAAAATAATAAAACAAATTAAGATAATTATATTTGCATGTTAAAAATGCAGTTCTTTAAACTTCTTTGATTTCTAATAACTCATAAGTTATAGCTAAAGTTTATTGACATGCTTGGGCATCTAAACATATTATATTCTTGGACTTTGTAGTTTAAATAAGTTCAAACATAGTTTAAATGCGATCTAGTGCGCGATATTTGCGGATGTTCTGTTTTCCATTTTCGTGAAACGATCAATAAACCGATCAGTCGATTGTAACCGCACACCGAAATTTAGGTCGATGTAACACGAGAATTTGGTATTTTTGTCACAAATCTCGCGTTATCACATACTTCGTCTAGGCTTTGACCCACGATTTATTCGCGGATTGAATGATGAAACGTGCATTGCATATCTCATTTTCTCTACTCCACCGCATTATTAAGAGACTTCTGGGGAAGAGGGACTTGGCCTTTTGATGCCTTGACCTTCCTTAGATAGCCGTGTGAGTAATAAATTTCGTTTCTAAGTTCTTGCAATGTTTCAAGCGAAGGAGGCAACTGTCAGTCTTGCAATTTTTTAACCTTTAAAGGGCAGATCAATTTCGTTAAGGGTCGGCAATACCTGTGTCAGGCACCTTGAATTACGGCTTCAGAGATGAGAGAATTCACACAAATAATTCTTGCCATTTATATATTCGCACGTATTATATACTTATTCGTTCCGAATTAAAGTAGTCTTATTAAATAATATTAATTTATATAAACATAAATTAAAATAGCAAATGTGCAAAAAGAATACAAAATACAATTTAAAAAAATAATATTTTGAATTAAAGCATTAATATTATATCTTATGAAATAATCTGGAATTGAAGTTAAAAATACAATAATTATTAATAGTTTAATAATCTCTCGTTTTCGAGTGTGTCCCGCTAGATGAAATAAAAAAATCTTATTCAATTCTTTTTTCAAAGTTTTTGCTCATGTTCAATCTTAATTGTAAAATTTGATCACATAAATCCTCTTGTGATATTCTCCTTTTTTACTTAATAATTCAAAATTTTAAGATAAAAACATTAATATAATTTTTTATTTTTAATCTTCAAAATGTGATTTAAAATATGCAAAAAGAGTTAAGAGACATTAGAGTTCTAAATATTGCTCCAGTCACTCACGTCAGTTCTGCAATTTCACTGACTCGCTGAAAGATTTAAAGTAACTCTTTGGCGACGAATGTTTGGAGAAAATGTGTGCCACTTTCTCAAGCATAGTAAATATCATGCAAGAAATTGTTTTTGTTCCGCGCCGACTCGGCAACGATTAGATAAGACCACTTCCGTTTTCTTGACGGTGCGTAGGAAACCGAGAGAGTGTTATTACGCATAGGGAAGATGTGTGTACGCGTGTGCCTTTACGCGTCAATTAAAGTCTAGAAAAATTTTACGCAACGAGCGATGATCATCGACGGGAGCTGTCAGGATACTATAATTAAACTTTTATGTAATGGCCACCTTTGAATCTCCGAGCAAGAGAGCCAATAAGAGTGGCGGGTTAACGCACCGAAAATATATGGCCTGAATCTTTTCAAGGATAACACTCTGTACTATAAATATATACATAGAATTTTCTTATGCGTCTTACATAGGCGATATTTTTCTAATTAAACAATACTTTTTATATTTTATTTTTAAATCGTAATGAATAATAAACATATTTTAAATTAAGGAGTCGTGTACTAAAAAGATTTAAATTGTCAGAAGAACTGAAGATTCTCTCATTACCTTCGTTAAAACATGACGTTCCCAATCGGAGTCAAATAGTGTCTTAAAGCTGTCTTGATGAGAATTTGATAAATCCGCATTTATCACTTCAAAACATCGAGAAATAAAATTAATAATAACGGAAGAGTATATCCGTGATGCAACTCATATTCCACAATAATGCCCTCTCTTTATCATTTTGTGCTTTCAAGATTTTCCACTATTATTATATTTAAGTTGCATTTTTACTAAGAAATTCAAGATTAATGTTTCCCACGGTCGTTAAAACAGCCGAGAATTGGTACCCGGTCTAAGATGCGAGAGCTTTTACATGATCACCCGGCGAGAAGAACAGCGGGAGACAGACTGAGCCTCTAGGCATGACATGATCGTTAATTGTAATGAGTCGCGTCATCGGTGGAACATAAATGGAACGGCGGTGAAACGTCTATTACGGGCCGATCGCGCGCGAATAGTCCCGAATCCCACTTGATGTCATCGCCAACACGCTGATATTCGATTAATCGATCTTGATCGGAACACACTATGACCTACTAAAAGAAACCAGTTACTTAAAAATGTGACTAGAAAGAGGACGGGATTTAAGGAACGTAAAACAGATTTTGTTAAGATTATTGTTTCTAATAATCCTCTTTTCTAATAATAAAGCTATATTGCTATTATTTGAATGTAAAAGAATAAGTGTATGTTTGCGTGTCAAGTGAAGCCGATAAAGAGGAAGGGGAAAACATTTAATCTCTGAATGTTTGAGATGCACGCTCATCTCGTTACGCCACAGGCCAAAAAAGACCATTCATACGTCTTGTCCGCAGCTTGTCATCGCGCAAATCATAGAGTAGATAACATAGCCAATTATACAGGATGAATATTAATTGCATACAAAAGACGCGTATGTATGCTTCATGTGATCTACAGCTGTAGGTGTGTGTGACGTAAAATGTTTTGTGCAAATACTTGCGTAGTATACTGCGGCTTTAAAATGCGCGGAGAACTAGTGTGATACGATAAAAAATAAAAAATACACCTATATTTTAATCATTACTACCCAACGATGCATTTATTGATTGTAAATGTGTAAATATATCAATAGAGAAAAAAATATTTTACGCTTGTCCAAAATCGTGTTATTTATACTCCATTGTCTAATTTTCGTAAGAATATTTTCGCTTGTTTATGAGTAAAATATGATTTGTACAAATTTATTATGCACAATTATAAATTATTCCATGCGTATATCTGCATACTCGCTTGCTAATATAACTATCTCCCGTTTATGGTTATTTTATGAACGCGCGTAAATTGAGAGTTATTCCACCTGCTGAGAGAATACTAATTAATTAACCGATGCTCATTATTTCACTCTCACTCTCAAACTTGTTCCATGTCCACCTGTTATATACATCCAGTAAGTATATAAAAGAAAATACTTGTTAATACATATTGTACAGATGTCATTTTCATATTAGTATGTAAAATATCTCTCCCTTAATACATTATAATAAAAAATCAAAATATAAAATCATCTAAAAAATAAATATAGTTTACGATTTAAAAAATTATCGTGGTTTTAAAAAATTTGAATTTATATAAATTTATTTAAAAAATACATATTTCGCAATTTAAAATATAAACTTTTGTAAGGTGTTACATTGTTTACATTGTTATAATTCAATCAAATTTTGTAACAGAAAAACGAGCAAATCTATGCAAACCAGCGTTGAGTTATTTGATTTTACGCATCTTGTGCATGGAAGAGAATCTTATTAAGGATGCATTCACTGCAACTTGCAATGCATATTAAACAATTACTCGGAAAATATATAACTACAATATGCATAGATTATAATTTTACAGAAATGAACTCTATCCGCAAAAGTGTTAGATATTTTAGAATCCAAAATCTTGCGATGATCAAAATACGATTATTGTGTGCTATTGTATTATCATTTTGTACGTTAAAATGATTTCCTAAGAATTGTCGCTTGGATACGTGCCAAGGCAATCCGAGGAATGCAAAATCAAGAAAAAGAGAAAGCTCAAAGGTAAATTGTCCATGAGTGAACAAAGAATTGCATGCATAATACGTATTTCCCTAACTGAGCCCGAAATAATCGAGTGAAAACGTCGTACATTTTTCGGTAAATATTCTCATTCAAAAATGCCCTCAATTAAAATTGCACGATGAGAGGTCATGCAGTTTTATAATAGTAGGTATAGCAAAATTAAAATCGTATATCAATCTGTCAAAATTGCTTCCCGATTAAATCAATTGCTCGAAAAAATGAATTAAGTCAAGCGATTTGAACATTTTGAGAAATACAATCTTTCTAACATTGCTTTCTTTTCCTTTTAGTTGAATTTTAAAATTGAGTTGTTTTCATATAAAACTCGGTACATGATATATATGTATGTTTTGTACAAATAAAAATTTCTAAAACAATTATTCGCAAAAATTTACTTTTACATTAATAGACATTTCAGCCAAATAATTTTTTATTTCACTTCTGTGTTCATCACAACAATAAGTTCCATGAATTTTTCATAGTTTCCATAAGTGTGAATTTTTTCCGGCATTTCTTCCATGTTTCTTTGACCAATTTTAAAAATTTTTTATATTTTTTTCTTACATTTACAACAATCCTATTTCTAAAAAATCAATATACAATCAATAAAAACGGATAACGAACAAATCCGAATTAACTTACTTAGCAAGACTCCCAAGCATTAAGAAAGATTTGATTTTGAATAGGAATCACCCTCTTAAAATTCCTAATAATCCACAGAAATAGATACAACAAAGAACGTTATATAAAAAGTACGGGATATCAGCGTATTCTCAGTCGCACCGACCTTGACGAGTTATTCTTGTCAAGGTCACAGAATTGCCTCTACGAAGCTCAGACAGACGCGTCTCGTTTCCTTTGTACAAAATACATAGCACCCTACACTAAGCCCCCTATCGAGGGTCCTCAAGGCCGCGTAGTCACCCCGATTTGGAACAAAATTCGTCCGCAAAAACGCGCTGTCTGGCCGATTGTCCATCAAGAAATACCTCTCATTATTCCGGAATTTGTCTTGTCATCAGAGTAAAGAAAGATTTTTTAAATCTTAACAGGTACAATGTTTGAAGCCATTTTCACATATCGTTTATTTGAATATGTTAAATATGTTTGATTAATATTGTTTATAAATTAAGATATTAGATTAATATACGGATCGCAATTATCATAAAGCTGAACGAATTTTCTTCCCCGAATATCTAATATATTCGTAAAAAAACATGCATATATTCATAAAGAAAATAAGTACAGAAATTAAATATAAATAATTACTGTGTGAACCTGACTCAAAATGCATTACATTGCATTGTAAAATGATATAATATGCAAGGAGACACATCGGCAATTTTTTCCACAAATTCTTAATAAGTCTTTTGTTCGCATAAACAGTATAAAATCGCAATAAAAAAGAAAATTCAATTGATTCGCAAATAATGCAATGATATTCGAGAATGAAACAATGCAGGGAACCAGTCTGCTTATCGCAAAACGCAGATGCAACTCACCGCAGAAACGGCCGAGATGCACCTGCTGCTTCTTTCTCCGTATTCGATCAGTTCTCAAAGGCACCATGAATTATTTAAAACCGTTGCGAGCAGGATACAAAGAATTTTCCTACGAATATTTCTCTTTACAAACGAAATACAGATTGTTACATGTGGCACATAATACCTTACTTTTTTGAAGGATGATTTCATTCTTCGAACAAATCAGCCAATTAAAATTTCTCTTGCTTTGTGAATTTTTCCATTAATGTTAATATATCAATTTAAATAAAGTATTTTTAAAATCTACATTTCCATCAATTTCTATAAAAAAAGAGAGTCAATATTAACGTCAGAAATATAAAAGCTCACCCTATTCATAAAGATATGCAAATTTTGTGTGAAATAAAAATGAAAAATTTAATTAAGACGTCTCAAACTATTATAATGATCTTATAATTGCATCATTATTTTGCCTATCGAAAAGTTGTACTGTGTGTCCACAGATATTCAAAATCTTCTTTCTACTTTCAAATGGAATTTGATATCGGTTATTAAAAATATGAGACTATCAATCGAGATAAAAATATAGCATGATAAATATAACATTTAATTTATCATGCTAATAATCATTAAACAAAGGAGCATTTAATATTATAGCTCCTACTGCTTCCATCATTTCCAATTATATTACATAAGGATATTAAATAATTAAAGTTATTGAAAAACATATTTTCTGACTTTGGAAAAAATAATAAAATAATATTAACAGGTTTTAGATAAATTACGCAAGCAACATCATTTCAAACAATAAATACAGTAAGAGCTGATTCGGTTGCCGATATCCTTTACACTGAATTATATAACGATATCCAGAAAGTGCAAGAAATTGCCGGCTCATTCCTGATCAAGCTTTTAATTATTCCTAAATTTAGCAAATGTTCCTTAAATCCTATTGGAAAATGTTAAAAAAAGAAATTCTTACATTATTCAAATCACGCGAAGATGGATCGCGTATTGTAAACGCATATCTGATTTAATATCGCGATAATAATTAATTCCTTTTTGAAATTTTACTGTAGCCTAGAGGATAAAAAGTATACTAAGCAGAAGATGATTTATCACGTTTGCCTATATATTAAACTCATTTAGTACGAGGAGAATTCACTTGCCAAATCGTATCTGACATTGCTGATTAATGATGTTCCAAATCGCATATCGCGCATTGATAACAAGCGATAACGGAGCACTTATCAACCGGAACATCATTGATCGGACCCATCGATTTAAAAAAAAAAAAAAAAAGTAGAATCACGTATTTTAATTATATATAAATCCAACAATAAACAGAAAAAAAGATGTTGCATATTTGCTAGTAAATTTTATCAATTTAATCGATTTGATGACAAAACTCTCTTTCTCTTCCTCTCGCATATGAAATTTATTTAAAAAAGTTAAAATATTTGTTGTCTTTTATGTACCTTTAATCATTAAACTGTTATTTACATTTTTGAAACAATTTTTTAAGATCCAGTCGTTTTCAATAATATACAATTCAAAAATTACGAAATCACAACATCTTTTCGTTGAAAAAACAAGCTAGCTCGAATAAAGATGTATGTATCATATGTCAAAACATTGATAAAAGCATGAAAATTTCGTAGATTGTTTTACTATTTCTTCTGAATATTTGTGCAAAACCTGAGCACAATTTTCTTAACGGTTTGGAAATTATTTAAGTTTAAAGTTAGTATCGATTCTTATGGAAAATCGCGTATTGTAGCACTTATTGATAAATTTGACAAGAAAAAAACATTGCCAACGAAATAAAAATTTTCACATATATTAAAAAAACTCTAATAAATATTTGGGCAAAACATGATTTAGATCCACTTACTTGTTTAAAGTTATTTACTAAAAATTGTAAACAAATATTCTCTCTCTCTCTCTCTCTCTGCAAATTACTCTTTTTTTTGTTTCTTGCAGTTGATTTCAGGGGGTATTTACGATCAAAAGTTTTTGTCATAAATTAAGAAAAATATTAATTACAACTATTTTCTGTTACGAAGATGTTAAAAACCATATTATTTTGTGATACTTTAATTTTTTTATAATCCGGATTTATTTATTTGATTTTTCAAACAGTATAAACGTAAGAAATATGTCTTTTTTTTTAATTTCAATAGTTTTTTTGCTACTATTATACAATCATAACATTCTTAAGATCGATTTAAGAATGCAAAATAATTCTGGGCATCTTGTGTTCAAAGAAAAATATTAGATAACTGTCGATATCATCCTGACGACGATCATAAAAATCAATCAGTCCGCAGAAATATTTTCGAGAATGTAAAGCGTCATAAAGCGTTTCGAGAACGGCATTATCTGCATCCGGAACGAAGAAAGTGCATCGAGGTGTCGTAAAGAGAGGACGCTTATTCGCTCGACGTCTGTTATGGGATTATTATTCCTATTTTGCGGTTAAGATTGCCCGAAGATGGATCTTTACGGTCGTCGCGCAAAAGTGGAACAATCGTTGCGGAAATCTTTGTATGTAGCGCCCCCCTGCTTCCTTTCCCGAGATCTCTACAGGGCTATCGCGAAAGTTACCGATGAGGGCAAATCCATTTCGGCATTGTCGGCTTGCGCTATTTCCGACGAAGAACGGGCGTAGAAATCTCACGTGGAGGTGAGATTGCGATTATCCCGAACAAATAAGGCGTTATATCTTCGGGAATATATCGAGCACAACCGACCTACGAGCCGGATAGTGCTCGAAATTGGAAAGCGAATCGGTGGCGATCAGCGATCAAGATCATCAATACGGGTTAACATGGCTGCGATTCTAGATAAGTGATGTTGAAAAATTATAGTTCTTGGTTACCAATGTATTTTTTTTATCCGCGTGTGCGCGCGATAATCTCTCTCGCGATATATTATCACTATCAGAATACATAATTCATTAATTTCTACGATCCATCGAAAGATGCCGATAAAACGTTTTTGAGGAAAGTATCTGCGATGAATCTTGTCAGTACATATTCTTCGAGAATATGGTATGTTCAACTGAAACATATACTGGGACTTCTATGGAACCACAACCTTATCTAATATTAATAGGAGAGAGCAAATCGTACGAATTCATCACGTTTTCAGATCCAGCATA
Source organism: Formica selysi (assembly GCA_009859135.1). Lineage (NCBI taxonomy): Eukaryota > Metazoa > Arthropoda > Insecta > Hymenoptera > Formicidae > Formica > Formica selysi. The sequence continues at coordinate 1,170,015 of CM020822.1, read as the reverse complement.
CATGACCAAGTCAATATAAAATGAAATTTGCTTGTTGATTCGGGAAGAATAATATCTTACAATCCAGTAAAAAAAATGACTGAAAGGTGCATGACTAAAAATGATACATATATTATTCGAAAATGGCATACAAAATTGTTAATTGGGAAAGATTTTTCGCATCGTACTTCGATTGTCGAAGATTTTGAACAATTCCGAACAGATGCGATCCTGAAAATACACTTTGATAATAAGTCCAAACTGAATGCACACGTGTTCCTGACATTTTCTCATATATCTATCAATTTCTTTCAAACGTAGACATTCAACACGCCTGGATTTAATATTTTAATAACTTTCCAATAATTTGAAAACAATTTTATTTAATTTTTAAATTTTATATTAAATTAATAACTTAAATTTTAATAACTTTTTGCGATAGGAATTAAATAATAATCGAAAGAAAACCGAAACTGTTCTTAATATTCACGCACCAGTACACATTTCGCCCTGATATACTTATGTCCTTAATCGTGATAACTGCATTTAAATGATATATATCTTTAAAGATATCGATAGTAAATTCTACTTACGATTTCTCTTTTTGGAAATATTAATTATGTGGTAGTTACAAGTTCTTCATGGCTTTTCTCTTTATCGTACAAAATAAGCGTTTAAAGTGCATCATGATTATAAAAAAAAAATATCGTGTTTGTTCATTGCGTGCGAGGGGAGGCACAAATATTAATTTTCCAGATATTAATTTAATTCTGACTGTATATCACCGATAAATTTATCGATGGTATGATCTACCATTCCCCTCGATCTTCCCATCGCGAGACAGCGCGCAAAAATACGCGAGCTCGTCGCGTCTCCCCAACAACCTGTTCCCCAGGTAGCGGCGACAACAGTGAAAGGAATGGAAACGATTACGCTGCACGCTCGTGCACGGGAGCGAGAACGGCCGGCGGTGACATCAACGGGTGCCACCTCGGTTAAGGCGTTAACCAGCCGGGGCCTGCCGGTCGCCGATAGAGATCTCTCTCTCTCTCTCTCTTTCTTTCTCTCTCTCTCTCTCTCTCTCTTCACCGACACCCGGCATGCAGTCTCCTACAGCCGGATCCTATGCACCGGACCGTGAAAAACAATTAAATGGAGCAGCGGCCGAATCGCGCGTTGCACTTTTGGTTTCCATTATACGCAACTGTGGATGAGAAATCCGCTGTAACTTATCTCGCTTGTAAAGCAAAAACGGCGAATAAATAAATAGTATGGAGACCCATTAACCTATTAAAACCCTAAGTAATCTTACAAGATTTCTTCGTGAAACTTTCGTTGTTCCCGAAGGAGCGCGATATGCGATCGAGAGACTCCAGATTTCTGTTAAAAATAGATTGCAGCAAGGATATTTGCAATTCTAAAAACGGGGAAGTTTGTAATTATAGGCACATAGAGGTAAATGCATGCCCGTTCATTTATATGTACACCGGTATAGCAATTATCGAAAAATTATATATTAATTTCCACCGATGTAGAATATGATAGTTTAATAGGGAGATTTCAAAAAGAGGCTAGGAAGAGAGAAGGGGCATATAATATAAACAACGCTCGCGGCTAAGCTTTCCCGAGCTAGATCGACTTCTAGTACTAGAGGTAACTCGACGAAGGATGTACGGTGACATATTTTCTACCTTTGGACGAGCATGGAGGCTATAATGGGATAATGGTCAGCTTTCCAACCGGAACCAATCCTACTCTCTAACGACCCTTTGTCGTCGTTTGTTACACAAGATTCGATAAATGAATGGGCAGAGAAAGAAAAGAAAGAGATGTGTAACTGGCTTAAGCATGTACATATGTGTCATATGTCAAAACATTGACAAAAGCATGAAAATTTCGTAGACTCTTCTATTATTTCTTCTAAATATCTGTGTAAAACCTGAGCATAATTCTTAACGGTTTGAAAATTATTTAAGTTTAAAATTAGTATTGATCCTTATGAAAAATCGCGTATTGTAGCATTTATCGGCAAATTTGACAAAGAAAAAACATTGCCACCGAAATAAAATTTTTTACATATATTAATAAAACTCTAATAAATATTTGTACAAAACTTGATTTAAATCCACTTACTCGTTTAAAAGTTATTTACTAAAAATTGTAGAAAAATATTATTGCTCTCTCTCTTTCTCTCTTTCTGCTTTTTCTCTCAAATTTCTCGTTTTTTTCTTGCAGTTGATTTCAGGGGGTATTCACGATCAAAAGTTTTTGTCATAAATTAGGAAAAATATTAATTACAACTATTTTCTTTTACGAAGACGTTAAAAACCATATTATTTTGTGATACTTTAATTCTTTTTATAATCCGGATTTATTTATTTGATTTTTCAAACAGTATAAACGTAAGAAATGTTTTTTATTAAATTTTAACAGTTTTTGCTATTATTGTACAGTCAAAAGCTCCTAAAGTTAAGAAGTCTGTAAATTATTCTCGTGAAAATATATACGGCCGTAACGAGTAATAACTGAAGTAAGTAACAGCTAAAGATTTAAAAAATGATATGGAAGCTAAATGAAGAGCAATAACATTTCAATTAAAATTGATAAAATTTTGCAATTCCCTCTCTTGCAACTTGTGTTCTATAAAATTATCAGAACTGTCAAAATATATATTTACAAAGCTTGTAAAATTTCTGATTGCAAGGATTGTTTCGCATAATGTTGTACAAGTAATTTAATTTTATGTAAATTAATTTATGTAAATTAAGTTATGTAAATTAATTAATTAACTTTTTAAACTAATCTCCGTATAAAAAAAAAGCTGAATATCTCAATAAATATTTCTTTTTTACATACATGTTTAAATTATACTTTAATATCTCATTTTACGTATAAATGCTAATAACAGACAAGTTAAAAAACAAAAAATAACTAGAAGAGGGTCAGGAAGATATAGACAATAAGCGTTACACCCGAATCGATCGTGGTTTCGTGCCGTCGATATCAACCATGCGCCATGTTATCACGATTACGCAATGAAGGAGACGCTACACCAAGAAAGAGAGTGTTATCATCTACTTCTATCGTTCTCTCCTATCAATTCGAAAAGTTATCTCCCCAGCACGCCCCAGCGAAGGAAACTCGATATGACAGGGAAAACAAGGGGACAGCACAATAGATGCGAGTCGAAACTTAGATAGATAGGGAAAGTTCGAAATAGTTGCCTGAAAAGCTATCGCGCCGACGATTGACGTGAGGAAGATGATACTGAAGATATATACAGAATGATTCGCAATTAATATATGGAAGGATAGATACCTCGATTTAAAAATGTTTTGGCTGTACAATAGTAGCAAAAAACTGTCAAAATTTAAAAAAATATTTCTTATGTTTATATTCTTTGAAAAATCAAATAAATAAATCCGGATTATAAAAAGAATTAAAGTATCACAAAATAATATGGTTTTTAACGTCTTCGTAAAAGAAAATATTTTCCTTAATTTATGACAAAAACTTTGGATCGTGAATATCCCCTGAAATCAACTGCAAGAAACAAAAAAACCCGAGTAATTTGTAGAAAGGGGGGGGGGGGGGGGAGAATATTTCTCTACAATTTTTAGTAAATAACTTTTTAACAAATAAGTGGATCTAAATCAAGTTTTGTACAAATATTTATTAGTTTATTTAATATATGTGAAAATTTTTATTTCGTTGGCAATGTTTTTTCCTTGTCAAATTTGTCAACAAGTGCTACAATATGCGATTTTCCATGAGAATCAATAACTAACTTTAAACTTAAATAATTTCCAAACCGTTAAGAGAATTGTGCTCTAGTTTTGCACAGATACTCAGAAAAATAGTAAAACAGTCTACGAAATTTTCATGCTTTTGTCAATGTTTTGACACATACATCCTTAAATTTGAGTCGGCAGTCGTTATGGAAAACAATCGAGACATCGATCAATAGCCTAATGTTATCTCTTTTTAGTGTTTTGTTTCAAAGTATCGTATAAAGTTCAGCACTATTCTGCTTTTGTCATACATGGGTAGAAAACCAGATATCAAGATGCGATAATGAAACCAAGGGAATATAAGGCAGATGAGGTAATGTAGGAAACTGGAGTTCGCTTCAGTTATCTGGGAAATACGACCGTCAATGCGGCGCAGATGAGAGAATGGAGTTATCGCTCGCGTCCGTCTGCGTACAACAGACACACGAATTCTATCAAGCACCATATATCACGGCCTTGTAAGCGAATGTGCAAGCGTGCGTGCAAACGTGCATACATGCGGTCTGCACTGAACTATGACGCAAAGTGAGCAGCAACGATTGCGATAACGAAATTTATGCGGATTAATCCTGTGCGTTATTTAAAATAGAATGGAACAAGCGTGTAAAGTAAAAGTGAAAAAATCTCTCTCTCTCTCTCTTTAATTTTAATTTATTGAATTTACTAATCCATTTTATTAAATTTATTTTATATCAAAATCCGAGATATTGCAAGACGAATTGGTACTATTCAATATAGTCTATCATGACTTTTTAATAAAAACTAAGACATGCTATATACTAATTTGATTTGCAAAACGATATGGAATATATTACAAATGTTTTGATGTTTTTCTTCAAGAGAGAAATATATATATATATATATATATATATATATATATATATGTTTCACATATGTTTCACTTTCGTATTATACTTGAAAGCATACCTGATACTTTGTGCTTGAACAAAATAGTATCACTTTTCTAGGCTCAAGAAACGTAATAGGTATCGCTGTGACTATTCCGACAACGATAAATCGCGTTAGTATCGGACGACGTGAAAGCGACTTTACGTTGAAATCGGCGCGGTGGTTTCTCTGACAAAAAGTGAAAACGCGCGAATCGGAGTCGACAACCTCCGCACGAAATATAAAGCAAGGAGCAACAAAGTTGAAACGGCCATCGACCGGTTAATCTCACCGGTAATTGACGGCATCTCTCGCGCCGGTGTCTCTTAGATCGGCGATCATGAGGAAACGTTTCAACATTCGCGAGATGTGGTAGCGGGACCATTCATGCGTATCGATGTCGCACGACGATAAGACCTATAACTTGTTATCGACATTGTTTCGATGAGAACTTACAACTTAAACATTTAGCACTTTAATCCTGTTTATTCATATGAATCCTGTTAAAAACTTTTATTTAGCAATAATTAACATAATATTCTAATGTTATAAATATATGAATTAAGATAAAGATTAAATTAAGATTGAAGATTACTAAAGATTAGAGGCACTTATTAAATACTCTAATCCTCCTTTCATGTAATATACGTAAAGCTTAATATATATGTATATTAAAAAAATATATTAATATACGCACATTTATTAGTAAGAATATATCAATGAATAGTGCTAGTTTGTTTTGCAATGTGAGTTTCTTAATTACATTTTTAATTTTAATTTTTAGCGATGTTCTTCTAACTAATATAATTGCTATATTCATTAGATATTATTGAAAAAAAAATTATCGTGACGTAAAAGTATATATCAAATAAATCCGATTCCTGTAGAAACATCTCGAGATACGTTCGCGAAATTATCGTGGCGATCGACGCGATCTCATCGATGATGAAAACGCCGTACGAGTGCCGGCAGCCTCATCATAGAGCGAGGTGTCATTTCGAGTTCTCGTGTTCGTCATCCGGCCGGAAACCGGTTCCGACCGGCTGTCCACTCGAAGTTCATTGATTCCCGATGATACGAGAAGGCTTCCTGCCTTGCCGGAGCTATAAAAGATCGCGCCTTCGTTCAAGCCTTTTACAGCATTTAAATTTCACCTCGTTGTCTAATGAGTTGCCGCGAATTAAGGATGGTTTGGCTGTACAATAGTAGCAAAAAACTGTCAAAATTTAAAAAAAACGAACATATTTCTTACGTTTATACTGTTTGAAAAATCAAATAAATTCGGATTATAAAAAGAATTAAAGTATCACCAAATAATGGTTTTTAACGTCTTCGTAAATGAAAATAATTGTAATTACTATTTTTCCTAATTTATGACAAAAACTTTTGATCATGAATACCTCCTGAAATCAACTGCAAGAAATAAAAAAAAACGAGTAATTTGCAGAAAGAGAGAGAGAGAGAAAGATAATATTTTTCTACAATTTTTAGCAAATATTTTTTAAACGAGTAAGTGGATCTAAATCAAGTTCTGCACAAATATTTATTAGAGTTTTCTTAATATACATATATGAAAATTTTTTTTTTCAATGTTTTTTCCTTGTCAAATTTATGAATAAGTGCTACAATACACGATTTTCCATAAGAATCAATACTAACTTTAAATTTAAATAATTTTCAAATTTAAGAAAATTGTGCAGGTTTTGCACAGATACTCGGAAGAAATAGTAAAATAGTCTACGAAATTTTCATGTTTTTGTCAATGTTTTATCATATGGCATATTCTTAAAGAAAAGGCACATTCGCGAATTTACTCTCATCCACAGATTGGCGCTAATTGAAGTCGAACGTTGGAAGAATCTTTGCGCGGAAAATAGTTGTGCAATCGAGGCAAGACGGAGAGTACTTATATACTAATACTATATTGCTGGGCATTTACCACACCGTCGCTACGATCTGGAAACCAGTTGGTCTGGCACGTTTTGTACCGATCAAAACAAAAACTAGATCACGGATCGTCGTCCGTTGAATCACATATGTAGAACAGGATAATAACTTTTATCTAATAAAAATATAAAATAGATATCTTATTATGTAATTATAAGATGTATATATGTACATACCGTTTTAAATATATAATTTTTTGAAAAATACTTTTTTTAGTTTTAAAATTTCCTTTAATATTTCCAGCATACTGAAAAATTTATTATCATAATTGCATTTTATATACAGGGTGCGGCATTTATAGTGACGCATATTTTTCGGAAACGAAGTGAAATATCAAAAAATGTTTCAGACAAAAGTTGCATGGTTTCGAGGGGGCCATATGATAAAAATATGGATTTGACCTTAAGCGGTCTTTTCAAGGTGAGGTCAATGTGGTCGATGTTTTCTTAAATGGAACTCCCCATTTTTTATTACATATTCTTATAGCTTATCCCGAGAGCTTTCCAAAACACTATAATAAAGTATTTTTTTATTAAGTACTTTTTAAGTTATTTTATATTTTATTCTGACATATTTTTATATAAAAAATAAAATATCTCGTAAAATATTCAGTTTTTGATAATCTTACTGTAATACTTTCATGTACAGAATAATGAGATAAATCAATTAGTGTAAAGAAAAAAACAAATAATTGTTTAAAAAAATACATAGTAAATAATTACATACTTTTTCTTAAAAACAATTATTTTTTTTATACTAATTAATTTGTCCCATTATTCTGAACATAAAAGTATTACGGTAAGATTATCGAAAACTAAATATTTTACGAGATATTTTATTTTTTATATCAAAATATGTCAGATTAAAATATAAAATAACTCAAAAAGTACTTAATAAAAAAATACTTTATTATAGTGTTTTGGAAAGCTCTCGGGATAAGCTATAAGAATATGTAATAAAAAATTGGGAGTTCCATTTAAGAAAACATCGACCACATTGACCTCACCTTGAAAAGACCACTTAAGGTCAAATCCATATTTTTATCATGTGGCCCCTTCGAAACCATGCAACTTTTGTCTGAAACATTTTTTGATATCTCACTTCGTTTCCGAAAAATATGCCCGCGTCACTATAAATGCCGCACCCTGTATATAAAAAAAAGAAGATAAATGTAATCTCTATACAATATAAAATTTACTTATTAACATTAAACATATGTCCACAGAGATGACTTTTCTTAATCTTTCTCTCTTCATAGAGCTTTGTAAAATTAACTAAACTTGTGAAATCTTTCGTATTTACGATAAAAAAATGCATTAATTAGTTTTGCAGTCCGTTAATTACTGCAGATATAAAAAAGTTTCTATCAAATGTATGCATCCTGGTTAATAACCAGTATCAGATATCAGTTGGTACACTTGACAGAACGTTCGTAATCTGTCACAGCGACCGGCAGTTCAGAAATTCTGTATCAAGGTATCGCGTAGACAGCGACAGCAAGAGTTCGGATTGATAAAACCTCAACCGAGAATTCGCGTTCGCATTGTTCCGTCACAAAGAAGTATCTCGTTGAGATTGACAGATATAATAGAATAGAATGACAGGGTGTCTATTCAAATTTTGTAAAAAGATCCTCTGAAAATTCCCTGATTTTTCAGGTATGTTCGTTCAAAATTACAGATAAAAAGAATATTTTAAAGATTTTTTTATCCAATTCCCAAAAATAAATTTTTTTATTGTACGCGTTTTCTAATGATTTTCACTCATACGAAGGAAAAACGCAAATCCATTAAGTTTCAAATGCTAAATTTACAAATGTACTGAAAAAAAACTAAATAGCTTTTGTTAAAACAAAAAAATGTTTAACTTGTATAACATTTTCATTTTTTATCACTAAAAATAAAAAAACTGAAAGTAAAGAATATGGGTATATTCAATATTTTATTAAGATATTAAATATATAAATAAAAAAAAATATATATATATATATATATATATATATATATATATATATATATATATATAATTATAAATATATTTTAAACATATACATAATTCACAACTTGGCTTATCGGTGGATTGTAGAATGCTTACAGTATAAAAGCAAGATTATTAAAGAGCGATTTTTTTTTTGAGTTCCTTAAGTCCCAATAAAATTCCATGAGAATTCTCTGTTTTCTCCAGGTTTTCCCAAAAATTCCCTGAGAATTCCAAGTTTTCCATGTTTTTCCAGGGAGTAGACACCCTGAATAAAAAATAATTTAAGACGAACGTCAGCATTCCTATGCACGTCGTCTAGCAAAGAAAATATCGAGACTGTTGAACCAAGCCCGTTTATATTTCACACTTGACACCAAGAGACGAGTTTTAGAATCGGGGAGGAGGTACTATCTGTAACGAAAAAGCTTTGAAGTCGAAGCGAAGTAAATACGTTCGTTCGCAATTACATATTGTTGTTTGGGTGATAAGTAATTGTAATGGATATGAAATAAAACAGATATATTTAATGTAAGACTTCCTAATATTCGTACAGCGTGACTCGACAGAGCGAATACAGTCATTAAGCAAACAAAAAAAAAATAAAATTGGTACACTATCTAAGTACTTTTAGCGCCCGTTCCAGCGCCATCTATCACGCATTTGAGATCTACACATATGTCTCAACACATATATGTGGATTGCGTCTGCGAAGAGACCGACCACCCACACGAGCGAACGGAAGCCAAGAGATCGCGGTACAGCCTTTATATATATCACCCCATACTTGAAAAAAAAAATTATAGGACAACAAGGGATCTACTTACACCAGTAGACAACCTTTGTAATATACTAATGATGAGACCGCAATTAATAATTGGAACCGCAAATTTTGAAGCTAGACTCTTATAATTAATGCATCTCATTACATTATCTATCACATTTGTTATTTATATATATTTAGTAATTAGAAGTAATTAGTACGGATAAAATAATATTAATGTCACATGGTACATTCATAATATACATGTTACTTATAATTCTAAATTTTAAATGCATATTATCTGCTAATGAAATTTTTATATTGTAAGAATATTTATCTCTCTCTCTCTCTCTCTCCCCCCCACCCCTTTCTCTTTTTATTAATACTTCAATATTTACGTTGAACATTATTACAAATGCAATATATAGTGCATTAATAATGTATTTGTAAATATTTAAAAAAATGAGCTCTTATTATAATTCTCTCAATTTTTATTATAAAACTTAAAGTGCTAAGTCCATCAAAAAGAGTCTCATAAGCAGCAGACATTATATAATGTAGTCATTTTTAATATAATAAAAATTAACAAAATTATAATTCTTAGAATCTGTATGAGTTCTTATGTAAAAAATCAAGCGCAAAAATATAGTCGCCTGCAAAAAATACGCACGCGGAAGCGACGTGATTCCGACGGGGGTTTGTTTGATATCACGCGCGACCACGTGGTAAAATTCGACAAAGAGTGACCATGCGTCGCGACGCGCCCATAAATGGCGCGGACGATGGTCCATGGTCGTAACCAACCCCACCACGGTGTGCAATGGTAGAGACCAACGAGGCTTCTCCAAAAATAGGACGACGACGACGATGACGTCTCGACGTCGTCTACGTCGACGAGAAGGAGACCGACGATAGTCTCGACGTCGCGGCGTTCGTCTCGTGGTGTAAAACGCATTACGACGTATTACGCATTATAATCAATCTTCAAAATGTAATAATTTTACAGTGGACAAGCGTTTTCGTCGCAGTGGTTGATCTGAAACCCTCGCGTAAATTAGCATAGTGCAAGACATATTAAAGAGAGACTTCTAAGGTAATGCGTTCACTCTTGTCGATTCCTATCGAATCTATTCAAAATTAATTAATAATCGAACGTTATTGTCATTTTTAGTAAAGTTGAATTTTAAATATTAACTCGTAGAGAAAGAGACAGAATTGTCACTTTTAAAAGACTTTTTACTTCCACAAAATGTACGATTTTACTTCTAAGGGAATCCGTTCTGTTAACAGTTTTTATCTGAGAAAAATAAAGAGTAAAACTGACACAAAAATTTAATTTTTCTTTATCTTCTCTGTTTTTCTTTTTGGTTAATAAAAAATATCTCTGTATTGGTAGTACTGTGTTTCTTTTTTTATACCTTTCGTTTCTAAAATTCGTACCTATTCGTTGCTGTTACTTCTTCCATACCGTTGCGAGAGCATCGTATCTAAAGATTCGAGTGCATACAAACACATAAATCAATTTGCGAATTAATCTATGAGTACACCTACGAAAATTCACGCTGCGGTCGATATCAAAGGTGTTCGCGCCTACGCACGCCGAGCCGATTACGCTTTTACAAAAATCGACACAGTTAACGCTAATGCATGTGGCGCACGAGATTGGAGGCAAGCCTATTTATAATCCAGGCACACATCGTCCAAGACACACGGCAATGCCAGAAATAACAAATCTGAAGTCGTAGGTCACGCGAATAGGACGAATAAGGAGATGACGCCTACTATAATAGTCATTAGCCGATGTATTCAATTCAGATATGCAATATGTGCTATAGAATAAGCTTAGCTAATTATTAAAATTGACCATAATTTTTTTCATCATTTTTCAATTAATTTTTGATTAAATGAGACAATAGCAATCAAGATATACATATATAAATTTTCTAATATCCAAATCGCTTTGTATATTTTTAGTGCGATTAAAAATAGCGAAATCTGTTTCTCTCCGAACGTTCCATAATTGGTAACAATTGATAGCGACAGGCTATTTTTTATTATTTTATAAAATCTTCAATTATAAGATTCCTTGTATATAAAATAAAAGGCGATCTTAATGTAAGTGAAAATTGAATAATATTTGCAGTGATCCAATTCGATGAAACAATTTCCGAACAATTTGCTGATTAATCAAAGCGACAATTCAGAGAAGAGATTGAATATAATCGATTCGTGTGGGAAGAGACGGCAGTGTTTATGCCTGCACTGAAAAATACAGCACCGGAAGAGGTTGGGCGGCCAAGAAAGTTCCTGCTGTCCAGTCGGGCAATTGTGATGTCGACCAATTAAGCCACGGCCCACGCCCAATTTTTCTTTTTCGCACTGCTCGCGAGCCCTCTTCCGCATTGATAACATCTTCGTCATCTTCCCACCCCCGAATCATGCGTCGCAACTTCACTGCCGGTATTTGACATATATGTATGTATATATGTATATACATGCATTGTGAAAGCATAGCAAAATAGAAATTTTAGATAGACTATGATTTGACACATGGTATCCAGAACTCGATTCAACATGGTCTCGTTTGTTAAGGATGTATGTGTCATATGTCAAAACATTGACGAAAGCATGAATATTTCGTAAACTATTCTGCTATTTCTTCTGAGTATATATGCAAAACCTGAGCACAATTCTCTTAACGGTTTGGAAATCATTTAAGTTTAAAGTTAGTATTGATTCTTATGGAAAATCGCGTATTGTTGAATTTATTGACCGATTTGATAAGGTAAAAACATTGCCAACAAAATAAACATTTTCACATATTTTAAGAAAACTCTAATAAATATTTGTGCAAAACTTGATTTAGATCCGCTTACTCGTTTAAAAGTTATTTACTGAAAATTGTAGAAAAATATTATCTCTCTCTCTCTCTCTCTCTCTCTCTTTCTGCAAATTATTCCTTTTTTTTTTGTTTCTTGCAGTTGATTTCAGGGGGTATTCACGATCAAAAGTTTTTGTCATAAATTAGGGAAAATATTAATTACAACTATTTTCTTTTACGAGAACGTTAAAAACCATATTATTTTGTGATACTTTAATTCTTTTTATAATCCGGATTTATTTATTTAATTTTGCAAATAGTATAAAGGTAAAAAATGTTTATTTTTAAATTTTGTCAGTTTTTTGCTACTATTGTATAGCCAAAACATCCTTAAGTCATGTGTTAAAGAAAAAATTCATCAACCGAATCCATCTCAAAGATCAATCACAAGTTGCACGTTATCAAGAACTATTTATTTTCCAATAATATTTTTATCCGATTTTTTTCTGAGAATATGGATTATGCAAAGTGTCCCGAAAAAATTATTATCTTCTTAATAAAAAATTCTTTAATAAATTTATAACCAATTTTTTCTCTCATTTAATGTTTTCACTTATTTCTCGACGTTTACATCTGTGATAAATATTGATCTAAAGATAATTATATGAAGAATTTCGCTACTCGCGTGTATGTTTAAAATTCTCTCGCGTTCGCCCGACGTATCTTTCGCGAACGACAATCGTCTCGGATCTCATCCGTCATGTAATTACACCGACATTATCTATTAGCCACGGTTGTTAAACCTGCGACAATGATTCTTCTTTTCCAATCGCATGGCTCGCCTAGCGTAACCAACAAGATATCGAATGCTACAAGATTATACATCGCGTGGTTCGCTGTTCGGTTCCTCATATGGAAATATCAATGTTAATTATACATTTTTGTACATCCAGCAAATAATTGATCAATTGTACTTGAGAAACTACCGGCTCGACAAAAAATATTTACATAAAAGTTTAATAGCTCCTTAAAAGGAGAGAGGAAGAAAGAGATTCAAAATTATTTTATTTAACGAGCAGGAAAAAATGGAATAAAAATTCTGATATCGTGTATACATTGTACTAAAATTAACTTTGTGCCTTACATCAGCGACTCTCTATACAAACGCCAATTTAATATCAAAAGCGTACTCTATGGCACGTATTAAACAGCCGTTACGCAAAACATAAAAAAGTTTCAGTGCCGCTACTTTTTTTCGTTCCATTTTTACGCTGCTGCGAAACCAGTTTCGTTTATCAGAGATGCAGACTTACCACATGGCCTGAACGGACACCGGCTTAAAGATGTGTTGACGGCCGCAAACACTGACCTTGAAACCCCTGCAAAATAAGAAATCCGGAAGTGAAATCGCCATGATCTTTAGGAACCACAATGTACTGAATAATGGTTATCCTTATATAAAGTATCATCCTATTTTATCAATGAGACAGACAATAATTCTTTGTTTTATAAGATTATTTCATTAATTACCTAATTCGCAAAGAGTAAAATAACTTACAATTGAATAAAAAGTAGGACAATATAAGAATAAAATAAGATAAATGACAAATAAAGAAATATTTTTTTTACTTCTTTCCTCAAAACTTGGAATTTTAAAGATATGCGTCATATAAATCACATATATATGACACTTGATTTGAGTTTTGTAAGAAATCTCATACTAGTTGCTTCCTTGACATTTTCAATTGTCATTGCGTCTATAGTTGTTTTTAAATGTCAAATTACACTGTCCAACACTAAATTTGCCTTAAGTTCTATCAAGCCATTCTAGATTTTTTTAGCGTCGATTACGAATTTGGCCGTAAAAATGGCGTATCACGTCAAGTTTTTGAGAAAACCTCAGTCAAAGTTGCTAAAATAAGCGTTTTTCATACTTTTGCGTGAGTTATATCTTTCAATGGGGACGTGCTCCAGAAAGCAACGACAGCTCAAATGAAGCCCAAGATATATACTTTATGATAAAAATACCGGAAGTCCCAGGCAGAAAAGGTTTTCCTGAAAAAAAGTGGTAGAATCATAAGAAACATCTATCGCAGTGTCCCCAGTCATACGTCTCCTATTGTTTGTTACTAAAATTTAAAAAAAAAATCATTCTGATCATGAAAGTTGGCATGTATACGTTTTCCTGGTCACTTATTACGAATCACATGTTAAAATTTCAAAATTTAAAATGGAGGATCCAAAATGACGGATCAAATTTTTGGAAAAGCATTCAAATCATGGAAGTGAGTATTTGTAGGTTTTTATGATCGCTATCACTTAAGAACAAAATTAGAGTAGTTTTTGGCACTAGTATTTTAATAACGGATAATTGGAGACGTATGACTGAGGGACACTGCGATAAATGATGTTTTTATGTTTACATATTTTCTCAGGAAAATCTTTTCTGCCTGAGACTTCTGGCATTTTTATCATAAAATATAAGTCTTGAGCTTCATTTGAGCTGTCATGCTTTCTAAAGCACGTCCACGTCAAAGATATAACTCATGTAAAAGTATCAAAACATCTACTTTAGCAGCATTGACTGAGGTCTTCTCAAAAATTTGACGCGATATGCTATCTGTACGGCCAGATTCATAGTCAGCGCTAAAAAAATCTAGCAGAGATAATTTGATAGAACTTAAGGCAAGAAAAAAAAGGTTTCATTTTGTCGACCAGTGTTATTAGTGGCACGAAAAGTGACTTTGGCATTATTTACTTTTACTAGAGTTTTTCTAAAAATGCTTATATATATAAACTAACTTTCTTTCAAAGTTGCTTCTATTATGAATTCCCGTTTTCTCAATGTAGTTTTATCAGTTTTAAATAAGGGCAATTTAAAACATTTTTCTTGGTTCAACATTGAACAGATTATCTGATGGGCGGTCAAAGTGGCGATTTCGCCGTTAGGATCGAGCGATCGTCGCTTCAAAACTGCAACGGTAATACAATTCTCTCGCGATTACGACATGGAAAGAGGGAGCGTGGGGGGAGGAACGTATTCAACGCATAACCATTAATTATGTATTATGTAAATGAGATCGCGCCGCGCGAGCATCGCAATTCGTAAATCGATGCTGACAAGATTTCTGAGAAATCATTGTCGATTCCACTATCATCTTTTCCAGAAAGAAAACGGTACTCGCGTTTGTCATCGTCACATGTTATACGGGATCTCTTTGAAGTATATTATCGTTCATATATATAAATATTATAAAGACAAAATTACATTTTATTTAATGTCGGGCACAATATTAACACGTCCATAGTTTTTGACTTGCAGACGATCAAAAATTAATTTTCAAAAATTAATTAATCAAAAATTAAATAATTATTTGAAATACTCGTTAAAAAATTTAATTACTAAAAATTGAATTTTTACAATATAGTTATATATATTATTTTATAATAAAAACTATATATATTATATTTGAATAGATGCACAATATATTGTATCTAAATATACGTGTAAAGTATAATAACACGATTAATTCAACACACAAATATGATTTGTAAAGATTTGTCATTTTAGCATTTTATTATAAAACTTTCAATCTAATAAATCGGTCACATTTGTTTTCCATAATTCAAACATATATATTTGATTTTTTTGAAGTTGTTTGTGCACTGCGAAAACAGTTAGCCGCGCAGTAAGGCGTGATACCAAAATTTGCGCTTTACGCAACCAAACTGCTCGCGATAAATTGCAGTTATGTAAGCGATCAAATAAAAGAAGAAGAATTATATCAATCATCGCCGTGAGCGTTAAACGCGCAGTCGCGAACAGTTAACGCAAAAATGCCTCGCGGTTCGGAATTTCAGTACGTTGCACACAACAGCATCGAAGATTCACGCACAGATCTCTTACCCTCTCGAGGAGGTATAAAAGGAACGGAAAAAATACAATCCACCTCCCCCCGAAATTATCCGGCTCGCACCGTTATCATGCGGATCGTAAAGCGAACGCCCTCCTTCCTCTGCTTTCGGATCGTAATTCGCCTCTCTCGTCGATTACAGTTACCCTCTACGAACATTCCAACAGACGAATTTTATGGCCGGTTTTCTGCTTCCTCGAGATTGCATCGCTCGAAAAATTGAACCACATGGTGTAAACGAAAGAAAAAAAAATTTCTCGAGAGCTTAGCTGAGATTTCGATACAGCAGCATTATATCGTTCTACAACACTTTCGTAATAACATCATGATTCAACATTTCCCGACTTATAAGTTATTACAGGGTGTCTATTTAAATCTTGTAAAAAATTCCCTAAAAATTCCCTGATCATTCAGGTATTTTTATTCAAAATTCCAGGTAAAAAAAATATTTTAAAGATTTTTTAGTGCAATTTCTTAAAATAAGTTTTTTTATCGTACGCGTTTTCTAATGTTTTTCATTCATACGAAGGAAAAATACAAAGCCATTTAAGTTTCAAGTGCTAGATTTACAAATGTACTGAAAAAAACTGAATAGCTTTTATTAAGATAAAAATTTTTAATTTGTATAACGTTTTTATTTTTTATTATTAAAAATTAAAATAAAGAAAATGTACTGCATATTCAATATTTTGTTAAGACATTGAATATATATATAAACAGAAATATTTCTGTATATATATATTTATAATATATTTTAAACACATAATTCACAACTTGGCTTATCGGCGGATTGCCTACTGCTTATAGTATAAGAGTAAAATTATTAAAGAGAGAATTTTTTTTTTAAATTCCTTGGGTCCCAATAAAATTCCATGAGAATTCCCTGATTTTTCCAGGTACAAAAATATTTTCTGAGAATTCCCAGTTTTCCATGTTTTTCCAGGAAGTAGACACCCTGTATTATGTAAAGAAATTTCTTGATATTGGAAAAGCCTACTTAGATTTTACGTAAGATATATGTGTAATAAGACTTTAAAATTAAAATATCAATCCTTAGAAATATCATAGATGAATGTGATTATCCTTATCTGAATTTTATGTTGAAAAATGAAACTGAAAGAAAAACAATTTTATATATTGAGTCATGATTACATTGCGTGATGTTAATAAACTTTGAAAAAATAGAATGCATCATGACGGTTTAATTTGTTTGATTGATGACCAAAACACTGAGTCAGCTGATCTGATTTTACTATAATGCCGCGTGGATTCCGAGATTAAATTTATAAAAATCTACTTAAATTGTGCGTTACGGAAAATGAATGCAAGCTTTCGCAATCATTCGTTACTTCGTCTAATTTGCTCTCCGACACATGTAATTTACCGAATGCAGTCGGTTGCGCTTTATGCGTATATCAATAAGACACTATCATGAGGCCGGTGAACCGTGGCCGTTACGGCATTGAACATGTTAACTAACAGGTCAACTAAATTTTCTTTATCTATACTTTATTATATGTAGTTATAAGACAGTAGCCTAGAAAGAGACAGCAAGTGGCTGGCTCGAGATTAAGTAAGTCAAGACTGTTGTGCTGCAATCGGCGGCAGTAGCGGTTCAAATCGACCGATCGAGAAAGCGAGCGACGACGGAATCCGCGCGACTCTAATGCGCGGAAAAGAACTCTAACGAGTTCTCGCGACAGCCGTATCGAGAGGAGGAGAGACGGAGAAAGGAGAGGCGGATGAAGAACCGTAGACGAAGAAGAGAGATGATCGTCCGCGCCTCGAGGGTCATCGACATCGTAGGAACGCGAGCTGACCGACGTTCGCGCTCATTTTCTTTTCCTGTACCCGGAGGATCCTTTTCTTTCTCCTTTTCCCTTCGCCACGCATATCTCGGCCTGTCCGTCTGTCCATCCATCCCTTCATCATTAATTTCGCGAGAATCGTTCGTCCGAGAGCGGACGCCAGCCGCAGCGAGCGTCGCCCAGTCAATGTGCTTTCGCGTGAGTGGACTTTTCGCGCCCGCGACGATCGGGAAAAGCCACGGACAAAGTGTCGACCCGGTCTCTCCTCTAATCGCGCGAAAAACTGCAAGCTCCGAGACCGTCCAGACGCGATAGAGATCGTTTTGTTGGTATTAATGTCGCCGTTGATACGAAAATTCTACGGTCGTTAACCCTTTCACTGCGACATTCCGATATATCGGCGTCTCGACTGTTGTTTCAGATTATAAAACTGTTATCTCTGAGCTCTTATATGACAGATAGCTATCAATAAATACAGAGATCATGTATTATGTCTACAAGAAACAATAATAATGTAAACAATCGTATTTTATGTAATTGTATCTCTACACAGATTAGCAATTTTCGCAGCCCAGCATTTTAAGCAACGCTCTCTTTAGTGCTCAAAATTTTCTTAATATAAGAGAATTATTTCAAGAAATAATTGAAAAAATTATATTAAAAATATGATATTTTCTCACATTTTTTTTGCCAAATTCCTAATTATCCAAATAAGTATAAATGCACAATTATATTATTTTAATTATTTTAAATCTCATTGTTCGTTGATAAAAAAGTATATCTTTAACACACATTCTCTCTGTATATATTATAGCAGATTGATTGATTAAGTCAATTTATCAGTATAACCTTTCTATCGTTGATATTATCTCGAGTAATATCTGTATTTAAAAAAAAAAAAAAAATATATATATATATATATATATATATATATATATATGTATATTATAAATACGGAAATATATTTTCTTACAGTTACAGTTTTTCACAATTAATTTGAGGTCAATTTTAATTAACATCAAGCTTTATACTTTACTTTCTAATGCTATGTTACATTTATAACAAGATTACCCCTCTTTTTGAAGATGTGTGTATGTGTGATTCACACATTGTGATATTGCATTGTGGTAGATGCAGTACACAATCACGCTGAATTGTACAGTTTGACTTCGCGTCTCGATTTCGCAAGTTATGTCGCGACCTTCCATCGTATAACCTTGGTACTCACCTGTCAAGTGCCTTGCTCCCCAACACGCGTGTTGCCTTACGGTAATGCGCTCCATTTCCCTACGCCCGAGAGAACGGTGGCGACCTTCGCTCTTAATCTTTACGAAGAAGGTGTTATATATTATGTCGATAAGTTGGAATAAAAACGCGCAATTGATTATACGAGAGAAAGAGAAAGAGATTTTACAATGTAAATTTACAAAAAAATATAAATTTTTGCTCTTCTATCTAAATCGTATTAAAATTCCAAAAGAATAATAACTTTTCTAACAACTTTGGAGTTATACAGACGGTATATATGTAAGCCAGAATACATAAATTGTGTATAATTATATATACTTCGAGATATCGTTACAGATGCAGATATTGAATCAGGCGCCACAATAATCTGACGTAAAAAAATGTAATTATTATATAAGCATGTAATAACTGAAATTTTTTCCTCATTTCTTCGAACAAAACTTACATTTTGAAAACGGGAGAAAGGAGGAGAAAGCATATATGCATAAGCATTGTCTACGTGGGTTGCATTGTCTACATTATAGTTATGGGTAAGCAGATAATATACAAAGTTTACACGCACACACTTGCAATGTATTGCTATCTACGCCCACTGATACTCTCCTTTCATTTCATGGCGTGTATGCCGTCGCTGCCGCCATTTGGCTAATTATCGGTACAACTAATTCAGTCTGAACGTCTGGCGAGCCATGGCAGTGAGTCATTTTAAAGTGGAGGGAATTAGACAAGTTGGCACAGCCGTTAGAAAGTAACCGCGTGCACTAGCGTGCTTTGAAAATATTTGTTGATCGATCCTGTTGCCGGATATAAAGCAGCGCAATGTCAACGTCATGTCTGAATCATCGGAGATTTCAATGAGACGGAATGTGTCCGATCTACACACAGTGTCTCGAAAGTATCGTCTTTCTATCCAGCCACTGATTTTTTGATTGAGCTTTAGCTTTGATAAAAGATATTTGAAAATAAACTTTATATATATTATATATATATATAATTATTTCTTTTTATATACTTAATATAAATTTTATAGAAAATATAATCGGGAATGTATTTAATATAAAAAAATATAAAATTCTAAAGCGCGCATAATATATAAGAGTATAAAAATGTAAATAAGTAATAAAATTTTATCTTCGATTAATTTCATATAGTTTCCACGTCAAGAAAAATGTCATTTTTTAAATCCAAAATATTTATAACATTAAACATTAAAAACGCACTAATTAATAATTTATGGCAGAATATCCTGTATAATTACAACAGGTTTATATTCTGCGTTTATATCCATAAGAGAATAAAAAATTGAAAATGGAGAAATTTTATAACAGATATAATTGCGAATGTATTTAATGTAAAAAATTATAGAACTCTAAAACGCGCGTAATGTATACAAGCATAAAAATGTAAGTAGATAATAAAGCTTTATCCTCTATTAATTTCACATGGTTTTCGTGTCAAGAGAAATTTCATCTGTAAAATCCGATGTAAAAAATGTTTAATATTAAATATTGAAAACGCGCTAAATAATAATTTATAACAGGATATCTGATATAATTATTTTCTGATATAAGATTTTTATTCTACGTTTTTATATCCATAAGAGAATGTCCATGAAAAATTAAAGTGAGAGAAAGAGAAAATGGATATTCTAAATGTCTATCAATACTTTTTTTAGCGTAGACAAGATGGATAATAATTTTTTTTCTTATCATTAATTATATACACATTAATATTATTGTAATAAAAAGTTTAAGAGATATACCCACAGTACGATCTGTGTGTTAATCTAACTGTTATTTAATTGTCTGCAATTTCAAAGAAGGAAGACATTTGATGCCAAGGTCACCATACGGTATACATTACGTTCTGTTGCATTTGCAAATGCATATTCGCACTATTCATGACGTAATAAAATGACGATATTTATCCATTCTGCAGTTATTGTGCGTGGACATTAGATCCTGCCTTAATATAATATCCTTTTGCCGTTTTATTTTATATTTAAATTCCATATTATATTATAAACAATCATGAAAATTTATAATAAAATCTAATCAAGTATCTCAAATGACATTTTACTCTGACGTTTAAAAAGAAAATTTAATGGAATCTTATAAAAAAAAAAATCTATAATCATATATAGTGTCCTACATAATTAGGAAACTATTGTCATTTCTTTCGTATATATAGTTTGAGCAAATTGAAATAAATTCTGAATCACCCTTTATAAAAATATAAGCTAATTATTTAATATCGTTACAGTAAATAATTAATTATATAACAAATAATAAATAAAAATGAAAAAAATAGAATATTTGCGCGAGTAATCATTGAGATGCGCTAATTGCTGTGAGAATATTACAAAAAATAGCATGAACATAATATTCTTCGCGATGTGAGGGCATAGAAATAGCGATGAAAAAAAGAGAGAAACAATCTCTTACCCGTCGCCATCGAGAGTGATAGCGGTGTCGGCCAAAACTCGAAGCACGAGACCGACTGTCGCCCTGGCGTGACAATCGATACCGAGAAGGCAGCTCTCCTCGTCCTGCCTTCCCGTGCAGGAGACGACGACAAGATATCGCGTCCTTCCTGGATGCACCGACTCCAGTTTCACGGCCTGAAAGAAAAACACGGAGAGGTCTCCGATTACTCACGGCCGTTTTTTTTCTTTTTTTTAAGCACAACTCGTAGATGTGTTTAAAGCATAAATTAAAATACACAAGTTATTACCTTCGCGAATTACAAGATAACATAGTTACAACAAAATTTTTATTCAAAAAATAGAGTAAGAACGAGCTAAACCTAAGTCTTTATTGCGTAAAGATTTTCTTTTTTTAAAAAGAAAAGATTTTACGCAAAAAAAATATCTTCACAATAGAAGTTTTAAAAAAATCTTTGTTTTGTGATGTATATGAAGAATTAGATTGCAAAAAAATAAATCGAAATATTTCAAATATATATACAGGGTGTCCCAGATCATTTGGGATAATACTCGTGTGCAGATAGAGCGGACCAAACTGAGTCGAAAAGTTCTCTATCATTTTTTTTTTATAACGCTTAATAAAGGAGTTATTATTGAGTAAAGTCTGGCCAATCAGCGCCAAACTTTAGCCGGGCGCACGTTGGTGAGCCGCGCGCCGTGAAGTGGCGCTGCCGCATACTACCAGGGCGCGGCTCACCAACGTGCGCCCGGCTAAAGGTCGGCGCTGATTGGCCAGACTTTATTCAATAATAACTCCTGTATTAAGCGTTATAAAAAAAAATTATAGAGGACTTTTCGACTCAGTTTGGTCCGCTCTATTTGCACAGAGTATTGTCCCAAATGATCTGGGACATCCTGTATAATAATTTGATATTTGCAATATCTTACTGAACTTATTCAATACTTCTAAACGCTCTTATTTCGAAATGCAAATAAAGGATTAATAAGAAAAATCAATTTGTAACGGCAAAAATAAATTAAGCGAAGAGTAGTAAACGTACTCTTAGAATTCCCAGGATAAAATCCTGTACGGGATTCCGACGGTTAAATGATTAGACGGATCGTTCATGCAATAATTCGCTCGCTCGATTAAACGCCAACCTATCATTCGCGGTGATCTCTTGTAACGAGCGGTTAAAAGTTTCGCCGCGAACGATGCATTCGATGCTCCCAAACGGACTGTTTAATTACTTTCACCGATCCGTCTCTTATCTCGCATCGCGAATTCAGCGGCGGCTAGATCGAAGAGGGATAGCCTTCGTGAAAGAAACGACACAGATTACGGAACGTGATCACACACGTATTTCGCACGAGTACGGCCAATGAGAAATCGCCAATTTCGAATGTCTCGGACGAGATTTTTCGAGCACACGTTGCACTCGTTCGCACTGATTACTGAGAGGAGTGTGTCCACTTTACGGGTCGTAATTCCACATTGTGTTGCGAGTGCAACGACTGAAGCGGCCGGTAGGCGTCGACCATGCATTTTTACGATATACATATAATGCGGCAATTAACGCTTCCGCACTCCCCAAGGAAGGAATCCCGACCGCGATAATACAGACCGGATTTCGTCGGCGATTACATCTCAGCGGATACGATTTTTCTCGAGGAAAAAAAAGCAATAAACCCGCTAATCGCGCATCGGCGAGGCGCATTCGCGTGTAACGCAAAACGCATTCGCGGGCGCTAATAGATATAAGTAAAGGGTTAATTAGCCGGGGCTAATTAAGTTTCAATATTTCGAAACGGAAACAACCAATATGTTTCTACGAATTGGAGCGGAAAGAAGAAAATATGCTTGAAGAGATATCCTTCTATTTCCAAATCAAAAATGGATGATGGTAATTGTTTCTGTCATTTTCGTATAATTTTATACTTTCTATGTTGTATTACTATTCTTTATATAATTGTATCCAATATCTCATAAGAGAATATCAATGACATGTAATATGAACAAGTAGAATATTATAAGAAATATAATATTTAATGAAAAGAAAAATATACATAAGTTTTCTGTTGCTTCGCGTTTTAAATAAAATGTTTAACAAATGTAATTCTAAAAAATGCAAATGTTGAATAAAAGAACTTTCCGACAAAATTAATTATAATTAAATAATAATAATAATCCTAGGTGTAAAATATCGAAAATACATTATAATTAGAAATATAATAAACAAGAATAAGATAATATAATATAATATTGTAAATAAATATAATAAAATGCAATAACCATCAAAAAAACTAAAAAAATATAAAATATAAAAATGCTCTTAAAGATGTTTTGGCTGTACAATAGCAAAAAACTGTCAAAATAAAAAAAAACATATTTTTTACGTTTGAAAAATCAAATAAATAAATCTGGATTATGAAAAGAATTAAAGTATCACAAAATAATATGGTTTTTAACATCATCGTAAAAGAAAATGATTGTAATTAATATTTTCCTAATTTATGACAAAAATTTTTGATCGTGAATATCCCCTAAATTAACTGCAAGAAACAAAAAAAACGAGTAATTTGCTGAAAGAAAGACAGAGAGAAATACTATTTTTCTACAATTTTTAGTAAATAGCTTTTAAACGAGTAAATGGATCTAAATCAAGTATTGCACAAATATTTAGAGATTTCTTAATATATGTGAAAATTTTTATTTCGTTGGCAATATTTTTTCCTTGTCAAATTTGTTAATAAGTGCTACAGTTCGCGATTCTCATGGAAAATCGCGAACTGTAGCACTTACTAACAAATTTGACAAGGAAAAAATATTGCCAACGAAATAAAAATTAACAAATCAATACTAACTTTAAATTTAAATAATTTTCAAACTTAAGGAAATATATTGTGCAGGTTTTGCACAAATACTCAGAAGAAATAGTAGAACAGTCTACGAAACTTTCATGCTTTTATCAATGTTTTGACATATGACACACATTCTTAAACATTTATGTCGTTTCACGAATCTATCCTGCAATTAAGAAAAATTTCAGAATTAGATATCGTACATCGCGCGTTTACGATATGTGCAATTCGGGACATTGAACATTACCACATTTCCCATTTGTTTCAGAAAGGAGGAAGTAGCCGATTAATGCAGTCACGATTTGCCGCTGAACCGTTTCGCCCGTTCCGTTATTAATCATCGAGCGGAACGATTTCCCGATTAATAACGCCACGATTACGCGATCC
Source organism: Formica selysi (assembly GCA_009859135.1). Classification (NCBI taxonomy): domain Eukaryota; kingdom Metazoa; phylum Arthropoda; class Insecta; order Hymenoptera; family Formicidae; genus Formica; species Formica selysi. The sequence goes on along the minus strand of CM020822.1, from coordinate 1,145,205 downwards.
GTTCATCCGTGCGCGAGCGTGTCTTTGGAAGGCGACACGCCACGAAATCGCAAGAGAAAACCCCGGATCTCTGAGAAAGAGAGAGTGAGGAAATGGCGAAAGTCTCGACGGAAACGGCGAAAAGGGAAAGGCGGAAAGTCGTTGATATAAAAGTTGGCCTTCAGACAGCCAGATAACTATTAATTATAAACAATAATAATTAGAAAATATTTCTCGCTGACACGGCGTTGTCCGCGAGAGTCTCATTTTCATTATCATCATTATTACTATTATTATAGTCGCGAAGCAATCATTCTCTCTTTGCGAGAGAAACACCATATGCCATTTCGCGCAAATCACACATAATAAAAATTGCAAAAAGTCGTTATTTTCAACGTTGAATAAGTTTTAAATGCCGAGGAAATGTGGTTACTTGATATATGTTGTGGACACTTGCATTTCCAGGCCCACAATTACGAGTAGTTAACCTCAATGAATAGATAATTAGCTAATTTACGTTCCTTATAAGACACCACAGACCACACGTTTCCTTCCGCAGTTACAATAATTATGTGACGAGAAAAATGAAATGAATAAAATTAAAACAACATTTTCTAATCTAATAATTAAAAGTTAGAGACAAAAAAAAATTATATATATATATACGTATTGTACAATTTTTTCTATGTGATATGTATAAAAACACAAGTATGTGTGTTGTGCGTGTGCGTATTTATTTCTTTGAAGTCTGAAAATTTAAAAATAAATTAAGAGTAAGGAATTAATATCTTTTTCATGTAAACGTATGTAATTGATTATAATTAATCGAAATAAAACACATTAAAAGATTTTTAACGAGTCTTGTTTTCGAAATCATCATAATTTCTCAAATCGTCTGCCTAGCATTTCTCTATCCATTCATCTATTCTGATTATTACGATCCAATAATCAGCCAAGCCAACGAGCAACGCGGACTCCGTCTATCAATCACACATTCTATTGCGTAAAAAGGTTGAATATCAAACCAGTCAAGCTGCAATTAACACGATTTGATTCAACTCCTAATTCTGCTTAAAGCAATTGAAACTATAAATTTTCAAACTCGTTAAATTAAAAGGTTATTTATGATCTTTCAAAAACCACTTAAAAATCAAAGAATAGATCATATACACACACACTCTCTTCCTCTCTCATACACATTTATTATAAAAAATATTAAAAGAATTTAATAATTATTATTTAAATAAAATGTTATTTCATTATTGCATTAATCTCTCTAGTCAATTAATTTTGTTAATTTTTAAATCTCTCAACAAAAGAATCTATTAAACTTTTTAATTATAACAAGACATTTAAAAAAACAAATAACAAATACCCTCTTAATAATGTATTATTATACATTATCACAGCAGATAATTTTGTGAATATTACGTAATTAATATCACAAAATTTTAATTGAATTTTAATTGAATTAAATATTTCTCTTAGGATAAGAGCGGTGAAAGAGTATTACTGTATTAGCAGCGCTACTTCAATAATTGCTTGAACAGTTTTCTACAAATCACAATAATATAATAAATAGACAAGTAAAAGTCTAAAGATTTTTATCTTTAATATGTGGAACAAGTAATTTTTCTGACGCTTGGCACGTTAAAACTTTCTGACTTCAATTAAAGCGCGCATCTCACGAAGATCTTCAATGCAAAAGCGCTTTAAAATTAACGTACTCGCGGAACGTAGCATGAAAATTAAACGACATGATGTCGAGAAAATCTTGATGGCAAAATAACATGCCACCACAGATAGCGGTGCGGTTGACAATTAAAGCCAATCAATTATGCTTTGACGACGTCCCGTATAAACACCTTGGCGTGCTATCTATGATAATCTATTATGATAATTATCGTACTTTTCAGCGTCTAAAAACAGGATTAAGGCGTTCAAGCATCGGGAACGAGAGTGAGTTACTTTTACCACAATGTGCATTATTTCGCTCGACATTTTCAATTGTGTCAATTAAATTAACTGAAGAGTAAGATTTCTCGATTCGTCGATTCGAAATTTCTTCAATTCCTCCAACCTAGTTTATAACATTAAAATCAAAAGATTCGATGCTGTCAAATTCGAACTGAGGCAAAACTGAGGTGAAAGAAAAGATGGTATATCTGGATCATCTCCTTCCCCCTTCCCTCTCTTTCTTTGTATAAGCGTCGCAGATGATATATCGAACACGTGTCAGCCTATACGATCCGAGATGTATGAGATTAGAAGAGAGATGTATGCCATTATATATAAGATCATTCGCCTTAGGAATCGTGTCTCGATCCATCGAATCGCGATGGAAAGAAAGTTGAAACTAAAAGTCGAACAACGATTAGATTTACATATATCGACTGTCGTAAAGCATGCAACAGCGTTCTCATTTTGGCGAATCGCTCTTGTACGAAATTAGAACCGCGAAATCGCAAGATATTTGAGTGCGATCGCTAAATATTTAACATTTAGGTGCATTTCGTTAATCCAGCAATTAAATATATATATATAGAAAGAGAGAGATATTTAATTAATATAAAATTATAAACAATATTTGAACCCCTCAATTAGAGATATATAATTTACGGATATTATAATATTTTAGAAGCTCTTTTTAACAGAAACTGCTAAAATGAATTAAGCACGCACATAACTTAATATTTTTGTCACACAATTTTTTATACTTATTGTTAATGATAAGTATGCAGATTATTAGATTATCTATCTAAGCTCTATAATATATTTAATATTATGTAGTATATTTCTATGTATAATATTTTTCTATACACCATACACACATATTCACACACATAACATAGTTTTTGACTGTCATAGAAGAAATTTCCATAAAAAGAAATTTTTATTAAAAATTTTGTTTTATTGAATTAATTATAATATTTATTTTTAACAACACAATAGTTTATATATATATATATATATATATATATAATATATATATATTATTTAAATTGAATTTATATAATAAATGTTATTCCGGGAAATAATTTGAGAAAACTAAGATTACAACAAAGTGATTGAGAATCACTGACTTTTGTAAGCGAAGGAACTGGTACCTCGACATCGCACGTGTGATTTTATTTAGGTCACGTGACACCGAAATTACAGTCCACATCGTGGTTGCGTGCTTCGTCTCGGGGGTCCACTTTCAGCCGTTTAATCTCTCAGAGGAGTTTCTCGCTACAACGCCTAAACGAGATAATCGTTATCGAAAGCTGGAAAGGATCCTAAAGGGGAATCGTGTGGCGAACAAGAGGGTACGCCCGCGGTATAACTTGTAGTTAAGAGTACGATAGCATCTCCAGACGGTCATTTCTCCTGCTGCACTCAGTCCGTACAGTGCACCGAAGAGAAGCATAGAAAGAGAAAGAGAGGACTCGCCTACGAATATATCCTCGATCGTTTTTCGCGCAAACGGCCTTGAAGAGGGCGGCTCGGGATTAACGTGTGAGTCGAGTTAGCCAAGGTCGTGTTTGCCAGATTTCTGAGTCAAATTTCGTTGATCTCTTTTTACGTAAACGACTTTTAAATTCAGATCGTTAATTATTCGCTTGAAATATATCATAGACTACAAATTTCAATTTTTAATATTTAAACAATTTATTCAGGAGCATCAAACAAAGAATTGCCTGTGTACCCTTATTTAACATTTTAATATCTAGGATATTATTATTGCAATCGTCTCACTAATCGTTCACTTACAGTCGTTAAAGGCAAAATTTTTTTGGGAGGCGAAACTACTATAGATTTATGTCTCGCGCTTCATTGCTGGAATATCCGTCAGATAAGCAAATCCAACAGTGTTTTAACTCGGTGTAATATATCGAAAGGCACTGGCATTCGTTAACGTCAAAAACAAGGTTGCTCGCCCCGATATCCGACTGATTCTCGAGCCACGGAGATCCCACGAGAGGCATCGCAAAAGGCCAAACCACCGTGAAAGTGTTTCGCGATTGTGTCCCGATCAACCGTGCCGGCGATCGCGAATACTCGCGTGTAGGCAGCGTAAAATGCAGCACAGCTATGTGCATTTACGAACGAAAGCGAATCGCAATGAGAGACGCGAAAGACGCGCGCGGTTTTCTCGCTGGGTTCTTCGTTGCAACCGCAGCGTTAATAATTTAGCGCCATAAGTCATAATGAAATATTGAAATGAGATAAAAGACTAGAAGGCAGATTTATGATTAAAAGATAAATAAATATATGTGTGTGCGCGTGATGCTGTATATATCGGAGTTTATAGCAGTATAGTCCGTGATATATATGCGACAAAAAAAAAATAGAATATGAGAAGAATAAATATACGCGCCCACAGATAACTACACATTGTTCATTTAGTTGCTGCATCTCTTATGAAATATACTTATATTCTCTCTATAAGTAAAAGAATTAAATTATAATAATTTAAAATTAATAAAAATAATTTAAAATAAAATAATTTATTAAAATAATATTTGCATAAAAATTATAAAGTTCTACTTTTTTCAGAGAGAAAAATATCCTCTATCAAAAAATAATTTATATCTCAAATTATTTCCTGATATTTTTTGGAAAAAAAAATTAAAATTGAGATACTTAGAAAAAATAGAGAAAAAATAATGAACAATAAACTTCAGATCTTTTTAAAACTGTCAGCTTCTGTCGCGCTCCTTAGGATTAGACCCGTCCATTCAAAGATGCGACGAGCATCTTCTTGATGATAGACGGGACGACGAGTCTCCTCAACATCCAAACGACCTTGCAGAGATTCTCTGTAGATGACCGTGGGCGTCCTGTGCGACGTTCCGTTCTATTCCGTGCGTGCATGCGTGCTTGTACGCAGCTTTATCGATCGGTCGCGGCCCTTCGGGACATTGTGAGGAGACACAGCCGAATGCAGCGGCTGTGTTTATGACGAGCGATGATGACTCAACGAGTTACTGCGCGTGCTGTCGGCTACCAGCCAACCAAATAAGGTCTTCCTCGTTCCTGGACCAAACGCCAATCGGCGACATTGATCCGTTCCGCGAGGTCACCATGGATAAAATCATTTCGTTATCTACGCGCGCTTGCACGCATCACATACATCAGGAATCTATATACAGGGTGTTCCAGAATTAGACCGATAAATTTCAGGCGGTTATAAAGGGCACAAAAACAAGCCAATTTTGTCAGTAAACCCGTATCCGCAAATGAGCTGTTTTGGCACTAAAAAATTAAAGACTAACAAGGGCAAAAATCTTGGAAAAAAATTATTTTTTCAAAATTTTATTAATGTAGTTAAATAAAGGTGTTTTTACCATGAAACTTTTATATAAAACATTTTTGATATCTCAAATAATTTTCGAGACATATCGTGAAAAACAAAAAGCCGTTCTACATATGAGGGGTAATTTTATGCTTTAGAATCGTTTTGGGCCGCAACTGAAAATTTCTATATTCATCTATTTACCCTCCCTTCATGTAGGTAAAGTTTCATTAAAATCAGAATTTTATATACAGGATTTTCTAGTGCCAAAACGGCTTATTTGCAGACACGGGTTTATTGGAAAAATTGGCTCGTTTTGGTGTCTTTTATAACCATCTGAAGTTTGTCGGTTTAATTCTGGGACACCCTGTATATGTATATACATATATCGATTGAGATTACCTAGAACGTACGTCTTGCATTTCTGATCATTTCCGGTTTCACTGACTGTCTCTTATCGAACGCGAGCACATTTAAGTTTGGTCTTCCAGAAGATATCGCGAATGCAATGCAAGTCTTATTTAGAATAAGAGATATCGATTGAGACGTGTTTTCTTGGAAAGTGACTTCGATGTTAAAGTGCATCTTGGCGATTAAGTTATATATTATTTTTATTGTATCTTGAAAATTATTACAATGATATATGATATTGGCATCTCTCAGATCTGAATTATCTTTAAATATATTTTGCATATGAAAAAAATTTTGAATAATTTTTTATATATATAAAACAATTTAAAATAGTATAAAATAATGTTCACTTTTCTCTAGACTTCTCTTTAGCAATTTTTGAACTCTTTGTTATCATATTTTTACTAATTCATTAATTCAGTTTGGCATGAATATTTTAAACAGGTTTATTTCATCACATACGTATAACTGTATGGGAGAAAATAATAAATTTATCTTCTTTCTTGAAACATTATTTTGACGAAAGCCAGCACACGACTCTATCTGATATGAATAAACGGGAAGAGAGGATTCTTTACTTCAGATAATACGAAAACCAGATCTTTGCTGTAAATAAACTTTTTAAACACACAAGCAACACACATACACGATTAATTCGCGTGCCGTTCATTTGCGCGCGAGCAATGTCGGTTTCTATCAAGATTTTTCTAGTCAAGCTGAATGTGGTGTTTGGAAATAGTTTATTATTGCAAAAAAAAAGTAACGAAAATGTATCGTCGAATGATTCGAATAGTTCAACAAGAAACTATTCTACACAAGGAAAGAAATTTTTTTCTCGTATAATATAAGCGCATATCTTCTCTCTCTCTCTCTCTCTCTCTCTCTCTCTCTCTCTCTATATATATATATATATATATATATATATATATATTGCTTAAATAGTTCAGCAGTACCTATTAAACAGGTTTATAATTCACCGAAACGGAAACAGGTATCGAAAGGACTATCAGGTATGAATTATGAAAAGATCAAAAGATGCTGCGGAAGGTTGTTGACCACATCGTTCACGAGATCCTTGTTCGATTTCTTTTCTTTAGAAGCGTAGTTGATCTAACGTTGAATCTTTATTATACGAAATTCATATTTCAAGTTCATAAGTCGATGAGATATACTATAATATTAGAGATATACTAGAATTTCTTTATCCTAAATGCACATCTCATAGTGACATATTTCTCTTTTATTTTAATGAAGAAGCTTTGTTGATACTTGTTCCATCAAATTAGCCACTTAATTAAGACTGTCTGGTAAACTTTAACTTTAGTTAAAGAGTTAAACAAAGCTAATTAAATAAATATTGTTAGTAGATACATTGTTTTAAAATATATCATGTGCATTATTAACATACAAACACTACGGGAAAAGGTATTGTGTTCTTCATTAATATTCAAGGAGAGATAATCATCTGCTGTAATCAGTTTCACGTGCGCGGCTATAAGAATAACACGTGTAACAATGCAATAATCGACCCCATCGGCCTTGCAACCATCCGTCGCGAAATTCAATTTATCTCTGACCACCCGGTAGCAGTTATCCACTTGCGCTGTCCCTCTTGACGTTTCCCTTGCCGATTTATCAATGTAACGTTTCACACTCCACCGATTTATTCTTTAATGATCGTTTTAAATAAGATTTTTCCAATATTGAAAAGATGTCAAAAAATCCATCGAGATAAAAAGGATCGTCAAACTCTCGGAAAGGCTTTGAACACTTTCTCATGACGATCCAATTACACGCGGCAAACGAGCTTAAACTTGCGTCACTAGTTTACCGCAGGCGTCCGCTTACGTTTCCAAACAACGAGAGAGCGAGAAGAAGAACAGAATCTCCGATTAGCCTAGGTTTATTTGCCCGAAATCTGCGAATTTATTTTACAACCCAGAAGAGAAAAGAGATTTGCTTTAAAATCGCAAACATGATTAATTTATGCTTTCAAATATCTACTAAATCTATATATTTGAATAGACTAAGAATAAAAATAGGATTTTGTAAATAAAGCATATCGATGTGTTATTTGTATAATCATTATACATATAAAAAGAAAATTATTTTTAATTTTGAATTTATTTTTGCTTGTCCGAGCGTAACGATTTTTTCTTAGATTTTAAGGATGTTTTGGCTGTACAATAGTAGCAAAAAATTATCAAAATTAAAAAAAAACATTTCTTACGTTTATACTGTTTGAAAAATCAAATAAACAAAGTCGGATTATAAAAAAAATTAAAGTACCACAAAATAATATGATTTTTAACGTCTTTGTAAAAGAAAGTAGTAGTAATTAATATTTTTCTTAATTTATGACAAAAACTTTTGATCGTGAATATCTCCTAAAATCAATTGCAAGAAACAAAAAAAAACGAGTGATTTGCAGAAAGAGAGAGAGAGAGAGAGAGAGAGAGAGAGAGAGAGAGAGAGAGAGAGAGAGAATATTTTTCTACAATTTTTAATAAATAACTTTTAAACGAGTAAGTGGATCTATATCAAATTTGCACAATTATTTATTAAAGTTTTCTTAATATATGTGAAAATTTTTATTTTGTTGGCAATGTTTTTTCCTCTCAAATTTGTCAATAAGTGCTACAATGCGCGACTTTTCATAAGAATAAATACTAACTTTAAACTTAAATAATTTCCAAACTGTTAAGATAATTATGCTTAGGTTTTGCACAGATACTCAGAAGAAATAGTAGAACAGTCTACGAAATTTTCATGTTTTTATCAATATCTTGACATATGACACATACATCCTTAAGTTGATTAATAATCGTAATTGAGTCTTAATCAATAAAATAGTAATTGTAATATAAAAACAAAAAAAAAAACAATCTAGCTAGAAAACATTATTCTACATACTTTGATGGTGCAGTTTCGAAAGGAATCGAGTCAAACGAGTTTTGTTGAAGCGATTGTTAAGAAGAGAAAAAGAAAGTATCTCTTAAAGGCCATCACAGTTAACCCTTTCGAAAGTTGAACAAGTTTATTGAATGTCGAGTAAGAGCCGAGCCATTCATTTTATTTTATGCCGTTATTAGGAATAAATCAACAGTGTATCTTTTTAATGCCTCGTAAAATTAATTATAAGAATTCGTATTTCAGATATTTTGTACGTAAAAGTATATCTTGAAAGCTTTTAGTTATGTGCGTTTTAGATATTTTAAGTTTTAATTCTGATAAGCAAAAAAAAATTTAATCTTTGTAATGTATATATTTTAATCGAAATTGTAGTTTTATTGATATAAATAATTCTAGATAGATCTGATAAATCATTTAAATATCAATATCGTATCTAATGTTTAAAATTATCAAAGTAGGATTTAACTTAATGATTAAAATTTCTTCTTTCTTTCTTTTCGTAGATCAGAGAATTTCACATAAAATATAATTTTAACAAATAAAAAATAAATACATATAAAATTAACAAATTATATATATTCTAATACTTCTCTGATAAATTCACAGCTTAAACGAATTGGATGCGTCAATCATTACGAGTTTAATCGTAAAAGAAAGAAATATCATATGAGCCGTCATTCCTTTCGTTTCGTTGCTTTTTACTGACGCGATCTTTTTATGCATCCGCTCCTAATTCTCTTTTGCTGCAAGTCACTTTGATACCCGGAAAGCGAGAGTGGAACGATAGTTAGCGGCGACTTAGTTGACCGCCTCGGTGAAAGCGCTTTCCGGGAATCAGGACTGTTTTCATAAAGGTTTTTCAAGGTGGACCCACGACACGATAATTTGCCAAATTGTAGCTTGCGCGACCGCTAAATGAGTTCTCGCACAAAGAGACGAGATTAATGTCTTTTCGTAATTCTTTCTCATTAATTCTGTTCCAAGTAGGACTAAATAAAACGTCACGAAAAGACCATCTTTCTTCCCATCATTATTATTCGTAACATGAGAATTTAACGCGAGAATTAATATTAACGTGATTTAAGTTGACTGCTATCGACTTTGGTAATAAAATGCGCGTACATAATTAATTTGTCACGGTGATTTATCCGAGTCTATTGCGACTATATCTGTGCCATTCAGATAGTCTCCGTACTAATCGCGCTAACTTGTACCGTGTACTTGTGTGTGGTCGTTACGCAATAGCGTTACATGTGAGTAGTACTCCTGAGAACAAGATCAAACGTTATTTTTCACACCTGTGCCGCGATAAATGGATTGCATTCTTGCATAAATTAGATCGGTGAGGGATATATGTAAATATAGATTGACAATGTCAACAAATAAATTAAAACTAGTATCAACAGTTGAAATCCTTATTTCTAGACTAAAACGTCGCGTTTCACGATTTTGCCGGTCAAAGTTTATACGTATACAATGTTACTTTCATATCACAGTCTTCACTAGTTCTCAATCGTTGAAATTAAAATTACTCTTTTTATTTCGAGCGATTAAGCAAAGAAAGCAGTGATATAACGTAGTGACGAAATTTCATCCTTATTCGAACACAACAAAGAGATTGTACGTGCACATATACGTGCTTTAATGTTAGAAAATCTGGAAATATTTAGAATCTTTATATTTATATTTTACAAAATATGCGCGTAACCTAAATCTGTCGAGTATATTTATTTCAACAGTACAACACTGTTCAACACCAAATTTGTCTTAAGTTCTATCAAATCATTTCTGATAAATCTCTTAGCTCTGAATCTACTGAATCTATCTAGCTATGAATCTACGGCCGTAAAAATGACATATCAGTTGGCATAAAGTTGCTAAAATAGATGTTTTTACTTTTGTGTGAGTTATATCTTTCGATGGAAAGATACTCCAGAAGGCAGCGACAGCTCAAAATGAAGACAGCTCAAGACTTATACTTTATGACAAAATTGCCAAGAGACCCAAGCAAGAAAGATTTCCCTGAAAAAAAGAAAAAAATGTTCGAAACATAAGAAACATCTATCGCAGTGTCCCCCAGTCATACGTCTTTCCAATTATCCATTACCAAAATTTTTTTTAAAATCATTCTAATCATGAAAATCGGTATGTAAACTTAGTCACTCATCACGAATCACATATTGAAATTTCAAAATTAAGAATAAAGGATCCAAAATGGTGGATAAAATTTTGAAAAAATTATTCAAATCATGGAAGTAGATATGTGTAGGTTTTTGTGGTCGATATCACTTAAGAACAAAATTAGAATAGTTTTTGGCACCAGTATTTTAATAACGGACAATTGGAGACGTATGACTGGAAGACACTCCGATAAATGATGTTTCTTATGTTTCGACCATTTTTTCCAGGAAAACCTTACTTGCCTGAACTTCTGGCATTTTTATCATAAAGTATAAGTCTTGAGCTTTATTTTGAGCTGTCGCTGCCTTCTGGAGTACGTCCCTATTTAAAGATATAACACGCGAAAGTATCAAAAATGCCTATTTTAGCAACTTTGACTGAGATTTTTTTAAAAACTTGACGTGATACGCCATCTTTACGGCCAGATTCGTAATCAGCGCTATAAAATCTACCAGAAATGACTTGATAGAACTTATAGTAAAAAAAAAGGTCTTGTTTTGTCGACCAATGTAATCAGTACATCTTTCACAAAACATTTCATGTTTAATTATCTTACGCGTCCCATATTCCGACGCGAATTAATCTTCAGGAAATTACTACACTGATCTTCTCTCTATCTCTCTTCCATGCAATTCATCATATACTATTCTCTTTCTAAAATTTTTTTGTCGAGCTAACCATTCGTTCGCGTAACCCCATTCGTTTTTTACATCACGATTATATCACGAAAAAAAATAACGCGCAACGCGCACATGTTTTGACATATGATGCATATTATGCAAGCGTCATGAGGCAGTTGAAATATTCGTAGTTTTTGTCAGCGAAAAAAAGAAACTTAACAAGCTTTAAAGCATACTTTTCTTTCCTTGTCGAAGTGATTGATGCGTTGTGTGACGCCAATGTTTACGCAATTCTGTCGTGTAAATTAAGCACAATTGCTGCGATAAATCGATCCTACACAACGTCTCTCGTAATTCTATCCTCTCATATTGTAACTTTAAACGCAATCCTTGAACTGCAGAAGTAAAACTCAAACAGTTGTATTTAATATCGCGCGTTAAAGTGCATTGAATCTTCCGAAATTGTTGGTTAAATATTTTCCAACATTAAATCAAGTTTTAACTGTTTAAATCGAAATCTTGTTTTAAGTGAAAAATATCATATTATCTTATTACTTGTGAAAGGAGAGTTGTAGAAACTTGATCGAATTAATTCAAGCGTCAAGCAAAATTGCATTCCAGCAGATTCAAGGAAAGCGAGAAGCGTTGTCGATTTCTTCAGTAACATTGAAATGGAACGCGCCTGCATTCACTCACTTTTATAATCGCTCCGTTTACAAACTTTTACGCTGAAACTATCGAGACTACATAAGATCGATACTTTCGCTTGTAATATATAATACGAGAGTACGTGCCTCTCTCAAGTATTTACCGATATTTTCCCTCATATCTTGTCCTATATATCCGGTACCGACATAAATTTTCACATTAGAGAATAGCGGTACGAAATCAGTCGCGGCGCGTACGCAGCAAAAACATCAAGAGTCACTTTCTAATCACGGGGTGATTCGATAATCGCACGAGGTTGCATAATCTCGCGGCGGCTCAGCAACGGACGCGGCGATTCGCGGGATCTATTATATGGCGTAATGACGAAACGGAGTCATTTTGCACAGAGTATGCCGGAACCACGTGAAATCTCTCCATCTTGCTCTTCTCCGCCGTACCTGTCACGTGCGTCGACCGACTGACATATCGTTGTGCTGTCGCGGGCGTCACGTCACGTGCCCCGGCCGTGATGAAAGTGTGTCGTGACCAGTCGCGCAATGAGCTACCCAAGAGACAATTGTGACACTTATGAAACGCACGCGCGATAAGCAACAACGAGCGACACGATTTACGTGTCCTCTCATGCCGTCTTTTTTTACTTTCTCGACTGGAAAATAGCAGACAGATAATTCGTCTTAGAAATCCAAAAGCGAAAAGATTTTCCCGACATTACGCCCAAAATCATTGCAACTGTCGATAAATTTGCTCATCATTCCATGAGAATAGAATTCTCTACTTCGTTAATACTCTATTCGATACAAATAAATCGATATTTTACTAATTTTCTGTATACCATTTTGTACAAAATTTATTTTATATAAAAAATAAAATTACTATTTTTATCACAATATATGATTTTTATCCGATACCGGCTGGAAAAATAGCCGATCATCGTAGTGATAATTATCTATAACGATTTATGAATAGAATGTAAAATATACACTTGGCGCGACCATTCATGCCGTGATAAATTGCTGCACTATTCACGAAATAATCCCGAAAGTAGTCATGCAATATTTATTTACACCCCGCTCACAATCAATCTCATTATAGTTACCAATAAATCTTTCTTTCCAAAGATATAACTTAAGATCTTAAATTATTATCGAGCTATCGCTTAATATAAATTTCCTCTACAGGGTGATTCAAAACAACCTTCTGTCCTTACAATGTCATATACTTGACTCAATTCTAAGACGATTTTTTCTTTGCCAAAATTTTTTCCGAGGCTTAGTTTTCAAATTATAAGCCAAAATAGTTAACGAATTACGGGCCGCGTACGCGAGGCAGGCAGGGGCGGCGCAACTCACCGTCCGATGCTGGTGATTATGTGAAGCGCTCGCTGCGATCAACTGTTTGCTACATGCGATGGGATGTATGTGTGAGAGAGAACGCGTATACGCGTATACACACACATACACATTCTCTCTCTCTCTCTCTCTCTCTCTCTCTCTCTCTCTCTCTCTCTCTCTCTCCCTTTCTCTCTCTCTCTCTCTCTCTCTCTCTCTCTCTCTCTCTCTCTCTGTCTTTCTCTTTTATATCCATCGCACGTAGCAAACAGTTGATCGCAGCGAGCGCTTCACGTAATCACCAGCATCGGACGATGAGTTGCGCCGCCCCTGCCTGCCTCGCGTACGCGGCCCGTAATTCGTTAACTATTTTGGCTTATAATTTGAAAACTAAGCCTCGGAAAAAATTTTGGCAAAGGAAAAATCGTCTTAAAATTGGATCAAGTATATGACATTGTAAGGACAGAAGGTTGTTTTGAATCACCCTGTATATTGAAACGCGAGAAAATACAAATTTTATTTTTCGCACAGTAAATTGATAATTATTTATAAGCAAAAAAATTATTGATAATTATTTATAAACGCAAAAAAAAAAGAGAAACGTATTACTAATTTATTAATTTCGTATCGATATCGTGACACTTTTTCATTCTAAGATCTCGCGACGGATTTTCAAGAGGAATCGTTCTGCGATTGAATCGTCTTCGCGATAAGACTTAGCTCCGCGGTAAATTTCGCGACGATCCAACACGCTCTGGCAAAAGGAAGATTGCCGGCGAAAAGAATGGTTGGCGGCACAACTCGCTCTCAGAAAACCACATACTGTGCGCCCAGCCTGTGTCGGCTGGCTCAAGCAGCGGCGTGGAACGCCAAATAAATCACGAGACGTTCGGCCGTACAAAACTACTCATCCTGGGAAAAAAAATCTCCAAAAATTATCCAACGGACACATTTGCTGCTTTCGCAAGTAACAGTATGTCAAATCTGTGATCTAATTAAAGTTTCGACTTTTAGTAGATTAACCTCCTTTTCTAGGATAGAGCAATTATAATAATATATTTAAATTACGCGTGCTTTTATCAATATTTCTCTTAAAATATTATCTGAAATATGTATGTTTCATAAAATGCAGATTTTTGAGATTGTAAAAATGTATATCTCTTATAGATATCAAAGAGAGATGTGATTATATCAAATATCTTATAAAATTATCTTGTCAATATCTTCAGATAATATTTCGGATTAAAATATTTTCAGTTTACTTATTAGAAACTCTTCACACACACGCATTTCAAAAATATGCATTTTATTTTGCAATATTCGCATTTTTAAAATGTTAATTGATACGTCAAGAAATATGATAAATAGCGCGATCTTTCGTTACATTTGACGAATGCAAAAATGCGACATTTACACGATGGATTTTACTGCTTTCTTATAACGTAATCAAAAAATTATCATACTGACATTATTATATCAATTATTATATGAAAAGAGAAATAATTGCTTTATTCCAAAGCACTAGTGATCGATGTCTTCGTGCTCGATTACACTGATACTTGGTCCAATTGCAAATTACATTTCGTCGATATTATCGTTGACAATGAGTCTAGACGTCCGATCGTCCGGCGTATCGACGTATTTGCGCAACTTTATTGCGAAGCGTGACCTTACGAAACCCCGGAAAAGCCGCGGTCGCGTGGGAGATGACGATAATTTATCGCGATAGTTCCGTTTGTCGAGAAGTGATTCTCGGAAATGTAAATTGGAGAAAGAGGATTAGATGATCCGTATATACGCGCGCGAAGATGAAATCTCTGTATGAACCATTGTCTTCGAAACAAAGATGTTGTATAATAATTTTCCATGATGTAGGAAGTAATTTACTCCTCGCGCAATATAATCCATCTATTCTTCGAACACTATTCGTATACCGTGATCCGGATCTTTTCACTTTTTACAAAGTATTACCACGTAACGTTATCGATACGATCATATTTGGCAAAAAAAAAAAAAAAAGAGAGACTTGGAAGCGCGCGCGAGAATAAAACGCCGGAAGCGGGCAACTGAATTGCGGGTTAATGGTCGTTCGGGTCACTGACACTTTCCGCATAAAAGGTCTCCGGGCCCGCGTGGCGGATGAGTACGCGAGTAAGTTTAAGTACGGGCGTAAAAAGTAACGGGGTCCCGCCGAAAAGAAGTCGACGAAACGACCTGTAGTGAATCGCGCGACCCCCTTACCTCGTTGTCCTTGTAGGGACCAGTTTCTTTCTTACCGGTCCGCAAGAGCTCGTCGAGGAATCTCCCCGACAATTTCTCAGCGTAAAAATACGCCCTTTCGAATTTATCTAATTTTTAATAAGAGGCACGAAACGAGACGAATGGCGACAATACGTAAGCATTTCCGCGACATCCAGCGCGGATCTTATGCCGCACATTCATGTGCGAATATTCACAGAAAATTGTATCGTTGGAACACAATCGATATACACGGTTGGATATTTTATATGCTACATATTTCTCGCGCGGATCCATATTCGTTTCTAATTTTAAGACTAATTAAGAATGTTTTTGCTGTACAATAGCAAAAAACTGTCAAAATTAAAAAAAAAGCATATTTCTTACGTTTATACTATTAAATAATATTATAAAAAGAATTAAAGTATCACAAAATAATATGGTTTTTAACGTCTTCGTAAAAGAAAATAGTTGTAATTAATATTTTTCCTAATTTGTGACAAAAACTTTTGATCGTGAATATCCCCTGAAATCAACTGCAAGAAACAAAAAAATAAGTAACTTGCAGAGAGAGAGAGATTTTTCTACAATTTTTAATAAATAACTTTTAAACGAGTAAGTGGATCTAAATCAAGTTTTGCACAAATATTAATTAGAGTTTCCTTAATATATGTAAAAATTTTTATTTCGTTGGCAATATTTTTTCTTTGTCAAATTTGTCAATAAGTGCAACAATATGCGACTTTCCATAAGAATCAATACTAACTTTAAACTTAAATAATTTCCAAACCATTAAGAGAATTATGCTCGGATTTTGCACAGATACTCAAAAGAAATAATAGAGCAATCTATGAAATTTTCATGCTTTTGTCAATGATTTGACATATGACACATACATTCTTAATTTTCTCTTTGGAATATTACGAAATATATATATCCTATATATACCTTTGTTTAATCTCGTGAAATAAACTATCTAACAATTGAAGAATATAACTTCTGTACACATGGATAATAATCTACAACGAGCACAAACGAGATAAATTGTCATTACGTGACCGAATATAATAAAAATTCTCGCGAGTGAAATTTTGACATGGGAATCATCGTAAAGCAGGAATTAACTGCGTAACCATAACTCTGGGCTAATTGTTATTTTATTTAACCTAGAAACACCATAACGTCGCAAGTAACGGCAAATTATTCAAGCCTATTATACGCTAGTATAATATATTTCCCGTGCTTTTTATATACTGTTGCACTTATGACTCAATGGCAATTATCTTGAAACTACTTGAAATTAGCATAGTACGTAAATGAGTAATTGCTTAATTTCTTCTCAAGAGAAAATGTATTATAATAATAATAATTATCTTTGTTTAATATAACTTAATAATAATAAATATTTAACATAAAAATAAATTTGTGTTATCATTGAGATATGTCATTTCTTTCAACCCATGATATACTGACAAGAGCAATGCTGATAAAAGTAAGAAAAGAAAAAGAAATTATATATTTAATTGTTGATTATACATAAAAAAGTGCTTAGAATCTTAGTGTTAATAATAGGAGTCAGCTACTTGTCTACATGCAACAGAAGCGTTCTCTTCTCGATGGTAACCTCATTGCCGTGGCAGTTACAATACCCGCGCAATCGACGATACGATTTACGAGGTCGACGGTCATGATGGTAACAATGTGCGATCCATAAATGCGCCCACGTGTCCAGCGTTTCGCCAGCCATACTCTCGCTAGACCAGAGGAATCGCGCCGTCGTGATATTTACGACCTAAACGTACGCGCAACAACGTTGCTTAGCGGCTGCAGCTGTTAGTTTGTCATTAATCCTACGAGACTCGCATTATGCCGACGGGATTCATTTATCTCTCTCGCAACGGATGACTGCAACAGGGTGTTTTATTTGGCGTAAAATTTTTTGCCACGGTCTTTTAACACGACGACCGACGATGTTTTTTACATTGCGAGATTCAGGAACGAGAGATAATCGCATTATGATAAAATATATTCTTACATTTCACATAAAAATTGCTGTTTACTGAGATAAAAAACGATTATTTATAACATTCTAAAAGTTCCAGCAACTTTTTTTCTAACATAAACCGAATCTCAAAACATTTGATTAACGGTATTAAAAAAGAGGAATAAAAAAATGATTTAATAAATGACTGAAATGACAAAATTGCCTTAGTCAATGTGAAAGGAATAAACAGAAAGATATGATTCATAATAGATATCTTATAATATTATTCGTGAAATGTGTAAAGCTAGCGCCAGACTATGCGCGTATTCGCAATTCGTGATTCGTAATTCGCGATTCGTGAACGGTATAAAGAAATCTGATTGGTTGAATTTGACGAATCTTCCATCCACACTATTCACGAATTATAAACGAATCGCAAATACGCGCATAGTCTGGCGCTAGCTTAACAGAGTGCAGTTGTTCATAATAATCTCCTTGAGTGTCGTATTCCGAAATGTCAGTATATTTCACGATTCTCACATAAAATGTAATTAACACGTTATCCCATATATTTCACATTTTATTGACCGCTTCTTCGTACTTTCTTCAAACGTCCAACAGCGACATTCGAGATTACGAGAATATTACGATCGGTTGGATTATTAACTGCGAGATTTACATCCCAACGAGAGAAAAGTGTTGAACCGGTTACGCAAACGTATAGCCAATCATGGATCTTTTCTTATTCATCGGACGCTCGTTTTATATCGCATGATTTGATTTTTCGTCATTCAAGACCGCAGAATGGCACGACGGTCGCGTATTCTTAACGATTTAAAGTTATGCTAACGACATAATAAACGAGAGATTTATCATTACGGCGATACTTTTTTGTATGGCGGAGGGGAAAACACAGATTACTGCAACACGTAATAAGCGACAAGTACGTAGTCGACGTACTTAGGAACGCTGGCGCAAATATCTTTTTGTTAACGATCGTCAATTAAGGATGTATGTGTCACATATGTCGAAACATTGACAAAAACATGAAAATTTCGTAGACTGTTCTACTATTTCTTCTGAATATCTATGCATAATTCTCTTAACGATTTAAAAATTATTTAAGTTTAAAGTTAGTATTGATTCTTATGGAAAATCGCGTATTGTAGCACTTATTGACAAATTTAACAACGAAAAAACATTGCCAACGAAATAAAAATTTTCACATATGTTAAGAAAACTCTAGTAAATATATGTGCAAAACTTGATTTAGATTCACTTACATGTTTAAAAGTTACGTACTAAAAATTGTAGAAAAATATTCTCTCTCTCTCCTCTCTCTCCCTCTCTCCCCTCTGCAAATTACTTTCTTTTCTTTTTTTCCTTCCAGTTGATTTCAGGGAGTATTCACGAACAAAAGTTTTTGTCATTTAGGAAAAATATTAATTATAACTATTTTCTTTTACGAAGATGTTAAAACCCATATTATTCTGTGATACTTTAATTCTTTTTATAATCCAGATTTATTTATTTGAT
This sequence comes from Formica selysi, assembly GCA_009859135.1. Lineage (NCBI taxonomy): Eukaryota > Metazoa > Arthropoda > Insecta > Hymenoptera > Formicidae > Formica > Formica selysi. The sequence goes on along the minus strand of CM020822.1, from coordinate 1,126,068 downwards.
TTTTCAAACAATATAAACGTAAAAAATATGTTTTTTTTTTATTTTGACAATTTTTTGCTACTATTGTATAGCCAAAACATCCTTAAACGACGGTCAATTAAAAGCAGGCGAATGTAACAAAATATATAACAAATGCATATACACATGAAATATACAGGGTGTCTGATAATAATCGCCTCACCTATAATATGCGGATAGAGCGGGTTAAACCAACCAAGTAGAAAAGTCTTCTACCGTGTTGCGATTTTCGCAATAATTAATGAGAAATTAATTAAAAAAGATCGGCCAATTCGCGCGAGTATTACCGCGCGATAAGAAAGAACGGCCTGATATGGGCGGCATTGATATGTGGTTGCTAGGACGCGAGAATCCATCGTTATGTACCGCTCGTACGTAACTGTTGTCATTTGTAGAGCACTCCTCCCAAAACTTTGTCGCACACCTAATTTTGGATTGTCTCTTTTCGCTGCACGCTTATACTCGAGCGAATTGGTCGATTTTTTTATTAATTTCTCAATAATTATTACAAAAAATTGCAAAATAGTAAAGGACTTTCCTGCTCGGTTTAACCCGCTCTACCTGCACATTGCAATGCGATAGGCGATTATTATCAGACACCCTGTATATATGTACAAATTTAATAAGATTGTTAATTGTAATCCTAAACTGTTGAGATCGCGATTATCTCAATATTTATTTCTTGCACAGCACGAATAATATTTTACATTAAATTTTTTTTTTATATTCCTCCATGCATACTTAATCTTAATAATGTTATTATTATGAAGAATCAATTTCATTACTTTTATGTTAAAGCGCATGTATGTCCGCGCAGATTTATTCAACGCGATGAATATCTAAAAATCTTCGAAAATTTCCGTATAAATAAAAAAGGATATTTACCAATATCAGAATAATTTTAGAACTATATAAAAAGATCAATATTGTTTCAATATGAAAGTAGAACGGATGCCCCAAATTCAACGATAATGAGGTTTTATCTATTTTCTCTCGTTGCTGTTTTCATTGATATCTATTTTTTCAGTAAACGTTTTACGCGATCGCACATCCGTTCTTATTATACGGATTGTGCACTATTCGAACGTCGGACATTACTCGAGATTGACGACGATCGAGAAACGAAACGAGAAAGAGACAGGGAAAACGAGAAGAAGCGCAACGAGAGCGATTATGTATCGCTCTCGTGAAATTGACACGTCGCTACCACGTTTCCTCCATTTTCTTTTCGCTTGATCGAAAAAGGATGAACACAACGAGATGCTCTACCGACGAGCGAGACCACAATGCAGTCTGAGTCTTACACACATTCCCCCTGCGTTGCGCTCCCTATCTCGTAATGCAATTTATACCGGTGATGTAAAGGTCAGAATCATGAGCTTGCGATTTTATCCGTCTCCTCCGTTCACGCGCGAATGTGACCAAGTGACTTCAGCTGCTCCCCGTAATTGCTTCTTTACCGCCAAGAAAAACGGATGTATACCACGTGTATCGAAGCTACTTTTAGATCACGTAAAAATATCCGCCGAACCGTCTCTGCATATCGCAATAAAGTTACATTTTTATACGCATTATATCGCATTGTATAGCACATATATGGTATTTATACTTAATAAAGATGTGTGTTTGAATTTTTATCATATTCTCCGAAACTTTATTGCCGAACGTAGTCTTCCTAATTTATAACAAAAAAAACTAATAAAAAAAGTCTGTCCAGGATAACACGTCATATATTAATCATCAAATGCATCGAAAACACTCGATAAATATTAAAGATCCTTAAGGACGTTGTCATATGTCAAAACGATGACAAAAGCATGAATATTTCATAAACTGTTCTACTATTTCTTTTGAATATCTGTGCAAAACCTAAGCAAAATTCTTTTAACGGTTTGGAAATTATTTAAGTTTAAGTTACTATTGATTCTTATGGAAAATCACGTATTGTAATACTTATTGACAAATTTGACAAAACATTGCCAGCAAAATAAAAATTTTCACATATATTAAGAAAACTCTAATAAATATTTGTGCAAAACTTGATTTAAATCCATTTACTCATTTAAAAGTTATTTACTAAAAATTGTAGAAAAATATTATCTCTCCCTCTCTCTCTTTTTCTGCAAATTACTCGTTTTTTTTTTTTTGTTTCTTGCAGTTGATTTGGAAGGGTATTCATGATCACAAATTAGGAAAAATATTAATTACAACTATTTTCTTTTATAAAGATGTAAAAAATCATATTATTTTGTGATACTTTAATTCTTTTTATAATCCGGATTTATTTATTTGATTTTTCAAACAGTATAAACGTAAAAAATGTTTTTTTTTTTTAATTTTGACAGTTTTTTGCTATTGTACAGCCGAAACATCCTTAATAGACAGAACTAAGATAAAATCGTTTGTTTTTCAAAAATTGCGCCATTAATTTAGAATTGAGTAGAAACTTTCTCGATTCGATACTTAATATGTCTAATTGAAATTATGAATCGCATGATTAAAATGCAGAGAATGCCGACTACCTTCGGTCGCTCCCACCTGTGTGATGCGATTTCTTTCACTGCTAATCGATTCCAATAAGGAAAATACAATTCGACCTATCTTCGAATTTCCGCCATCAAGATCGATCAACAGGAAAACGAATCTTTACTTGCTCTTGACTTCGCTCAAGGATCAAAATCTGTCAAAGAAGACACCGCGAAATGGTAACGTCTCGCGTCTCTGTCCCCTACTCCTCGCGCTAAAGGAGAGCGAGCTGAAGTCGTTCTGAACCGGGTCAGGGTTCTCTTCTAACACGGCTTACTTTTTCTAGAGTTAGACTTGCCCCCAATCCAAAACGCTCCGTAGCTCGTGCCAAAGGTAAAGGTGAATTTTATATCGTTCACTTTTGACGGTCGATCATCTCGAATGCATCGTGTGAAGAGTGAAAGAAAATCGTGCAAACAATGTTCTAGCAGAAAGCATGATCATCCATGCTTGAACGATAAAAGAAGTACAGTTGTTCTCTACTTTCGCCCAAATTGGATGATCGTGCGAGATGAATCATGTTATATCCTGAGTGCTGGTGAGAGTGTTCGAAAGAAGGTTTCGTTTTATGTATATGGGCATAGATATTAAATGTATATGTATACATTATACGAGACAAATTAAGAGTTAAAACATAGAGGTATAGTATAGATAATTATAATTTCCGAGCGCAAAAAATATTTATATAAAAAATTTTTCATGTTTATTACATAATCAAAAGTTAATATTTTTTCAATTTATTTATTTGTTTATTTGACTAGATTATTTCATTTTTTATACCACGGGACTCGTCATCAATATAAAGATATTGAACAACCCATATAATAACATACTAAAAAAAATGCTGTTTTTATCTGACGGCATTCAGTTTTTCCGAAGAATTCATCTGGAATGACCAAACTCGGCATGGGAAAAAAAAAAAAAATTAATTTGTGGAAAAATCGACTATCCTGTGTCTCTTCTGCGATTATCGACTCGCTTCTATTCGTAACGGCGAAACACGCGGCTATTGCCGCCTGTCTTTCTTTATTCACGCACCGACCGGAAGCGCTCCGTTGCTCATCGGCCGCGACCTCAAATGCGTCGCCTTCGCTCTGACGGCGACGACCCGCGCATGTGGGTCGCGCTTAGCCCACTTCGCGACAGTCCCGACAACCGCATCGAAACGGTCCCACGTGGAAAATTCCAAGTCGCAACGCGCGATCGCGCGGCGGACAATACGGAGCGCCTTCGAAGATCCTCGCAGCCGCGTCTCTTATCTCTTATCGAGTCCAAGATTTCGAATCGGATCACATCTAACAATAAGATGTCCCGTCATCAGTGATACGGCGAATTATTCATAGGATGCGCAACATGAGCACGCATAAAAGATTTTAAATTCAACTGTTCCCTCCGAATTAAATAATATATAATATTAGCTAATTATTATATTTGTAATAATTAATTTTCAAAGCAAAATAAAAACGGGATCGTAAGAAGAACAGATTTACAGCATTAATATAATAGAGCAATAGCAGCAAGTTTCTATATTGTTCTAGCATTGCTTGAATTTATTTTAAATTACATTGTTATTTAAAATACCTTGATCCGCCACAAACAAATTTTTTGATTAATCTAGATTAATCTTTGTTAATTTGTACTTAAAGAAATATGGAGAAAAAAGGAGCTGTTTATTATATAATTGTTTGACATTTAAAATCAAATATATATCGCAAACTTTTATTAAATCAAAAAGAAGATTTGATGTCCCGTCATCACTGATACGGCAAATTATTCATAGGATGCGCAACATGAGCACGCATAAAAGATTTTAAATTCAAATGTTCCCTCCGAATTAAATAATATATAATATTAGCTAATTATTATATTTGTAATAATTAATTTTCAAAGCAAAATAAAAACGCGGATCGTAAGAACAACAGATTTACAGCATTAATATAATAGAGCAATAGCAGAAAGTTTCTACATTGTTCTATCATTGTCTGAATTTATTTTAAATTAGATTGTCATTTAAAATACCTTGATCCGCCACAAACTTTTTCATTAATCTAGAGTTAATTTAGACTTAAAAAAATATCTACGAAAAACAAAGCTGTTTATTATATAATTGTTTGGCATTTTAAGTCAAATATATCGCGAACTATTTAAATCTCGAAGTTTTTATTAAATCAAAAGGAAGATTTGCACGAAGAATGTCTCGTATGTTACGTGAGAACGCATTGTGAAGACTCGCTGTTGGAAATATATTACTTAAGGATCTTCCCGACGGAAATATTATAGGCTGTGCGGAACTTCCTTGCATGGAGAAGAATAACTGCAAATCGCTTCCGTGCAGTCCGTAAAGGAAATTAAGTCCCTGTCTTAGAGAAAGAAGTTCCGAGACTTTTAATTGCCAGACGCACGGAGAAAAGTAAAGTGCATTAATTAATGCTGCGGTCATTAATTACGTAGCACACGCGTCATAGCTAACGTATATTGCACAATATGGTCAATACAGATAAAAATATCATATAATAAAATAAAGTCTAATAAAAGAAATAAAAAAATCTAATTTTCTATAACCTAATAAAAGTTATATGATAAAGTCTGAATCAGGTCGATTAGGGGTGGGTGGGGAGCGGGGGCGACAAACAGGGGGGACGGGGGGGGGCGTGGGACTTACTAATAATCTTTTTAAGCGTATAGAAAAATGATACAGATTTTTTCATTTACTTGCTTATGTCACGAGGGTCAAGGGTAATATATATATATATATATATATATATATATATATATATATATATATATATATATATATATATGTTCTTTTTAAGAATTGATGGTTTCTGGCTGTTAAAATTCGCGCCGAGTCTATGAGAAATGCAATAATTTATATTTCTTAAGTCGATACAGGTCACAATATAAATTCATATTTTCTGTGTGCGGTTTCAAAACACAAACTGATATTAAGAAACTTCTTTGGTTAAAGTGCTGAGAATAAAAAATAATGCGAGGCAAAAATTATATTTTGTAAAAAAAAGAACTACAACTCTTTATCAATAATTTTATACTATATATGTTATTATTAATATTTAACTATATTTATAAAAAATATTCTTAAGCTTTGTTTTATTTTAGGTGAGATCTATGATTCGCGATATAATTCAAGACAAAATTCTATTTATAATTTCGTATCGTATAATACAGAAAATATTTGTAAAAAGTAAAATATACACAAAGTACATATCAGGATATACACAGAGATTATGATATGACACATAAAATTATAAACGGAATTCTAATCGTCGCGAAGCTAGTTTTACTTATTGTTAGTTTCTGTTCTCAGCATTTTAATTGTTATGCATGATAATGTATGTTTGTACGCGATAATGATATGAAGAGTTGGTTTGCGGAATCACGAATTGTACGTCAGAGCACGTTTTTTTTTCAAAATGAGCGACTGCTAACTTCCTTGTCAAGACGGCGCAACGGCAGGTAAAGTATATTTGCTTACTGTGTGTTTACACGATCCTCCAACGAGTTCCAGGGTTGAACAGAATAGTAAAGCCACGCTGTAATTCGAGTATTCTCGGAGTCGAGTCAGACGAGTGAAGGCAACGAGCTGCCAATTTCTCGAACGCGCAAATTAGGACCGCACAGTCTCCGCGGTCTGTGTCTTAAAGAAACCGCGCCGAGACGTGATTCCGCGCGAGATTGTCCCGCAATCCTATCTACGAATCGCGCAATCGAGCTGCTTCGAACGGTGGAAACTCCGTGACGAGATATCGCCTTGCTACGTAATCATCGAAGTCGTTGCCAATTTCCAATTGCCAATTCGCGGAAACAAAAATATTTTTAGTATCAGCGTAAGTAGACTCGTGCTTTAAGGATGTATCTGTCAAAACATTGACAAATGCATGAAAATTTCGTAGACTGTTCTACTATTTCTTTTGAGTATCTATACAAAACCTGAGCACAATTCTCTTAACGGTTTGGAAATTATTTAAGTTTAAAGCTAGTATTGATTCTTATAGAAAGTCGCCTATTGTGCACTTATTGACAAATTGACAAAGGAAAAATATTGCCAACAAAATAAAAATTTTCACATATATTAAGAAAACTCTAATAAATATTTGTGCAAAATTTGATTTAGATTTAGATCCACTTATTCATTTAAAAGTTATTTACCAAAAATTGTAGAAAAATATTATCTTCTCTCTCTCTCTCTCTCTCTCTCTCTCTCTATGCAAATTATTCGTTTTTTTTTGTTTCTTGCAGTTGATTTTAGGAGGCATTCACGATCAAAAGTTTTTGTCATAAATTTAAAAAAATATTAATTACAACTATTTTCTTTTACGACATTAAAAACTATATTATTTTGTGATAGTTTAATTCTTTTTACAATCCGGATTTATTTATTTGATTTTTCAAACAATATAAACGTAAAAAATGTTTTTTTTTAATTTTAACGTTTTTTTGCTACTATTGTATAGCCAAGACATCCTTAAATCATGCTCTCCTCTCCTTAAAAATCTTCACAAAAATTACATACAAAATCGATAATTTCCGTCGTATAAAGATAAAGCGATTGTTGTCCAATTGCGAGAAATAAAATGATTTTATGATATAAAATGTATACCGCGAAAATTATGCGTAGAGCTCTCTTAAATAAAAAGATCCTTATTGTTTCTTATTTACAAAAATATTTTTTGTGCTTACCATCTTCAAAGTCTCTTCGGGCCTCAACAGGTAAAACATGGACTGTAGGTGCTGCTGGATATCGCATCCTGCCGCCGAGACTCGCCTCGAAGGACGAGCCCTTTCGTTCGGCGGTAAAACCAGAGCAGCCCCTTTGCCCGCGAAGTAACATTCGCTCAGACTGTAAATATAACAAAAAATAATATTTTAATAATCAAATTATTTTGGTGATTCAACCGCAATCAAAGTCATATGCAATAATTATAACTGATGTAAAACTACATTTATCTTGTAATTTAAAAATTATAATCGAAACGCATATTGTATATTTCGAATATAATTGTTCGCTTATATATCAATAATTCGACTTTTATTAACTCTGTCATCGAGAAAAAAATATACATCGATAAATCCAAATAATATTCGACGTTATCGATGTGCAGAAAGCGTCAGATACAAACGTACATATACATACATAACATAACGATATTAAAATATTAAAATATTTCTGTTAATGAATTTATTGTTTAACCAGTTTTTTTAAGCATCTGTAGAGCGTATCATAATTGAAACTTTTTTCTAACTTATTATTATAAATCAGACTAGAGTATTTAATCCCAATAAATTTAACAAGATTTAAAATATATTTAGTAGTTTCAAAAATCTCTCTATATAGTACTAATTTTCAATCCGTGTAAGTAAATCTTAATATTTTTGAGTGAATCATCGCGCTTTATCTTGATGCGATAAGAATACACACACACGCATGCATGCACACGCACACGCACACGCACACACACAGCGTCCCTTTATCTTAAGTTGGTGAGAAATACTAAAGTTCAGCTTAAAAAACAAAAACAGATACGCGTCGGTTAGACAAGGAGTAAACGAGAATTTCGATGCAGTTTGATACTTCTAGACAGCTGTCGATTTTAATCTTTGACATCAAGATAATAAACGCTAATCGATTTACTCGTGTGCTCAGCTGGTTTCGCGGCCGTTGCAATCAACAACTCGCGATGGACTATCTAGTTCATTAATTAACGCTGCTACCAATACAATAGTATGATCGACGAAATTATGATCGACAAATGTATTATCGAAACATTCACTCGAACTGAAATGAAGCATAAAATATTGACGACTACAATCTTTTTTATTTTTAATTGTCTCACGATCAAAAACAGTTCGTGCTTCGAAACACATTTTGAGTTAAATTACTGCCTCATTAAATCAATAAACGCATCGTTAAAGATAAGATATATTTTAAAAGCGTCTTGAATACAGCACAGTAAAGTCAATTTGATCTTTTCTGTGTCATATCTGTGGTTATTAACATTGACCAACATTGTCGTCAATTAACTCATCTTAATTGCGGTGTGCTTATTTATAATACAATTAAATATAATTATTTACGTGAATCGTCTGCGGAAAAATGCATTTGCGGCGCGATTCACGCTTCACCTACCTACATCAACATGTTCCCATTATATTTTATTCCGCGCTTCATCATTATCGTCGAGCAATTGCTCTCTTGATGGCTTCGTGTAATCAAACGAGGCTTTTCTTTTTACGCACGCACGTATAGTTTCAACCACGATAACCGCGCGTCTAAATCACGTATGCGAGTCGCGATTATGCCGGCGATGCCATTTTCTCATGGTAAGTAAACCGTCACATTCTCATATGATAATGACCAGCTGACCAGACAATGTACGCGCACGCGCGCACACACACATACATGCCATTTGGAATATACGCGAACTTCCGCTATCGCACGTCTACAGTAAAAAGTTTCTTCGCTGAAACTTTACCACGGAATAAGAATACACACAAATGTATTTACATCGTTCATATGGTAGATATTTACTATACAACATGTGAATAATTCTCTTCATTGTCGCACGTAACGTGTTACATTAGAATGTTTACATTTTGTAACAGATCCTATTAACTTTATCACTGCTGATATTAAATAATTACGAGGTATAAAAAATTGTTAATTAAAAATGTCTAATAACACTGTTCAACACCAAGTTTGCCTTAAGTTTTATCAGATCATTTCTGGTAAATTTTTTAGCGCTGATTATGAATCTAGCCGTATCATGTCAAGTTTTTGAGAAAACCTCAGTCAAAGTTGCTAATATAGGCGTTTTTAATACTTTTGCGTGAGTTATATCTTTCGATGAGGATGTATTCCAGAAAGCAGCGACAGCTCAAAATGAAGCTCAAGACTTATACTTTATGATAGAAATGCCAGAGGTTCCAAGCAGAAAAGGTTTTTCTGAAAAAAAAGGTTGAAACATAAGAAATATCTAGCGCGGTGTCCCTCAGTCATACGTCTCTCCACTCGTCCGTTATTAAAATTTAAAAAAAAAATCATTCTGATCATGAAAGTCGGTATGTATACAGTTGCCTGATCACTCATCACGAATTATGTGCTGAAATTTCAACATTAAAAATGGAGGATTCAAAATGGCGGATCAAATTTTTGAAAAATCATTCAAATCATGGAAGTGGGTATATGTTTTTGTGGTCGCTTTTAAAAAACAAAATTAGAGTAGTTTTCGTCACTAGTATTTTAGTGATGGACAATTGGAGACGTATGACTGGGGGACACTAGAATAAATGATGTTTCTTATGTTTCGACCACTTTTTTCAGGGAAATCTTTCTTGCCTGGGTCTTTTGGCATTTTTATCATAAATAATATAAATCTTGAGCTACATTTTGAGCTATCGCTGCTTTTTGGAGTATATCCCCATCAATAGATATAACTTACGCAAAAATATCAAAAACGCCTATTTTAGCAACTTTGACTGAGGTTTTCTCAAAAACTTGACGTGATACGCCATTTTTACGGTTAGATTCGTAATCAGCGCTAAAAAATCTACCAAAAATGACTCGATAGAACTTAAGACAAAAAAAAGGTCTTATTTTGTCGACCAATGTAATTGAAATTGATTAAGTGATTCATTCAAGTAATATTTATTAATGTTCACTAATCTCTCAATGTTGTACATCAAAATTTTCCAGAAGTTTGCTTTATTTATGAATATTACTTCTTAATTTAAACTAGACTGAAATGAAACAATCAAGACAATAAAGTTATCACGATTACGTCTCAGATCAGATTGAAATCGTAAATGTACTACATCGATGATGATCACGACGAAAACGACGATGACGAACGTGCAAATTTAAGCCGGGAAACCAAAGTGAAAATCTATCATCATCAAAATCGATGTATTGATCCTCAATGCCTCTCTGTAATTGCGTTATCGAGAGCCACGACGGTAACTCTCACACGACTGGATTACCTTACCGTGACGCGGCTCAATTACACACACGAGCTTATTAACAAATTAGGCCAAGAAAGCCAATCTCACTCGACATTCTCTTAATATTCACTATAAAGCGATCAAGTTTGGCCTTCTGATCATTAATCAAACTGATATAAGTCTCGCACACTCTATATACAAATTAAATTATCATGTATGGTATACAGAATGTCACATAATTGAAGGCGATCTACAGAAAAAAAACGTTAAAAAAATAAATATCGGTTATTCTTGTTTTTATTATATTACTAAATAAAAAAAGTGTTATTTTACTAAATAAAAAAATTAGTTAAATTTTTCATTTACGTTTTCGTTATATAACTTTTTTAAAGAAATCATATATTTATATTTGTCTTACTATATAAAAAATTTAGTATATTGAATGCTCTGGTCCCTCTCTCCGCAGACGAACATGTAACACAATTCGACCTTCGCAAATCTAATTATAGTCGAGTTGAATTATGCCAGAATTCGAGAGAATTGCTGCTTTCCTGTTCTTTAACATCTCCAAGAAGGAAATCAATCGCGATAAATATGATTTTCCCTACTTTTAGCAATAAACAATTTCAATAAAAGGTCGTATGACTTTCTAATGATATTATAATGATAATTAAATGGCATATCATTTATTTGATGTTTTTATAATAGTTAACAATTTTATCCCTTTAAAAATTATCACGGGTCTATTCTATTGTCGGTCAATTACTCCGATCGACCTTAATACGAAAGAAGAAGCTTCGAGAGCCAAGTTGGCGATGCACGATCGTCTTGTGCACTCCACACCGCGTTTGTATATATGCATAAGTAAGCGGGCGAGCAATTCGCAGAACATTAAATGCAGCGAGCGTAAGACGCGCGAAGAGACACAGCTGTGTCGTAAACGTAGTTTACAATATATTTTACAACGGCATCTCTGCGTTTTTCTTTCTCTTCTTTTTTTTTTTTTTACAACCCACTCGCTAGCCAGCGTAGCGTTTCGCTCGGTCATAGTTAAAGGTTTTCAAGGCTGCGAATCTCTCGTTCGACGCTATAACGATAGACCGCGCGGCTCGTTCGACCGTTGTGCGGCGCATAACTGCATAATTAACGAGAATGATCGGCCAAATGAATTGCGAGCGGCCCGTTCAAATAACGCCGGCGTGTCTGATCCCGAGTCGGGAAATAACAAGAGGAAACCAATGCGCGGATACCGCGAGAATATTTGAATATCTTCGCTGACACGAAAGCGGTTTACGTTATCCAGGGTGTCTATTCAAATCTTGTAAAAAAATTCCTTGAAAATTCTCTGATCATCCAGGTATTTTTGTTCAAAATTCCAGGTAAAGAAAATATTTCAAAGATTTTTTTATGCAATTTCCTAAAATAAGTTTTTTTTACGCGTTTTCTAATGTTTTTTACTCATGCGAAGGAAAAACACAAAGCCACTTAAGTTTCAAGTGCTAGATTCACAAATGTACTGAAAAAAAACTGAATAGTTTTTGTTAAGATAAAAATTTTTAACTTTTATAATATTTTCATTTTTTGTTACTAAAAATTAAAATAAAGAAAATGTACTGCATATTCAATATTTTGTTAAGACTTGAATATATAAACAGAAATAAATATATATTTATAATACATTTTAAACACATAATTCATAACTTGGCTTATCGGCGGATTGCCTACTGTACTTACAGTATGCAAGAGCAAAATTATCAGAGAGAATTTTTTTTTTAAATTCCCTGGGTCCCAATAAAATTCCACGAGAACTCCCTGATTTCTCCAGGTACAAAAAAATTTCCTTAAAATTCTAGGTTTTCCATATTTTTCCAGGGTGTAGACACCCTGTTATCCTATTATGGCATAAAGATATCCATGGGAGATAAATATAACGAAAATATTCAGTAAATATATATTTAACAAATATTAGAATCATTGACAAATATACACATATACCGCGTGAATTTTTAATATTCAGAATTGTTATATTCTAATCCGTTATACAACTTCAAAATTTTCTTTTTTTTAATATATTGCTATCATTTAATATATCGTATAAAAATTGTATATAAAATTATAGGATAATATTGTATATCATCGAAATATTAATATTTATCTAAGAGAATTCGACGAAGAATAACGTATAATTTATCCAATTAATAATTGTATGCAATGATTAAATTATATATCTCTCTCATCTATTTTTTCATCATATTTATTTTTCTTTTTCGTATGCATAATTACTCTATCTTATGTCTCTCGCTAAAATACATAAAATTCACAAGATTTATGATATATGTACTCGTTGTTTCGCACAATAAAAGATGTTCCTATATCCGGCGCCAGAGCAGATTTTTCGTTCACTGACAATGGATTGAATATCTCTATGCCTAGATATCTACAAAGCAACGCGCAACAGCTGACGCAGCCATGATAAATCGAGATGAAATCTTTTCAGAAGATCCACACGCGAAGAGGTAGCTGACAGGAAGATCATGAAAAGAATTAATCGAGGCGGAGACCCATCTTTCCTCTGACAAAACGATCTTTACCTGTCGACGTAGCCGTCGTTCAGGTAAATGGCCGGTACCCCTGCGTTGGATGCTGCAGGGGCGTTCCCCTCAGAATTCTCCGTAATGGCGCACTCGCGAGATGACAATAACTATAGAAATCAATCGACTGCAATTTCTCACTAAATAGGCCGTGTGCTTTTAACACTTATAAAATCACATATACTTAGTAAAAAATAGAGTTATACACAAAAAGGAAACAATTTTTCCTTGAAAATGAATGACCCTTCCCTTCTAAATGTATTCTTTACAATAAAAAAAAAAATATAAGAAAAAACGCCGCGATATCGTCGCCGAAATACAATGATCTCGAACGTTTGTTATTGGATAAAATCTAACAATCGCGATCGCGCGTTTTGTTTTACTCAGAAACTAATTCTCTTTTGTCGATAGTGGAGATCCGATAATCGCTCGCGTCTTCACCGAGAGAGATGCTAATATGTCTCGCGCGCGTGCGATTAGACGCAGAACCGGTGGGATACTAAAATCATCTCGAGATTTAAGATAGAACGAAACGACGATACGTGGGCGGATCTCTGCACTGGACCTGCACACGCCGAGCAAAACACTCGCTCGCTGGTTATATATCGGCTGACTGTATTATTAGCTCGCGCATAGAGAGAGAGAGAAAGAGAGAGAGACCATATATATGTTCCTCCTTATATTATACATATGTATTTGCATCGAGCCGGCACGAGAGAAATTCGTGGAAATCGCGGTGTCGAGCAAGATACGCACCCATAGAGCACATGTCTTTCTCTCTCTCTCTCTCTCTCTCTCTCTCTGTCTTTATCTCTCTGTTCGATATTTATCATATGTATTCGTAACGATTTCAGATTTTATGTGCATATATTTCAATTTGGAATAGAAGGAAATATAGTTCAATAACAGTGCGCATCAGTTACTGTCTATTCAATATTAATCCTCTAATATACGATAATAATTATGTAATCTTATCGACGGCATGTCTCAAGTACGCGCGCAAGATTATCTCATAAATTTCCAATACTGCAAGAAAAAATTCTCCTCTTTTCAGATTTCGATTAATAAGAAAATTTATAATAATAATAATAATAATAATAATAATAATAATAACTGACTAATAATCATGAACTGACGGTTCACGAGATTATCGAAATCGCGAAATGATGATACGCGTATTTCGAAGATAAATAGCGTTTATGTTAATAGCGGAGCACGTGTGGCGATATTCCTGAAGAACTTCGAATACATCGGAGTCCGCAACGCAACGGCACAAATCGAGAGAGGCCGGCTTTTTTACGAGATCAATAAATGATCGACCCGTGTGCTTACTAAGCACAGTGCGCACTTATCAAATGCGGTTCGTATATTATACCGAGTTCGTGGTATACGCAACATAGAACGTACTGCCAAACCCGACGTTATTGCATGTCGTTCATCGTGAAAACGATGACATAACCGCGTTGCTGCGGTCAGAATGGCCGAACCAGAATCGACGTGCGCAGATATAATTTACCGATAATTTGATCCTGTTGCCATTCGACTTGAAAAAAATTGCAAATACAAGAGTGATAGAAAAAAATGAAGTTATTTGTCCATTCTAAAGATCATGCATAAAATATTGAACACGGTAGATTTATAAATATAATAAGCATAATAAAATATATGTATACAATAATCATTAAGAATAATGGAGTGAAAATAATTGTATGTATGATGCAAATAATAATATTTAAGAATAATATTTTTTAAAAAAAAGACACGTGTATGTGTGCGTGAATTACTTTTATAATTTAATAAAATTCTTCCAATTTTTGTATTCACTGTTACATTTTGCATATATCGATAAAATTAAAATAAAAAATAGTTTTATTATAGTGGAAATATTATAATACATTTTGACTAAATATATATGCATATCACAACACATTTACATTAAATATAATATTTGAAAAAATTATGTATAAAAAATCAATGTAAAGATTTATACTTAAACGTTAAAATAAAAATATAGTTATAACACAAAGTAATTTTGTATCCTTAAAGAAAATATTTTTTAATTTGTCAGAGATATCAATATCACTCAACAAAGAACAAAGGAATTTGGAAATACTTGTAAAAAAATAATTTCCCAATAAATTACACAAAATACGAAACAAAGAAGTAGAAAATATTTCAATTATATCTCGCAATCGTTAATAGATATAATTAACTTCCTTCGGCAATTCGTTAATGCAGGTCAAACCTTTGCACAATGTAACGTTTCCAACGAACAACGAAGTCGCGCGGCAATGCTCGTAAAATATTATATCCGGTTCGTAGATAAGTGAAACAAATGCACTCTAAAAGGAGTAAAAAATATTCGGAGCGACAAAAACATAAAAGATCATAGAAACGTTTTAACGATCGCAACATCGTTACGGGTGTAATTACTAGAGTTTTCGCTCGATTATACTGATCTAAATGGCGCTCGTCGATAATCTGCGCTGATGGCAATATATGAATCGATAATAGCCAGGAGAAAGCTGAGAATGAGATACTAAAATGAACTATTGAAAGATTTAACGTAACAGCAGTTTCTATTTAATCCTTCTTATTCTATATCTTTTTAATATGACGTGCGAGAGAAGATAATTATTTCTCTTCCTCTCTCTCTCTCTCTCTCTCTCTCTCTCTCTCTATAAATTAAAAAAATAAGATTTAGATTGTTTCTTTTTAAATTTTTAAAAATAAAAATTTCAATACATCTACAGTTGCAATTAATTAATAATTTTATTCGACAAATATTTGACATTATTATAAATTCATAACAAAAGAATATAAATTCATAACAAAAGAATATAAAATTGAAATCAAGGTTTCTTTTTTAAATTAAACTTTAATTAACAAAGAATTATATCAAGAAATATAAGCGCAAGAAAATATATCTTCAAATATTAGCACACGAGATCATAAAAGAAAAGAAAAATTTATTAAGTAAATTTTTGTTTGTTTGAATTTTTGAATATGTAGATCCGCATATTGTATATATAATGATTTCGATTATTTAGTTGTCAATGAAAGAGAAAAAAAAGGCAAAGAGGCAGAAAGCCAGATCGCGAGAGCCTCATCGTAATCGAGAACGCGCGTCTCGCAAATTGAACTGGCGCCGAACGCTCAATCTTTACGAGAATAATGTAGTGAGGCAATACAGATAAGAATGACCCGGGCTGCGAGTACCAGCACCGTTAAAAGTCCATAAAATCTGCGCAAACGTGATCGGCAGTCAAAATCTGCGCGCACCATCTCGCGAAAGAATACGAATGAAGCGGTGACGTCATTCCGATGTAAAGTACGCTCGTCGTGTGCACGCATCTATCCTTAGTATGCAGATGCATGCATGGCATATGCTATTACTAAAACTGTTTATTTTCTTACAAAAGAATTAAAGAAAAAATAACACAATTGGTAGTTATCAGTTTTTAACTATAAGGCATTAGATAAGAGTCGCGAGAATTTTACTATGCAAATTTAAGATATATTAATAAAAGTTGCTTTAATAGTAATTAAATTACTATATTAATTAATATTTGAAACACGATTTACATCTAGTCTTTGATTGATGATATTTTCATAAAAAATCTTTTAATCCCGCCAATTAAAAAAAAGTTTTATTAATAATTAAATATATGCGTAAACAAAACTTAAAATTTTTTAATTTTAAAAAACTTATAAATATTAATAGTAAAAATAGTAAAAAATAATAGTAAAAATTTCTATTTAATTTTTAGATATCTTATGGAGCGTTAAATAAATGTTTAGTCAACACAATCTAACATTCAATGTAAGTATTAGATTTCCAAGTATGGTATATTATTGTACCTTCTTTGAATGTATTACAGATATACTACAAGTGTTATACTGACATGTGCAATATAATCCGGGTTGACTTTATAACCGCGAATTTCGCAAAGCTACTTTTAATCCTGGATTACTACCTATATTCAATATCATAAACATATTACGAAGTACATAGAAATAATATAATCATATCGCGTAATATACTATAGAAGTATTTTGAATCAAGAATTAATCTGAGAGTTAAAATATGTATATATTAGTTATTTCAATCTTCTTAATTACTATCCGTATTAAATTACACACAGCTCCAAAATATTTTATGGACAGGTATCTCGAATAATAATTTAAGATTAAAAATAATTATGATAACTCCCGCTAACAACATCCTAATAAAAAAGCAAGAATCATTAAAAAATATCTTGCAAATCTTAGATAAATCTTGAAAAATCTTATTGGGTTAATACGAAAAATTTTACATCACTAAGTAAAAACACAAAGATAATTTCTCGATAATTTCACTGCAATAATCAGTTTTCGTAACAGCACAAAGATATTTAGCTGCAACAAAATGGTGTATGTACTTCGTAAAATCTCTTCAGGCCATATTTTCAGCGAAACTGAATCCATCGTTGCAGAGCACGGCCCCGTATGCAATCGCAGATTGCATCTGCGATTGTCATTCTCGCGTATTCCGAAGAGATCTCTGCGGGCCGGTTGCGATTCGCACAAGTCGCCGAAGTGTGTCACGTACCGGTACCACCCGTTACAAAGCGCGGAGCCTGAAAAAATCGCAGCCGGCGCACGTTGATTACACGACGCACCTCCAAATCCGCGGTATCAATCTTTCTTATTATTCGATATTTTTTCATATTACATGTACGCATCTATTTCTCAACAAAATAGCTCGATTTATTTTTGGATAATGACTCCCGTTTCGAAATAAGGCACGATTACGATAACTTTGGCCCCCTATTTGAAAGGTCGTTTCTGAAGACATTTTTGACGAGGAACACGGGAAAAATAGCAAAAAAAATTTCGGACCAATAGTTTTCGAGATGTATCACTTTAAAGTATTGGACATGATAATAAAACGTTACAAAACGGACCCAATGACCTTGACCTTGACATATGTTGTGATATTTGATTTATTTTTTATTCAATATTTTTTCAAAATATAGACATTTTTTTGTTAAAATTTGTTTAATTTTTTTATTTATTTTAATTTCCTCGCTTCGCATTGTAAAGTATATGCGTGGACGCAGTGGGTTCCGCCCCCCCTACGGGGGGGCTCCACTTCCGAAAGATATAACCTAACCCAAACCTATTCCTGATTTAAAACTAAAATTTGGTTTGGGTTACGTTATATAACCCAAACTAAATTTTCGTTTCGAATTAAACTTTAACTTTAAATATCTCAAAAATTATAAGAGACCGCCGATTAAGTTATAAGGAAAAGTTACTCAGGATCATGATCTTGACAACATATATCAAGGTCAACATCATTGGGTCCGTTTTTATAAAGTTTTATTATCATGTCCAATACTTTAAAGTGATATATCTCGAAAACTATTGGTCGGAAATTTTTTTTATTATTTTTCCCGTGTTCCTCGTCAAAAATGTCTTCAGAAGCGACCTTTCAAATAGGGGGCCAAAGTTATCGTAATCACCCCCGGAATAATTATGAAAAAGATAATCTATTAGACTTTTATAAGAAAATACATTTGAATTTTGCTTAATTTTATGAAATCTATAATCGCAAAAGCGCGCGACTTCTGGAACACTCTGTATATTCGCGTTTGGATACATGGATGGATGAAGTATATGGAGGGAAGTGAAGGGGACAGAAAAGAAGATTGCCCTATTTCTTGGTCGTCTTCGTATCGAAATCGCATTACTCACACGAGCTTAAATTATGATCAACATGAGAAGAGACTATGCGATACGGTTTGTCTGACCGAAATCTGATATATATCTGCAGATCTCTAAAGCATGTGAAACATTAAGCGGACGATATTTCACAGAGACTTACTTTAAGAAAATGTGTATGTAGTAACTTATGTATACTTATATGTATGATAAGATTACTTATGCACATTACGCAAAGAAATCTTCTTTTAGATATAATATCTAATATAAATTATCTCTTAATAAAATAATATGTCGATCTAAGAGAGAGAGATAAAATAAATTTCTGTTTAGCATTTTATAAAAAGCAACGTACATGCTATTTTAACATTTTTAATAAATTTATCAATTATAATATCAAATTAAAGTTTCCTTTTCTTTATGTTTTTGTCTTCAGACATTCTAAAAAATTTTGTTTATTAATTATTTTTCTTGCAATTTATTCTAAGCTCCATACATGTTCTGTTTTCTCAAACAATTGAAATGCAACATTATTTTTCCCTTCGACTCAATATATTGATTCAAGACATTGGTTTTAATTTAAACATAAAAAAGAAACTTTCAGAAATTTTACCACATAGCAAACTGAATTTTTAAAAGTCGAAATATAATAAATGCAACTCTTGGTCTTCGATGAATTAACTGAAGCTGTAAAATATAGATGTGTTACCAAACAAATTTTAATTTTTTTACCACACATGGGCAAACTGAGTGTAGAGAGAGGGGGGGGAGGGGGGGGAGAGAGAGAGAGAGCGAAAGTATATATTATCCGAGAGTATATTCGTATGCAAAGAGAAAAGATGAAGTCATAAATACGAAGGAAAGTGCCGGTGAACACGACTCTGCTGTGTTGATTTCTCGCTGCACAAGACTGATTGTGAGCAGCAAAACGATAGAGTGAGGACTCCGTGTGTGATCGGACCTTTTCCGTATTTATATTCTCTTCTCGCGTAATATAAAACCTCGTTCCATTTCATAGCGTATAGCATTGCAACACTTTCATCGATTTCTCAATATATCAATTCCCCTTACAAGAAGAAAAATTTCATGGATAATAGAAAATAGGAGAAAGAAGGAAAAACACATTTCAAAAATTATCTATCAAATCTACTTTAAAAGATTTATTGTATAATTGACGACTATAAATTCTAAAATAAGAACATAATCATATTTATAATTGTATGTGTCGTTAATATAAAAAATTTGAATAAATAAAATACATAATTATAAAATATATATTAGGGTACATATATACACATTAAGATATATAGTGTAAAATTATAAATAGATAGTGTAAAATTATAAATAGATAAATTATAATATATAAATAGATAATAGATTTTCTTGAATTTTGTCGCAAATTATAGATCGTCTAAAGCGAGCTTAATTCATTGTATTTAAGGATGTTTTGGCTGTACAATAGTAGCAAAAATTGTAAAAATTAAAAATAATATTTCTTACATTTATACTCTTTGAGAAATCAAATAAATAAATTATGGATTATAAAAAGAATTAAAGTATCACAAAATAATATGGTTTTTAACGGTTTCGTAAAACAAAATAATTGTAATTAAAATTTTTCCTAATTTATGACAAAAACTTTTGATCGTAAATACCCCTTGAAATCAACTGCAAGAAACAAAAAAATAAGTAATTTGCAGAGAGAGAGAGAGAGAGATTTTTCTACAATTTTTAATAAATAACTTTTAAACGAGTAAGTGGATCTAAATCAAGTTTTGCACAAATATTTATTAGAGTTTTCTTAATACATGTGAAAATTTTTATTTCATCGGCTATGTTTTTTCCTTACTAAATTTGTCAATAATTGTTACAATACGCGATTTTCCATAAGAATCAATAATAACTTTACACTTAAATAATTTCCAAACCGTTAAGAGAATTGTGTGTGTGTGCTCAGGTTTTGCACAGATACTCATTGTCAGAAGAAATAGTAGAACAGTCTACAAAATTTTCATGCTTTTGTCAATGTTTTGACATATGACACATACATTCTTAATATAAATTATATTCATTTGGTTTCATACACATATACATACACGCGTATTAATAAAAAATCTGGCATAAACTCTTAACTCGTAAACTCTTCTGTCGCATTATTCAAATAACTCTATTGTATCCTCTAGCCTCTAGCTAACTGAACTGATAATTTCTTCTAATACATCCATTCCAGCATTCCACCCTATCGCCATTTGTCCTCCCAACATTTTGCATCATCCTATTTCATCTTATTATTCCTTCCATCCTATTTAGTCCCATTGCGTTTCTTGTTCTGACTTGCTAAAATTCGTCCCAATATACTACATTCCATTATCTTCAGTATTGTTCGATTCGAATTTATCCGACCCTTGAAAATAGTAGGCATCGTCCTTTATACTCTTACATGGATATCTTGAACAACGATCTTCCTTATACCTTGATATTTCTGTCGTTAATGCATAGCAGCATATTACTAAAATTAGTATACGTTCCGCAAGTGGAGTTCCTGTCTGTCCAAAGGTAGCCGCATCTCGTGAAATATAGAATAATCTTCCTCTCAAATTAACCTTGATGACTCAAAGCCGTCGCAGGCACTTTCAAGAATGTCAACGGTATTCCTTTGAAAACCGTGTGAAACAAAAATAGAAACGGAGAAACGGATATATAATACCATTCGGATTTTAATAGAACATTAAAGATCTCTGTTATTAAGGACTTATACTTGTTATAATAATCGTTATATGTATATTGGTTTCATAAATCTTTTTATTTCTTAAGTATCTTTGACACCAGCGTCTATTAATATTCTCTATATACATATATATATATGTCATATGAAAGAAATAAAAAGCAATTAAGAGCCAGCGCGGTAATTTGTGCGCATATGTTTTATTACAATCAAATTACATTGATATTTTGACTACGTGATAGACAAAATCACAAAAAGCGTACGTTTCGGTCCCTTTTTTTGGAGCATCCTCAGCGTAATTACAAAGTATATGGAATATATTATATCAAAAATGTGACAATAATAATACGCGGAACAAGAGTGAGACATATAAGAGAGATACATACATATATATATATATATATATATATATATATATATATATATATATATATGTATATTTAATATTATCAATATTATCTTCAAATAAATGTAGTATTATTACTTAAAGTAAAACACATAATTAATGTTAAATTATGTTTAGAATTAATTAACACGCCATTAAGAAACAATTATTTAAAAATCTATATAGTGTATTTTCTTCGCATACAATTTAATTATTTGATTCTTTTTGCGAAAATATATCAAAATAAGATAAAAACTTGAACAATACACAACTTGCTCCGTCATGATTAATCACATATCTACGTTCTAATTAACCTTATTAACTGTAGTTGGAAATCGCATGAAAGAATTGATGCACCGTTAAACATCAGTTTATTTCTTTTTTCGGCATTCAACGTGATTCAACCGCACCTGATTGACGCACGTACTCGATTGCAAGACGGTCAACGATCTCCTGAAGTCACGTTCGCATCGTGTGCGTCATGAAAATATGATTCATGTTATAAGAGCGGAGGAAAATCATAATATTGAAAAATTATAACAATCGCGTTCGTACTATTTATGATCAATTTTACCAGTTTTGTTCTCATGCTACATTGTTTCACACAATGTAGCATAAACGTATATATTTTATATTGTAGATCACATAACCTGTATTTTAATCAGCAACGTATATTATACAATGCAATTGAGAGGTTGAATATAGTACATACATACAATATTGTAATAGACTACGTCTTACACACATCCGAGGAAATAGATATAACACATTCTAAGCTGTGCTTATGCCTACATAGTTATGAATTTATGATCCATAAATTTATGCAAATATAAATTCTTACAAATAATTTACGGAAATATATGCATATTCTTAGATGCCTACAGATAAAATAACATTTCCTTAGAACAATAAAACTTTTTGTATAATATTTTTTAATAAAAAAGATCTTTCTGATTAATTTTAGGAGAAGAGAAAAGATCTCTCTCCCTCCCCGCCTATCCCTCCCTCCCTCCCCTCTCCCCTCTCAATAAAAGCATATATTTCTCAGAAACACCCAAAGATTATTTATTAGATTTTAAAATTATTTCCTAAAATACGAAACAAAAATAATAAATAATATTAAATAAGATTGTATATTATTCGTTGATTTATTTTCGATTACATTAACCTGAGATGAGGCTTCAGATGACAACAAAGTTCTCTAACAGACGGTGGACTCGCTTTGTCATGATTTCCTAATTAATGATCTAAGCACGCGTACAAGATGACGCGCACGTTTGCATTAACAAAGTGTTCACCTGCGCACGACATGAAATGGAAAGAAAACTTGTCTCGCCATAAAAGTGCAATGTGGCATCTAGAACAAGTGATGATAAAATCGCAACCGGTGTGACAGAATAATGAATGTTTTTCGAACAAATTTATACAAATTATTTTAATTAAATATTTATTTTCTTCGATATTTTCTTTACTATACATTTGAACATTGATGCATGTGAAATACTAAATCTTCTTATATACTTTCAAAAAATATTGTTTTTTATTTATATAATTGTCAATAAAAATTGCCATGTTAATAATATTGTCAATAAATAATAATACATTTTGGAAAGAATTATTCTCTTCTTTATGTCTATTAAAATTTTGAAAGATGTAGACGATATCATCTTAATACGCTATTAATATTCTTATACGAGAATTTCTATCATAAAAAAAATCTTTAAGAATAGAACTTCATAAATAAATTTATATTTTGTTTAATTATTTGAAAACTTAATATATATTTAATATATCCCATACTTTGTATGGATAAACATTTAATCTGCACTCCTATATCGATATAATTTGCTACAAATGTAAATTGTAAAAATATAATTGGTTATATCTTTATGCGTACATATTTTGTTACATTACTAACTGCATCACAAAGCGTCTATCTACTTTAATGTTTTATTTTTAACGTAAAATATCTATTTATCGCGCGTCAGTACGTACAAATACATACAAGACAATATCGCGAATATTTCACAAGAGTATGGTATTATAATATTACGTTAGTAGAATGATGAGGAAACTTTGAAGCTGCTTGTACACACGTGGCTCTCTATCAACATCGTCAAGAAAGGGCGAGAATAGTACTTTCTGCGCGTCTTTCACGGTGCCTAACCACGGTTTACAGATAAAACGCACGAATCACCTTGAACGCATCCGACCTGTTCTCTTTTCACGCATCGGGGACACAATTTTAATTACTAACTTTCAATTTACTAATTTTTTCTATTCAAATTAATGTGTTATCTCAGTGTGTTGAATTTATATATATATGTATGTATATATTATTGTTAATTTTATAGAACTTTGAAAGAATTTAAATGTTTTTCTTAAATTTGATATTAAAATATTAAATTGTCAATATAAGAAAATTGAGAAATTTAGTTTCGTTAATAACAATTCATTATCAAAATATCAAATCTATGAAATATTTAAATTATTTGTTATTAAATTTTATCAATAACATTTTATCCATTTATTATATCTCTCTAACAATAAAAACTTGTATTGCTTATCATTACATTTTTTATGGTTGAAAATTGTTTCTGTTAAATGTTTCCATAAATAATCATTGGTAGCCGATATAATAAATGTATAGTATAATACGCTATAAATAAATACCGTACTTTATACTTGTAGATGACGTAATAATCAATAATACATGCTTACGTAGTAATACGCGCGCGTCAATAGCTAGCAATATATAGATTTTATATGACGTATATATATACGTAATACGTAAATGGCCGCCAACGCATAAATCTTATGATACGCAGTAATATATCAGTAATCAAGAAGGCGTTAACCCGTGCATGTTGTTATGCAAATTAGACTCTTATCATATAAGGCATATTTACTGTGAATTTACCGCGTGCATTAATTCATTCTTCCATGTAAAATCTTGTGAATTTTACTCACTTTTTATGTATTTACGTAAATAATAAAACCGCCTATACATATAAGTTAATATCGATTGATCAATAACAAAAACCAAGAGACAATGATAGACCAAATATAAAAATAAGATAGCAGCAAAAAATATGTATTAATCATATTAAGATTGTTAAATATTCTCGATTCACAGCTTTCATTTGTTACACATATTTTATTTGTCCATCCATATATTAATCATTAGTTTTATCTTTTTTGCTTCCTCATAAAGGAAACTTTATTTTCGTGACAAAATTTTTTTTCGGGTTTTCTATGCCGATGTGTTTAGAATGTTCCAAAACGTCGAAAAATCATATTCTTAAAAAATTGTGTGTGTGTGTGTGTGTGTGTGTGTGTGTGTGTGTGTGTGTGTGTGTGTATGTGTGTACGCAATATATTGTACAACCTCTAACTTCCGCAATTTTTGAGATACCGGGTTAAATTTTTTTTACATGTATAGAGTATCATTCAAGGATGGTTGGTATTGAATTTGGTGAGAATCGATGAAAAGGATCATTTTTTATAAAATTTTTAATTTTTTGGGAAATGTCTGTACACGCTGTAACTTCCAGAAAATTTGAGATATTGAATTAAATTTTTTTACATGAATAGAGTATTATTAAAGGATGTTTGATATTGAATTTAGTGAGGATCGGTGAAAGAATCCATTTTAATTTTTATTTCGCTCACAAAGCTTCCTCTATGAGGAAGCAAAAATTAAAAATCCGCATGCTTAAAGCAGCTTAAGCTTTGTAAGATAAAATGATGAGAAAGCAATGTGCAAGTTTCTAATTTGCACAACTTTACTTTTTTTGCTTATACTTCCTCTTCTTTTTTTTATTTAGTCTATTTATTATTTCTAAAAAAATGTAGTTATTTAATTAATTGCATAGAGTAATATTTTCTCAATATATATCTTATTCAAAATTCTTTATATCTAAATATCGATATAATTATAGAAATTATAAAAGTGTTTTTTATTTAGTAGCAAGTTAGATTCTGCGGGACAGAGAAAGATAATTCAAAAAAATTAAATTTTTAAAAAATATCATATGATATATTTGATTGATTTCCGTTCACTCGAGACTTTCGATCGCACGAAAGTAAACCGCGCAAAGTACATATTGGTAAATTGTGGGATAGAGGTTTTTTTTAAATTTATATATTTCACTGTGTGGTATCTCTCTCTTCGATCGTAACGGTCATTCGCGTACGGAATTGCGAACAAACGGCACAACATATTGCGAACGTCTGAAGGAATGTCCCCTCTCCTAATGGCATCGGTAGGAGTTTCCACAGAAGAATCGCTCTCGTAATTACGAGAGCAACATAATGAGGATTTCTCACGCTCGCTCGCGATTCTTACAGTTGTTCCACATTGGCCGCGCTCGTTCGGAACAATCGTACGATCATCGCGAGCGCACGCAAACGTTTAACTCGGCCGATTGTGGACGACGACACGGAACAACGCGTGGATGCCAGGATTACGCGGCGATTACCACGGATGATCGGCGAATTTATTGATTGAACCGGTTCTCGCGCTTTCCGGCTGATCAGGATATGCAATGCGCGATGCATCTTATGCATTACACGCATTACGTAAGTATGACACGCGATTTTCCCAATGCGCAAATTTTATGAAATATTGAATCGCACAGTTACAATAATTTTATTATCCATTTTTTGCTTCTCGTACTTATAATTTCTTGCGTATTTCACATTCATCATTATTATTGTATATTATTTTATTTATATATTATTTATCTGTCACATATCTCTCTCTCATATTATATACTATTTTTATATTCTCATATATATATATATATATATATTGTTAAAATTTTCGTAGTTTATACATATATACATATCTCTTCTCATTTAAAATCATATGTTTTGATTTCATAAAAAATATTCTTAAAAAATTGATATTAAAAAAGCACGTAAGTAATAAATTTGTTTGTTTTATATTACTCATTAGAATATAATGTTAAATTCTCTTTTCTTTATTGTTAGTTTTCCCTAAAAATAATTACTCATTCTCTGATGCAATACATATTATTAATTTCGCGTATTTTTTACGGAAATCATCTGCGAGAGATGAATCAGAATTTTCATCAGTTTTAACTTTCAGGCTAATCGATTGTACGAAATCAGTTTCTCTGAAATCCGCAGAATCATCGCGATTCGTCATGCATAAAATAGAAGATACTTAAACGCGGTTAATTTCTAACAAAAATGTTCGTCTACATCTCTTTACGATATAACCGTACCGTTTTTCTCATTGTACTTTCTTTTCCCGCGAATCCTCGATGTCATCGAAAGAGATTATCCTTGCTTCCTCTCTTCTTCTAAGAGAAAGTTGTCATAAAGCGTGTAATCGGCGAAATAAATCGCTCGACAAGAATAAGAGCACACGCATGTCGTATATCGAATAAATCTTAAGGCGGTCACGAAATAACTTACAGAACTGTTCGGTAAAATAATTAAAAAAAATCTAAGCGGTAGATATTATTAGTAACATAAAACATAAACAGATAGACGTAATTACTATTTTTCTGTATTAATCTCATAATAAGAAATATCATAAAATATTATCAATCGAAATTTTATGATCGTATATACATACCATGATATATCTACACAAACAATTGTTCGCACAATATTTCAGCGAGATTATTCATTAAAATCTATATTCATCAAGATATTGTATCGCATAAGATGCAATTGTTTGGTTTTGTACAACTAGTAGACAGAAAAGGATAGCGAGCAAAAATAATAAGAAACGGATAATAATATGCAGAATAATAATAGAACCGTGCAGACGGTCGTTATCATACATATGTATATAGTCTAGCAAAATTTTTAGCAGTTAGATAACCCATAGACAGTCAACGAGAAAGTGGTATAAATCTCCGAATACTTCTATTACTAAAAATAACCGGTTTTGCGCGTTATTCTTACCGCGTCATGCGTTCACGCATCCTGCTTTCTTCGGTAATAAAGTTGAACGTGAACTCAATAGCATCATTTTGGTTAAACTTTCTATTAAGAAGCCGATCGTCGCTAAAGCGCTCGCTTTCGCTTAAACGCCGAGTAATATCATCGTCTGTTTCGGTGATGCAACAAGATAGCAAACGAGAGAGAGAGAGGGGGCGAGGGGGGAGGGAGGGAGGGAGGGAGAGAGAGAGAGAGATCGGCAAACTTATATATTAATAAAATCATTAATTATTATTTGATAATCAATATTTTTTAGACTATCTTAAATGTGACAAGAACATATGATGCTGACAATATAGTAGCATAGTAATAATATAGGTAATAACATGTACATAAAATAAAAAATATCAGGGTGTCTACTCAAATCTTGTAAAAAAATTCTGAAAATTCCCTGATCTTCCAGGTATTTTTGTTCCAGATAAAGAAAATATTTTAAAGATTTTTTGGTGCAACTTTTTAATATAAGTTTTTTCATTGCATGCATTTTCTAATGTTTTTCGTTCATACGAAAGAAAAACAGAGAGCTATTTAAATTTCAAGTGCTATATTTGTAAATGTACTGAGAAAAATTGAATAACTTTCGTAAGATAAGAATTTTTCATTTGCATAAAAAATTTTCATTTTTTTATCTCTAGAAATTATAATAAAGAGTATGTATTGCGTATTCAATATTTTATTAAGACATTGAATATATCAATATATAAACAAACACATAAATATATATTTATAATATATTTTAAATACATAATTTACTTGGCTGTGGAAAGCCAACTGTTTACCACTGTTTACCGACTGTTTACAATATAAGAGCAAAATTATCAAATAAGAAACTTTTTAAAGTGAAATTCTCTGAATCTCAATAAAATTCCATAAGATATCTCTTATTTTTCTAAGTACAAAAGAAATCCCTGAGAATTCCAGTTTTTCCATGTTTTTCCAGGTAGTAAACATCCTGAATATATATATGTAATCGCATATATGACAGTGTATATAATTATATAATATCTAATTTATAAATACGTGAAAATAAGAATTGCACGAACTACTTCACACAAGCTTCAAATAACTACTCGGAAAATAAAAAACAGAGAAAGAGTGAGAAAAGTTAATGAAATACTCCAAACGGACGGCGAAGCAACAAAGAGCTAAGCGCATCGCATCATCTCCCCGGGAACACACCACGTGCTTCAGAGAGAGTCGCGAGTTTTATCTCTAAGAAACCCAACTGAACCGAACCGGTTTTCACATTAATCTCCGCTTCGCATGAAGCCGTCCAAGGGAAGATCGACGAAATAACAAATGTCCGGTCTCTTTTTAACGCGACGACGACTCGGAACTTGTAATCCTGAATCAAATACGATTGTAAGCAAAAGCAACGTATGTCTTTTATATCGTTCCTTTTGCAACTCCGCACAACGCAATGCAATAACTTGTCAAGTATGCGTATAATATCAATTATAAATATGAAAATCATATATGTACGTGACCAATTTTGCTGCATTACCATGCGAAATGAAAACATGGTCGTGTCGATATACATTACTTCATAATATGAATAAACGCATTTCTCATCGTGTGCAGGATTAGCATATGTATTTCATAACATGTATTATGGTCATAATTCTGTAAAAAAAATTTGAACCACATACTTTTGTTTAAAATAATTATACTTTTCTATATTTTCGCGTATCAAGAAATATTTTGTTAATTACATATATATACACTACAAATGTTATTGTAATTCAATTAGCAGTCGCCTCCTTTGCTTTGACAGGGTGTCTACTCAAATTTTGTAAAAAATTCCCTAAAAATTCCCTGATCTTCCAGGTATTTTTGTTCAAAATTCCAGGTAAAGAAAATATTTTAAAGAATTTTTGGTGCAATTTCCTAAAATAAGTTTTTTTATTGCACGCGTTTTCTAGTGCTTTTTATTCATACAAAGGGAAAACACAAAGCCATTTAAGTTTCAAATGCTAGATTTACAAATGTACTGAAAAAAAAACTGAATAATTTCGTTAAAATAAAAATATTTAACTTGCATAACATTTTCATTTTTTATCATTAAAAATTAAAATAAAAAATATGAACTGCATATTCAATATTTTGTTAAGATATTCAATATATAAACAGAGATAGATATATATTTATAATATATTTTATAACACATAATTTACAACTTGGCTTATTGACGGATTGCCTACTGCTTACGGTAGAATTGCAAGAGCAAAATTATCAAAGGGAGAATTTTTTTTTAAATTTCCTGAGTTCCAATAAAATTCCATGAGAATTCCCTGATTTCTCCAAGTACAAAAAAATTCCCTGAGAATTCCAGGTTTTCCATGTTTTTCCAGGGAGTAGACACCCTGTTTGAGTTCAGTTCTCGAAAAATTACTCAAAAAAATAAAATATGTGAATACCAAAAAAATTCTAGATTCACGCTGTCATAACTCGCATTGTTTTAACTCGTAGATGTCACATAATTTATTTGCCAATTATGTGCGTTTGTAATGTACCCATAATAGCATCGTATATTAGCGAGTCCTAAAAAAAGAGACTGGCACTTTTTATTAAACCACGAAGATAGTGCCGATCGTAACTGTTTTACTGCTACAAGAAATATAATCTCAGAAATAAGAATGTTCCGAGGAGAACGTCACGTGACGAGAAATTCGATTGAGCACTTCTGCCTCTCACAAGTCAATCTTACGTATATTATGCAATTTAGTGCTAATTAGTGACTAATTACATTTTGCAATTGCGAGTTTAGTGTTCGAATGGGTTCGCAGAAAATAAATTACAGATGGAAATATTTAAGCTGCGATTAAGGGAACGCGTACCGCTATTAAGAAGAAAACTCAAGTAAGAGATGAAAGGAAACCGCAAATGAATTGATCGGAAATAATTACGACGAGATAATTATTGAAAGGTAAAATTAAATTTAAAATAAGAATTGGATATTGCATTGCGAGAATGATCGAATATATCATTTTCTCTCTAATAAACCAATTTCTTATATCTTAATGAATGAATATAGCATTAATACTTTTCAGACAATTCGTTCCGACATATGTTTAAAAATTATAAAGAGATATATGTATACTCTTTTAAATAATAAATTAATAATACATCTAGATTTAAAAATTTAATTTTATATTCTTTTATTTTAATTTTTCAAATTATTTTTAAGAACCATAAAATATACAAAATGCATTATAATTTTTAGAGCTATTATCTCTGGAATTTCGAAAGAAATGAAGTGATATATCGATTTAATGTATTCGACATTGTTTGCTTTTGCAATTTTACAAATTGCATACAACGATATGTTATAAATAGGAATAAAATCTATATTATTGTCGTTATCCACAACACACGATAACAATTTGCATATATTTTGACAAGTATTAATACCACGTTAAAAATTATACAATGTCGTAAAGGCACTGACAATGAGATTGGAGATTATATACGATTAGATATACGATTCAACATCGACAGCCCCGAGCCATTCCATCCGTTATTTGCACCTTGTAAACATTATTTCCAGTTTTATTCGTCGGCTCAATACAACATGGCCATGTAATGTAAATCTCACGTTGAGAACCGTTGCGCAATCATCGGATGACAAACTACGTTCTAAGCAGATGACGCGCTGAAGCGCAGATTCCACTAAAAAATTGCGATGAATGATGCGCAACGCTGCTGACCGACGAGTAAAGAGTAGTTTCGCTGTCGTAGGTGAACAATGTGTCGTTGTTCCCGATCAACTCACGCGTACTGAACATTTCTGAGCAAAGATGCCGATTCCTGTTCTACATTAACTCCCTCATATATCCAAAGAAAGTTTATCCATGTAATTTTGATATAAGTACATGTGATTCGTCTTATAAGCGTATATTTGCACATTTTCTCGGTATATCAGTTTTCTTTTCGCATAATGCACTTTAAGAATCGAAAAAAATTCTGTGGTATGCATATGTAATTTGCATAAACTCGTCGAGAAAGATATTTTGTAAATTGATTCTCCGAGGAGAAAAATCTTTTCTCAATAACGATACAAAAAAATTTATTTTCATCGCGCAATATTTTGTATCTTTTAATAT
This sequence comes from Formica selysi, assembly GCA_009859135.1. Lineage (NCBI taxonomy): Eukaryota > Metazoa > Arthropoda > Insecta > Hymenoptera > Formicidae > Formica > Formica selysi. The sequence continues at coordinate 1,094,079 of CM020822.1, read as the reverse complement.
TAAATTTTCTTGCAAGTCTCAAGTAAAATTTTTGCTAAAATAGAATCGACATTAACTGAGAAGCAAACTTTTATTGTTCATCCTTGAAAATCAATGATAACAAGGATCCACATAAAAGAAACGGAAGCTTAGAATTAAATTATTTAGTTAGAATGATAATCTTTATAGCAGAATTCCAAATTTAGATATAAAATAAATACATATATCTCTGTCAATAAAATAATTAAGAAAAATATATAATAATTTCTACATTTGATAAAGGATGTTAATGCGCGATATATTTCTAAAAAAGAATACCGACAGCTGTTTTCAGACATGATACGCGCCGATAATAATTTTATAAGATTTATAAAATATTTTACAATAACTTAATTTTAACTACTGCGTCGTTCTTGATCCACTATCTGACAAGATCAAAACCGCAATCTTCGATTATTCCCCTCTCCTCCCCTTGTCTGCTATATATACTAACTTCCGTGTTGTGGCCTCGTTTCTAAGCAACACCGCATTGCTGTACATTTCTGCGAAAGTGATAATCGAATGTGCACCAAACGCGATAATGACTCCAAAGGTCGTTGACTTAACGAGATATTTAACAACATAATAAATATTATATCATATAAACTCTGTAGAAAAAAAATCTGAATAAAACAAAAAACTTTTTAACAACGTAGTCGTAAGCAATACTGTTTTATTAAGGATGTATGTGTCATATGTCAAAACATTGACAAAAGCATGAAAATTTCGTAAACTGTTCTACTTTTTTTTCTGGGTATCTGTGCAAAACCTGAGCACAATTCTCTTAATTTAGAAATTATTTAAATTTAAAGTTAGTATTGATTCTTATGGAAAATCGTATATTGTAGCACTTATTGACAAATTTGACAAGGAAACAACATTGCCAACGAAATAAAAATTGTCACATATATTATAAAAACTCTAATAAATATACAGGGTGTCCCATTTTAAATGCCGCAGGAACACATCTCGAAAAATATGGAAGATACGGAAAAATGTTTCAGACAAAAGTTGCATGGTTTGAAGGGGACCGCATGATGAAAATATGGACTTGATCTTGAGTGACCTTTTCAAGGCCAGGTCAATGTGATCGATATTTTCTTAAATGGAACCCCCCATTTTTCATTGCATATTCTTGTAACTTATCTCGCTTTTCAAAATACTATAATAAAGTATTTTTCCATTAAGTATTTTTCGAGTTATTTTATATCTTAATTTGACATATTTTGATATAAAAAATAAAATATTTCGTAAAATATTTAGTTTTCGATAATTATACCGTAATACTTTTATGTACAGAATAATGAAACAATTCAATTAGTGTAAAAAAAACGAATAATTATTTTAAAAAATACATTGTAAATAAGTACATACTTTTTCTTAAAAACAGTTATTTTTTTTTGTACCAATTGATTTGTCTTATTATTTTGTACATAAAAGTATTATAATAAGTTTATCGAAAACTAAATATTTTATGAGATATTTTATTTTTTATATCAAAATATGTCAAATTAAGATATAAAATAACTCGAAAAATACTTGATGAAAAAATGCTTTATTATAGTGTTTTGAAAAGCTTTCGAGATAAGCTACAAGAATATGCAATACAATATGGGGAGTTCCATTTAAGAAAACATCGATCACATTGACCTGGCCTTGAAAGGTCACTCAAGGTCAAGTCCATATTTTCATCATATGGCCTCCTTCAAATCATGCAACTTTTGTTTGAAACATTTTTCCGTATCTTCCATATTTTTTATAGATATTTGCCTGCGGCATTTAAAATGGGATATCCTGTATGTGCAAAACTTGATTTAGATCCACTTATTCGTTTAAAAGTTATTTATTAAAAATTGTAGAAAAAGTAATCTCCCTCTCTTTCTCTTTCTTTCTGCAAATTATTCGTTTTTTTTTATTGTTTCTTGTAGTTGATTTCAGGGGATATTCACGATCAAAAGTTTTTGTCATAAATTTAAAAAAATATTAATTACAACTATTTTTTTTTACGAAGATGTTAAAACCCATATTATTCTGTGATATTTTAATTCTTTTTATAATCCGGATTTATTTATTTAATTTTTCAAACAGTATAAACGTAAGAAATATGTTTCTTTTTTAAATTTTGACAGTTTTTTGCTACTATTGTACAGCCAAAACATCCTTAAACGATCGAATAATTTTGTTGCCGATATTATGTGCGAAATGAGCGTAGCTCAGTCTGAAAGAATGAAAAATGAACTTCAATTCTGCATATCGAAGCAAAAGTTCTTACGAGTCGATATGATCAAACGGCAATAAAAGCAAATTTTATGAGACGAAACCTATTTACTTGCCGGACAAAAATTGAATCTACATAAACAAATCAAGCATGTCATCGTGTGTATCCATCCAGAAAATTGATGGAAAGTAGCCCCAAGGCAACCTAGAGTGAGTAAATGCGCTTCGATCGACTCAGATTGCCAAGTAATTTGAAGGAAAAAAAAAAACAATAATGATGTCGAAGAGACAAGGAACAGTAAAAGTGGATTATGCAAATATGCGATAAATATCTGTAAGGTTAATATGGATAATCACTTTGGGATAATAATTATGCGACTCGAAGACGATCTATTATTGTGCAATGTCGACTACATTGCCTTTTTTGTGGGTATTGTTTTATCTCTTTGTATAAAATCAATCGTTTACTATTAATATGTGAGAGCAAAAAGAAACTCACGAACTTAGAAAATAGAATAGCATAATTCTTTCTACTTTTGGATCACACATTAATTTAAAATTCGTTATGGGATGCTAATAATCAATTCGATAGTCAGATCACATTTTTGCACTTCTTACGAAAATTTATTCAATTGCACAAATAAAATTAAACATTTTTCGCCGAACTTGATTAATACGAGTCGCTTTTCTACTCAATTGAATAGGTTTGCCAAGTAATTTTCAGCAGCAAATTTTCTGTTACCGTCATATTTAATTAGCTATTAATTGTCAATTCACGATAGATTATGTCAACTTAAGACAATCGAATACAATTTGATTTAACGACTGTAATTTTCTCAAGCTGATAAATCACGTTATGATGATTATAAGCTTTTGCGAGACAGCTCTTGCATAATCAGCATAATATATATATACACAGTGCAATAATAAAATTATTATTAATAAATTATTAATCGATATTTTTATTTAGTAATGTTATAATTATATGTATAGTTAATTGTCATCTACTGACAATTCATATATATACATATATACAAGTGTCCCAGCAAAAGTGGCCACCTCCTTTTATCTTTTAAACTAAAAGAGATAGATCATAACAAATATATATCAAATTAAATGGTTCAAACTGAATTCTATTAAGAATAGTGGTTATTTCCAAAAGCTATCTGTGTTAACGAACGGAGAGATATGCATAATTTTTTTATAATAATGTGGATATTTCAATATGATAAAAGTTGTAGCACTGTTTAAAACAAATACAACAATGTATGATATAATATAAATATTTTACATATTATACGAGTTTTATCGACTTGAAATATCGCGGACAACGTCTATGGCCGCGTTCGGCAGAGAAAGCGCTCAATTATCGTCTTGTCAACATTCGACGTTGATTTGTTGGTTCTAAAAGTAAGGGCCAATCACGTTCGATGTTGTCTTTGATTTTTTTTTTTTTTTTTTTGATTGTTGTCATTTGATCATAATACTCAATCCGAAGTTGGCCATATCGCAGGTCCGAAAATGAAAAGGTACACACAGAAAAATACATACTATATACAAGTAAATATTACTTGTTTCAAGTATTTCAAAAATTCATATATCCGCAAATCTATCATAAGTTCATCATAAGCATCAAATTTATTCAAAATATATTCTGAATCCTAATAAATTTAATACTTCAATCAAGAATATTAAATTATATAATTGAAAGAAATACATTAAATTTTTCTGATCTAATAAATTTTCTTACATTAAATTAACCATATCTGACTTTTCTTCGATAAAATTTTATAATATTCTTCAAAAGAAAATATTTACTTTTTTTGAGTACATGATAATGAGTATTTCTAAAATTTGTGACAAGTCTATTTTAAGATCATTCTTTAAAAAATATTCTTTGTTAAAGGTTACTTAAAAGAAGCAAAGTAAACTGAGTAATCATTTTACTTAGCAATAGAATAATATTTTTCTGTGTGTAGACGTCGCCCACGATATTTCAAGTTGATAAAACATGTATAATATATAAAATATTTACATTATATCATACACCATTGTATTCGTTTCAAACAGTGCTACAACTTTTATCATATCGAAATTTTCACATTATTATAAAAAAATTATGCATACCTCTCTGTTCGTTAACACAGATAGCTTTTGGAAGCAACCATTATACTCACAATAGAGTTCAATTTGAACCATTTAATTTGATATATATTTGTTATAGTCTATCTCTTTCAGTTTAAAAAATAAAAGGGGGTGGCCATTTTTGGTGGGACACCCTGTATATATATATATGTATGTATGTATGTATATATTTACGTAGAATTTCTCATATTCATGTATGAAATCTCCTTGTTTTTAATTTATAACAAACAGGTTATTATAACTGTTGTCAATCAATCTTCAATTTCATTACTTTCGTCGACAATAAAGAAAGTTATCGCAGCAGACATTATTTATGTGTATCTTACTTGTAGTAGCATCTGGTAATCTTTCATGCGGCAAAATTGCAATACATAGGAAAAAGCGTATTCAAAAAACAAAATTATTCAAAAAGCTGTAACAAGAAGCAATACAGACAAATTAATTGCAATAGATGTTCGCGTAGATTCAGAGAGAAAGAAAATCTATTTTCAATATACGGTAATCTCATTTTGAGTACATCGTATATAATCACTTGTGCAACTTTATTACCGGATCGTATATACACTCCTCTCACATAGGCGACATAAGGGAAATTAATCGTCAGTTTCGCGTTGCGGGACTTTTTGCTATTAAATATCTAAGGAGAAACGCATCGGCGAGTTTCTCTAAGTCGGCGTATGAGAACTTTTTTTTTAACGATCACATCAGGTGCTGCGCATATCAATGGTATTAATCTCGGACTTAATTGGGGTTTCGTCCAGGAATTACATAATACAAATTTAACGATCTTAAGATAATCGCGTGGCCTGCCGGCGACTATAAATATCGGTCTCGAGAACCTACGTACGATCGCGGACGCACCAACACTTTAATACTAGCAACGTGTATTGATTTACGATCGGTGGCGTGTGCATGGGAGAAGAAGATAACAAACCGACTGTGTTCGATTCGACGATTACTCGGCAATAATATCGTCGCTACGATTTATATCTTGCAATGAGAACCGTTAGAGCCAAGCGAGAGAATGTTATGGAATACAACTGCGGTAAATACGGGAGCTGGACTGCCTTTTTCTAACGGTTACTGATAGAGATACCGCATGTCCGATTGCGAATTTATAATCACTGCTACTTAGAAATATGAATATCAATAGTCTGTGCTCGCATCCTCGAGATGCATTTGTAACAATGATTCATCCATTTAACGAAGTGATACTAGTGCGAACTGACAGTTGTTTTGCATTAACTTATTATCGGTAAATATAGTCCTTCATAAGGTTTCTTTCGAGGCGACGATACATTATGAAAAAAAAAAAATTATATTTGTATATATTTATTTGTATATATTTGTTTAATTCTATATATGAACATAATATTTCTGTTAATAATATAAGTATATGTAACATATAATGTTTAATTCTATATAAAAATAATATTTCTGTTTATAATATAAGTATAGTAGATATTAATAAAATATATAATGCGCTAAAACAAATACAAGACATCCTTGATTCTTACCAAAATACTTTATTTATCTGAGAAAAATATGAACACACACACACACACACGCGCGCGCACACGCACGCACACGCACGCACACGCACGCACACGCACGCACACGCACGCACACGCACGCACACGCACGCAAGATATACGACATCGAAAAATAAAGTAATAAATTAAAATAATAGATAATGTTTATACGTGAAATACATTATGTATGATAATTATTCTTGTTTTAATACAAACATGGTACTGAATAAACTTCTTTTTGCATTTACGAAACATTCGTGCCATAACGCTGGGGAACGACGACTATAAACATATTTATAGGCCGTGCAGGAGCCAACTTTTCCCAGGCAGCCTTTCTCGACAAATAATCAGGGTTCCCTTTCACACCTCGTTCATACAAAAACGCGCAGCTGATGCTCCGAATCAGCTGATGCGGACAAAGGAACGCTGCTTCCATATACACGTACATATGGCATTTACTAACACCCAGCGCCAGCATTCGGCGATACATACGTTTCCGGACAAAATTTAAAAGCTTTTTAATTCGTCAATGCAATGCTTATTAACAACTTGTTTACAGAAATTTTATCAATAATTTCTCTCTCTCTCTCTCTCTCTCGCACACTATTACTACTACTACTACTACTACCACCACCACCACCACCACCACCACCACCACCACCACCACCACCCACCACCACCACCACCACCACCACCACCACCACCACCACCACCACCACCACCACCACCACCACCACCACCACCACCACCACTACTACTACTATTACTACTACTACTACTACTACTACTACTAGAATAATTAAATCCGTCATTTATGGATCGATATGTTTTTCTATAAATTCTTTATTATAATATTGTCGCAAAATGATTAAAAATCAATTTAATATATTTGTATATGATTATAAAATAAATTTATTTTTAACAAAGCTATTGACTCTTGGCTATCTTAACACGTAATGTAATTCAAATTTAATATTAATCATTAGATGATATATTACCGTACATCCACTTCTTCCCGGGAGGCCGTTAATTTATGAATTACATCGACGCGAAAATGATGCAAAAATGAAGAATAGAAATGTATTATCATGGATACACTTTGTGCATGCAAATACGAAATTAGTAGAATCATAAATACCAACTGTAAAATAAACTCTTTCGAAAAAAGTCTGTTTTCAGAAGAAATCCATGAAAATTGCTAGATAAAGATAAAAGCGCTTTGTTCTTATTATTACATGTAATTTTTAAATGTGATGAGATAAAAGCGCTTTGTTCTTATTATTACATGTAATTTTTAAATGTGATAAGTTCTAAAAATCTTTAAGCATTTATAAACAATTTAATTATCGCTTATTAGCGCCATTTTCAAAATTTATTATTTGAAATTGCATGATTATATAAAAAATAAGATGCCAAAACGTCTACATATTTATTAGCCTTCGCGCATTTCTTCCTTACTGTAGGTTGCATCTTCTTAATAGATCCCGTCGATTTATCTTGCTTTTGCATTTTTACAGTAGACTATTCAACTGCGATTTACATTAAAATATCGTCTTTCCCTCTCTCTATAAATGTACCCGTGCGCCATCCGGTTATAATTCCTCAGACCAAATACCTCACCGAGGCTGGCATGCTATGCGAGCTGGAGTCTTATAGACAGAGAATCGGTTAGGGATCCTTGCGGTTCGAAAAAAGAACAAAGAATACGATATTCGTATGCCGGTGAGAAGGCAGCGTTGCCAAGTATCCTGCCATCTTAAACTGGACCATCGCTAACGGTACGATGGAGCACCTATCTCCTGCATAATTTCTGATCTCTCAATTAATCCTTACTGCAAATCCTCTTTCGTAAAAAATATTTTGTGCGAAGAAAACTAATCACGCATAGAAAAGCTGATATCGTAGAAAATAATAACCGCGGAAAGAAAAACGCAGTTTGACTAAATAATATTTTAAAAAAATATAAAAAACACTACACACACATTATACAAGATATTCTCGAGACTGCATTCTTTGTTTTAACAATAGATATTATCTGTTGTAATTAAAAATTATGTTATACAAGAGGTGTGGAATTATTTTTGAAATATTAAAATTAATATTTCGTGCTTAAAAATATGCCGTTAGTGTATTTTTCAAATGTTTTTCACAGGTATCTCGTATGCGGTTATCAATAAATATGTATAACAAAATATTGTATCATTAATAAATATACATCAATTATTCATTATTTTAAAACTATTAAATTTAAATCTTTTGTAAAGAGAGATAGTCCCATTTAATTGTTCATATAACATCTATCGTTTAAAGCTCGAAAAATCAAATAAATCCTATAGCACACTATTACGGTTTGTTATTTTTTTCTATAATAAAAGATTAATTGCATAACGCAATATTTGTGAATATACCGGAAGAAATTGCTATGAAATGCGTATATCGATAAAAAGAGCGCGTGATATTTATTTTTTTTTCCTGTAAACTGTAATTTCCAAACAGTTAACGAAGAAATTGTCGATCGACCAAAAAGTTTATCACGAGGAATGCAATTAAAAAGAAGTTATAAACGATCTCTTGGTTTACAGTTATATCGGATGCGTGTTCTCATATCATGTTTGTGGCAAGACGTGTTTTATGTATCTATTGAAACGAAATAATCGCGTAGACAAAAGCGAGAAATCAAGATTGCATTAGCAAGAATGGTAAAATGAAATAAAATTCGGAACAAAATAGAGAAAATTGAAACAAGATTTTATTTTAAAACTCATACATTTAACGCGACATACGTTTCTATGTATTATTTACACCAGCTTATATAGATATTTCAGTTGAGATTTTAAATTAGCAAGATGTTCAAATTTTTATTTCATCTTATATTGATATTTTAACGAGACTTTAAAAAATCATATTATTACAGATTGATGTTTTCTTGAATAGTGTTCTTCTCTTACGAGATAATTTAAATTGATTTCACTCTAATGTAGGTAATGTACGCAATTACTTCTAACATTCGATGAATTCACCCGAACCAGTATTTTCCGTTATAATCCGCTATTATAATCTTTTAAGCTTAGACTGCAGAAAGAGCGACGACTTCGTTGCGCTCATAGGATTAAGGAATTATCGATCGTTTCTACTGCGCGGATTAGATTGTTGACGCGAATTCTCATCGTGCGAAGAATGCTTATTCGATATCTCTAATGCTCGACTATACCACGAAATAGACACTCGATTTATGATGCCGTTTTACAACGGCGTAGTTATATATACGAAAAAATGTACAAAAGTGTTCGTATTATCGCTAACACGATGCGTTGGTCTCTGTTTGATTTTATAAACTGTTCTTCACTGTTCTAACTGATTCCTTCAAGTCATACTTAATGATGTTTTTTTTGTCTGTACAATAGTAGCAAAAAACTGTCAAAATTTAAAAAAAGAACATATTTCTTACATTTATACTGTTTGAAAAATCAAATAAATAAATCCGGATTATAAAAAAAATTAAAGTATCACAAAATAATATGATTTTTAATATCTTCGTAAAAGAAAATAGTTGTAATTAATATTTTTCCTAATTTATGACAAAAACTTTTAATAGTAAATACTCCTGATATCAATTGCAAGAAACAAAAAAAAAATTGAGTAATTTGCAGGAAGAGAGAAAAAGAGAGAGAGAGAGATAATATTTTTCTACAATTTTTAGTAAATAACTTTTAAGCGAGTACGTAGATTTAAATCAAATTTTGCTCAAATATTTATTAGAGTTTTCTTATTATATGTGAAAATTTTTATTTCATTGGTAATGTTTTTTCTTTGTCAAATTTGTCAATAAGTGCTACAATACACGATTTTCCATAAGAAGCAATTCTAACTTTAAACTTAAATAATTTCCAAACTGTTAAGAGAATTGTGCTTAGGTTTTGCACAGATACTCAGAAGAAATAGTAGAACAGTCTACAAAATTTTCATGCTTTTGTCAATGTTTTGACAAATGACACATAGATCCTTAAAATTATTTTGATATATCTTGAGTACTTTTCATATTTGCAATACAAAATCCATAGCAATATTTCCTTTCATAAATAACAGTTACTGTTAAACAATAAAGATATTTTCGTAAATAGAACATTTCTAACCACTTGTTATTCTAGGAATTCCAAACAAAATAAGAGACAAGAATAACTCGAATATACAGTTAATTCCAAGGTTAATGTCAAACAAGATTTAAAGTGTATCCTATGATCAACACATGTAGTTGTCATCTTTCAAAAAATTATTAAACATATAGTTATCATCACAACATATGTTATCATCATTCAAAAAATTGTTAAACATTTTGTAAAACGAAACAAAATGGTATTTCTGAAACTTTTATTTAATCAGAAATAGTTAATTATTAATAACCGAATGTCGTATCAATGTAAAACTGTTGCGTACTGTTTACTTTCATCACCGTATTTACGATCGCTTGTATCAACAGTTGTATGTTGAAAGTGACAAATAAACATTGAGGTTAAGACCGAGGAGAAACGGACGTTGTAACGTAAATCGCGATGTGCGCTATTAAATATTTAATGTTTTTGCTTGAATCAATTTACATCAAATGTTCGATACGCTCGTAAAAAACGCTAAATATTGTCGCGTTCGACAATGAACATTGTGACACGAACATTACAACAACAGTTTTCGAACACATTCCCGCATACTTGGAAGACATGATATATTCTTTTATAACTTATTGTTAGGTCAAGTTGCTCACCGACCCCATATTTAGTTTACCCAATCTCGGATGAATGGTTCAATGTCCCTTTCTAAATCACAGTCTTACCATAACATAAACAGTCTCAATCTCTCGTGAATATCGCTGATAGTTGAGGGAGCCAAATACGCCGATTCTTTGTCTCTTTCAGAGCATTTTACACGAACGTTTTAAAATATCTTTTTTGGAAAATCTTCGATATAGAGGCGACCTCATAAAATTTTTTAAAATTCACATATTTTATGTGAGGCGTAGAAACCTAATCCGTTGAAAAAAATAGTTTTTCTATTTTTTATATATTCCTGATTAAACATAGTAATTTTATGCATGCAATATGACGCCGAGTACATTGTCTGATTGATATATAAGAAAATAACCTTTTTTATTATGATGTTATTTACTGTATATTTTTGCGCTATACTTTTAAGTAAAAAGTAAACTTAACCTAACCTGCACCGCCACCCAAAAAAATTCCAACCTAACCCAAACCTATTTCCAGTTTTTAAATTAAAGTTTGGTGTGGGTTAGGTTAGAATTTTTTGGGGGAGGGGACGCAGAAGATATTTCGCCTCTCCACACGTTTACTTTTCACTTCTCCACAAAACAATATTTAGAATAAACACATAAACACATTAACAAAAGAGGGATACTATCTCCAAATCGTCTTATTTTATCAATATAAAAAAACAGGGGAACAAGACAATTTTTTTCAACGGATCCGGTTTCTATGCCTCAAAATACATAAAATACGTGAGTTTCAAAAAATTTCGTGAAGTCGCCCCCAATATCAAAGATTTACCATTTCTTGTTAACTCAGAATTTTTTAGTTCACAGATATGCGTATCGGTACACGATTAACACAGTCAATATAAACGCCGTGATTACGTTAAAAGCGAACGTAAATACCTGATGTATTGGATGTATCCGTGTCTGGCGTCTTCGAGCAGGAACCCCGTAGGGTTCCTCATTTCGATATTTTCGAAGACCATCGAAGTCGGTCCACGAGACACTCGATGTGGTTGTGTACCTAACCACTTTGTCTCTCCATCAATCCTTTTCTCGCCGTGTTGCACTTGTCTCACACGAGTACGACATTTAAAGCGTGCGATGGACGAGCGCGATATGCTCGTCGAACGATTTTTCCGAAAACTCGTATCTCCGAAACATCGTCTTTCTCGATTTCGGAGAGCCAGCGTCGTGATATGACGACGATTATTCGACTTAACGCTAAATTCACGCGGCCGAACACAAAAGGTGGCGTTTCACATCGAAGCGACGCGCAACCAACGTACACGTGTGCGACGTCGTTAGACGACTGAAGCTTGAGGCTTTCTCGAGCAGGCGCAGTCTGCGCTGCAGACAGGCGCGCAAGAGTCTCACCCCCCTCTTTTCTTATCCCCTCCCGACACCCTACCATCCACCCCGCGGTCGACACGCAGATTCAACCTCTCTTACTCGAAGCAGCTTCTCGGTCAATCGGGATGAAGGCGCACATCGTGTGTCGAGGAGAAAAAAAAGACGTTTTCCTGTATCACGGCATCTTAACATGTTTTCATCGCGTACATTTATTATGACGTATATGTACATGGTGTCCTAAATAAAACTTGTTAATTAAACATATGACAAAATATGTTAATTTTTACAATCCCATTGTATTACCTACGTGAACTTGGCACCACACTTTTAATAAGAAAAGTTTTCAATATATAAAACGATAGTATTTTGTTTGTAATTGTTTTTAGTAACAATGTTTTCGTTTGTAGTTCAAAGCAATAAAAAAAATAAAAAATTTTTTTGAAATGACTGTCACCTTTAAGATAAAAACAAATTGTTGATATATCCTGATTCAAAATCGTTTGTAATTGTTTGTAGTGATTTTCCTTTTGTTTGTAGTTGAATAGTTTAAAAGTTACAACGTATTTGCAATAAACAAAACTTTTGTTCACCTTTTTTAAAAAAAAGTGGAAAAAGGCGCCAAGTGCACGCGCACAAGCACCTTTTACTATAAAAAAACTCTTATACAAAATAGTGTTATCTCAATTTGTTGTGAAAAAGTCTTATACAAAATAATGTTACTTTAATACAAAAACATTGTCATATCCAAACTAAAAAACTATTTTACAAAATAGTTATTTTAATTTTCTACAAAAATAGTGAGATATATAAAAATACTGCGCCAATAAAAATTTATATTACAAAATTTATTTATTATTATTTCTAATATTAAAAATTGTATCTCATAAATTGCAATGTGATTAAAATAGTGGAACATATTTAATGAAAAAAATTTTTTATTAAACAAACAAATTTAAGTATAAAATAACTTTTTAAATTCTGAACTTGCATATTTCGAGAGCAACAAATTCAGACAATATATCAGTACCAAACTTAAGTGAGCAACAAATTTTTTTCTGGTGGTTCACTCTTCAAAGTTTGCACGCTGTGTGGCTTTCCGGCATTATTTATACTTATTTTGCAAGCAACAAATTCGGAACTTGCATATTTCAAGAACAACAAATTCAGACAATACATCAGTACCAAATTTAAGCGAGCAACAAATTTTTTTCTGGTAGTTTACTCTTGTAAGTTTGTACGCTGTGTGCGGCTTTCCGGCATTATTTATACTTATTTTGCAAGCAACAAATTTGAAACTTATATATTTCGAGAGCAACAAATTCTTATATTATTGTTATGTACAATTTTATTGCTATATATATATTGTTCCGTTAGCTTAATCTTGTTTTAATGGAACATCATCTTTTTTTTAAACTTACACAGCAACAAATTTTTTTCTTTGGCAACTTTTTAGCAACAAATAAAAATATTAATTAGTATTGATTCTGCTCATTTTGTTCTGCTAACTTATAAAACATTTACTGATAATCTAAGGTACTCTCAACTATCCGACTCGTATATAGATACCCGGGGTGCCTCGTTGCTGCGCGCGATCTTTGCTTTGCGTGATTTGGCGTGACATACTACCGTGTCTCTTGATTGCAAATACGTTGTAACTTTTAAACTATTCAACTATAAACAAAAGCAAAATCATTACTAAAAACAACAAATAACTGCAAACGATTCTAAAACACATGGCGCAAGCGGATTCGAGATATCTTTAAAATCGACAAAATTACGTTATTTATTTATTGCAAATATGTTGTAACTTTTAAACTATTCAACTAAAAATGAAAGGAAAATCACTACAAACAACTACAAACGATTTTGAATCAAGATATATCATTTTTTTTATCTTAAAATCGGGTGATAGTCATTTCTAAAAAATTTTTTATTTTTTAATGGTTTGAATTACAAACGAAAATATTGTTACTACAAACAACTACAAACGAAATACTATCGTTTTATATATCAAAAACTTTTTTTATTAAAAGTGCCAAGTCCACATAGATCATTGTATTGATAATTGCAACAGTTGCAAGCCAAGTTGTCTTGTTCCATATCCATATAATTTTTCTTATAACTTGTAAAATATAATAAATATTTTATAGCAAAGAGAATATCTATATATCGAAACAATCATAGAATGCAAGAGAATCTTGAAGAGTCGCCGTCATGTGTTTCACCCTCACAAAATCATAGATCTGAACACTTCAAGTATATCCGTATTTGTTATAATATATAATTATTGCAATATAATTAAAAGAAATATCATTATACAGGGTGTTTCAAAAGTGGAGGTCAATCGCTCGGGATGTGATTGAGAACCCAAAAACAAGAAAAAAAATTGGTATAAACATAAGTCCGGCGTTTCGAGTTATTGTTATTTTTATGTTGAAATTTCAAATTGCTTTGCTTTCCAATTTTTTTGTCAAAATTGAAAGAAGAGATGCTTTTTATGAGTTTTATAACATAATTAAAGTCAAATAAAAGTTGCGGGCTGCTTTAGCACTGTCCAGAATAAAAACAAAAAAAAACCATAATAAAAAAATATAAATAAAATAAAAAATAAATACAAAAAAAATAAATAAAATAAAAAATAAATACAAAAAAAAATAAATAAAATAAAAAACAAATACAAAAAAATAAATAAAATAAAATAAATAAATACAAAACCATCTCTTCTTTCAATTTTGGAAGACCATTCCACTTTTGAAACATCCGGTATGTATAAGAAGATCATGACCTTTTTCATGTATTGTTGTCTAAAGAATTCAAAAATCTTTTTTTAACAAGGATTAAACTAGAAATCCAGCTATAAAAAAATTTTAATATCAGATATATTAATAACTAAGTATGTTTCACGAATTAGATTTTTGTTAATATAAAATTCTATCGAAATTAAATGAAATTTTCTGTTTTCTCTTAAATTAAATTTATCAGAATACTTTAATTTTTTATAATTATCAAATAATTTCTGTTATTTAAATTTTGTTTTTAATTTTTGGCGAAAAAAATATCAAAATTTGTATTAAAACATTAATTTACGACATATTGTATATAAATTTTCTGGAAGACTTTGTACATTCAAAAAACTATATATTTCACTGAAAAACTCAATTATAATTCAAAATGAGTTGATTATGTACATCGTCCGACTCATAAAAAAATATCCGATAATTGCTAGATGAAGGCAATGAATGCTATCCAAATTGTGTAATTCGGCCATGACGTCAACATTAATCAACGTTGTCTCTTTCTCAATCTTTTTTCGCACCGGATCTATTTATTATATCACATTCGTATATTGAAACACACTCACTGTTAGCAAAAGAACATCGTGCAAATCAGACTTAATGATGCCAAGTACTCTTTAATCAGCGAATAATCTCGTAAATTCGCCTCGAGGCGAATATTACATTATACGATTAAGTATATTTAGAGATCTATTGCATGTTGCACGACATGCACATACTATTATAGCAATTGTCCGTAACTAGAGAGAGAGAGAGGGAGGGAGCGAGAGAGAGGGGGGGGGAGGGGAGGGAGGGGGAGAGAGAGAGAGAGAGAGAGAATTATGCAGTCCATGATAGCTCATTGTATAAACAAGTCAAAAGTATTTCATTCGCAAGAAATAGAAAGATTCCAAAACAACGACACATTTATATAATTGCAACAAAGTTCTGTCTGTTCGCCAAATTTTCGTCAATCAATAACAAAGTTTGTTAAGAATTTCCAATCCATTTGCTTGATACTCCACATACTCATGTGGAGTGTATGAACATTTCCATTCCACCAAACGGTAATTACTGGAAACGATATTCAATCGATTAATGTGAATGTTGAATCTTATCTTTATCTAAAATATTCATAAATATTCATGCGCAATTGTCAAATAAAAATCAATCGATATTTTCGTTCAATTTTCATTCTGATGATATAGAAAATCGATATAAAAATATGGTACAAATGAAGATGAGGGGAGATACCTCCGATGACTTTGACCTTGACATATGTTGTCAAGGTCATGACCCTGAGTAACTTTTCCTTATAACTTAATCGGCGGTCTCTTATAATTTCTGAGATATTTAAAGTTAAAGTTTGATTCGAAACAAAAATTTGGTTTGGGTTATACAACGTAACCCTAACCAAATTTTTCTTTTATATCAGAAATAGGTTTGGGTTAGGTTATATCTTCCGGAAGTGGAGCCCCCCCGTAGGGGGGGGGGGACCCACTGCGTCCACACATACATTTTCCCATCCACACAACAATTGTGGGGTCACGATGTGGGGTTTTGTATCGTTTTCTTTCCATCTTTAAAATATAACAAATAATTACATATCTATATTACATTAAATAACTTCAAAATGCATATTTAAGTAAATGTGTGTCCATAAGAATGAACATTAATAAAATTCGCCAAGTTAAATTCAAAATATAAAGTTAAACACACATTTATATTGTCAACTTCATTTGTTAATAACTTTTTAATAAACAATGACCGACGGCTAAAACCTTTTGAATGTTGTTCAGGGTCATGACCTTGACAACATATGTTAAGGTCAAAGTCATCGGAGATGCCTCCCCTCATCTTCATTTTTACCAAAAATATATATAAAATTCTATACAAAGAATATTTTTAAAAGAACATTATTCTTTTTTTTTTTAAATTTGTTACAAATTGCTCTTATTCTTTTTTATAACGAACATCTGTTACTGACTCAGTGTACTATTATGCTACGAAAACAAATGATAAAACACCTGAAACGTCAAGCAATAAATAATAAATATTATTAAGAATAATTGAGCTTGTGCAACCATCAAAAATTAAGATTTAATCGATTAAATCGTTGTTTAAAAATTATAATCAACTATATCGCTACGTTTTCGCTATAGAAAATCAACTAGAAATAATTAAGCAACGCGGTAGCGTCGCGATGCAAAGTAAATATTTTAAAAAATGATATATGTCGCAAATCCATATTTCTGCATGGGATTAATCATTAAAATATTGATTTTTTTGTCAAGCATCTACTTAATTATGTGGTTGTAATTGCCGCATTGCAAACAATGACTCATCGTACCGTCCTACACGTTTGTAGATTCTTTTCTTCGAGATTTCGTTATACAAATCGTATCTCAATTTTTTCACTGTCAAGGGGAGACGAGCGTGCATTAATCATCTGCGTCAACCGGTCCAGTCTCGTACAATTGAAATACAATTGAAATCGCGATTACATGCCCGTAGGGTAAGCGAAACTAGGTCGTGTTATATCTAAGATTACAAGGTAGAGCCGAATGACTTTGCAACGTATTTCGATGTTATTAATGTTTTCATTCGTAGTCGAGCATGTCAAATGCGCGGTATAATAGTTATCGGTTTGTTCCTCACGCGTGAAGATATTCGCATATATAATAATTTACGAGCAAATGAAAAAAAAAAAAAAATATTGACGCACGATGAAAACCTTAATGAAACATAATGCAAGAAATCACATCAATATTCTCGGTGCATCGTACTCTTACGTCACGCATATCAATGACGTAAAAGTTAAGGAGAAATTCTCCCGTTCCCTCTCGATAACTCCTTTCGGAATAATTAACAGTCGAGCTATCAGATCGGTTCTCGGCGCACGAAACGATGGAAATCTTTGACGGTCGCACGTCGCGCTGTTGAATATTCATGATTTAATCATTGACGTATCGACAACTATATACAACTTCGTAGAAGAGAATTTTGGCTATGCATAAATTAACTGCGGATTACTCGCGATAACACTTCGATAAATTTTCTTCTAATCTTCTTGAAAATTAGATTCTTTATCAATCGTTTGCACGCGACTCACGATGAAACAAGAAATCTCAAAGAAGATATCCCAGTATCAGTGAGTGTTTATGCATACAGAGAAAACCCCTATTAAGTTAGCCCCCCACCAGCGCTAAATAAGTTCTAACCTAGATTAAAATTAGGTGCTAATAAGGTGCCGAAGTCCGAAATTAGGTGCTCAAACCGTTTGGCAGAAAATTAGACGGATACTGGGGAGGCTGGCTTCGCATTAAACTGGCCCCCCCATACAATAAAATATATAAATAAACTAATTAATAAAAAATAAATACATAATAATTAAGTGTTAATTAAGTACTCTCAGAAATCATTAAGGGGGTTACCTGGTTTGGAGGGTAAAAAAAATCGATTTCTTTTTTGCATTTTCTTAAATAATAACTATTCCAGAATATTTTCTGTAAATTTAAGTTCGATTCCTTGAAAATTTTCAAAGTTATAGTGGTTGGAGCTGATGCGATAAACAATCAGCGATTAGATTTGGCGCACCGCAAATCGAAAAAATGACCTGGTAAGAACATTAATGAGAACAATTCAGCTCAGCCTAAAGATTTTTATGAAGAGAATGAGCCCTTTTACGATCCAGGAATCGCTGATCAACAGATTTATTATAAATACCAAAAAAAAACAGAAATATTCTAATTGAAAACTTTAAACGCGTTTTTCTCGAAACGTGTTTTTTCGATTTTGTTGACAGTGTAGAAAGAAAACGGCTCAATGTAATGATTTAGGCTTTTGGGATTTTAAGTATATCCATACGCTAAACGTAAAAAAGTAATAAATTTTTCAACATAATATTTTTTTAAACAATTTAATTGCAATAAAAATAATATGAAAATGAACTTATTTTTTTCATAACGGCATAATTTTACCAATTCGCAATTTTTTTTAATTGCAATAGGTTTAGCATATACGTTTATCATTATTAATTACAAATCAATTTGATTTTTTTTGTTTTAAACGACTGGTTTTGACTCTACAATGTCAGCAATTTGACAGTCATTGTAGACATGTCCGCCGCGCATGAAAATATCTTAACTATATCATATTATTTTTATATATATACAAATTCATAGATATTGTGTAAAGTGTGAATAAAATATCTGTATAAATTTGAAATTGATAATAGTAACTATTTGTCCAAAGAAAAATCACAAAAATAGTTATTTTTTATCGCTTCCAAACAAGGTAACCCCCTTAAGACATATCCAAAATAAAATTTTTTTATACCACTTTACAGCGATGGACGCGACCGACGTTTAAGTTCGAAATTTTGCCAAACGAATCGAACACTTAATTCGGCGTTTAGATATCTTGGCATAATATTAACTAACGAGTATTTTGATACCAATAACTATCGAGCACCTAATTATTTAATAGGACTTCCACGGTAGCATGTGGACCATCTCACAAGAGTAAAATCCTATTAAATAATTAGGTGCTCGATAATTACTGATATCAAAATACTCATTAATTAATATTATGTTAAAATATCTAAATGCTGAATTAAGTGCTCGATCCGTTTGGCAGAATTTCGAACTTAAACGTCGGTCGCGTCCATCGCCGTAAAGTGGTATAAAAAAATTTTATTTTGGATATATCTTAACGGTTTCTGAGAACACTTAATTAGCACTTAATTATTACGTACTTGTTTTTTTAATAATTATTTTCTTTATAAGTTTTTTTGCATGGGGAGGCAGCTTAATGTTAAGCTAACCCCCCCCCCCCCCAAAGTATACATCTAATTTTCTGCCAAACGGTCTGAGCACCTAATTTCGGATTTCGGCACCCAATTAGCACCTAATTAGCACTTAATTTTAATATAGGTTAGAACTTATTTAGCGCTGATGGGTGGAGGGAAAGGCTAACTTAATAGGGATCAGAGAAAAAGGTTACTTTAAATTGAATATATCTATTTGTTTTACTTATATTTGTTTCGTTACAAAAACATAATTTTGTACAAAACCTTATTTTATTGAATAAAAATGCAATAGTTTCGTTGCATTAAATCATATTGTTTGTCATTATTGTTTGAAAAATAACTATTATTTGGAATAATGTTTTCCAACCAGATAATATTTGTTTCTTTACACTAAATATACCGCGTTAAATCATATTGTTTGACGAAAAAATAACTATTATTTTGAATAGTATAATTTATTCGTTTACCGCTATTAACTGTACACATATTCAAGTTTTTGTCATAAGCGTATACGTATAAAGCCTGCAACATGCGGCTAATAACATTCAACAACTATTTCTATCAATTTCATTTTTGATATGATCTCTATAAAGAAGAATTCAAATATTGAACTAATTTTTGAAAACTCGGACAGATAAATGTCCGATTTTTCACTTATTCTCACAAAAATTGTCCGAATAAGTGAAGTTAAGTTTTTCTGCATGCCATGGCCCTAAGATGCCGCGAAGATTTAATTAGAAAGATGTAATAACAGGTAATCTAACTTTATCTAACTTGTTCTAAGCTTCATTTAAAATGTTCAAAACAACATGATGAATCTTTTAAATAAAACAAGAATATTACTTAAAGAAAACAATAAAATTGTTTGAAAAAATAATATAATTGTTTAAGTTGAAGAAAAAGTGAAATTCATTCAAAAAATATTTTATTTAAAGTAAATAAATATGTTATTTGAAAACCAAACAATCATATTTGTTACTTCAAACATTAGTATGGTTGAACTATTCCAATCCCATTATATTTCTTTAGTTTCAACAAAATTTATTAAATCCAAAGAAACTTTTCTCTCTGTGTTATTTAAAAATGAATCGAATATTGCAGTTTTATACAAATATTTAAAAATAAATCGGATATCTAGGTAATATATTTGAAATATTCGAGTAATGACAGCACTAATCCGAATTATAATACCTATGATTGATTCGTATCACGCACATACCGATATCATGTTATTCATATACATGTCAGCTAACATCATCAGTGCATTGACCTTAGTTATACGATTGTCGTATGTACGTACATATATATATATTCGCTTTGCCGGCTCATCCATGCAAAACGCGAGCGAACACCGTATAAACGCTAATACGTTCGTGGAGAAGCTGAGAGGCAGACAGCCTGGAATGCATGTGTGTCTCACTTGATAAACATCTATTCACGAATCTTTTTGATAGAGGTATCATTGACTCCCGATTAAACAATAAATTTGCACGGTTTACTCGCTGGAATTTACCTTCCGGTAAAATTATTTGCGTTCAAAATTGGTAAATTTACTTAAAAAATTTACTTACTTTCTGTGATAATACAAAGTGAATTTGTTCTTGTCGAGAAAATTTAATCGTAAAAAATAAATTTTCAAAATTAATCTATAACAATATGGCATCGTGTTTTGCATTTACACACGTTCGAGAACTATAAATATTAAAAATGATTAGAAAACATAATATGTAATAAAAATATATAGATAAATTCTAAATACTTTTATATTTAATTAAAAATAGTATGTAAAATAATGTCCAATATATGAATCAATAATACAAATCAACGGACTATTGCATTGTATTATTCGGGAATTTAAAATAACAATTACAAAGAAGAGAATTAGTCATCATTGCAAACCAGTTTTTCTGAATATGCAGAGATTGCTTTACTCAACGGATATATGCATTTTAAAATTTCATACTAGCATCCGTATTCGATGACGATCGCGAGAAAAGCTAATAGTACGTGCATATATTGCACTAAGACACGCGATGTGAAAATCTATTCCGCGATACATGTCATATCACTTTTTACGTTCTCATCAAGAGCTTAAGGAAGAATGACAAATAAGTTTAATGAACCCGCAACTAGTTTTATCTCCTGCTGGCGTACTCCGTTGAGAAAAAAAAAATCTATCTGAAAGATTGGCATATAATCTATGCACGGCCTTTCGGAGACAAGAAAATAAACTCGCAAAAGTATAGACATTGTGAAAAAGAACAGTCAAAAAAGAGAACACTTTATGATACGCTTTGAATATTTCATATTTTATAAATCAACATCGTTCTAAACATACTACGTGGCGCAAAAAAATGAAGCATTCAATTTATAATCTAATATAAAAAATGTTTAAGCACAAATATTATAATATTAAATATTTCGAGATAGAACTTATTGAACTCTTCATTAAGTATCAGTACAGTAATTAACATTATGTATAATGTATGCTAGTAATTGTATTTTTTTTCCTCTCTCTCTTTCTCATTATGTATATAAATTTCTTTATATTTAGTAGAATCAAAATGTGGTTATTTAAACTGACAGTCTCGGATTTATACTCTTGTGTCGATCGGCGCGCGGAAGATATATACGCGAATAAATGACTAGACGCAATAAGCTGATATAAACGATGTATAGGATGTTCCAGAAAATTATATTTCTCATAACCACACAGATTTTTTTAAAACTTGAGAGAAAACGATTCTTCAATAAAAATTTCTTTAAAATCAATTGCATTCATCAAATTTTTTACGCAACATATCAAATTAAAATTTTATTAAACTATTAAAAAATCCAATAATCAATATTGAAAAACTAAAAGGAAACAAAAGTTTACCGATTTGCACTTTTAACATAATTCGCTTAGAAACCGTAACTTTGTTTTGACACGAGAACGATTGATATCTTGATATGTAGCAACAATTCAACTTAATTTCGTCAAAAATCCCTATATCATTTCATGATTTATGTCAAAGAAATTCTTGTCATAAAACTATTTTCACGAACCTTGGACAAGAACAATCGACCAATGCATGTCGCAAGACGGAAACCAATTACCAAGTTTCGAAGCATGATACAATCTCAAATTGTGTAAGATCGCTCTTTGTTTGCACTCCTCCGAAATGCTCGGCTGAAATATAGTTCAGGGTTACGTACGAAACTCTCGAAAATCTCGGTAATTCGGCAGATATATAAAGAATGGCGTATAAAGCAAATATAATACGTACATATTACAGTAATTACAATTTAATATCATTAATAACGTAATCATTAAATGTATATGTGATTTGAAAATAATCAAAACTCATTAATTCAAAACAGAAGTTATTCAAAACAGAAAATATAAAAAATTAGATAGAATCATTAAATCTATCAGCGCAATATTTTTCTAATGACAATATTAATAGCATTATATAATATAATTAGCATCAAAATTTTTAATTTTTAGAAATCGGGAAACTAATTTTTGGCTCCAGATTGGTCTCCCTAAAATATCATTTTCAACCATCTAAAAATCACTGAAAGATAGACGTTAATAATTTTATATATTCCCTAATCTTTCTCAGTTATCTAAAATTCGCAAATATGATTTGCGTTTTAGAATAATTCTTAGATTTCTTGTTATCTCTCGAATATTAGAAAAAAATAAAACTCAAAGATACAAAAAATAAATTGCGATATAACATGTCATTAATCTGAAAAGGAAAAGTCTTATTGCGCAGCGTATTGTATCTATCGCAACTATAAATTCGTGATCTGTAAAATATTATAACATCCATATTGAGGAGAAAGTACATAGTTAAAAGTAGGATAACAAATAGAGGAGAAATAATATATATCATTTTCTGTATTTACTTCTCACTCGCGTATAAAAAACTATCGGAATCTGCGAGACTATAATGAGCAGCGTGTATGCGGCATTATCCACGTTAGCGAGAGAAAATACGTGTATATCCGGCTATTATCCTCGCGAGTCTCGTGACTCTTTGTTAGTGAAATTTACAAACGACCAGGAATCCCGTTCAAGGTAGACCGCCTCGGTCCGCTTCGGGCATCCGAGAGAGCGGGTCGTCAGAAGATCTTACGAGCTTCAACTTCTCTCCGCTCGCGATGTGATATTTAAGGTACAATCATGCGTCTCTTAAAATGCGATGGTCGACAAAAGCGCTAACTCGCTTTTTAGCAACTCGATCGTTAACAGGCGTATTAACAAGCCTGGAACTCGATACACACGTCGAGTTGTAACTGCGAGACATATTGAAACCGTAAACGTTATGTAATTGGAGATTGAACGCCTTAAAGGCAACAAAATATTGCGATCTCTATGACTGTTAAATAGACCTACAATTGTCCGTCCAACTGGTGATACGCCAAGATGTGATACAGAAAATTAGAGCAGCATCAATTACGCACGAGATTGTAGATTAGCGATAAACACCGGATGTTCCTTTCTTTTTCTTGTAACGAGCGATCGAAGTTTTCTTCGTGGCAAAAGCGACGAGGCGTGCAGAAAATTATGGCGACGCCAGACGAAGTTAGGGCAACGCGTCTACCCCGTGACGGACACTAATAAGTTTGCGGTCAGGCTCTAAATTTATGGCAAGTCATATGGAACGTAAAAAGAAAGCACATCGCTAGCCATGTTGTTGTTGTTGTTGTTGTTACTATTGTCGAAACGATATTTAGGTGAAAATGTATTATTGCAGCTGCTCAAATTTATGAGAAAATTGAGAATGCGGAATTTTTGCAAAACATGTGTGTGAATTATTTATTATACAAAGTACGGCATTTAAATTGATATATCTAAATATCATAAAAACAAAGCATTTTATAAAAAAATGTTTCAGACAAAAGTTCTTTGCTTTGAGGAAGAGAATAGCATTATTTATTTTTAATTTGATGGACGTTTTGAAGGTCAATTTTTTTTTTTTTTACAAATTTAAATAATCGCGGGCTAGTAAGAGCCATACGCGGATGGTAGTGCGTCAGTTTCATAGAAAAAGTTTTCTATGAAACTGATTATGTGCATTGAGCATGAAATTTACTTGGTCCTATACCAAGATTTTTTTTTCCTTTTTTTTTGAATTTTTTTTTCTTGCCAGGGATGTAAAGAGGGGTTATTATAAATCTCAAATCGAGATTAATTAAAAAAAAAAAAAAAAAAAAACTTGGTGTAGGACCAAGTAAATTTCGTGCCCTATGCACATAATCAGTTTCATAGAAAACTTATTTTTCTATGAAACTGACGCACTACCATCCGCCTATGGCTCTTACTAGACCGCGATTATTTAAATTTGTGATATCACTTGAGAGCCTTAATTTCTTAAATTGTTTTTTTTTTTAATGGAAATCCTTATTTTTTATTGCATATTCTTATAGCTCTTCTTGAGACCTTTTCAAAACACTATAATAAAATATTTTTTCATTAAGTATATTTCGAGTTATTTTATATCGTAATCTGATATATTTTGATATAAAATATATAAAATATAAAATATAAAATATCTCGTAAAATATTTAATTTTCGATAATCTTACCGTAATACTTTTGTCTGAAGCATTTTTTTATAAAATGCTTTGTTTTAATGATAGATATGTCAATTTAAATGCCGTACCGTATATATGTATATATAATTTATGAAATATAAATATACCCGGTACGTTCAAAAAGTTCCAAGAATGATTTTTTTTTTAAGGCGTACTAATGGCACTATCTCTCAATCAATATTGGAATTAGATAGTACCAATCTTTTTGTTTCCCATAATTTTTTCGTTGCGTTAGGTATAGTAGTTTTTGGATAGTGCACATTGAAAGATTGTTTGTTCTTTTTGCATTGTCACGATTTCAAGAGCAACGAGCCGCGATTAAATTTTGCTTTAAAAGTGGAAAAATTGTTTTATCGAGATATTTTGGATCGACTTTTGAAGCGAATTCGTGTTAGGCCCGAGTCTTATCAATCGGGTGAATGATTCCTTCTCCATGACAACGCACCCGCGTATTCGTCAATCGTCATCTCCCAATTTTTGGCTAAAAAAATTTGTTTTGGGAAATCGAATTTAAATGCTCCGTCACAGCGTATTGAATTGCCTTCACATCTTCGTAGCGAGCCCCTTCTATCGCCAATTTTATCTTGGGGAACAAAAAAAAAGTCGGCAGGTGCCAAATCTGGCGAGTACGGTGAGTGGGTGATAATGGTCATATTTTTTTGGGCCAAAAATTGGGAGACGATGATTGACGAATGCGCGGATGCGTTGTCATGGAGAAGAATTTACCCGATTTATAAAGCTAGCGCCAGACTATGCGTATTCGCGATTCGTTTATAATTCGTGAATAATCTAGATGGAAGATTCGTCAAATTCGATCAATCAGATTTTTTTATACCGTTCAGAAATCGCGAATTACGAATCACGAACTGCAAATACGCGTATAGTCTGGCGCTAGCTTAAAACTCGAGCTTAAAACATCGAATTCGCTTCAAAAGTCAATCTATAACATCTCGATAGAATAGTTTTTCCACTTTTAAAGCAAAATTTATTCGCGGCCCGTTGCACAATTCTTAAAATCGTGACAATGCAAAACAAACAAACAATCTTTCAATGTGCACTACCCAAAAACTACTGCACCTAACGCAACGAAAAACTTATGGGAGACTCAAAAAGATTGGTACTACCTAATAATGAGTGACATTAGATCCACCCACGCGATTTGAGTCACCGTTGTGAAATAAGCATCGTCCGCAATTGCAGATCGCAATTAACGATAATTGTATTATTGGCTATACATATCTACTAAGCGCTTCTGCCCCTTAAAGCGACGAGGGCTGAATTCAATTGCAATTATAAATCTAGATCAGCACCGCGATATCAGTTTAATTACTTTGGCACTATTTGCGTTCTATAATTGATACTTTGAACTGTTTGTCGAAGGTAATGATCTTAACGAAATACAGATGCTCCACTCAAGATATTAAGATTGTAAGTAATTTCGATCAGTAGAATTGATGTATTATCGTCGACACGCAAAAATATGTAAGAACTATCAATATATATTTTACATATTTAAAGATGTTTTGGCTGTACAATAGTAGCAAAAAACTGTCAAAATTAAAAAAAAACATGTTTTTTTACGTTTGTACTGTTTGGAAAATCAAATAAATAAATCCGGATTATAAAAAGAATTAAAGTAGCACAAAATAATATGGTTTTTAACATCTTCGTAAAAGAAAATATTTGTAATTTTTTCCTAATTTATGACAAAAACTTTTGATCATGAATACCCCCTGAAATCAACTGCAAGAAACAAAAAATCGAGTAATTTGCAGAAAGAAAGAGAAAGAGAGAGATAATATTTTTCTACACTACACAAAAAAAAATAGGAAACGCTTTACATAGAAATTGGACTATTTTCAAACCGCTGAAACTCGACGAAAAATCATCGTAGATAAAAAATTAAAAAAGCATTTTGTAGCTTGAAGTTTCAACTTTAACGAGCCATCGGTGATTTTTAAAAATTTTTGTATCTTCCTGGTTCTGTGCTTTAAAAAAGAACACATTGTTTTGTTTCTTAAAATTACGTATTTTTGACACTCTGAAGCTCGATAAAAAAATTTCTTTCGAAAAATTCAACTCAAGTTCCACAAACTACAACATTTTGCCTACAAAATGCATTTTTTTAAATCTTGCTATGATTTTTTTTGACCGAGTTACACGATTTTGAAACTAAACTTGTATTTTTTAGAAATGATGTCGATACTCGGCGAAAAATCATCGTAGATAAAAAATTAAAAAAGTATTTTGAAGCTTGGAGTTTCAACTGTAACATGATATCAACAGGTTCAAAAAATTTTTTTATTTTCTCATTTCTAGAAAATACAGGTTTAGTTTCAAACTCGTGTAACTCAAAAAAGATCGTAGCAAGCATTTAAAAAAAGTATTTTGTAGGCAAAATGTTGTAGTTTGTGGAACTTGAGTTGAATTTTTCGAGAGAAATTTTTTTATCGAGCTGCAGAGTGTCAAAAATACGTAATTTTAAGGAACAAAACAATGTGTTCTTTTTTAAAGCACAGAACCAAGAAGATACAAAAATTTTTAAAAATCACCTATGGCGCGTTAAAGTTGAAGCTTCAAGCTATAAAATGCTTTTTTAATTTTTTGTCTACGATGATTTTCGTCGAGTTTCAGCGGTTTGAAAATAGCCCAATTTTTAAGGTATGAAAAGTGTTTCCTATTTTTTTGAGTAATGTACATTTTTTATTAAATAACTTTTAAATGAATAAGTGGATCTAAATCAAGTTTTGCACAAATATTCATTAGAGTTTTCTTAATATATGTGAAAATTTTTATTTCGTTGGCAGTATTTTTTCTTTGTCAAATTTGTCAATAAGTGCTGCAATAGGCGACTTTCCATAAGAATCAATACTAACTTTAAACTTAAATAATTTCCAGACCGTTAAGAGAATTGTGCTCAGGTTTTGCACAGATACTCAGAAAAAATAGTAGAACAATCTACGAAATTTTCATGCTTTTGTCAATGTTTCGACATATGACACATACATCCTTAATAGGACATAATTTTTCTAGTCATCTATAATTATAACTGATCATACATGTTATTTGTAAGTCGTGATAAATAGAAAAAATTATTTAAGTAACTCCATGACATTTTATATACATCAAACTTGGAATGTATGTGTATCAAACGTTGAATATATACATGAATATGTACATGTATCGCCAAGTTACGAGATTTTCAATTTAAACATACTTTGGGAAACAAATGCGGACATAATAGAATATGGTAGACTATAAGGATTAATTAAGCAATAGATATTTAAATTCTCATTACGAATTGTCTTAATAATTATATTGCAAAGTCAACATCTCCTCCTAGCAGAATAGTCTTGCAAGACTTTATGTTGGCAGTCTGAACTTTAGCTGAGCTAAAAGGTCATGTATCGGATACGTGCCCTGCTGAGAAATGTGCCTTCCGAACAATCTATCCAAAAATAGCAGGCGGGCATCGGTGCTGCCAGGAGTTCAAGACTGAATCGAGGGTATTATATTACGATGTTGATTGCCCAGAAATCGATTTTTCTATGCAGAGATGAAATAAACGGGAAAGTACATAACAATTCGTGATATATTGCCATAACCAACAGCCCTTTATCTGAAATTGAAAGCAATCGAAAATTCGTGACACCGCAGAATAAATCACAAAATATAAATGGAAATGTCATTTTAATAAAAAGCGAATAAAATTACGAATTAATAACAGATTTCTTTATGACTTTAAAAGCCATCTTCTTTAGCAAAAATATTAAGGAAAGTCATTGTTTATTGTAGATCTCTATAATATAATCAAGCTTTAAAAACCAAATCTTTTCTTAAAATTTAAAATTTACTTGAAATTAATTTAAAAATATTTTATTTATTTTCGTAAAACACGTCAAATTTCTTATTTTTAATCTATTCACGTTAAAGTTATGTAATGCACCAATATCTTTATTAAAAAAAGTTTAATCTTTTTAATGATTAAAAAAGCATCTATTATAATATATTATTAAAAATATATATATTACAATTTACGACTCGTTTATTCTAGAATAGAAATATGGAAGTTACATATGCTTCCTATTTGTGTTTGATCTTTTAGTCATGTGAAAAAGTCGGAGTGATTTACCATTTATTCGCAGTAATACCAGCGATTAAAATTCTCATAACGATCGCGACCCTTCGTTAGAGATAGGGTGTTTTAATATCCGATTTCGACGAAAAGCTTTTTCTTTTTTCCTTCCCACTTCGATTACGTTTCCCGCGTAACGTAACGTTACGATCCGCGCGCGAAGCAAGATGTTACGCAAACGCACGATAGAAAGTCAGACGATTAAGAGCGAAGCCTTCTTCGCGAAGGCCCGTTCCGTGGGGATTTCCTGGCACGTACACATTCGCACAAGTGTGACGCAGATTGGAAATGCATCACGCTGTCTGCAATCGAGAGACAGGAAATTCGCACGCGCGGGCACCGCTTTCTTCGGGGAAGATTTAAATCGAGTTAAGCGAATTATAACGACGACGTCTCGAGCGAAAGAGGAAGCGAAGATGCGCTTCCACGAGAAAGAACTCGTTTCATCGTTGATTAAATAACGCTACGCTACGTTTTCTCCCGTAATTTCCTGCTTAATAATCGACGCGGTTCCGGGAGCACGACCGATGGCGACAATCGCGAATTTGAATTGTATTTTCATAAGAATAAGTACCTTTCGCCCGGAAGAGATTGTTAATCGTAGACGCCATGAAGCCGGTTCGTAAAAGATAGAAAGATGCTTGTCATCTTCATTTTACGACTTTGTATATCCAGATTTTATTTATAATGCCATAAAGTATAAAATTACTAAATAATTTACTGAAACGGGAAGATATTCTAGAAAATAATTAGCCACATTTTTAAGACTGCAATTCACAAAAACGGAATAATTAGACACAAAAGTATATGGGCAATATACGGGTGTCCGAGAAGTAAGTGACCAAACAAAAGATGGAGATAGATTAAATCAAACTGAGTCGAAAAGTCCTGAACCATTTTTTTTTATAACGCTTAATAAAGGAGTTATTATTGATTAAGTCTGTCCAATCAGCGCCGACCTTTAGCCGCGCGCTTGGTAGTGTGCGTGAGCGCTCCGTCGCCACGGCGACGTACACTATCAGGCGAGCGGCTCATCGACGTGCGTCCGGCTAAAAGTCGGCACTGATGGGGCCAGAATGTACTCAATAATAACTCCTTTTTAGGCGTTATAGAAAAAAAAGGTATAGGACTTTTCTTTTCCGTTTGATCCAATCTACCTCCACCTTTCGTTTGGTTACTTACTTGTCGGACACCCTGTATAAATATTTTTAACAAAATAAATGATATATTATTAATCAATATATTTAAAAAAGAAAAAAGGGTTTCAAATTATTATTGCTATATTATTTTCAAATATAATAAAAATTATATTTTTACTTTCTTAATACAATTGTATTATCGTTTTAATATTGAAAACATTTTTGCATCGCGAAATAATAATACAGAAATAACGATTCGCATGATCTCAAAGAAAACGATCTCAAGTTAAAATCTCGAAGACATGCATAAAGTAAATTAATTTCAGATTAGGTATCCATTCGCATAGCGATAAGAGTGTTCATCGTTACAATACATCCCCCCCGCCTCTCCCCGATACCTCCAAGAATATAAACAAACTAAAACCTAAAACACGACATTGTGCTCGGTTAAACCAATAAAAATGTTAGATGCGTCTCGGATATCCAGTGATAAAACTCACCCTGCCGTACCTACGAGGTACGTCCTCGCGAAAAAAAGAACTTACGAGGTAGCATGGAAAAAAGAATTCGAATGATTCCATAGCATCTTCGCAGAAACTGCGTAAGGAAAGTTTTATCAGATCGAGACGGTTATCCTTGAAAAACCAACCGAACGCCGATCGTACTTTCAATGACCGGAAAGCGAGAGCAAATTACTTGCTAAGTAGAGAGGACCGCTACCAGTCTAGATAGCTATCGTTCTTTCCTTATCATGACTTATTAGTCTGTGCTCGTGTTAAATTCTGCTTAATTTCGCGTTTTTCGAGCCCGGTAACCGGAGTTACTACGCGATGACAAGCGAGAAGACCAGCCGCGAAAACATTCCGTGTGCAAGATGAAAGCACGAAGTCTCCCTGGATCTCGTCACACTTAATGGTCTTGTGTGTAACTCGATCTTAGTATTATTGAAACTAGGTACGTATTCGCTTATATACAGGGTGTCCCCAATTTAAATGTCAAAACTTTAGGAGCGTGTAGGGGACCGATAAACTAAGACAAAAAGTCCTTTAGAGATTTGCTCGTTTTTACTTCGTTTTGAAGAAAATCGCAAAAAATGAAACAAATAATTTTCATCAAAAAACTTAAAACAACACTAAAATTATTAGGTTTATCAAAAAGTATTATAAAATAAAAATTGTAGAACATGGAATTAAGAAAAGAGAGTGAGTTAAAATCCTCCTGAGGTAAAATTAGAGAATTGTAGATAAATACGCGACAACGTGAAATTTTGTTTCTAATCTAATTTTACCTCAGGAGGATTTTAACTCACTCTCTTTTCTTAATTCCATGTTCTACAATTTTTATTTTATGATACTTTTTGATAAATCTAATAATTTTAGTCTTGTTTTAAGTTTTTTGGTGAAAATTATTTGTTTCATTTTTGCGATTTTCTTCAAAATGAAGCAAACACGAGCAAATCTCTAAAGAACTTTTTGTCTTAGTTTATC
Source organism: Formica selysi (assembly GCA_009859135.1). NCBI lineage: Eukaryota > Metazoa > Arthropoda > Insecta > Hymenoptera > Formicidae > Formica > Formica selysi. The sequence goes on along the minus strand of CM020822.1, from coordinate 1,062,122 downwards.
GGTCCCCTACACACTCCTAAAGTTTTGACATTTAAATTGGGGACACCCTGTAGAGTGTTTTGAGTTCGCTGAGATATCGCAAGGTTAGAGCAAGATTGCTTAACGTTGATAATACGATATGCATTGCAACAATAATATACAGGGTGTCCTAGACCACCCGTACACCCCTTTTCTTTCAAAAACAAAGCATTTTAGAGAAAAACGTTTTGAACAAAAATTGTATGGTTTTGAGGGGAACATAAGATGGTGTCATTGGTTTGACCTTGGATGGCATCGTTAAGGTCAAATCAAGGACACCTTTAATTTCTTAAATGGAATCCTCTATTCTTTATTGCATATTTTGTAGCTTATCTCGAGAGCTTTCCAAAACACTATAATAAAGTATTTTTTCATTAAGTACTTTTTGAGTTATTTTATATTTTAATCTGACATATTTTGATATAAAAAATAAAATGTCTCGTAAAATATTTAGTTTTCGATAATCTTACCGTAATAATTTTATGTACAGAATAATGAGACAAATCAATTAGTGTAAAGAATCCAAAGTCAAACCAATGACACCATCTTATGTTCCCCTCAAAACCATACAATTTTTGTTCAAAACATTTTTCTCTAAAATGTTTGGTTTTTGAAAGAACAGGAGTGTACGTGTGGTCTAGGACACCCTGTATAATTTAAAACGTACAATTTGCGCATTTTAGTAAAAAAATAAAAAAAATAAAAATTTTTAAATATCTCATTTATAATATATTTTCGAAATATGTATATATTTTTTGTACGCAAGAAATGAGTTTACATTATTTTGTTTAATCAAGATATCTATTATTGTCTATTATGTCTCTTCTAAAGTAGAAAAAGTATATTTTTGTGTAAAAAATATTAATAATCATTTATATAACTTACCTTTTACAACTTCTCGTAGTATCCTCATCGTCAGCTGGTGCTCCTGCTCCTGAATCCTGAAAAGATATAATAATTATTATGTATTATAAGTATACAATATAAGAGATAAACATGTATAACAACAAACAGAAATATTTTGTAATAAAAAGAACTCTCTCTACTCTTGGCGCGTTATTCTTCAAAAATTAAAGCTCCAAAATTATATAGATCACGATTTTATTGCTGATCATTTAAAATTACAACTTAAGAAATTAATAATTAACAGAAGAATTAAAACTCTCTTTCTCCTTGCTTCCTCTTTTCTCATTTGAGCCATTTTTTGTCACAGAACAAAAAAAAACCAAGCACGCAGCGTTAGTTATTTGCGGTGAAAGCGCCAACAAAGATAACGTTGCTGTGGAATTACATCAATATTAACTTCATGACAAGAGAACACGAACAAGCCTTTATTCGTCCCTCCTTCCTTCTCAAAGATAATTGAGGCATCATGACAATCACAGTGAACGGTACAAAACGTTGGCAAATAGTTGTATATCTGAAGACAATACTGTAAGCTACCGAAAAAAAAACTGCGCAAACGCTCAATTCTAAAGTTTATCATTCTCGTCTCGACGAAACGTTGTTGGCAATGCAAACAAACCCGCCATAAAAAGAAGCAACGACAGAGAGAGATTGGCAATTTTTTATTTCGCAAATGAAAATTTTCTATTCCAGCGAGCAAACAATTTTTTTTCGAAGATCTGACATTTTTTTGAGGATTCTGAATAGTTCTATCAAAATTTTTTAGAATTCAAATCAATTTTGACTTAAGTAAAAAAGCTGTAAAACTGGCAAGCCATATCTTCGGATCTACATATTTTTTTATTTAATCGAGAATTCTTTTTGAAACGCTCATCTATAACTTTTTAGAACTTTAGATAGCCAGATTTTACTTCAGTATATAAAAATTGAGTATATGAAAATAATTCGCTAATTTTACGGTGTAATAAAAAATAAAATAGAAATTATTTTTCAATCTGATGAAATAAAATGGAGTATTATTATACGTAAAAAGTTTTAAGGAGACTGCACTAGTATCACTCCATAATCCATAATCCTTGAAAATCTCTTTCTTTAAATTTTAATAATTTAATTAATAACCAATAATGTGCTTTAATAAATGTACGTATGTATTTATACATCAATGAACATGTAAAAAATAGTCTCGTTTTTATCGCTACAAGTTAATATATCACAGCAAAATTTATACTTGCTTTATATCGCTTCTCGCAAATAATATCGTAACGAGACATTTCCACGCGTCATTTGGCTGCATGTAGACTGCGCGCATGTCACTGTGTAGTGACTCTTTTATTAATAAAGTGCATCGTAAATATCAAAAGAGGATACGAAGAACCGAGTCCTGCGCCGTGGCGCACAGTCACGCAGAAAACGAACCCTTAAAATCAATAGACGACCAACCCAAGGCTATCCTTGTCCCGCACCGTTAAAAAAAATGCAACTAGCCCCTTCGTATTAAGTGCACTTCTCTATATGCAAAGTGCACGATAAGGCAACCCCTTTCTAGTCCCCCAAAACCAAGGATGCTCGATATGTAAGCAAAATGAATTGTCTTCGAGAGCATTTTTGGCACGCGTAAATATGATATACTAGGAAAATTACAATGTAACAATTTTTATAATCTGCGCATTAACAAAAAAAAATCATATTGCATAAGTTAAATATATATATGCATCATATATAATTATCTTACTAATACTATATTATTCTTTTTATGTATTTAAAAATGTAATTTTTATGAAATGGCAATTTTTTTTCGTCTTCTTTTGCGAAAAAGATTTCACGCGTTAAAACATGTACTAGATAAAACAAAATATATCAAAACTGTGCTTGGATAAACAGCAAATAACTTTTGACTGTTAAAAATTAACAAAAAAACATCATATAAAAAAAATATTTTTATCTTTATAAGAGCTTAATACATTTTATAATAATAACAAAAAACAAAAAAATATTGAAGATTTAAATTACGGAACGTATATAAAAAAGTGTTTAAGATCATTAAACATGTAATGTATGTGTTATATAATGTATATCTCGGACAATTACAAATTATTATCACAATCAATATAAAAGCAATTAGCTATTATACGATGTTGTCAAGCTAGATATATTTTTACCATAAATTCAGATATATTATAATTTCAAGAATATTCAACAATATTATAAAGTTTGACATTCTTTTAGCGAGATTGGAATATGCAAAACATAGCATTCTGCAATTATCTTCGGAGAAGATATTTTACAATGTATTATCGTCGCGGTGAAGAAAATTGATCGTGTAAGCGCATAAAACAACGCGCGCGCTCTCTCTGTTAGAAGCGCAGTACAATTTTCCAATCTTATCTTAGCGCGGCTTAAAATAGAATCTTTTATTTGCTGAAAAGAAGATTGCGCCTGACCAAGACAAGGCGAAAAAGAAAGAGCAGTAGAGATCCTCCAGCTTTTTTAATTGTGGCTTTCAAGGCGAACACACAGAGAATGCACAGCATCGTGTGATACAAAGTGAGATAATTCGCCGTCGCTACTATGAGTGTTTCTAACTTTAATAACTGATTCTTCATTTTAAAATTCAGCAAAGTCAATTTAAGTCGAATTATGTCTAACGTGAAAGTAAGAACAACTTATTTTATCGATATCACCCTAAGCCCCAAAATAATCAACATCATTTTTGCAATATTTTTAGATTTCGAAAGAGAAGTAAATACACAATTTTTTTGAACATTTGCATACCGCTAAAAAATTTTTAAGATGTTTTAATACAAGCTATGAGAATTATAACATTTACGTGAAATTATTTAAAGTACCGTTTCAACAAGTAAGTCTGAGCGTTGTATTACGACACATGACCTTTCAAGCACACTTCCCACTCATCTTCACTTTTACTCACAATAAACAAGGGGCACAGTTCTAGATACATTCAAGCTACTGCATATACAAGGTGCTTCAAAAATAGCAATGCTCATGCTGGTTTTAATGTTTTCTCTGAGAAGGATATGCATATGTGCACTATTAAAATCAGCAATCCCGCAATATCCCGGATTAGAATAAATTCATAAATTTTCGATATGACAGTTATATATAACTAATTATATATAACTAATTTATAATCCTATATTGTTATACTCTGATTCATAAAGATGGAATAAAAACGCACGACATATTCATGTATATACAGGGTATCTACAAAGTTTGTCCTCACCCCCTATATTTCGGAAACAGTTCAAAATTATGAAAAACCGCGAAATACGTGTTCGATCATTTCGAAGGGCTACTCTTTTAAGGGGGTTGGGGGGGGTTATCTCGGGGGTTATATTTAGAATTTTCTAAATGGGAGTAACGATTTTTTGAAAATTGGTCTTTTTCGAACTTTGACCCTAAATAACTCCCGAACGGATCAACCTCTAGTTTGCGCCAAAAATTCCCTTGGGAGAACAACCCCCTTAAAAGAGTAGCCTCTCAAAATGATCGAACATGTATTTCGCGATTTTTCATAATTTTGAGCTGTTTGCGAAAGGGGGTGGGGATAGACTTTATAGACATCCTGACACTCCCCATAAATTTCAATCTACAATTGAACTACCGTGCACTTAATTTTCATCTATGTTTAATAATCATTGTTAACACATATATAGAAAATAATGCAAGCAAAAGTAATGTATCCAAAATATATCCTAAATATATCCAAAATATATGTTGTTGTTATCTTTTCTTTTGACAGAAAATATAACAGATTAATGACCGATTACTCTGCCTATGTTATTCCAAATGTTACAATTATACGAATTTTGTAGTAAATAATTATATTTTCGATCAAATTTACAAATTGCGGAATAAGGTAAGATATTACATTTTATTTTATCTCAAAATAAATTTATATTCAATATTAATCAACTCCAATAATTTTATCTAATATCGATCAATATGCTTCATTTTTGGAAATCGTATCGATGTCTAGGAAAAGTCAAGGAATTTCTCATGACTACATCGTGAGAAAGCGAAATCATGAAAGCAGTGCACATACACGTAACAATGTATTTCTGTTAAAGAGAATGTATCAAGAGCTAATACATACATACAAACATCAAGAGAAATGCGAGATAATTCACGTGGGACCGTTTGAACAACATTGTCGTACGCGATCGCGAATCTCGTATCCGCATTCCGCCAGTCATCAGTTCCGAGTGCAATTTAAACTGTCAGATTTTTCTGTTTGAATGTTTGCCTTTGTGCGATTGAAAAAAGTATTGATTTTGATTTTAACATGTCGTGCGTTTTTATTCCACTTTTATGAATCAGAGCACAAGAAAAGGATATTCTAAGGTAGAGTAATTAATATTTTATAGATAAAAAAACAACAGGTATATGTAACTGTGCATATATCTTAAAATAAAAGCTTCATAAAAATGCATCAGCGCAGATATAATTTCTTAAGTTCAAAGAAAATTTCACACGTGTGATTTGAATAATATCGATTTCTCTTGTATATCAAAGATAATTTATGCACGCATTAGCACATAAATCTTGATAACCCTCTGTCGCTTTTTTAGCATTGCACGCTCAACATATCATCTTTTTAGCTTGATAAAGTTGACTCTACAGTCAAGCTAGAAAAACGGGTTCTGTCTGCTGTCTGTGCAAAGTTATGCCGATTGACTAAAAGAATAGTACTGACATCGTATTAAGAAAAAACGGCTCAAAACGAAATAACTGAATATGTAAAAAATCAAACGATAAAAATGTATATATAGCTTTTCCTAACAGAAAATGTTCAAATTCAAAAATATATGCCATTTACTTTAAAAAATAAGATTTAAAGCAAAATAGATTCAATAAAATTTATTTTAGTACAATAATAGAAAGTTCAATATATATATCATAAATCAAAATAATAACTAACGATATTAATAATGAATTGAAAGAACTTTCACTTTCTAGCAAAGTTCATGATGTATCGCTCGTAATTGTGCGTATCCAAAATACGTAACAAAGAGAATATAATACAGAGATACTATCTAAGGAAGCAGATAATACACTTTCGGATCCTGTAATGCGCTTTCAAACAATGTAACTGAATTGCACATAAATTAGTGTTACAACGGTTACGTGTCGATCCATCTTAATGGTTAATTACATCGTTGCTCAATTAAGAAGAGTTAAAAAACAAGCATGGCTTGTACGTGACAAACAATGAAACAATGCACAATAGTTATACATGAGAATTTGTGCAAAATCGTGGTGGCAAATACATCCAAATAAATAGATCAATATAACACTTTTTCTTGTATAATGTTTTAATTATAAGTACGTAATTCTAATTTCGAAAAATATTTTAAAAATTTTGTTGATATTTTTTGTGCTTTCACAAAATAGTTTTAAATGAAGATCGTTATATAAAAATGCATTATGTAGCTATAATTATATGTAAAAAAAAAAAAAAAAAACATTTGTATTTTAGAAAAAAAGAACTCTTTTATTATCGTTTTCTATTTTAAACTTATTTTATCATTAATTATTTTCAAAATTTATTAATCCTTTTTTTTATATACGAAAACTTTTACACAGATATAATCACATTTATAATTGAGATAAAGTTTATTGTTCCAACCAATTAAACTATACATATAATATAAGTTTGTCATCGAAAAAAATAATTACCATCCAACTGGAATAGACGAAAATCACGCAGAAAGTATATCATGCAAAATGATAGAAAACAATTTTACACTATCCAGTTTTAAGTTTCGCTTCGTAATTAAAACCATGTGTGGCGACTTTGTGTCTTTGCATGCTAATATACACAAAATATGCGCGTGTCTATAATATCGTACGGTCATTAAAGTGACTTTCCCTACTCGATATGATTTGCATGTTGCCTAGCATGACGTTATCGTAGATCTTGATTAGCCTCGAAGAAAAGTATGTGATTAATTCGGGTAACGGTAGTTGTTCACCTCAATTATCTTTACAGAATTGTACTTATTTCCACGACTCGTTTTTTATTCTCATCGAAACCTAATTTACTTTGCCGGTGTGAAGTTAGCACCTCATATTCAAAAGTTTTATCAAGAGTTCTATTTGCACCCCAAATAGTTCAACAGTTCCTGATAGGTTTTAGAAATAGTTCGGGTGAAAAACCTAAAAAAATTAAGGTTCGAAACTGTAAAATCATAAATGAAAAAGTTCTGGCCATTTTTAGCGGAAGATGACGTGCCAGCTCTGAGATTCAAAAATTATTTAAAAATATTTAGAGGCCGAAATTATTACTAAAACTTATCAGAAATTGTAGAACTCTTCGAGAACTATAAGATACGATAATTTAAATGGCATTTCTCGCATTTTGCGGTACCACGGGAAGTTGGCACCTCATATTTTCAAAATGCAATGTTTTTAGGTTTTTCACCGGAACTATTTCTAAAACCTATCAGGAACTGTAGAACTATTTAGGGTGCAAATAAAATTCTTGATAAAATTTTCAATTTTTGAATATGAGGTGCTAACTTCACACCGGCATTTACTTTACACAGTACACTAATTTATTTTGTCACGAATATATGTGGCTATGATAAATTTCCATTATAACAAAAAATTCGTCCAATATCTTACAAAAATAAAGAAATTAAATGCATAGAAGTTTAGTATAAGACGTCTTTTTAAAAACAATATAAATATAATACACCGATACAAATATAAAATTTTTATTTCAATTATTTCCAGCAAATTTAGCAAAAAAATCAAAAAATCAAAAGCAAAAAAGATGTGTTTATTTATTTTTATAATGTGCGGAATGTATTATATCATAATGCAGAAGCGATTTTTAAGATATATTCTTTGATAAATTTGAAGTAAATGTTTTCTTGATGACACAGCGCTGCCATCCAGTCATCGGACTAAAAAAAGTGAAATAGTGACTGCTTTTTGACAGAAAAAGCGACAAAAAGTAACCTTTAGATATTAAAATAGCAACCAAAAATGACACTGTGCATTAAATTTTCATAGTAATTAAAGCCATTTAAGAAAAAAAAATCTATGTTTGGATAGCCTAACATATAACAAATTAATAAAAAATAATTAAATAAATAGTGCATTTTATGAAATATGTAAGCAAGTAACAATTGTTATCAGACGAGACAGCAAAAATATGAATAGAACTCTTATGTTTTACAAATTTTATGTCAGCTCAAGAAAAAAAAGTGACTATAGTGATCCATTTTGGACGATAATAACTTTCTAGTGACTTGTGAAAAAAAGGTAACAAAAAGTGATTTAAGTGACTGAATGGCAGCGCTGTGATGAAATTAACAATGCATCGATTCACAAATTATAACTCATCGCAAGTTAAAAACTTCAGGAATAAATATACATAGATACTTTTATTTCTCATTAAAATTTGTATTTTTTATTCAATTTTCAAACGGATTTTAAAAGATTTTTAATTTTATTAGTTTTCAACATATATAATATCAAGAAACAAGAAGTTTTATATATTAGGTGTACAACTTTGCTTCCACCGTTTTTTCCGAAATTCGAGGCTTTATTGTAAAAAACTGGTTATACATTTATGATTCAAAGTATTGTCCATCGCTGGCCACTACTTTCTCCCATCTTTCGGGCAGCGTACGAATCCCGCGTTGAAAAAACTGGTCATCTTTTGAAGCGATCCACGAATCGATCCAATTTCTTACTTCTTCATAAGACCGGAAGTACTGGTCAACCAGGCCGTGTGCCATTGATCGAAACAAGTGATAGTCAGAGGGAGCAACGTCTGGAGAATACGGTGGGTGGGGTAGGACTTCCCATTTCAACGTTTCCAAGTATGTCTTGATCACTTTCGCAACATGGGGTCGAGCATTGTCATGCTGCAAAATCACTTTATCGTGTCTCTCGTTGTATTGCGGCCGTTTGTCTTTTAATGCTCGGCTCAAACGCATTAATTGCGTTCGATAACGATCGCCTGTGATTTTTTCAGTCGGTTTTAACAACTCATAATACACTACGCCGAGCTGGTCCCACCAAATACAAAGCATGACCTTGGAGCCGTAAATATTCGGTTTGGCCGACGACGTGGAAGTATGGCCGAGATATCCCCATGATTTTCTGCGCTTGGGGTTATCGTAATGAACCTATTTTTCGTCCCCAGTCACAATGCGATGCAGAAATCCCTTCCGTCTTTGCCTTTCAAGCAACTGTTCACAAGCAAACAAACGCCGTTCAACATCTCTCGGTTTCAACTCGTACGGCACCCAATTTCCTTGCTTCTGAATCATTCCCATGTCTTTGAGGCGTTTTGAAATTGCTTGTTGAGTTACTCCCAATGATCGTGCCAATTCTTCTTGACTTTGACTCGAGTCTTCATTAAGTAATGCCTCCAATTCTGCATCTTCGAAAACCTTCTCTCTTCCACCGCTATGCCGGTCTTCGACGTGAAAATCACCGTTCTTGAAGCGTTGAAACCACTCACGACACGTTCTTTCACTAATAGCGGCTTCACCATAAGTATTTGAGAGCATTCGATGAGCTTCAGCCGCAGATTTCTTCATATTGAAGCAGAAAATTAAAACCTCCCGCAAATGACGAGAATTTGGCTCGTAAACCGACATTTTCATTCGAAAATAACTTTATGATGCAGACACAAATCGACTAATGTTTCTATGGGGTTATGTTGACAGATGCCCAAGTTATTGCATGACGTCTATGATCTATTTATTTCGACCACTACTTACTGCTAAAGCCATCTATAGGAAAACGGCGGAAGCAAAGTTGTACACCTAATACATACACATATATGTATATATATGAATATATATGTATAACGGAGTCCACAATAATCTAAAAACATTTGCTAAAGAAAGATTAACTTCAAATTAGTCAAAGAATCCATTCATAAAATAAATTCCACATGTATTACAATACATTTTATATAATATAATAAAAATAATTTCTTATATTCAACTATACAGAGTGTCCGTCCATAAATGTCCGAGCAAATATCTCACAACTGATTGAAATTACAAGAAAGTATAATAAGTTTATTAAAAGAAATTAGCACAATTTTCAGTCCGCAATAAAGAGCTTGTAAAATAATTTTTTTTACTCGTAACCTTTTCAAGTTATGAAGGTCATCATCGTTTTTTTAAATGGGACCCCCTATTTTTTATTGCATATTCTTATACCCTTTCTTGAAACCTTTTTAAAACACTATAATAAAGTATTTTTCCATTAAGTATTTTTCGAGTTATTTTATATCTTAATCTGACATATTTTGATATAAAATTTTATCTAACATATTTTAATATAAAATGTATTTTATATCAAATACTAATAAAAATACTTTTATATCAAAATATATCAAATAAAATGTATTTTATATCAAAATATGTCAGATTAAGATATAAAATAACTCGAAAAATACTTAATGGAAAAATACTTTATTATAGTATTTTGAAAAGGTCTCAAGAAGGGCTATAAAAATATGCAATAAAAAATAGGGGGTCCATTTAAAAAAAACGATGGTGACCTTTATAACTTGAAAAGGTTACGAGCAAACAAATTTTTTTTACATGCTTTTTATTATGGACTAAAAACTGTGCTAATTTCTTTTATTAAACTTTGTAACTTCAATCAGTTGTAAGATATTTGCTCGGACATTTATGGACGGACACTCTGTAAATAGTTTTCCTGAAAAGGTAAAATATCGGAGTATTTCTCACTCGATTTTTATTTACTACAATAGTATTACGAGTATCGGTAGCACACAAAGCGCACTACGTAGCGTGATTGTGCTAGTTGAACAATCAGAAAAATCATTGAACTCTAAGGCTCTAGCATGAAGGCTTACTTTTGCAGTGACTTTGTTCCGCAGTTGCGTGACGCGTACACCACACGCGACTTTTCGTCCGCGTGGTCGCGGATCATCGCCCCAGAGTATGCTGGACCAGGGCGAGGGTGGCTGGGGTACCGGTGGCGGTGGAAGACCGTAATGTAGAGAAGCTTTCTGCTTCAGCACAATCATGTTTCGCGATGTATGGACAAGAGCCTTCTCATGATATGCAAATGAGTGCGGCTACTAAACGTAATGTCACATTGGTACGATCGATTTTGCTCCAGAAGTTTTTAAACGAGAGTTACAAACAAAAATTCGTAATTACAATCAAATAATAACATATTGCATTCTTGTACAATGTTGTAAACAATGTTGTGAACAATGTTGTAAATAACGTTGTAAATAATATTGTAAACAATGTTATAAACAATTATGATTGTAAAAATATTTATCGTTTGTATCAGTTTGCAATCGTCTTTATTTTCTCGATCTGTTACTCTTCGATATAATTCGCACGAAGAAAATGCAGCGATAATTATAATGTTATCAATTGAAGCGGCTACGTATATCTCAACTTGAAACTAGGATAGTACTCTCACCGTTTAAAATAATAAAATTAAAGAAAAGAATCGGTGTATCGTAAACCATGTAGATCATCGTAAATGTAGAAATCATGTAGATTATCAATTATAAGTAAAAGCCATTAAAATCCAACTTAATTATCTCTCAAACAGTTGTATTCGATCATATTTCAACCGACTACATAATTTGTCTCACGTATCGCTTGATGCAATCAATTTTCAATAATCTAATGATTTCAGCGTGAAAAAGCGGTAATCGGGACCGAAAACGGTACAAAGAACAAATCGTGCTTCGAGAGGTAAAACGCGATAGTATGTCTATTCGCTTGACGAGCTATCCGTCGAGTGGCGGCGGACCAACTGAGTCGGTCGTCATCGTTGCACCGAGGAGGGCTCCAACACCAGCTCGCTGGCTTAATATCGGTGTAATGTTTCACATCGGATTGGCAGCGCCTCCGCGGCGTTGATCGTCACCCCTCGGAGCGCGGAGGTCGTCGCGATGACGCGAGTGAAAGGTCACGCCGTAGGTAGGTAGCCGGAGCCGAAGGCAGTGCATATTCCACACGCGCTTGCGGAATATGCAAGTCAAAGAAGTGCAAAAAGATTAAAAAATAACCGATGCGAAAATCAGATATGACGCGACCACAATATTTTGCAATAAATTTATCATTTACTATCTGCGATAACTAATGGGTTAACGATATAATAAAGCAGTAAAAACCAAGTTGTAAATAAAGTTGTAAAGCAGAAATGTCAAAATTTTTGAAAAATTCAGAAAATTTTTTCTCTTCCCCGAAACTCACTTTTTTTATAATTAACTAGAATAACACAGGCGCACGCTACGCGCGCGCTTTTATTTACGGACATTTTCCAATTTTTTTAACTTTTCTTTCCATAACTTTAACTTTTTCTTTCACAAACTGTCAACCTGTCAAAATTTGCATGATTTGATAATCGCAATTTGATAACACGAGTGAAGCAAGTCGCAGCGCACAAGTGAGACAGCCAATCAGCATCACGGAAAAAAGGCTTCAATGCTTCGATATATTCGAGTTCGAGGTTTCACGCCTTTTTTAGAAAGGGACTAGCACAACACAACGCGCGCTTCGCGCGCGCCATTTATTCTTTTTCATTAAACATTTTTAACGATATATACACAAAATAACTGTCAAAATATGCAATGACAGCCGCTCACGAAGTAAGCGCAATGACAGAACCAATCAGCATCGCGAAAAAAAGGCAACAATACACTTCGAGACTTTCGAGTATCGACATAACATGCTTCTTTTAGATAGGGATTATATGCAACTTGCTCATATATCACATTTTTTAAAAGAAATTGGAATAAGCATTTCTATTGAATTCCAAAAATAATTATTTGTTATTATTAAAAATAACGATATAGCTCCCATAAAATCAAAACAAACAAATAAATAAATTGGCTTAAAAAGCAAAGGCGCAAATAACAAAAAAATTACTTAATAATAACCGCACGCTTACGTCTTGATGGAAACTCTTAAAATTAAAATTAAAAAACAACAGCGCAAATCGTAAAGATATAAATAGCACAAAATAAATAGTACAAACGTTTCAGTCCTTAACTGAATTCTCTTCAGCGATGAAAAATTACGGTCAGCAAATAAAAACAGAAATAATCAAAAATTTGTTCATCGACTCTCCAAAGGCACGTTAACATTTGTTAAAATTCACCATCCACCATACAGTTTTTCCCAGAACTTGCGGGAGGAAATTTAAGAGACGACCGCCTGGAAGTTTAGAAACAGTGATGAAATAATGAGAACCAAGGATGTTAAAATTCTTAATTCGTAAAAAAACGCGATTCACCAATGGAGGACCCATGTTAGGCGCAGTCAAAGGCATACACAGAACTCGCGTGACAATAACGCTCCGCAGTCAGACTTTAATTGTCGGGCGGGCGCGGGAAACAAATATTCGAAAACAAATGGAGATCAACGAGGGAAACAAACAGGCATAAATCGAAATTAAATTGCGGTAAACTTTAAATCTTACCGAGCTTATAGATGATCGGTAAGTAAGAGGAATCAAGTAACTCCGTATCACTTTGCAAGTTTAAGCCTGACTTTTGTCTTTTAATGAATAACATTTCGGAAGTAAGTCTTCTCGTATAACAAGGCTCAAAACCCATATGTTATCCCAATCAAAAATACATACACGGTTGTTCAGAGGAATCTTATCAACATAATCATTTCGGATTTACATTCATTGTTGAAAAGGTAGAGAGACCGTGATTTCATTTCTGCTCAGACTTACAGATCGTTATATACCAGTTTTCCATTACTACCAAGAGCTTACGGGTTGCCTAAGATCCATAAACAGAACCATCCACTTATAATCTCTTCCATTAACAGACCTTTGTATTCATTAGCTGCGTTTTTGCATAATATTATACACAAAAGCATTCCATTGCCACAGAGCCACGTTTCAGACAGTTTTCATCTCATTGAGAAGCTGTCTGGTGTCGTGTTGGAGGAGCACTGTAAACTCGTCTCTCTCGACATGGTCTCCCTCTTTACCAATGTACCATTGGATTTGGCTATAGATGGTATCAGGGAGAGATGGAATTTAATTAGCTCCAACTGTGAAATTCCTTTGGATGAGTTCATGATAGTTTTGAGTATGGTTTTGAACTCCACGGTCTTCACCTCCAATGGAAAAATTTTTAAACAGACTTTCGGCATACCCATGGGATCCCCTCTTTCTCCGATTATCGCGGATATCGTTCTACAAGATGTTGAATCGAAAGCCCTTGCTGGACTTCCATTTAGTTCGCCTTTTTACGTGAGATATGTTGATGACATAGCGTTTGCCGCTCCTGCATCTTGTTTGACCATAGTTTTGGATATATTTAATTTCTTCCACCCAAGGCTAAAGTTTACGATAAAAGTTGGCTCTAACAACTGCCTTAATTTTTTGGACGTCACAATAATTCCCCACGACGGACACCTCGTTTTTTATTGGTTCCACAAGCCGACTTTCTCAAGGAGATACCTAAATTTTTACTCGCAACATCCTTTTTGCCATAAAAAAGGCACCATCATTGGCCTTATCGACAGAGCGTTTCGTCTCTCCCACATGTACCATCGGAAAAATCACCTCTATTAACTTGGCACCTCCACCACAAAAAATCGGGTTCGGCTATAGTGCATAATTAAGTGCTAATTTGTTGCTAATTTATTGCTCTAAGTTCGAATTTATTGCTCCTACCCGTTAGCAGGAAAATGATATTTAAGATGGGGGTGCTGACTTGCCATTAAGCTAGCACCCCCACTTCCGAAAAACACTTATAGCGAGTCGCGAATCATAAGACAAATACACTAGAATTTATTGCTCGACGATATTGCAAACAGATTTGGAAAATATTAAATTTATAATTAACCACCAATATGACATACTATGAACATATAAAGTAAAATCATCAAAAATAAGTAACTAACTATATTAATTTGTTACAATATTGTATTCTGCATTAAATGTTCTCAAAATAAACCATTTCCGAATTTATTGCATGCAGTTTAATTAGAAAAATCGACCCGAACGAGTGGCGGTGCTAGCTTACCTACAAGAGTAAACTATATCAACGCAATTAGTTGCTGTTATTATTTTGGTCTTAAAATGTTTCCCTAATTTGTTGCTCTCAAGATATATAATATCGAATTTATTGCACCACATTTGACTTAAAAAAATCGACCCGAAAGAGTGGCGGTGCTAGCGTTCGTACAAGAGTAAACTATATCAACGCAATTAGTTGCTGTTATTATTTTGGTTTTACAATGTTTCTCTAATTTGTTGCTCTCAAAATATATAAAATCGAATTTATCGCTCAACGTTTGACTTCGAAAAATCGACCGAAAGAGTGGCGGTGCTAGCGTTCGTACAAAAGTAAAGTACATGAACGCAATTAGTTGCTGTTATTATTTTGGTCTTAAAATGTTTCTCTAATTTGTTGCTCTCAAGATATAAAATATCGAATTTATTGCTCAACGTTTGACTTAGAAAAATCGACCGAAAGAGTGGCGGTGCTAGCATTCGTACAAGAGTAAAGTACATGAACGCAATTAGTTGCTGTTATTATTTTGGTCTTAAAATGTTTCTCTAATTTGTTGCTCTCAAGATATAAAATATCGAATTTATTGCTCCACGTTTGACTTAGAAACATCAACCAGAAGAGTGGCGGTGCTAGCGTTCATACAAGAGTAAAGTACATGAACGCAATTAGTTGCTGTTATTATTTTGGTCTTAAAATGTTCCTCTAATTTGTTGCTCTCAAGATATAAAATATCGAATTTATTGCTCCACGTTTGACTTAGAAAAATCAACCAAAAGAGTGGCGATGCTAGCGTGCATACAAGAGTAAAGTACATGAACGAAATTAGTTGCTGTTATTATTTTGGTCTTAAAATGTTTCTCTCATTTGTTGCTCTCAAGATATAAAATATCGAATTTATTGCTCCACGTTTGACTTAGAAAAATCGACCGAAAGAGTGGCGGTGCTAGCATTCGTACAAGAGTAAAGTACATGAACGCAATTAGTTGCTGTTATTATTTTGGTCTTAAAATGTTTCTCTAATTTGTTGCTCTCAAGATATATAAAATCGAATTTATTGCTCAACGTTTGACTTAGAAAAATCGACCGAAAGAGTGGCGGTGCTAGCATTCGTACAAGAGTAAAGTACATGAACGCAATTAGTTGCTGTTATTATTTTGGTCTTAAAATGTTTCTCTAATTTGTTGCTCTCAAGATACATAATATCGAATTTATTGCTCAACGTTTGACTTAGAAAAATCGACCTAACGAGTGGCGGTGCTAGCGTTCATACAAGAGTAAAGTACATGAACGCAATTAGTTCCTGTTATTATTTTAATCTTAAAATGTTTCTCTAATTTGTTACTCTCAAGATATAAAATATCGAATTTATTGCTCCACGTTTGACTTAGAAAAATCGACCGAAAGAGTGGCGGTGCTAACATTCGTACAAGAGTAAAGTACATGAACGCAATTAGTCGCTGTTATTATTTTGGTCTTAAAATGTTTCTCTAATTTGTTGCTCTCAAGATACATAATATCAAATTTATTGCTGAACGTTTGACTTAGAAAAATCGACCTAACGAGTGGCGGTGCTAGCGTTCATACAAGAGTAAAGTACATGAACGCAATTAGTTGCTGTTATTATTTTAATCTTAAAATGTTTCTCTAATTTGTTGCTCTCAAGATATAAAATATCGAATTTATTGCTCAACGCAACTAATTGCGTTGATATAGTTTACTATTGTAGGTAAGCTAGGACCCTTTTAGGTCAATTTTTTTAAAGTCAAACATTGAGCAATAATTTCGATATCTTAAGAGCAATAAATTAGATGGATAAAGTTATCTAAGTAAGCCCCCCAATATTAGAAAAAATTAAGTTTTTTTATACGATTCGATTGCACATTGTTTGCACATGATTGCACATTTTTTATTTTTGTTTGCACACGTCTAGTAAAAAAGTTATACAAAAAAAAATTTTGGAGGTGCCAACTTCACATTAGTCCCCCAATTTTTACAACAATGATTTTCTATGGACCTAATCAATAGATTTTCGTTTGCACATTTCAAAACAGTTTGAATTTTCGTTTGCACATCTCTAGAAAAAGAGTTATTCACAAAAAACTTTTGAAAGACCCAACCTTACGTTAGCCCCCCAACTTTTATAAAAATGGTTTTCAATCAACCTAATCGATAGATTTTCGTTTGCACATTTCAAAACAATCTGAATTTTCGTTTGCACATCTCTAGAAAAAAAGTTATTTAAAAAAATAAATTTGGGTGGCCACCTTCACATTCAAAATAATTCACATTTGACGAAAATCTTTTCGTAATAAGCTTAATTCGTAGATTTTTGTTTGCACATTTTAAATCAATTTGAATTTTCGTTTGCACATCTCTAAAAAAAAGTTATTTAAAAAAATAGCTTTGGGAGGCTATCTTCACATTCAAAACAATTCAAATTTGGCGAAAATCCTTTCGTATTAAGCTTACTCCGTAGATTTTCGTTTGCACATTTCAAAACAATTTGAATTTTCGTTTGCACATTTCAAAACAATTTGAATTTTCGTTTGTATATCTCAAGAAAAGAAGTTATATAAAAAAATAACTTTGGGAGGGCTATCTTCACATTCAAAACAATTCAAATTTGGCGAAAATCTTTTCGTAATAAACTTAATCTGTAGATTTTCGTTTGCATATTTCAAAAAAAAGAAAATGTTTTCGTTTACATACATTTCTTTTGTTATGCTTTTTATCTTTTTTTCGTTGCGATCGTTTTTATTTTCCAATTAATTTCGTATTTATAACAGTTACACGAAATTAGTGAACAGTACATAAGGTTAATAATAAAGAAAGAAGTGCTGTTTAGAGAGTTGATTGGTAAAATAAAATGTCAATATCACGAAGAACCCCCACAAAGTTATTTTTTTAAATAATTTTTTTTCTGGAAATGTGCAAACGAAAATTCAAATTGTTTTGAAATGTGCAAACAAAAATCTACGAATTAAGCTTATTACAAAAGGATTTTCGCCAAATTTGAATTGTTTTGAATGTGAAGATAGCCTCTCAAAGTTATTTTTTTAAATAACCTTTTTCTGGAGATGTGCAAATGCAAATTCAAACTGTTTTGAAATGTGCAAACAAAAATTCAAATTGATTTGAAATGTGCAAACGAAAATCTATCGATTAGGTTGATTGAAAACTATTTTTATAAAATTTGGGGGGTTAACGTAAGCTTGGCTCCTTCAAAAGTTTTTTGTGAATAACTCTTTTTCTAGAGATGTGCAAACGAAAATTCAAACTGTTTTGAAATGTGCAAACGAAAATCTATCGATTAGGTCTATCGAAAATCATTTGTGTAAAAATTGGGGGGCTAATGTGAAGTTGGCCCCCCCCAAATTTTTTTTTTTGGTAACTTTTTTACTATAGGTGTGCAAACAAAAATAAAAAATGTGCAATCATGTGCAAACAATGTGCAATCGAATCGTATAAAAAAACTTAATTTTTTCTGATATTGGGGGACCAACTTCATCCATTTCAATAAATTAGGGAAACATTTTAAGACCAAAATAATAATAGCAACTAATTGCGTTGATACAGTTTACTCTTGTAGGAACTCTAGCACCGCCACTCGTTAGGTCGATTTTTCTAAGTCAATCGTTGAGCAATAAATTCGGTATTGTATATCTTGAGAGCAATAAATTAGGGAAACATTTTACAACTAAAATAATAACAGCAACTAATTGCATTGATATAGTTTACTCTTGTAGGTAAACTAGCACCGCCACTCGTTCGGTCGATTTTTCTAAGTCAAACGTTGAGCAATAAATTCGATATTGTATATTTTGAGAGCAATAAATTAGGGAAACAGTTTAAGACCAAAATAATAACAGCAACTAATTGCGTTGATGTAGTTTACTCTTGTAGGTAAGCTAGCAGCGCCTCTCTTTCGGGTCGATTTTTCTAATTAAACTGCAAGCAATAAATTCGGAAATGGTTTATTTTGAGAGCATTTAATGCAGAATACAATATTATAATAAATTAATGTTGTTAGCTACTTACTTTTGATGATTTTACTTTATATGTTCATAGTATGTCATATTGGTGCTTAATTAAAAATTTAATATTTTCAAAATCTGTTAGCGGTATCTTCGAGCAATTAATTAGCAATAAATTCTAGTATTTGTCATTTGATTTGCGACTCGCTGTAAGTGTTTTTCGGAAGTGAAGGTGCTAGCTTAATGGCAAGTCAGCACCCCCATCTTTAATATCATTTTCCTGCTAATCTGTAGGAGCAATAAATTCGCGCTTAGAGCAATACATTAGCAACAAATTAGCACTTAATTATGCACTATATCCGAACCCGATTTTTCGCAATGGGGATGTTAGGTTAATAGAGGTGGAAAAATCTCGTGTATGTCATCGATGTTTTATTTGAAAATGGTTATCCTCTGGACCTCAGTTTTGATACCGTCAATTTTAGATTGAAATATCTTTTACATCGCGCTGAAGAGAGCCAAACAATTTCTTCGGACGATTCACGCCCTTTCTTTTTTGTATCGTACGTTAAATCTGTATCGGATAAATTCATTTCTATCGTAAAGAATAACGACCTACGTGTGGCTTTCACCTGCTTAGATTATCTGAAACCTTTTATAAGGGTGCAAAAAGATCCACTGCCTCGATCAGATAATAACAACATAGTGCACAAAATTGATTGCAAGAACTGTGATGCTTCCTACGCTGGCCAAACGAAAAGTTCGTTAAAAACCCGTATTAAAGAACACCGAAATCACATAAATAGAACTTGTTCTCAAAGTTCCAAGATATAGGAGCACAGGATTAAGAAAAACCATGATTTTGATTGAGATAACATACGGGTTTTGGACAATGAGCCTTGTTATACGAGAAGACTTACTTCTGAAATGTTATTCATTAAAAGACAAAAGTCAGGCTTAAACTTGCAAAGTGATACGGAGTTACTTGATTCCTCTTACTTACCGATCATCTATAAGCTCGGTAAGATTTAAAGTTTACCGCAATTTAATTTCGATTTATGCCTGTTTGTTTCCCTCGTTGATCTCCATTTGTTTTCGAATATTTGTTTCCCGCGCCCGCCCGACAGTTAAAGTCTGACTGCGGAGCGTTATTGTCACGCGAGTTCCGTGCATGTCTTTGACTGCGCCTAACATGGGTCCTCCATTGGTGAATCGCGTTTTTTGACGAATTAAGAATTTTAACATCCTTGGTTCTCATTATTTCATCACTGTTTCTAAACTTCCAGGCGGTCGTCTCTTAAATTTCCTCCCGCAAGTTCTGGGAAAAACTGTATGGTGGATGGTGAATTTTAACAAATGTTAACGTGCCTTTGGAGAGTCGATGAACAAATTTTTGATTATTTCTGTTTTTATTTGCTGACCGTAATTTTTCATCACTGAAGAGAGTCCAGGTAAGGACTGAAACGTTTGTACTATTTATTTTGTGCTATTTAGATCTTTACGATTTGCGCTGTTGTTTTTTAATTTTTATTTTAAGAGTTTCCATCAAGACATAAGCGTGCGGTCATTATTAAGTTATTTTTTTGTTATTTGCGCCTTTGCTCCTTAAGCCAATTTATTTCTTTGTTTGTTGTTATTATTAATTGTAACTTAAGATATATATTGACAATTGAATATTATATCGAAAACGATTTTATTTGAGAAATAACATTCTACCAAAAATTTAATATTTATTATAAAAATTGAGTCCCATTTGTAAATTTGTAAAAGTATATTTTTTCCTTAATTAATTAAGTATATTAAGTATAAGTAAGTATAATTCTTCTCCTTAATTATTAAAATTTTTAATATTTAAAAAAATATTAAATAAGAAGTAAAAAAACTGTTTATAGAAAAATAACCATATAGTCAAATAAAAGGACACACAATGCGTATGTTGTCCATAAAATAAATCATTATATACAGGGTGGTCCTCGTAACGGTCGCCACGATTTTTAAGGCACTTACAATAATCTGACATAAAAAAGTCATAAACAGAAATTTATCAGTTTCTAACCGGCAACAAATTGCAATAATAAAAATTGACCAAACATTTTTTTTCCATAAAAAAGCAAGGTCACCTTCAATTTTTTAAATGGAACTGCCTACTTTTTATTGCACATTTTTGTAGCTTATCTCGAGAGCTTTTCAAAACACTATAATAAATTATTTTTTCATTAAGTACTTTTTGAGTTATTTTATATCTTAATCTGACATATTTTGATCTAAAAATTAAAATATCTCGTAAAATATTTAGTTTTCGATAATCTTACCGTAATACTTTTATGTTCAGAATAATGGGACAAATCAATTAGTATAAAAAAAATTGTTTTTAAGAAAAAGTATGTAATTATTTACAATGTATTTTTTTAAACAATTATTTGTTTTTCTCTTTACACTAATTGATTTGTCTCATTATTCTGAACATAAAAGTATTTCGGTAAGATTATCGAAAACTAAATATTTTACGAGATATTTTATTTTTTATATCAAAATATGTCAGACTAAGATATAAAATAACTCAAAAAGTACTTAATGAAAAAATACTTTATTATAGTGTTTTGAAAAGCTCTCGAGATAAGCTACAAAAATGTGCAATAAAAAGTAGGCAGTTCCATTTAAAAAATTGAAGGTGACCTTGCTTTTTTATGGAAAAAAAATGTTTGGTCAATTTTTATTATTGCAATTTGTTGCCGGTTAGAAACTGATAAATTTCTGTTTATGACTTTTTTATGTCAGATTATTGTAAGTGCCTTAAAAATCGTGGCGACCGTTACGAGGACCACCCTGTATATTATATTAATATTATATAATAATATTTAATATTATTAATATTTAAATAATATTTTTTATATATAATATTTATATTAATATATAATAATTATATTATCTTGTGATAATAATATTTATATATAATAATTATATGATCTTTGTGATTAGTATTTCTATTATATTAATATTATTATATATTATTATTATTAATATTATTACATGTATATACAATAACATTTTTTATATTTAAAAAATCTAAAAATTGATAGTAATACTTAATTAGTGTGATTATATATTATAATTAGAATAAATTTTTGCAGCCATGCCATATGATTCAACAATCAACAATGATATCCGATAACAAATCAACCACTCGACAAATCATCAATTGGAACGACATTAATCAAAAAAATAATTTCGCATTTGTCATCTATTGCATGGTTCTACCGTTTCAGGAAACGAAACCACGAAATTATCATTCGCATACACTATTATCGGCGCTACGGAAGCGTATAATCTCACTCATCCGTGAAAAACTCGCGCCATCCAACTTTCATCTCGTCGCATACGTCTTCGATATCGTGAAAGTATCTTTGCGAGCAATCAATAAATACGAGATCGCTAAAAGACAATTGAATTACAAAATCTTCGACTCTACGTGAGAGAAATCTATCATCAAATACGATCGTGCGAACGGAAAGCGAAAATAATAAACAGGAAGCGAAAAATCGTACGGCACAATCTTTGCCGGGACGCATCGACGAAGCTCCGCGTATCGAGGACAAGCGGCGAAGAACTGGAATTTCGAGCGAGAGCAATCTCCACTACTTACCTACCTACGTTATGTTTGTTTACGCTGTTGTAGCCTCTTTGTTTCGGCGCGCTTTGCGCGCCGGTTGAAGATATCGCATGTCGCGCACGCCTTGCGAACACAGCAGATACGTGTGTACGTACTGCGTACGTAGTACGTACAGGGGAACTTGGAATTCCCTCGATTCCCATTCTCGCTCGACTGTCAGAGCACTACCAAATAAGGTAGAGACAGCCGGTCGGCTGACTCTTGAGTGAACCGAGCTGAATCGAACGAGTGAGAGGGTCGGCGATATAATAACAATCGCGTTCCCTCGAAACGGCGCGATAGCGCGATTATACGTGCGTCCGTCTCCGCATCCGGAGAAGACATATATGTATACGTGTCGAAAGAGAAGGAAATACAAAAACTCACCGAGCTCTGCGGGGAACTGGACACGCTCGGAGAACGTTGCACCGTGACCAGCGCCATGGCGATGAGATGCCGCACAACCGCCGTCACGATGCACACAACAAATCGCTCGAACACTCGCTGCTCTCGCGCGCGCACGTACGATCACGCCGTCAAGAGCGCGGAGAAGCCGTCATTTTTCGCGCACCTTCGACGGTATCACGCTCACGGCGGCCATATTTGATACAATCGACAGCCGCACCGCGCACGCTCGCGCCGTAAGTCTGGTAAGTTATTCCTCCTCCCCTACCTACCTCCTCAACACCACGCCGCCATTCGACGCGCAGGCGCAGGATACATGCGCCGGATGATAGACTGCCTTTTATCGCGTGTTTACGATGATATCGCGAATTCTCTCTCTACGTGTTTTCCATCGACATATAGAATGGACTGCTGCAGCCCTATTCTGTAACTTTTAACTTTTAACAAATTTACTATTGTTACGTGTCGTTGCGCAGCTATTTTCCAATATGTTTCAGCGACATCGTCGTTACGAAGTTAGAGAATAATAGGTCTACTGGGGGTTGATTGTGTATCTTAAAACGATGTGAAAATTACAAAAATAAGGAAATTCACTAGAATATCTACGATTTCATTTGTCGAAATCTAATAAATCTGTTCACTTTTGTAATTTTCATTTTGTTTTAAGATACACAATCGACTTTCTGATGGCAGTGGAAGGGGAGCCGCATGAGTAGAGTGAGAGGCAGATAATATTAAGTCACATTTCGTCTCTTTCTAATAAAGCCTGATTGGTTGGCAAAAAATTGGCAGTACTGCTGTTCCAATCAGACCTTATTAGGAAAAGACGAAAATAACCTTATTAGAGTTCTTTTAATCAGAGTTAGGCTTAGAACATATATACCTGGAAGGGGAATGATGGATTGAGCCTGTGTCCAAGTTAAGTGCGAGAGAGAACCACGTTTTAAGAAAAGAGAAAGGCAGATTGTAACCTTTGTCTGCAATGCGCAAGCGCGAATTAGCGAATAGCGTGAATAGCGTCATTGCTGTAGGAGGTTAAGGTTAAGGTTAGGAGATATCGGTGACATCAGTACGCAAAATTATTTCGAAAAAAAGTTATTTCATAGGAAAAGAAAATGCCAGGCCCATATTGTGTCTTATGCGGTAAACATGATAAATCGAGTGATATAAAGCAAAAAGATTTTATTAGACAGAAATATTCAAAATTATTATACTTTAAACATCAATAATATATCTCGAACGTTACTTGTTATTTTGTTTAATAAAGTTTATCATTATTTGTCACTGTATGTACATTAATTATCTTCTATTCGATCATCGTCAATTGTATCCCAATTAAAAATTACATTTCTATTTTCAAATGGCGCGGTGAGCGTGACGTGCGTTTGCGCATTTCGAACAAAGGTTACAATCTACCTTTCTCTCTCGTACCCAACTTGGTCACAGATCTTTTCCACGGGAAGCATAGGCAATTCCCCTTCCAGGTATATATGTTCTAAGGAGTTAGGACAATCCGCCATTTATAGCCAAATTGTTACGCGCCAATTTTGAATTGATACATTTCACTTGAACATCTATACAATACCACCGACGAGATATCATTAAAGACCGGTGGTCTTATGGGATTTAGTGTGACTGGAAAAAAAACTCGCTACGCGTTATTTTAGTTCATCCAGTTATTGTTTTATTATCAAAAATGTATAGATCTTTTATATAGCTGCCTTAAGAACAACAAAATCAACATTTTATCGTAAATTTACTGTTTTATTATCGACAATGCAAAGATTTACTTACCTACAGTACCGCGTGGCGAGTTTTTTTCCAGTAATATGCTAAACCCTATAAGACCATCGGTCTCTAATAATATCTCGTCGGTGTTTTCGATAATAAAATAATAACTGGATGAAATAAAATAACCGTATGAATTAAATAATTCGTGTAATTATCTTCGATCCAATCAAACGGCCGGTAATGTCAACATTCTTCAATTACCTCCGGGCCCACCGGGCCCACTTGATGGTCACAAAAGTTTACTCAGGGCTGACGGTCTTTAATAATATCTCGTCAGTGACAATACCTTCGCCGCACGGAAAGAATCTTTTAGTCATTTATGATATTTAAGTATATAATCTAGTATAATAATTATATATGTATATATATATATATATATATATATATATATATATACATATATACAGGGTGGTCCTCGTAACGGTCGCCACGATTTTTAAGGCACTTACAATAATCTGACATAAAAAAGTCATAAACAGAAATTTATCAGTTTCTAACCGGCAACAAATTGCAATAATAAAAATTGACCAAACATTTTTTTTCTATGACAAAGCAAGGTCACCTTCAATTTTTTAAATGGAACTGCCTACTTTTTATTGCACATTTTTGTAGCTTATCTCGAGAGCTTTTC
Source organism: Formica selysi (assembly GCA_009859135.1). Classification (NCBI taxonomy): domain Eukaryota; kingdom Metazoa; phylum Arthropoda; class Insecta; order Hymenoptera; family Formicidae; genus Formica; species Formica selysi. The sequence continues at coordinate 1,036,716 of CM020822.1, read as the reverse complement.
AAAACACTATAATAAAGTATTTTTTCATTAAGTACTTTTTGAGTTATTTTATATCTTAGTCTGACATATTTTGATATAAAAAATAAAATATCTCGTAAAATATTTAGTTTTCGATAATCTTACCGTAATACTTTTATGTTCAGAATAATGAGACAAATCAATTAGTGTAAAGAGAGAAACAAATAATTGTTTAAAAAAATACATTGTAAATAATTACATACTTTTTCTTAAAAACAATTTTTTTTTTATACTAATTGATTTGTCCCATTATTCTGAACATAAAAGTATTACGGTAAGATTATCGAAAACTAAATATTTTACGAGATATTTTATTTTTTATATCAAAATATGTTAGATTAAGATATAAAATAACTCAAAAAGTACTTAATGAAAAAATACTTTATTATAGTGTTTTGAAAAGCTCTCAAGATAAGCTACAAAAATGTGCAATAAAAAGTAGGCAGTTCCATTTAAAAAATTGAAGGTGACTTTGCTTTTTTATGGAAAAAAAATGTTTGGTCAATTTTTATTATTGCAATTTGTTGCCGGTTAGAAACTGATAAATTCCTGTTTATGACTTTTTTATGTCAGATTATTGTAAGTGCCTTAAAAATCGTGGCGACCGTTACGAGGACCACCCTGTATATGTATAAATTTACTATACTATTATCTACAAAAATCATATGTCTAGAAAACGTCCTGAAAACTGTCTTTTGACATAAATATATATACAGGGTGTCCGACAAGTAAGTGACCAAACGAAAGATGAAGGTAGATTGGATCAAACTGAGTCGAAAAGTCCTGAACCTTTTTTTTATAACTCTTAATAAAGGAATTATTATTGAATTAAGTCTGGCCAATCAACGCCAACCTTTAACCGGGCGCACGTCAGTGAGCCGCGCGCCGTGAAATGTGCGCCGCCACATACTACCAGGCACGCGGCTCACCGACGGGCTAAAGGTCGGCGCTGATTGGCCAGACTTTACTCAATAATAATAATTTTCCGCTAGCTTGGCTATTAAATATGGCGGATTGGAATGACCAATCAGCAATTGATAGCCCGGTGTCCTAACTCTGATTAAAGAAACTCTAAACCTTATATTTTATTTGCCTCACTCTACTCGTGCACCCCTTCCACTGCCATCAGCAGTCCATTCTATATATCGATGGTGTTTCGTATATTATATATCAACAAAGAAAGTTGGCTCCTCTTTATGCATCTATTTTTCCTCTATTCACCGGTAAGTAGTTTATCATCCGATGCTCACGATGAATCGATGAATGCGTATTTAACGACCATCGATAATTAATTCATGCGTCAAATTTTAATGTGAAACATATCGATTGTTAGTAAAACACATAGCTATATTATATATAGATAGAGCTTTATCTATCTTACTGTCTGCCGAAATAATAAGCACATTCCTCCCGACGGCTAAGAAAATAACCTATTGCTAACGAGAAAATAACCTCTTTTATTTTATGTAGAAGATACTATGTTTAATAAAAATATAATACATTTAATTTCTCGCACTTGTTAATTCTTAAATTTCTTAAAATTTTAATGCAAATTCCAAGTCCTTACAAACGATGTGCGTCCGCCGAGAGAAACGTACGAATGCGCATGCGCAAGGGAGGAAAATCTGCTATTTATCTTGACAGACGCGGTTCTAAGGCAAAGATGACACAAAGCTCTATCTATATATAATATATCTATGGTAAAACACTTCATAAAATATATACCTACATAAAGCTAGCCGGCAGAAATTACCCAGATAGCAATTTGATAGCAGATTGTCGCCAAATTGGCATCAAATTCGGTCAAAACTTGATGACAAATCCGGTGCCATCTGTGTCCGCAATAAGCTCATGTTTTGCCAGCAAAGCCTGTGAACATAACTTGACAGCAAATTGATGGCAAAAACCGAACAAAGCTTGCTGACATGACTGTCATGATGTCAAATTGGCAGCAAAAATCGAGCAAGATCTGCGCAGGGTAATCTGACGCCAGATTGGCAACAAAAACTGAACAAAATCTGCAGCTTTTAGCCATTTATATAAAATGATACATTTATAAATGGATTTAAAATCTCAATCTTAAATAGCAAAGTGACGATAAATTTTGGTCACGAAATGATCAATTAGACATCCTAAGTTAGCTCTTATGAGACCCGACAATGACGTCATATATTACATTCACAGAAAATCATTTTCTGATGTTCTTTTAACGGTAAAAACAAGACCAATTACAGTATTAATATATAATACTAACATATATTTAATATGTTAAAACATATAGGTAAATTTAAATAATTTAATTTATTATATTAAAGATTTTTTCGGACAGAAATTGTCCGAATAAGTGAAAATCGAACAATTATTTGTCCGATTTTTCAAAAATCAGTTCAATATCCGAATTCCCTGTATGGGAATCGTGTCAAAAATTGAACTGATAAAAATAGATATATTACAATATTATTAGCGATATTTTGCAGACTTTATATACACTCATGACAAAAACTTGAATACGGGTATAGATAGTGAATAACGCGCCGCATAGCGGTAAACTACTGAGCTATACTATTTTAAATAATAGTTAATTTGCAGATCCTGTTCAGCTTTTGCTGCCAATCTGCCGTCAGATTCTGCACGCCAGATCTTGCTCAGTTTCTGCCGATAATCTAATGCTAAAAAATTATCTTTTTTTAAAAAAAGTGAAAAAAAGGCGCCAAGTGCACGCGCACAAGCGCCTTTCGCTATAAAAATACTCTTATACAAAATAGTGTCATTTCAATTTGTTGTGAAAAATTCTTATACAAAATAGTGTTATTTTAATACAAAAACACTGTCATATTCAAACTAAAGAACTGTTTTACAAAATAGTTGTTTTAATATTCTACAAAAATAGTGATATAAAAATATTGCGCCAATTAATAAAAATTTATTTTACAAAATTCATTTATTATTATTTCTAATATTAAAAATTGCAATGTGATCAAAATAGTGGAATATATTTAAGTAAAAAAAATTTTTAATTCAAAAGACAAATTTAAGTATAAAATAACTTTTCAATTACAGAAAAACTTGACGCTGCTAAATTGAATATATGCTAATCTAATTAACGTGTTATTTATATTTTGAATTTAACAGCGCCAAGTTTTTCTCTAATTGAAAAGTTATTTTATACTTAAATTTGTCTTTTGAATTAAAAATTTTTTTCGCTTAAATATATTCCACTATTTTGATCACATTGCAATTTTTAATATTAGAAATAATAATAAATGAATTTTGTAAAATAAATTTTTATTAATTGGCGCAATATTTTTATATCACTATTTTTGTAGAATATTAAAACAACTACTTTGTAAAACAGTTTTTTAGTTTGAATATGATAGTGTTTTTGTATTAAAATAACACTATTTTGTATAAGAATTTTTCACAACAAATTGAAATAACACTATTTTGTATAAGAGTATTTTTATAGCGAAAGGCGCTTGTTCGTGCACTTGGCGCCTTTTTTTCACTTTTTTAAAAAAAAGGTAATTTTTTAGCAATTATATCATTTCTTTTTTTACTGTGTGTTACATATTATCTTATTTCTGCAATCAGATTAAATGAATACATCTATTATACTTCTGAATTATAAAAGCAACTCTTTCATTTCTTTGATTGATACTATACGCTTGTGCTAGACTATAAATTACCTAACTAATCTGTCTTGTAAATATATAGAATACACACATCATAACTTATATAATTTATATTATATTATAACTTATATTGTAATTTAAATATAAATTAAAAAGTGATAGATGTTATGTTTCTTTTTTTAAATATTTAACATCTTAATTTTATTGATATGAAACTGATAAATGTAACGTTTCTTTTTTTTTAATATTTAAGATTAGAATAAACCTTGCTAATTATATATAAAGTTATAATATGAGTTATAACATATAAATTATAATATAATTTATGATGTATGTATTCTACATATCTACGAGACAGACTAGTCAGGTATACACAGCACAAGCAATTAGTGTAAAAATGATGTGTATGCTACATATCTACAAGACAGATTAAACAAATCAAGTACTTTTATAAAAGTGATAATGTTACGTTCTTTTAAAAAAAAATACTATAATCAAAATTAAAATATATTACTATATGCTTGTGCTGTGCTATAAATTATCTAACTAATCTGTCTTGTATCCTGATTATATCAAAAGCAAAAGATGTAAAAAGGAATACAGTGTATTCAAATGTATTTGTCAAATGATTGTCATCATATAGTTATTTGTCATGCATCATATGCAGCTACAGGTATAAGTAACATTAGTAAAACATAGTCTGTAAGATTAATATGTATAAATCTTATAAATTTTTATTTACATTTTATTTCCATTTCTATTTATTTTTTTTAATAATTTATAAATTTTTATAATAAATTTATAAATACATTTATTTTTCAATGGAACTAGAAACATTTTTCAAGCTGTTAAGATTTTGACAAAGTCTGCGGCAACACGTCTATTGCAAACCAACATATTGTAACCAATCTTTGTCTCAATGCTAAACACAACAAAATTATCAATAATGTCAGTTAAATACTACATTTTATTTGCCAGATATATATACCAAATAGCATTCTGACAAATGGAAAAATACCATGTAATAGATCTATTATATTCATTAACTAGACTAAAACATGCTTCATCTATTTCAAGCGATGCATTAGCATCGCAACAAGAATTGATTACAATATGTTGGTTTGCAATAAACATTTTGCCACAAGCTTTGTCAAAATCTTATCAACAGCTTGGAAAATTCTTCTAATTCCACTGAAAAATAAATGTATATTTATAAATTATTTAAAAAAATTAATAGAAATTTAACCTTACAGACTGCGTTTCATCAATGTTATTTATATTTATCTGTAGCTGCATATAATCCATAACAAATAAATATATGACAAACTATATGACACTCGTTTGACAAATGCACTCAAATATGTATTCTTGATGTGTATATCTATATTAACTGATATGAATGTCTATATCGATAACTGCTTGCAGTTATCCATAGTGGCTTTTGACAGGTATAAGTTAAATTTTCCAGACTGCAACATTATATAGCGTAGCACTCTTTCATTTATAAAAAGGTGAAGCTGCAAAATTCTTTGTGATACTTGTGGGTAGTTGAATCAGGTATAGGATACAAACACACATATATCTTATAATAAACATACTATAAAATACATATATCTCTTTCTTATCATAAATATAAAATATTTTTATATGTAATGCGATGTTTTGTTTTGTTTTTACGCATAGCATAAATTACTTTCGCAATATTTTATTTTTCTCTATAAATAAGATATGAAAATATTCTATACATTTATGACAGGATGTTTATATTCTATTCTATATATATTTATTATCAGATATGTGTGTGTGTGTGTGTGGGTGTGTATTCAATACCTGATCCAAATAACCACGAGTATTACGAAGAATTTTGTTGCTTCACTTTTTTATAAATGAAAGCGTGCTACGCTATATAACATTGCACTATTGCATTGCAAACCTATTAACCTATATCTGTCAAAAGCTGGTATGGATGCAAGCAGTAGTGTGGCGTTCCTGCGGCTGAATTCAAATTCGCCACGCTTGAACGTGAATTCTCGAAAGCCCGTTATCACGTCGGGGTCACCAGTTGTGGTAGCGATATAGTTAAATCACTAGACTTTACTTTTTACTAATAAAATATTTAATTCACGAGTAAGGGCCAATTTCACCAAGCTCGGTTAGATTAACCGACGGTTAAAATTAGCAGGGTTCCAACTGAAATGATAAGAATGCTTGGTTTTCCTTCACCTCTATTTTCTGTTGGCCACCCTGCTAATTTTAACCGTCGGTTAATCTAGGCTGCATAAAGTTAGCCGGACCACTTTAACTTTTTAATAATTAAAATTATCTAATCGTTTGGTGGTCGTTTGGTGATGATTGGTAGCCTAATTAAAACGTTTGGTGGTCAATGGTTTTTTTTCAATTAAATAATTAAAATATTGGTGTAAAGTTAGCCGGACATTTTTAATTTTTAGTCTAATCGATTAAATCAAGGCTTATTCGATGCAGAATCGTTAGGTGGTCACAAATCCTTTATTTACAACGTTTGGTGGTCCATAATTTATCCAAAAAGTAAAAAAAACCATGTGCGTTGACCCTGCGCCTGCGCACGCCTTCGTCGTGTAATGGCTCTTGCAGCCAGCGCGATGACGCGTCGCACGATATCCAATGAGGGTAAATATAGCGAAAAGGGGACCCAGCCCCAATAACCTTGATATATGTTGCCAAGGACATAATTCTGAGTAACTTTTTCTTCTAATTTAATCGTAGCTCGTTGTTTATTAAAAAGTTATTAACAAAAAAAGTTTGTAACCAAATAAAAAGGCAATATGAGCCACAAATATCACGTTAAGAGATTTATTAATTGTGTGAAGGCAATTGACAAATATCATATCCAAACGGGTACAAAGTGATATTAAAAAACATATAATACTTAAGGGTCGGTATCTTAATTTTCTTTCTCAACATCCGACTTGCCAAAAGAGAGGTACCATTATTGGCCTTGTTGATAGAGCTTTCTTACTTTCACATCCACAATTTCACCAAAAAAATTTGGACTTTATCATAAAAATTCTCCTGGACAATAACTACCCATTAGATTTCATTTTTCAGACAATTTACAACCGTCTCAAATTTCTGATCACTAGTAGGGGCCTTCCAACTTACGATGTGGATGTCGATAATAAGAGCGTCTCTTATTTTACAATCCCTTTCGTCCATACCATCTCGCACAAATTTAAAAACATCATAAAAGATCTTGACGTCAGGCTTTCTTATTGTAGTCTTAATAAATTATCATGCTTTATTAAGGTGCATAAGGACGTCCTTCCTAGTGCATCTTGCACTAACATCATCTATATGATCAATTGTGCGGATTGCGATGCATCGTATGTAGGTCAGACAGGCAGGAGACTACAGACGAGAATCGGGGAACACCGTAACCACATACGTAGAAATTCAACTGTTGGTTCGGTGATTACCGATCATAGATTAGAGTTTGACCATGATTTTGATTGGGACCATGTCCGGATTTTAGACAGCGAAAAATATCTAAACAAACGACTGATATCTGAGATGTTGTTCATAAGGAGACAAATAAATGGTCTGAATCTGCAAACGGATACCGAGGGCTTGCACCAGACATATATTACTGCGTTGGATAAGCTTCCTAACATTTAATGCATAGATGACATTTGTGATTATTTTCAAGACGCGTATATTTTGATTTCTCCATTCCCAATATAAATACATATTCGTGTAGTGAGTTGTTGTGTTTACTCTTATGTCATCGAGGGCCAATGACCTAGCATTGTATACACACAAGTTTAAAGTCTCGTGAAACATCTTAGAGATAACGTGGTCTTTAAACTTTACGAATTAATAATTGTATCGCGTCATATTCTTTATTGGGATACATCTGTTGCATTTGTATGTAAGTTTTGCACTATCTCTATTTACCCTTGAGCGCTCTTAACATTTTATTGCACGCTCCTACAGGAGTCTTGACTTTTCGAGTTTCGCATATCAACATGCCGGCAAGCCTCATAACATCTTACGATGTGAACTTCCTGGCCTATCACCCGGGGAGTTCGTCATCCCGGGATGCGTGTGTGATCGATTTCGTGCGTTTGCTATTTAATTTTTAATCAATGACTGCGATATTTTTTTTTTTTTATACATATAATTTTTTTTAAATGTATTTATTTATTCTTGTATTTGTTATTTTAATTGCGCTGAAGATGGCCACAAAAAAAGGGCCGAAACGTTCGCTTTAGTATTATATGTTTTTTAATATCACTTTGTACCCGTTTGGATATGATATTTGTCAATTGCCTTCACACAATTAATAAATCTCTTAACGTGATATTTGTGGCTCATATTGCCTTTTTATTTGGTTACATTTATTATTATTATTTGAGCCTTGTCTTATTATTATTTGTTTTTACGCAGGCTGTAAAAAATGCGTTTTACCAATTCTTTTTTCAAAACTATTTATCATCTTTATGGACCGAGAGCTGTTAGCTTACTAAAATTATGGATAAAATACCGCAAAATTGTAATCGTGAATAGACTTAAGATCTCTTTTCTGCGTGATTGTATCGATCATGGCTTGACACCTGCGCATCTCACTGGTCTTCTGAAGAATTTTGGCAAACATTTATCTGATCATAGATCAATTAAAAAATTCAATCACTTAAAAAACAATTTCGTCAGAAGATTATTGCAGGTTGAGTTGAGTGATGCTCATGGCGTGATAAGATTTGCACACAACCAGATTTTTCAAATTTGTTTTTCTATGTTTAGGTGTATTCCTTCAACCGTTTGTGATTCTTTTATTAACAAACAGACAGGCCCTTTGCACTCTTTCTTTTTGAGAGAGCGAACTAGACTAGATAAAAAGTTCGGTCGTTTGTTGAAGATATCGGAAGAAGGGAAGTTGAGAGACATGAAACCGATTCGATATCGTTGCTTTTTACCTCCACAGCAGTCTGACCCTTTGACATTGACGGACCACATATCTAATTTTTCCTTTAAGTTTGACGCTGTCTCACCACGTACTACTGGAGATGACATTGAGATTTTTATTGACCCGACTAGGTTTGAAAGTGGACGAGCTCCATTTCAGATTAGGGATGGTTGGTTTATCAATTTGTCCTCCACTCCTATTCCTAACGATGTCCAAGGTCTGCTTCAGCTCGGAGAAAATTTTAGCATGCCTCTCACAGATTCCTCTAAGCTAACAATGGAATTTATTAAGAATATTGAAAACAACCTCAGACATCTTCCGGCCTATGCACAGCTATCCATCAGAAACCGAGCCTCCTCTCTTATTAATAATCTTCCTTCGTATTCTCCTTCTCAGGTCGGAGTAAATCTGACGTTAAATCAGCTTTATCGTAAGACTAAAAAATTTTTAATTGATAATTCCAACCTTATTCTCACCAGAGCTGATAAGGGAAATGTGACTGTGGCTCTAGATAAAAATGCCTATCTTGATAATATGAACAAGACATTGAGTGATTCCGAGACTTATGTTGTTCTTTCTAAAGATCCTACAAAGAAACTGATAACATCTTTACGCGAAATATTAACTAGATGGAAGAATTCTAATCATATTTCATCCGCAACATACAAAACTCTTTATTGTAGTGACGGCAATCTCCCTAGAGCATACGGACTTCCAAAAATACATAAACGTGACTGCCCGTATCGAATCATAGTTTCTTCATTGAATAGCCCTTTATACCATCTTGCCTTTTTCCTTCATAAGATCATGTTGAAAAGTTTCCCTAAAGCACATAGCAACATTGTCAATAGCTTTCAATTAACTAAAAATCTGTCTAATGTTACAGTAACTGATGATTTTAAATTGCTATCCTTGGATGTGATCTCGTTATTCACCAACATCCCTATTGACCTTGCCATTGAGAGTGTCGAGAAAAGAATAGATCTCATTTCCAACAATTGTTCCATTCCTCCAACGGAATTTATCTTAGCGATAAAATTTGTTTTGAACTCTACATTCTTTACATTTAATGGAACAATTTATAAACAAACTTATGGTACTCCTATGGGCTCCCCATTATCTCCCATCATAGCTGACATAGTCCTTCAAGATTTGGAGGAGAAAGCTCTTTCAACATTGACTTTCATTCCATCCTTTTACTTCAGATACGTTGATGATATCGCAATGACTGCACCATTTTACCTTATGGATTATACAGTTAATGTTTTTAATTCCTTACATCCAAAAATCCAATTCACCTTAGAAATTGCTGACAATGATAAATTGAACTTTTTAGATATCTCAATAATTCTAATTAACAACCGCTTATTAACTGATTGGTTCCATAAACCTACTTTCTCGGGTCGGTATCTTAATTTTCTTTCTCAACATCCGACTTGCCAAAAGAGAGGTACCATTATTGGCCTTGTTGATAGAGCTTTCTTACTTTCACATCCACAATTTCACCAAAAAAATTTGGACTTTATCATAAAAATTCTCCTGGACAATAACTACCCATTAGATTTCATTTTTCAGACAATTTACAACCGTCTCAAATTTCTGATCACTAGTAGGGGCCTTCCAACTTACGATGTGGATGTCGATAATAAGAGCGTCTCTTATTTTACAATCCCTTTCGTCCATACCATCTCGCACAAATTTAAAAACATCATAAAAGATCTTGACGTCAGGCTTTCTTATTGTAGTCTTAATAAATTATCATGCTTTATTAAGGTGCATAAGGACGTCCTTCCTAGTGCATCTTGCACTAACATCATCTATATGATCAATTGTGCGGATTGCGATGCATCGTATGTAGGTCAGACAGGCAGGAGACTACAGACGAGAATCGGGGAACACCGTAACCACATACGTAGAAATTCAACTGTTGGTTCGGTGATTACCGATCATAGATTAGAGTTTGACCATGATTTTGATTGGGACCATGTCCGGATTTTAGACAGCGAAAAATATCTAAACAAACGACTGATATCTGAGATGTTGTTCATAAGGAGACAAATAAATGGTCTGAATCTGCAAACGGATACCGAGGGCTTGCACCAGACATATATTACTGCGTTGGATAAGCTTCCTAACATTTAATGCATAGATGACATTTGTGATTATTTTCAAGACGCGTATATTTTGATTTCTCCATTCCCAATATAAATACATATTCGTGTAGTGAGTTGTTGTGTTTACTCTTATGTCATCGAGGGCCAATGACCTAGCATTGTATACACACAAGTTTAAAGTCTCGTGAAACATCTTAGAGATAACGTGGTCTTTAAACTTTACGAATTAATAATTGTATCGCGTCATATTCTTTATTGGGATACATCTGTTGCATTTGTATGTAAGTTTTGCACTATCTCTGTTTACCCTTGAGCGCTCTTAACATTTTATTGCACGCTCCTACAGGAGTCTTGACTTTTCGAGTTTCGCATATCAACATGCCGGCAAGCCTCATAACATCTTACGATGTGAACTTCCTGGCCTATCACCCGGGGAGTTCGTCATCCCGGGATGCGTGTGTGATCGATTTCGTGCGTTTGCTATTTAATTTTTAATCAATGACTGCGATATTTTTTTTTTTTTTTATACATATAATTTTTTTTAAATGTATTTATTTATTCTTGTATTTGTTATTTTAATTGCGCTGAAGATGGCCACAAAAAAAGGGCCGAAATGTTCGCTTTAGTATTATATGTTTTTTAATATCACTTTGTACCCGTTTGGATATGATATTTGTCAATTGCCTTCACACAATTAATAAATCTCTTAACGTGATATTTGTGGCTCATATTGCCTTTTTATTTGGTTACATTTATTATTATTATTTGAGCCTTGTCTTATTATTAAAAAAAGTTTGAAATATACTAAAGTACATGCATGGACAGGAAGCACGCGCGCGCGCGCACACACACACACACACACACGGGGCGGTGCAAGGGGGGCCTTCGGCCTCCCTCCCGCACCCACCCCGCCGGTAGGCTGGGTGGACCTCGCTTTACAACTTACAAAGTACATGCTACATTGTAAAGCGAGGTCCACCCTACCTACCGGCGGGGTGGGTGCGGGAGGGGGGCCGAAGGCCCCCCTTGCACCCCCCCGTGTGTGAGTGTGTGTGCATGTCGATTAGACTAAAAATTAAAAATGTCCGGCTAACTTTACACCAATATTTTAATTATTTAATTTAAAAAAAACGATTGACCACCAAACGTTTTAATTAGGCTACCAATCATCACCAAACGACCACCAAACGATTAGATAATTTTAATTATCAAAAAGTTAAAATGGTCCGGCTAACTTTACGGAGCCGTTAATCTAACCGAGCTTGGTGAAATTGGCCCTAAGATGTGTACAGATTGATGATCAATAAACGAACGAATGAATGTTACATAATTTGTCGTATGTTTTATATGTTGTTATGTAAAGTGTTAAATCAATAAATGAAATGTGTGAAAATGGTTACAAATATATTTCATGAAGTTGGTAACAAAAATGATTTTGAATTCAGCCGCAGGAACGCCACAGTAGAAGCGCCGCTAGCGCAATCTTATGTCGAATGCTCGAACCGTACAACTTCTTGTACACATGCGCATTGGGGGCTTGGGCGTCGATGACGACGGAGACGTTTCTTAGTAAAAATTTTATACATTTCGACTTTGGATTATAATATCTTCATTTATAGGATACGTAGAAGAAAAGTAAAAATATTTCCATAATATAAAACAAACTCAAGCTTTCGATTAAGCTTATTAAAACATCAATCGGTTCAGCCGTTATTGAGGTTCGATGATCTAAGAACTCTTCAACTAGCCGACTCGCGTAAAGATACACGGGGTGCCTCACTGACTACGTTTACACGTCACCCCTAATCGGGTTTAATAATATCCGTAGTTCGAAGGCTGGCCAATCACAGTCATTCCATTCTTCAGAGGAATAGCTGTGATTGGTCAATTTCACAACTACGGATGTTATTAAACCCGATTAAGGGTGCCGTGTAAAGGGCCGTCTACAATGGCAGTAACAAGGCTGTAGGAGTAGGAGAGTATACTGTTTTTAGTGATGTAAAGACCGAGAGTAACGAAATGGGCAATTCCCATTTGCTCTTAAAACTTTTAAGATTACTTTGCGCATGCGCACTACAATTATAAAGAAACTTATTTTGCACGTAATTAAAAAATTTATCAATTCACAAACGTAACATTGGTATATTTGTGAATCACAAACGATTTCCTGTCGATTATGTTGAATACGATATCATGCAGCGCCTCTTTGTTCGCACATGCACTTCATGTTTAAGAAAACTTCCTAGAGACGCGTGCTGCACTCTGCACTCTCCCCATTTTTTCTTTACTCTATTCTGCTTCTAGTCGTCACGTTGCAGTGTGTGTGCAAAAATAAGTCTTATTGTACTCATATTCTCTCAGTTACATTCTTGTTCTTAAGTCTCACTTTATATTTAAGGGTCGGCAGGAGAGACAGTAGAGACCTCTCGCGGGAAGCCGTGAACTACGGATACGTTTTTTTCGTATTACGGCCAAAATACAAAGAAAATTAAATTCTAACAGCAATATTCGTAATCAGTAGGATCGTAAGATTGGCTCTACAGAGCGATTTTTTGGAAAAAAGAGTTAAAATAATATTTCATAAATTGATAAATAAGGTACAGCTCTGGTACAGCTCATGACGGATTAGGTGCAGTTGGCCATGAGCTGTATTTTATTAATTATAAATTTTTTGAGAGCCAAAATGCAAAATCCGGCTCTGTAGCGCCAATCTAAGTTTTGCAAAGAATATAGCAAAAAAAGTTAGAGGAAGAAATATGACTTCTTCGAGGCTACATACGAAAAAAACGGATATCACTAGAGCGATATGCAAGGAGCAGCTAATGGGGACATTTTTCTAGTAGTACACTGATCGTTTGACAAAGAGAGATGATTGAGCCGTCTTTGTCTCTCTTTCATCGTGTATGTGTATAATATCCGTGTAGACACACCTAGGCGTTGCATGCACACGGATACAACCGCTGATCGGTAGACAAAGAGAGATGATTGCGCCATCTTTGTCTCTCTTTCATCGTGTATGTGTATAGTATCCGTGAAGGCACAAACACCGATACGTTGAGCACACGGATGCGATCGTTGAGAGATAAATCTAGACAAGGAGCGACAATAGCGTGCTGTCCTTGTTCTTCTAACGTATCGCTTTACGGTCGAGATACAACCTGAAAATGCTTTCTGGCCTCTCGTGGCAGAAAGCAGTAATGCAACATGACTAACGGGCGCCCATTCTTTGAGAATTTTATATTTACGTATATACATATATGCATATATATGTTTAAATTATAGTTAAAATTATACGTGCAATTAAATATTGTATGATGATCAATAATAATATAGATAACAGAGTGAATAAATATACAATATATAAGACACGGGTGCCTGTTAGACTTTGTGAGATTTGTTGCTTTGTTACTATCGATATTTCGTTTATCATATTAGCGGGATAGAGAAATAGCATGATTGTCAATTCTTGTTTGATATTACATTATCTTTTAACTGTCTTAATCGTAGACAATTATATTATATATTCATAGACAATTATATTATCTTTCTTCAATTGTACCGATATCGCGTAAGCACATACGAGTACTGGTATATGAAAGCATATATATAAATAATACATGTAATGACGAAGTGCAAAATATTCAGTCTATCATGCAGTACACTCAAGTTCAATTCCACAGATATCCCAAAAAAATTTTTATATGTGTTTTGTTATTACATTTTATGTTTTGAGAATTATATTGAAAACAAAATTTGAAAATTTTGAAAATATCTTAATATTAATATATATTAATATATTAATAATATATTAATAATAATTAAATAAAATAATAATAGCTTTTCTCTCCTAGCTATTATTGGTTTATTACAAGATATATTAAATACATAAAATAAATTTTTTATACACATGTACAATTACAAAATGGTCAACATATTTTCAAAATTTTAATAATTATTCTAAATATAATTCTCACACAAAATGTAATAACGTTTATATAACAAAAAATATATAAAAATTTTGTTAAGATGTATGTGGAATTGAACTTGAGTTTACTGCGTGATAGATTGAACACTCTTGCACTGAGCCATCACATATTTCTTGTAAATGCTTTCATATTATCAGTATTTATGTAGCAGATATTTTTACACGATAATATCGATATAATCGAAAAGAAATCAAGATAGCATACTTGTCGGTCTATAAATTTGCAATTACTGAAAGATAATGTAAGCCAAGAATTAACAATCGTTCTCTCCTTGTCGCTCTATCATGCTGACAATACATAAAGTATCGATGAAAAAGCAACAAGTAAAAAAGCAATAAATTGCCAAGTCTAAGAAGTGCCCGTATCTCTTACACGTTGTATATTAGTTCACTCTATTAGCTATTATTCTACTAATATTATTTATCATTGTGCAATTTTGAAACATATGTAACATTTCTATATACTATTGGTATATATCTGTACATATGCGCATAAGTAAACATAAAATTTATAAAAAGTGGGCGCCCATTAGTCTTGTTGCATTACTGCTTTCTGCTACGAGAGGCCAGAAAGCATTTTCAGGCCATATCTCGGCCGTAAAGCGATACGCTAGAGGAACAAGGATAGCGTGATCGTTGATCCTTTTCTATTTTTCCTCTCCACGGTGCGTCCACGCGAGCAATGCAATCGTGTGTGTACGTATACAGACATATACCTATACATCGAGACTGAGAATTCATTCCTCAGCGTTGGTAACCCTGAAACCTGAGTTTCACATTTTCACCGAGGTCTCCAATATCAATTCGGAGTTTGGCCGTCGCTCCTGCCGACCCTTAATGATTATACGTATTTAACCACTAAAGTAAATTGTAATCTTTTATTATTAACCCTGCGCAACAGATTACAGTTATCAGTTATCATAAAATCTGTTCATTACTAAATAGTATCGGCTGACATCATGACTAAACTAAAATTGTTAATTACAAAAAACCTAATTTGTCACAAATGTTAAAAACAGACTCACAATCAATCACAAACGATTTAGAAACGAAATACATTCAAAAAAGTTAAAAAAAATCATATTTAATAATTTCTGCCGGCTAGCTTCATGTAGGTAAAATATATGTATATGAGCCATAAATATATTATATACCCAGCTAACCATTTGCTTGCGGATTGTTAACAAACGGCAAACAATTCCCTGTGGAACGAGGCTGCCAAATTCAGGGCCTATTGTGTCCTCGAGTGCGCCCCAATTGCAACCAAAAGTTGAAATCATATCCTGATGTCAAATTGGGTACAACACCAGAGCAGATCTGTCACTAGCAGTGCGACGACAGATTGACGCAACAAATCGAGAGCAGGTTTGTCAAGCGCAGACCGACAACAAATTTGCGCCAAATGCCCAGCAGATCTACGGCAATTTTTGACGACAAAAATTAAATCAGTTACAGTATTAATATATAATAATACATATTAATGTGTTAAAACATATAGGTAAATTTAAATAATTTGATTTATAAAATTAAAGATTTTTTTAGAATTGCCCGAATAAGTAAAAATCGAACAATTATTTGTTCGATTTTCCAAAAATCAGTTCAATATTTGAATTATCCTGTATAGGCATCGTGTCAAAAATTGAACTGATAGAGATAGATATATTACAATATTATTAGTCACATTTTGTAGGCTTTATATACACTCATGACAAAAACTTAAATACGAGTATAGATATGAATAACACGCCGCATAGCGGTAAACGACTGAACTATACTATTTCAAATAATAGAATTTTGTAATACTTCGTCATATTCTGCTTGGTTTTTGCTGCCAATATGCCATTAGATTGTGCACGCCAGATCTTGCTCAGTTCGTGCCGACAATCTGATGCCAGTCTGTCAGTCATGTCAGCAAGCTTTGCTCGGTTTCCGCCGCCAATTTACTGTCGGGTTATGTCGGCAACCTTTGCTCAATTTTTGCCGTCAATCTGCCAGCTTAATCGGTAATAACAACTTTTGTACCCAATTCGCAGCCTTTTTGCTGACAATAATTTGTAGCAGGCCTTGCCAAAATCTGTTAGAACAGACTTGGCTAACTGGGTATAGATAGAGTTTTGTGTCATTTTTGCCTTAGAGCTGCGTCTGCCAAAATAAATAGCAGGTTTTCCTCCCTTGCGCATGCGCATTCGTACGTTTCTCTCGGCAGACGTACATCGTTTGTAAGGATTTAAAAAATTTAAGAATTTAACAAGTGCGAGAAATTAAATGTATTGTATTTTTATTAAACATGGTATCTTCTACATAAAATAAAAGAGATTATTTTCTCGTCAGCAATATAGATTATTTTCTCGGCCGTCGGGAGGAATGCGTGATTGCACATGCGCGAGGGAGGAAAGTATCTTATTATCTTGGTAGACAGTAAGATAGATAAAGCTTTATCTATAAAATTATGTTGATTAAACTATTATCATAATTATAATAGTTCAATCAATATATATATTTTTTTAATAAAAATAATTTTTTGTAAAGGCTGGTAATTTAAAAAGAATATATTTAAGCTTTTTGATAGCTTTTCTCTCTTTTAGCTATTATTGCTTTATTATAAGATACATTAATGTATACATAAAATCAAGTTTTTATACACATGTACAATATGTGTGCGTTACAAAATGGCCAAGAACGGGTTAATCAAAACCCGATCAATTAATCACATATTTTACTATAAATTCAAGTTTTTTATTGGCAGAGACGATGCAATGATGTCATTAATCGCTTTCAGAGCGATTAAACCTGCTATATTCCAAAACGCTATAAAAAATAACAGAAGTGAGCATATCGGTAGTGGGGGTAGACTTATCGCGAACGATAGTAGCCATCTTGAGCGTCCACTTTTTTGACGTTTTTCAGGGCCGTGTACAGCCACTTGTTGCCTTATTTATTCCAGTCTGCACTTATTTTGCGCACGATCACCGATTCTAAATAAGTGAGAGGAAGAGCCAATATTAGGCTAAAAAAATATTATTAACCCAGCAAGCAAAATGATGCAAACTTTGCGCAAAGTTTGCAGCAAACCCGAGCATGCCTTTACAGCAAAATTGTGACAAGGTGTGTCCGCAAAAAGCTTAGCTTTTGCTGGCAAGGCTTGTCGCAATAGTGTGATGCACATTTTGAGCAAATAATAGAGCAAATCTTGCCGTGCACGGCATGACAGCAAATTTGTGGCAAGAACAGGACAAACCTTGCTGTGCACGGGATGACAGCAAATTTATGGCAAGAATAGGGCAAACCTTGCCGTGCACGGCATGACAACAAATTTGTGGCAAGAATAGGGCAAACCTTGCCATGCACGATATGATAGCAAATTTGTAACAAGATCAGAACAAACCTTGCTGTGCATGGCGTGATAGTAAATTTATGGTAATTTTCTATATGGGGTGAGTGATTCAGGACTTTTGTGACAAATTGTGAGAAACGATAAATCTCGCAGAGAGGACTATTTTGTGAAACAATCCGTTCTTTGTTTGACACGTCGTTTTTAGAAGCTATGCGACCGCGCAGACAAAGTCTTAGATGACATTTATTATAATTATGAGATGATGATAATATATGAATAATTGAAAATGAATTTATAATATGATGAATATATGAATTTTATATATATATATATATATATATATATATATATATATATATATATTTACATTTTAAGTAAACAATAAACGGATGATTTAAACTTTTTCAGACATTTATCTGCCCGATCTAAGAGAAACAATCAGTCCAATATCTGAATTCCCTATGTTGGGATTGTATCAGTAATTGAACTGATAGAAATAATTATATTTTTAATCTTCTACCAGTTGCTCTTTGCAAGCTTTATATACTTCTCATGACTAAAAATTAAATATTTGTAATAAAGTAAAGTTGTAAATTTGCTGTCATGCCGTGCATGGCAAGGTTTGCTCTGTTATTTGCGTGAATTTTGCGTCTTGTTGTGCCAGAGTATACTTTGCTCTGTTCTTTCCGTAAATGTGTTATCATATCGTGTATAATAAGGTTTGCTCTGTTCTTGTCGCAAATTTGCTATTATAGCGTGTATAACAAGATTTGCTACTAATTGGCGTAAAGTTTGTGTTATACCGTGAATTAGCATCATACGTGTTCTTCTATGCGTAAAATTTACGGGCAAGCCTTTTCCTATTATTTACAGCATCGCGAGACGAAAAATTTTGCCGTCAATTTGCTTCAAACTTTTTGACAAACCAAAACAAGACAAATGTTTGCTACAAAATTGTTGTCAAAATTAAAGCACACCTTGTCGCAAAGCTTTGGCAAAACGTGATTTTAACATTCTTGGTTATCTGGGAATAAGTGTTAATTGTAAGATCATGGTGCATTGCCAGGCCTTTGAAATACTTCCCGTATCTCTGTCCTTAGAACATATATACTTGGAAGGGGAATTGCCTACCCAGAGAGAAACGTGAAGTCGAATAGATGTATAGTTGACATCTATTCGACACGTCTAAGATAGGTCGACTTTTGCATCTAGATAGATGTCATGGTGGCCTCGTTTAGACATTTAATAAACATCTCATTTTCTGACGTTTTTTTGACGTCAAAAATAAGACCAATTACAATGTTAATATATGTATAATAACATATTAATGTGTAATATATAGATTAATTTAAATAATTTAATTCATGAAATTAAAGATTTTATTTATACGGAAGGTAACTTTTAATTTTATCTCAAGTAGACAATAATGAATGACTTTCATTTATTCGGACACTTTATGTCCGATCGGGCATTATCTGCCCGATTTTATAAAAATCAGTTCAATATCTGAATTTTTCTGTATCGTATCTGAAATTAAACTGATGTAAACAGTTGTTATTAGTCACCTTTTGCAGGCTTTATATACGCTTCATGACAAAAACTTGAATACGAGTATATTGAATAAATAGCGCGCCGCATAGCGGTAAGCGAATGAACTATAAACCCGCGGCAGTCAATCACTAACGGTTTTCCCGTAAAAGTATAATCTTCATTAAGGACTAATTAATACCGGTTATTATACATAACTATACGCTTAGCAGGTGGCAAAACAGAACAGACATGCGATATGCTATTTCTTTCTCTCATCAGATATAGCCATAAACATCGTCAATCTCCAGACTCATATGATATATTGACAAAAATTTGACCTTGACGATATGAAGTGAATACTAGCGTATGACCACAAATACGTTTTATGAGATTATTTTCCAACAAGAGAATTTTTCTGTTTTTATTATGATGTTACATACATATTGCGTTAACATTTACTTAGAGGTTTATTAGATGTCTATTATAGATATCGAGAAGTGATTTGCAGCCCAAAGAGTGTTTCATAAACAATGCACTGCTATTGTGTGAATATTAAGTTTTAATAGCGTCTAAAAAATTCAATGACACAAAATTACATGGCATCTAATTCATATATTTCTAAATGTTCTTTTAGACTAGATGGATCCGACATCTAATAGACGTATATCCGATCTCGCGTTTCTCCCTGGGTATACTTCCTGTGGAAAAGATCTGTGACCAAGTTGGGTACGAGAGAGAAAGGTAGATTGTAACCTTTGTTCGTAATGCGCAAACGCACGTCACGCTCACCGCGCCATTTGAAAATTGAAATGTAATTTTTAATTGGGATACAATTGACGATGATCGAATAGGTGATAATTAATGTACATACAGTGACAAATAATGATAAACTTTATTAAACAAAATAACAAGTAACGTTCGAGATATATTATTGATGTTTAAAGTGTACTAATTTTGAATACTTCTGTCTAATAAAATCTTTTTACTTTATATCACTCGATTTATCACGTTTACGGCATAACACACAATATGGGCCTGGCATTTTCTTTTCCTATGAAATAACTTTTTTTCGAAATAATTTTGCATACCGATGTCACTGATACCTAACCTCCCGTGGGCGTATCTGTATCTAACCTCCCGTGGGCGTATCTGTACCTAACCCTAACCTCCTATAGCAATGACGCTATTCACTTTAGTTGCTAATTCGCGCTTGCGCATTGCAGACGAAGGTTACAATCTGCCTTTCTCTTTTCTTAAAACGTGGTTCTCTCTCGCACCCAACTTGGACACAGGCTTAATCCATCATTCCCCTTCCAGGTATATATGTTCTAAGCATGAAGTAAGAGAGAAGGAGATCGAACTTGATAGCGCGCGAGTAGAAAAAATGGCCCTGATTCGTGACCCCTAATTGAGAGGGAGTCCGCTGAAAGGAATAGTTTCTCATGGATGGACGCCATATTTAAAGCTAACCTAAAGCAGTGTTGTGGTCAGCTGTACATGTTGCATCGCTGCACATGTTTGTTGCTCCGATTTGCGATTATAAAGCCAAATAAACTGAGAGCATTAAAAAAGAGTTTCTTTTATTGTATGCATTGTTATAACGTATTCCGACAGCGGGAGATGGAAAATATCCTCGTCGAAAGCAATAAAACAGAAAGGTAAGTAATAGAAGTAAACAAGTAAACTTTTGATTAAGTAAAAGTGAATAATGCATAGTATTTTTTCAGTATAATGAAAGAAAACTCAAAGAATATAGAGCATGAGACAGATGAATTAAAATTCAAATATTTGCAAAGAAATTTGAATTTAGTCGAACGGCCTTCTTCGAATTGGGGATTTTCAAGAATTTTCAGGAAACGATACATTTTTTGATTTTATGAAGGCAGAAAGTGATTTCAGTGTCAGAAAAAGAGTTGCTGTGTTCCCAAATTTACATATTTATATTTATATTGATGACAAGATTATGCCCTTTTCAAAACATATAAAAGTAACAAGTATTGATGAGATGAGCGAAATTTTGAAAACTATGAATTCAGTTTAATTCACATTCTGTAAATAATTGTACATATACATCAAATATACATTAATAATCATTGTGAACATCTAAATTTATTTTTTACAATAGAATTATATAAATTATACAATTATATAAATTATACAATTATACAAATAAAAGAAGACAATTGTACAAATGGAAAAAAAGAAATAAAGTTACAAGTTTATAATTTATGTTATTTTTGGTTTTTTTTTCTCTTTGTACTGTCACGCCAATTATTTAACATTTTTTCTGTGCGAGCTGTAAAAAGGCTTTTCTTTCTTGAAGCATCTTTTATTTTTCCTCCTTTGTTGGTGCATCCACGTATCCAACATGCCATTTTTTTTGTCTTGTCTTTAAGAGAATACTTTCCAAAAAATATATTTCACACGTAAAAACGCGATGAAACACGTCCGCACAAAACTGAGGTAAAGCCGGGCTGGCCGGGTAAGGTTGATAATTGCAAATGGCGTCTATCCATAAGAAACTATTCCTTCCAGCGGATTTCCTCCCTATTAGGTGCCAAAAATCAGGACCACTTTTGTTTTACGGAGTTCGATCTCCTTCTCTCTTACTTCATGGTTCTAAGTCTCTGTCATGCTGCAATTCGTCCCTGAGCAGCCATCTTGATATAAATAGATCCACTTATATACAGGGTGTCCGGTAAAGATTGTGCCAATACTCGTGAGCGGGAAGAGCACAGTAAACTGAACAGAAAAGTCCTGTAACATTTTTTTCTATAACGCTTAATAAAGAAGTTATTATTGAATAAAGTCTGCCAATCAGCTCCGACCTTTAGCCGCGCGTCTGGTAGTGTGCGTGAGCGCTCCGTCGCTACGGCGACGCACACTAACAAACGGGCGGCTCACTGACGTGCGTCCGGCTAAAAGTCGGCGCTGATTGACCAGACTTTACTCAATAATATCTCCTTTATTAAGCGTTATATAAAAAAATGTTACAGGACTTTTCTGTTCAGTTTATTGTGCTCTACCCGCTCACGATCGTTGGCACAATCTTTACCGGACACCCTGTATAGTCACTTCCATCCGCTCGCTTAATGGCTCTCGCACACTGGACGCGATGGGCGATGCGCGATGAGCGATGCGCGACGAGTTTGTGAAAATTTATTTTCCTTCGTTCACACTGAACGCGATTTGAGACGATTGAACGCGACGAGCGACGCAACGATCGGAAAATCGGATTAAATTGGCATTGTCTTTATTAGTAAAGAAAGTATGTATTTATTAATAAAAAGAGAACTGAAGTGTTATATTGATAGAGAATAGAAAATATACGCAAAATATAATGGTGTACCGGTAAGTACTTTAAATTTACAAAATGAAGTAATTAAAACAATAATATAATTTATAAATGTCATATTTGTAATTGTATGAATATATAGCACGCTATGGAATCAGCTACTGGCAGATATTTTAACAGATGAAGATGTTTTTTAATGATAGAATTATCTATCATTTAATTGTAAATACAAATATACATTTGTAAATCAATACGTTTGTAAACTAATATTAAATTATTTTATTTTTTATATTAAACAACATATTTTTTATATTAAACAACATTTTTCATATTAAAACAATATTTTTAAAAAGTTAATAAAAATAACTTTTGAAAAACTCCACAAAACTCATCTCTCTTTTTCTACTCCAGTGGGCAATAAAGAAACTTAAATTGTATCTCGAATTATTTTTATTTTACAGTTTTAAGTTATTATATTTGTTATTTATAAATATACATATAAATGTCAGTCATATAATATATAATAATAATATTAAATACAAAAAAGAATATCTATAATAATAAAAAGTTATACATATAATTGTAATAATAAAAATAATACTAATTTAATGAACAAAAACTTATTTTCATATTTTCCATATTCTTGAAATTCATTTCTGAATAATCGTAGTCCATAATATCACTTTGTACAGTATCTCATACATATTTCTCTGTGTAGTCTATGGTTGTCGCCAGCTTTCGCGCATCGCGAGCGACGAAAGTAGAAACTTGACCAATATTTTGAGCGACGTCGCGCCGAGCCTTGCGACGGATGTGACGTTCGGAAAAGCAGAGCTCTCATTGGATATCGCCCATCGCTCATCGCTCATCGCGTCCAGTGTGCGAGGGCCATTACTCTGAGGTTTGTGATAAGTCTACCCCTACTACTGATAAGCTCACTTCTGTTAGGTGTGACGTCCCGTCATTTTTCAAAACCATATTTTAACTAATAATTAAGTACCGCATCTATTTCTGCATTTTGCCTATGGAATATAGAACAATTATTTAACCATACCCAGCAAACACAGATACATAACTGTAACATTGCCATAATAAAACGGAATGTAACAAGTAATATAACGTATTTGTTACATGTAACATTCACGTTACTTGTAATTTCCCACTCATACAAAATTGCAGTTATATAACATGAATATAACATGTTACTAAAATGTTATATGATTGTTACAGTCATGTAATAGTCCACCCAAGTAGCAAACTGACGTCAAAATGACAGTAAATTTTGGTCACAAAATGACCAATTAGACAGCCTAAGTTAGGTCTCATGAGACCCGAAAATGTCTCGTCGATATGTCACATCCACGAGACGTCATTTTCTAACGTTTGTTTGACGGCAAAACTAAGACCAATTACAGTAATAATATAACACATATTAATGTAATATATATTATAGGTAAATTTAAATAATTTAATTTATAAAATTAAAGATTTTATTTATATGGAAGTTAATTTCTGTTTTGTATTTTAAGCAGATAATAACAAACGATTTTCACTTATTCGGATAGAAATTGTCCGAATAAATTAAAATCGGATATTATCTGTCCGATTTCCCAAAAAGTTCAATATCTGAATTTCCTGGTACGGGAATTGTACCAGAAATTGAACTGATAAAAATAATGACAATGTTATTAGCCGCATTTTGCAGGCTTTATATACGCTTATGACAAAAATTTGAATACGGGTATAGATAGTGAATAGCGCCGCATAGCGGTAAGCAAATGAACTATAATCTCAATATTAGTTACAAAAGGACTTTATTTGGACGATCATAGGACGTTTTTAAAATTTCGTCTTTGGCTAGTCTAAGAAATGGGGTCTCTTAAATGTCAATTATTAGTCGCCGACATTATAGACCAAAAATAGGCGTCATTATGTCGTCTTTTGACGTTACTCTGTTACTTGGGCAGTTACATTACATATTACTCCCATGTTACATAGCAGTTATATTCTGATGTTATATTGCATAAATAAAAGACAGTTATATAATCCCAATATAAATTAGGTATAACAACTGTTACATTACATGTTACTCCCATGTTACATAGCAGTTATATTCTGGTGTTATATTGCTTAAATAAGAGATAGTTATATAATCCCAATATAAATTAGGTATAACAACCGTTACATTACATGTTATTCCCATGTTATATAGCAGTTATATTCTGTGTTTGCTGGGATTAGTGATCAGTAAGTGTGTTGGATGACACACTACTTACTAATTACTACCACAACTAAACGTAACACTATACATATACGAATATTCAAGATGGCGACAAAATGATCCAAATTATTCCATTTGGCAAACCCGGCCACATAGAGAACATTTTTCGTGACCAACTTTTTTCCTTTCTACACTATCGAGATAACTCTCCTTACTCTTCCTTCATGAACATAACCAACGATACTATTAACACTTCATCTTTAAGATTTTAATCAATTATATATACGAATATATAATAAGTATTTTTGCGTAAACGCGAAGAGTATGATTAAAATAAATAAAATAAGGAATATGCGCACCACTCTCTATGGAATCGTAAAATGCGCGCAATAATAATTTTTGTTAAAAACATTTTTCTTACACCCTTTGCTAATAATTATCAACTTTCAATATTATCCAAATTTTAATTATAACATAAAGAACAATAATTTGATAACTTCATGGTAACTAATTAAAAACAAATTATTATAAAACGTTTCCATAAAGAGAGCAGTACACTATACTATGTACTATCACTACACTATGAATTAATATGCTTGGTAGTAGTTTTAGCTATGCGATTGCGAATAATATATAGATTTAAAAAACTTACATTTATGGTATCACGGATTACATAGTACATGTACAACAATTTATCTGAAATAACTCCTTTCAGTCATGAAATACTAAAACTTGAATTTCCAAATTAACTACCAGACGTGAAACAAATTTAACAAGTGATTCCATAAAACTAATAGTATTAATATAGCTTTTCATATTATCTTATAGTTTTTCCATATTATACTATAGTTTTCCGTACTATACTATAGTTTTACCATATTATACTATAGTTTTTTCGTATTATATTATAGCTTTAACATTGTAAAACTATCCATGACAGCGAACAATAAGCAGGTGTGCAGATCCATGGCGGCTCCAATAGATCCGCGATGTAGACGCCAAAAACATAAACAATCATAAGGATTTACCGCTAATCGATAGGCAATACTTAAAAATATTTTCATCATAGATTTCCATAGAAGACCCTCATCTTAATGAATTTCTAGAACGCAAACTAAATTCTCAGAACGATCTGCACACGGCCCGTAATGCTCTTTCTTTTCAATAGTATATATAAGATGCAGATTTTCACCCTCGTCAGTCAGTCCCTCCGATCATTTCAATACGCAACCGCGTGTCTTTCATTTTCAGTCACTCAGTCTCTTAGGCCGGATTCACACCTTGGCAGAAAAGCAGAAAGCAGAAAAGCAGAGGCCAATCAGAACTCGCGCTGAAAAAGCAAAATGTACTGCTTATTTTCAGCGCGAGTTCTGATTGGCTTCTGCTTTTCTAGCACGAGTTCTGATTAGCTTCTGCTTTTTTGCTTTCTGCTTTTCTGCCAAGGTGTGAATCCGGCCTTAGTCTCTCAGTCAGTCCCGTCGATCATTTCAATGCATAACTGCGTATCTTTCATCTTTATTATACAGTCAGTCAGTCAGTTAGATTCATAAGCTCAATATGTATAAAGTCAGGAATAAAGACTTTGAGCATACACCTATCTACGTCAATCTAGCCTATCTCATCCACGACCGAGGTCTTTGCAAATGAGAAAGAAAGGCTTAAAGCAAGTACAAAGGATATTGAGCTAAAAGAAAGATTACTTGTTACAACACAGTAAGTACCCAATAAACACAAAGTAACAGTAATATAACATCAATGTTATAATTTCCCACTCAACAATGTAACTGCAATATAACATGCCTTGTATGTAACAGTTACATTGTTGTGTGGGAAATTATAACATTAATGTTATATTACTGTTACTTTGTGTTTACTGGGTACCTGCAGCTACTAACACCCCTTATATTCTTAAATTTTATTTCAGAATCAACAATTGACTGACAGCCCATTTATCCCAAAGCATTACCTTAATTCTTATTCCATCACTTTGATAATAAAAGAAACCCCTGTCAAGCATTAGCACGTTGCCCAGCAAACCAATATGTAACTGTTACATAACCTAGGGAGCACATAAAAACAACGATGTTATGTTTCACGATTATATAGACGAGATGTAAGTGTTATATAACCTTGAAAGCACTTTAGAAGAACATAATTATATTTCTTCGTTACGTATATAACTTATAATAGTTCTTTAAAAAGGTAATATAACACACACATAACTCGTGATACATAACATAAATATAACAACTGTAATCGTTTAGCAATATAACAAATGTTATATTACTAATACATATAGAATATATTATTACAGATATTCATTTATTATAATATATTTGCGATGTAACTTTAGTAACACGCAAGTTATTTTTTTCTCCTTATAAATTGGGATTATAGTTCATGCACTTACCGCTATGTGGCACATTATTTACTATCTATACCCGTATTCAAGTTTCTGTCAAGCGTATATAAAGCCTGCGAAATGCGGCTAATAAAACATTGTAATTATTTCTATTAGTTTAATTTCTGATACGAATCCCATACAGGAGAATTCAGATATTGAATTGATTTTTGGAAAATCGGACATATATAAATGTCCGATCTTCATTTATTTGGACGATTTCTGTCCAAATAAGTGAAAATAATTGTTCGTTATTATTTACTTAAGATATAAAATAGAAATTAACTTCCATATAAATAAAATCTTTAATTTTATAAATTAATAAAATTTACCTATATACATATATATATATATATACATATATATATATTACATTTAATATATGCGCTAACATTTCTTAGTCAGTCAACTTTAATAATCCACAATTTATCTTCCTGCAATCACTTCAAACATTTCTGTTATTATTATTATCAATACTAGACGGATTTAAAATTTGCTAATTAGCGGCTATTCTACTATTGTCATTCAGACGTGGTCCAACCTTTGATACCCGGTTGCCGAGCTTTATCGCCCCGGCGACACTCTACCCCTTTTCCCGAATTTCCATTGTTGTCGAGCATTGTTTTGCCCGGATCAACACTCTGCCATCATCTCCCTATACGATTCCATCGTCCGTCGAGCACATACTGTGTCCTTGACGGCCACTGCCTGTTGAGCACATTGTGCCCTTGACAGCTATCGTTTATCGAACTCGTAGTGAGCCCTTGATTGACGCCTTCCATTACCTTACAACCTTCCAATAAAACCGACAACAGGAGATTAAATAAAATACGAAATATATCATCACTCAGATTTCACTCGGACGTGGTCCAACCCTTGAAACCCGGTTACCGAGCTTTATTGCCCTGGTGACACTCTAATCTTTTTTCCAGAATTTCCATCGTTATCGAGTATCGAAGTATGCCCTAGATCGGCACCTTCCCATCACCACCCTTCACAATTCCATCGTTATCGAGGATCGAAGAATGCTCTCGATCGGCATTTTTCCCATATCTTAGATCTTCCACTTTGATTAAAATTTAGGATCGTATGAAACAGTAAGATCTATTGATATTAATCAAAAACCTTCTTTCCATAACTAAAAACCCGATCCCTTAATAAAACCATTTTAATTCCATCTAATTTTATTAGATATTGTTTCCTAATTTTTTCTCTTATTATAATATTCTTCTTTAACTATTTCTCTAACTCTTATTATTTAAAGCATTACTTTACTATTGAATCACACATGAATATTTGCGCATGCGAATATCCCGTATATCTAACACCTAGTAAAGATTCGTTCCGTGTCTAACGTCATTCCCCTAGAATCCACTAGATCAGTCCTAGCTCTCGGCGTCCCTGGAGTATAGCCGATGGAAGCAGGTTGTTCTATAAAAAATAAAGAGCTATCCTTTTCTCACTAACTGAGGTATAGTAAGAAAAGAGCATTGTCGAGACGAAACATAGGGCTATCGCACACAAATTGACATAGCTGCATATGCGTAGCATAAGACCGTCTGGACCAATGAGCATCGAATATAAAATCGTCATATTGATTTACATAGCATGCTCATTGGTCCAGATGGTCTTATGCTATGCATATGCAGCTATGTCAATTTGTGTGTGAGGGCCTTTATTCTTTACTCATTGGTGTAAACTGGACCATGATGTAAGAATATAAGATATACCATTCCCGGGGATGCGTAGTGGTTCAAAATAATGAGTGCGTTTTGGTAAGACACCGCTACAGTAGCGCTACTGTAGCGCTACAAGGGAGCGTTCCGGCGAGACACTGCTGCTGTAGCGCTACGATATCTTCAATATTTTCCATTATTCAAATCATTTAAAATAATTAGCGAACGCGACTGTTAGCAATTAAATACAATTTTGCAAATACAATGCAACATTTGTAGCGTTATACTCAGTTTTATTAACTTTACCGCTACAATTTTAGCGAAAAAGCTGTAGCGCTACGGTAGCAATGTCTTACCAAAACACACTCTATGGCTGCTCTTTGACTAATCAGTGATTTGTCCTCATAGACATAGTCATAGACATAGTATATTTAGACCGAGCGTTTGCCTTTATTTAAGGAGTGGGGGTAAAGATGTACGTAGAAAAGGACATACTCTGTTTCGTGCCCGTTGCGTTTTCTCTCGCTCGCACGTAACATAGCGTACTCTTTTGCTATGCTACGTGCGAGCGAGAGAGAACGCAAGAGGCACAAAACAGAGTATGTCCTTTTCTACGTGCACCTTAGCCCGTACTCCTCAACACTCGGTCTAGATATACTATGTCTATGGACATAGTATATCTAGACCATAGACATAGAAATATAGGGACCGAGCATATTATTGCGGGAAGCCACTGCGGGACGGTGCGACGAGGTAAATTGTGCCTAAATTTTATTGGCTGCTATATTGCGTAAGTTCACGTCAATGATATTCGTGCCGTTGGCGGCTGTCAAACATATAATTGTCACACATATTTTGACAGTATTTGTCTATATGTTAAAGAAATTTGTCAGAAATAAAATATATTAATATATAAATATATAAATATATAAAATATATAAATATATATCAAATGTATATAATATATTTATATATCTTAAAATGTATAAATATAATATATATAAAATGTACATAATAAAATATATTATATACATTATATAATAATTATATTATATAATAATATAATATAATTATATCATTATATAATTATATAATTATATAATTATATAATTATATTATGATAATATAATTATAATATTTAATCTTTATTATTAAACATTTAATATTTAATATTTTTTATTTAATATTTAATAATATCCAATATTTATAATAAATATTGATAATATTTATTGAATAAATAAATATTATCAATATATATTAATATATATTTTATATATATTAAATATTATAATTATATTATCATAATATAATTATTATAAAATAATATAATTATAATATAATTATTATCCTTTTATCTTTGATTTTACTACTTTAATATAATATTTAACTTTAATATATTTTATTAGGTACATTTTATATATACATTTTAAAGCTGTTAAAAAAATATATTTATACATTTTAAAATATATAAATATATTATATACATTCTATATTTTTATACATTTTATATATTTATATATTTATATATTAATATATTTTATTTCTGACAAATTTCTTTAACATATAGACAAATACTGTCAAAATATGTGTGATAATTATATGTTTGACAGCCGCCAACGACACGAATATCACTGACGTGAACTTGCGCAATATAACAGCCAATCAAATTTAGGCACAGTTTACCTCGTCGCATCGTCCCGCAGTGGCTTCACTCCCCTCGCCTAAGCCACGAGTTTATGCTCGGTCTCTATATTTTCTATGTCTATGATCTAGACCAGTGCATGCCACGATCTGCACATTTCGGCCGATTTCCGAGAGTCAACGCCTATCGCGCTCCCCTTGCGTCTTGAGATCCTCGTCTAGCAACCGTAACCAAGCGCGCGACGCTCTGCCTCAGGTACGGTGCATCTGTACCGCGATGCGGTTCCGTACTCCCTTACTGCCAAATATCAATGTTTTAAACGCGATCTCTTTAGAATTTTTTCAAATAATGAATTCAAAAACAAAATTTCAATACTCAATTATTAATTACATTTACGATATAATAATCCTAAAATATTATTAAATTATATTCGATAGATTAAATTTGTTAAATGTCTCGCGCGCGGAAACTCTTCCCGATATATAAATTAATAAATAATTGTAAATTTAAAGTTTTATAAAAGACGCTTTTATTAAAAGCGTCTTTATTATTATTTATTAATTTATACAGGGTGTCCCAAATGATCTGGGACACCCTGTATATCGGGAAGAGTTTCCGCGCGCGAGACATTTAACAAATTTAATCTATCGAATATAATTTAATAATATTTTAGGATTATTATATCGTAAATGTAATTAATAATCGAGTATTGAAACTTTGTTCTTGAATTAATTATTTGAAAAAATTCTAAAGAGATCGCGTTTAAAACATTGATATTTGGCAGTAAGGGGGTACGGAATCGCATCGCGGTACAGATGCACCGTACCTGAGGCAGAGCGTCGCGCGCTTGGTTACGGTTGCTAGACGAGGATCTCAAGACGCAAGGGGGGCGCGATAGGCGTTGACTCTCGGAAATCGGCCGAAATGTGCAGATCGTGGCATGCACTGATCTAGACTAAAGTCCTTATATAATCAGAGAGGCGACATTGTTACCCCCTCCATGCTTCTCATGATCGCCATGTTGGGCCCGCAGCTGACCTTTTAGATTACAAATGGACAGCTGCGGGCCCAACATGGCGATCATGGGAAGCATAGAGAGGGTAACGATGTCGCTTCTCTGATTATATAGGACTCTAGTTCTAACCAAGCCAACAGCATTTTTGCAGTGTTTTAATGCAAGAAGAATATATGGAAATAATGAATAAAGACACAATGAATAAAGACGCAACTAACAAGTTTAGTGGAAAGATTTCCACATTTATATAATAAAAAAAATACAAAATATAAAGATCGAACGTTGTAGACAATTCGTGGCTATTTATAAGTGGAGAATTAGAAATACCCCTAGTAAGTATTAGGTGTACAAATAAGTTTCCGCCGTTTTTTATCAAAAATTGGGCATTTATTGTGAAAGAACGGAACCTAATGTTTTATTTGATGTATTGTCCATCGCTTGCCACTACTTTTTCCCATCTTTCTGACAGCATACGGATACCGCGTCGGCAGAATGCTTCATCTTTTGAGGCTATCCACGAATCGACCCAATTTTTGGTATCTTCATATGATGTGAAGTGTTGCTCAGACAGGCCATGCGCCATCGATCTAAACATGTGGAAATCAGAAGGAGCAATGTCTGGTGAATACGGCGGGTGGGGTAAAACTTCCCAATTGAGTGTTTCCAAATAGGTTTTGACCGGCGCCGCAACATGTGGACGAGCATTATCATGCAGGAGAATAACTTTGTCGTGTCTGGAGAAGTGGGCGCGCTTTTCCTTGAGTGCTCGACTCAATCTCATCAATTGTGTTCGGTAGACAGCCCCAGTAATGGTTTCGTTCGGTTTGAGCAACTCATAATACACGACACCAAGCTGATCCCACCAAATGCATAACAAGAGTTTTTTCCATGAATATTTGGCTTAGCTGTAGATGTTGAAGCATGGCCAGGTGGTCCCCATGATTTCTTCCTTTTTGGATTACCATAGTGGTAAATAATAAATCCATTTTTCATCACCAATGACTATACGGTGCAGAAAACCCTTTCGTTTATATCTGGCAAGCAGCATTTCACATGTAAACAATCGGCGTTCAACGTTTCTCGGTGTCAGTTCATATGGAACTCAATTTCCTTGTTTTTGAATCAATCCCAATGATTTCAACCGATGTGAAATTGCTTGTTGAGTCACTCCCAATGTAAGTGCAAGTTCTTCTTGCGTTTGGCACGAATCTTGATCCAATAATGCTTCCAATTCCGCGTCTTCATACACTTTCGGCCTTCCGCTACGTTCTTTGTCTTCGATGTCAAATTCACCGTTCTTAAACTTTTGAAACCACTCACGACAACTTCTCTCACTTAAGGCAGCCTCACCATATGCTTCTACAAGCAATCGATACGCCTCAGTTGCAGATTTCTTCAAATTGAAGAAGTAAATCAAAAGTTCCCGCAAATGACGCTTATTCGGCTCAAAACTCGACATTTTCGCACACAAAAGATTATATTATACTGATAAAAAATCACTAATATTTTAAGGTTATGTTATTGACTGATGTCCAATCTTACGATAAGGACGTTTTACATCTGACAATTTTAACCATAACTTACTGGTGGCGCCAACTTTTGTCAAACGGCGGAAACTTATTTGTACACCTAATATATACACATATAATAGTGTAATACAGCAATATAATATAATAAAAGATATATAAAAATGATAAGGCCTTGTGACTTTACAATGGATCAAATAAAGTATATTAATTAAGGCTCCTGAGTAGTCGCCGTGAAACTCTGAGTTGACGGTAGCGACATGAGAATAAAGATGTTGCGGTAGGAATAAGAACCCTGTCCAACGACTTACCATATAAGTAAACTGGGATTTATTTGTAACTTTCGGCTGGATTTTTTAGCTCACGCCTACTGCTCACTGCTCCCCTCTTACCCTTCGCTCCTTAGCAACGCATCGCCGCATCGTAAATCGTAACTAAGGAGCGCATCGCTTAGTCTCAGGAACATACGTATCACAAATGTGATAGCACAATACTCTAGTAACCATAAAACATAAATATTTTAAATTGTTATAGAACATATAAGTAATTAATAATATAATAATAATTATTTTTATTATTAATACACAATAAAATATTGAATAGAAAATTTTAATGAGAACTTTTGCTACTAGAGTATTGTGCTATTATATTTATGATGCGCACGTTCCTGAGACTAACAGGGGGGGGGGGGGCACGATCTTGGGATCACCGAATTGAAAAAGGCTTTTATAGTGTAGTACTCTATTAGAAGAATATTTGAGCAAAGGGATAGGATGCAATGCTCAACCATTTCCAAGAAAATGATTTAAACAATATGGCTTTCCTTATATCTGGCTCCGTTATATCAATTATCGAAAAGGCGGTGTAGCTCAGGCATTAAGCGCGTGACTATCACGCATCCAACCCGGGTTCAATTCTTGTCCCTGCCACTCTTTTTTTCTCATTCTTTTTTTATACAATCTAGCAACAAATATTTATTCATGTAAAATAAAATTAATTTAACTAACTTTTTTTTTTTGATTTGCTCTTTCGGAAGGCAATTTTCTTTTAATTTACTCACGAAACTTTTGTTAAACTTACAACCTTATTATTTTATGCATTCTATTCGATATAAAATGAAGCAAATAAAACGCCACTATTTGAACATAGTTATTATTTAATACAAAATTACAAACAAATGTGTCAAAACTTTTATTCATCCTTGTTATCACTATCATCAACACTCTCTACAGATCGGTTACAACTATTCGAATGATACTTGTAATTACTTGTAATTTTGTATTAAATTATAACTATGTTCAAATAGTGGCGTTTTATTTGCTTCGTTTTATATCGGGTAGATGTATAAAATAATAAGATTATAAGTTGAATTAAAATTATGCCCAGTTTTGTGAGTAAATTAAAAGAAAATTTCCTTTTGAAAATGCAAATTAAAAAAATAGTTGGTTAAATTAACTTTATTTTACATGAATAAATATTCGTTGCTAGATTGTATAAAAAAAAATGAGAAAAAAAGTGCCAGGGACAATAATTGAATCCGGGTCTGATGCGTGATAGCCACCCGCTTTAATGCCCGAGCTACGCCGCCTTCTCGCTAATCGATATAACGGAGCTGAATATAAGAAAAGTCATATTATTTAAATCAAATTTTCTTGGAAATGGCTGAGCATTGCGCCCTTCCTTTGCTCAAGTATTCTTCTAATAGAGTACTACACTATATAAAAGATATATAAAAGATATATAAGTAGAGTAGTAAGGCCGGTTCTAACTCAGGTCCTCTGAGGGGGGGTGAGGGGCGAGGGGAAACCGGCGCGGGGGGTATGACATCACGCGGGGGAATCGCGTCCTAACCGGTAGGCGAGGGGTCCACGGAGAGGGGGAGGGGGATCGCGTCCTAACCGATGGGCGAGGGTTCCGCGGAGAGGGGGGAGGGGAGAGGGACCGCGTCCTAACCGATAGGCGAGAGACCCGCTAACCTAACCGATTGGTGAGGGACTCGCGGGGAAGAGGGGGACCCGCGGCGAAACCGATAGGCGAGGGACCCGCGAGGAAGAGGGAACGCGATGCTGCGAGGAGGCGTGGGAGAAGGATAGCGCGAAGCATGCACTTGGGAGAAAGAGAGAGAGATAGCGCGAGGCGTGCACTTGGGAGAGGGATAGCGCGAAGGATGCACTTGGGAGAGAGAGAGATAGCGCGAAGCATGCACGCGGATGATACGGCGTTCGCAAGGCGGTGTGAGAGAGATAGCGCGAGGCATGCACGCGTGTAGGAAAAGGATAGTGTCCGCATTGGCGTGGGAAAAGATGACGTTCGCATGCATGTGGGAGAGAGAGAGACAGCGCGAGGCATGCATGGACGTGGGAGAAGGAGGCGCAGAAATAATCAACATTTTTTTAAATATAATAATAATAATATTTATTCGAAAATTGTGTATAATATAAATGTGTGTGTGTGTGCGTGTGTTTAAAAAAATAATAAACTAATAATAAAAATAATAATGATAATGATAATAATAATAATAATAATGCGGAGCCCCATCTGAAACAGAAAGAAATCTTATTAGTATACTAATTTAATGTTTAATATTTAATATATCATAACTTTTAAAAAGGATACTTACAATTAATTTTTCGACTTTTTGTTTGGAGGCTCGTCCCACGACTCCTCTACATCCTTCTCATAGGGCTCGAGCCCGAATAGACGTCTGAGGTCCATGTAGAGGCCGTCGGGGCCGTAATGCGTCCAAACGTCTATAGCCACAAATTCGCGGTCGTGCCGCCGCAATGTTCTTATATACCGACGGTGTTCAAAATTTAAAAATCCGGGGATTTCTATGTCGCTCGTGGTATTGTACTATAAATTAAATTAAATCAAATTATAATATACTATACTATACATAGTTAATGTAATATAAAATAAAAAATGCTACTTACTCTCTGGTATACTACAAGATTCAATAGGGCTCTCAGCAGCCCCATTGCGAGATCTTGCGCCCACCATAACGCGTTCCAGCAAACACGACGCAAAACTGTCTCGATCAATGATGGCATTTTTGAACACTTTTACTTTATCACTTAAGACGCTTTAAATTGTCAGACTGTCGGACACTTTCTGACAACCACGACAGGGCAGACATTGTCTCGAACATTTTAGAGTAGGGGATGAATCACTTACGAAGAACGCTTACTCTCAGCTCTTGATAAGAAAACAAAAGGTAGCACTTTCCCGCGGACAATTGTCTACAAGTCTTTTAAATATGAATGTATTATTATTATAATATGTAAACCACTATCGAACGGCTATTGAACGGCTATCAAACGGCTATCGAACGGCTTTGAACAGCTATCGAACGGTTATCGAACGGCTTTAAACGGCTATCGAACGGCTATCGAACGGCTATGAACGGCTTTTGAACGGCTTTGAACAGCTATCGAACGGCTATCGAACGGCTATGAACGACTATCGAACGACTATTGAACGGCTATCGAACGGCTTTGAACAGCTTTCGAACGGCTATCGAACGGCTATGAACGACTATTGAACGACTATTTAACGGCTATCGAACGGCTTTGAACGACAAAACAATTATTTATAGACCATTCAAATATTTAAACTCTATGTCCATGTACTGAAATGTAACATCTGTAGTCTGATAAGGTGGCTGACGCCGCTATCTAACGTCACGTACTGAAATTTAATACTCGTATACTGGGATAAGAAAGAGGAAAAGGGAAGAACAAAAGAGAATAAAAATATATTTTAACAATAATTTATTCTAAAAAATGTTTGGGTGAATCTTTATGATGATTCGTCCACCAATTGAATATTTTAAATACATTTTGTAAAGCGCAATTTTTCAAATGTTTTTCACAGCGCATAGTATTAGTAACATCTAGCTTATTTAACGAAGTGATATCTTCATAGTCCGCATCCAAG
Organism: Formica selysi; assembly: GCA_009859135.1. Classification (NCBI taxonomy): domain Eukaryota; kingdom Metazoa; phylum Arthropoda; class Insecta; order Hymenoptera; family Formicidae; genus Formica; species Formica selysi. The sequence goes on along the minus strand of CM020822.1, from coordinate 999,449 downwards.
GTCTCAATAATAACGTCGTTTCTCGCATCATCGTCAAGTATATCGGCCAGCCATTCTCGTTTTTCGTGTCCTTTAACGTACACGATAGGAGATGCTCCATCTTCCTCTTCCGCCGCACCCATCACCGCTCTCGTAATCAAACGCCTGGCGAAGCTGTATGGAACGTTTCCATCCTCCCATTGAAGTCCATGGTGATGTCCGATTAGCCATGAAGCTTGGCATCTCTCAGATTTTGTAAGCGCACGCCATGGTACGGGACTTGCAAAAAAGTAGTGAGAAAAAACAAATCCATTTCTCAGTATCGCTACTTCCTTCACGACAAAGTTTCTCTCGATAATGAATCCTTGCAGATCCACAAACGTTGGCGCGATCATGCTGATAATATTACTGTACGATTGCAAGAACGATGTACGACTGCTGTCGATTGTCAAAATCTCAATCTTTATATATTTTTGACATTGGAGGGGATATTTGCTGATCTAGGTAATTTTACGAACTACGTTGGTCAATGGGCAACATTCGACAACGCGATCGTGCAAGATGAGACAATAGGCGGTGGTATTTGCTGGTATATCCACCTTGCACTCAAACTCTAATCTCACGTCCACGGTGGAATTTTTGACAAACTCGTTTTGTCGCGAGCAATCGATAACCGCAAGAGGACCGCAATGTAAAAATTTTGAAATGTTTAATAGCACATCATCATTATCACATCCGTAATAAGATTTGCGAAAACGAGAGTACATATCGAACAAGAGGGCGAATCTATTTTTATCGAAATCTAAATTCAAATCATCGTAGGGATAAAATTCCGAGTTTAGATAGAGTTTAACGTTGGTCAATTTGCAGTCGTCGAATGTAGTAATATCTTTTGACACAGCATTTTTTCTGCCAGTCTGCAGCGCAAAGATCACGTATCGCGGCTTCTCCAGCTGAGAGGCGGCTTTCACAGTCCATGAATGCTTAGTCGTATTATGCAATAGAGGAAATTCGTATAGATCCCAAGAGCGAAAACTCATATTCAAGTATCGCCCGCTTTCCAACGCGCGTAGCAAGGAAAGTTTATTGACCTCGCTCAATATTACATGAGGCATACGCCATTGTATCTTGAATAATTCGATATCAGCTTCAGCCGAAACATGTCCAAATATGCAATTGTTGTCGTTGCGCGAACGTATCAGAAGTAATTCGTGACGAGCGTTGATCACAACTCGCTTATAATCTTCGCAAAAACCCAATAGTATGTTTAGCGGCACGCAAAAATTGAAGTAAGCTTCAGCAGCATTATGCGACATATTCCACGCATCATTCTCCAAGATTTTACCTTTCTCGGTTGTTAGAGAGACATAGTTTTTAATCGTGGAAGTTATTCCAACGTTTCTGTTGCGGTCAATCTCCACACCGTCGAGTTCATATCGAAGTTCATCAAACATAAACGCGACACAATTGTTTCCCAATACCACTCTTGCCGCTTCATCTACTTTACGCACCCTCAACTTTTCCTCGACGTATAGAAAACTTTCACTTGGTAACGTGTACAAATCTTGATGTTGTATCGGTATCCGTATCTCGTCGCTATATCCAAGCGTTGTGTTGGCGTATGGATTGTACGTATGAGTCTCAATCTTGACGATACGATCGTCAAAGATCGGCTCGCCTCCGATATTCAAGATGTCAATCATATCGTTCAAGTATTTCGTACGACGAATCCCAATGATTTTAAAAACTCGCGATTCAACGCGCTGAGCTTCTTTTTAGCGTAACCAGATATCTGATTATTGTCACCCGATACCGCAGTCACTCGCCTACTCGCAAAAATATTGTCCTTCGCAAAAATATTGTCTCTCGCGTACTCCGTGCTTTCGTTCAACACAAGAATTTCATTTGTCAAACGCTTTATTTTTGCCGCCGCCGTATATGCAATCTTACGGTAATTTCCTCCCTTCGAAAATCGAGCAAATGTCCTTCTTGATCAACAATGCGTATCGTTAAATCAGTAATGCTCCGTGCGACGATCGGTAGATAAATGATCTGTGCTGGCGTTTCCGATATCTTATATCCTGGCGGCACGCTCGGTGAAAATTCATGTACCGTGTGTACGCGCTTGTCATTGCTGTACGCGCCAGTGGTTACGCTGCATTCTATACGAATAATATTTACGCTAATAATATTTATCGGTACATCCGATTCGTGCCATTTCCGAGGCTGTAATATACGATTCGACGAGAATCCCAACAACGATCCAACGTTGCCCGGTTTACTAAAATTTATTCTATAGACACATTTGATTTCACTTTTTAGCGCATTATGATTAGCGCGAAGCATTATTGGATATTCATCGTGTTCTTCGCCATCAACAATATCGTTGAAATCAACTACGCGTCGATGTCGCAAAATTGCACGTCGGAGATATTCGTTTATTGCGTGTAATTCGTACGATCCCTCGGGAATCGTAATTTCCTTATCGTCGTTATCAAAATAAAATTTATTATTCCAAGAATTCACGTTCGATATCGTATGATAAGTTTCAAAATCCGTTAAACCAAGCTCGTAATCGCCATCGTTTAAATCTATAGCCGGAAAGTAGCTTACAGCAAGAACGCTACTCTTGCCGGTCAACGTAAGTGTGAGTGACATGCTGGAAAACTGTCGAACGAATACTGAGACGCGACGGTGAATTGTCAGGCTTTAAATTCATATCGATCATCGACCGTTTGAAGAAATCGAAGACACAATTGTCCACAAATACTTTGATTATAATTTTGATAGGCCGTGTGATTGTATTCTATATTTGCAACATTCTGTCCAAAATATCGCACTAATTCCTTGAGCGGTCGAAGATTTCCAAAACTATCGAAATATACTACACGATCTCCCCTCTTTGCATACGCAACCCAATGAGTACCGAAACCATCAACGTCATCCAAATTGACGATACCGCTCTCATCTCGCCGTATACCGTTTATCGGTAAATTATTGCGCATGAAAACACCTCTAAAAAATTGTATACGCATACGTCTTGCAAGTTGTTCCAATTGTACATTAGTTGTTACACCGGCAGGCATTTTTACTTTGACGTTTTTTTTCTTGGCCGCTGTTGAGAACCCTCGTCCGCGCTTGTATGGAGCTAGATAAAGACCGTGACATTCCATGGCGCGATTATGACGCTGCATTTCTTCGAGCTGACGTTGCGCCGCCTTGCTATCGTTCACCGCCTTCGCGATTCCCGCTGCTCCGCCAGCCAATGAACCGAGAACTCCCAATAATGGTAAAATGGGTAAGATACCACCGCGCTTCGCTATAGGAAGTATTCGTTTTTTCGCAGTCTTTTTCTTCATCGATGATTTTTTTGTTTTCATCCCCATACCGAATTTTGTCTTTGCTTTCATAGCCGCCCAAACAGCTGTAGCGGCCGCTTTCTCGCCAAGAGTCGAATCTCTCGCGGTAATACGTGTTCGCGCTTTCGTGGCGAGTATATTATCCGCAACGTGTCGTTGACCGAGATCGTTGCTTCGGGAATAAGCTATGTCGTGCTCGCGACACGCGGCATCCAATGGATTGATACCTCGATCGCCTCTAGCCAATCGTGTTTCTAAATGAGTTCCCGGTCCGCAAAACTGATAGCCTGGAATATGTAATTCGATAGGAAGTGCGTTTATCGCACGATTTAACAAACCGCAACCTCTTATAATTTTTGCTGGCATTTGCCACAATCTTTTATTAACGGTGTTGGACCGTCGAAATGTGTTTGTTGGCACGGCAAATTATAATGTCGCGTGCATCGACGATACTGTTGAACCTCTGAGTCAGCTTTTATATGTTCGGGAAGCTTATCCCACAATTGTTCCACGTAGCTACCAAAGTCTCGCAGTAAAACAATCTTGGGAATAATACGTAACTGCTCGGTGGTAAGCTCGAGAATATCGCTGTCAACCGATAGAAGAAGAAACATTTTTGAGACTGAGCGGTTTCGATTCGGTGCGCCTCTATAAATAGGGTCCCGATGACTCATTTTTCAAAATCTGATTTGAGATTCGCGAGAGCAAACATGCGGTTCGCGCGACAAGCGACGATAATCAAAGTGATAAATTTTGACGATAAAACACGAGTAATGTCCGAGAAAGAAATACGCAAGCATGGAAACATGCTGCCGACTACTATACGCGGTATCATTTGCGGTCCTTCGAATTGCGGTAAGACTAACGTGTTGATAAGTTTGATAGAAAGTCCACAAGGTGTTCATTTCGAGAATGTGTACGTATACTCGAAATCACTTCAACAACCGAAATATCGATACTTGGAAAATTTGCTATTATCGATCGATGAAATTGGTTATTTTACATTCTCTAATAATAGTGACGTTATTCCACCGAGCGAGGCGCTTCCGAATTCCATTTTTATCTTTAACGATGTAGCATGCGATAAGCAAGATACGATAAGAGAGGACTTTGCAATGGGTCGACACTCGAGCGTCGACTGTTTCTATCTTTGTCAAACGTATGCCAAGATACCCAAGCATCTTATACGGGACAATGCAAATTTACTGATTTTATTTAAACAAGATGGTACAAACTTGAAACATGTATACAACGATCATGTAAATACTGACATGTCTTACGGCGATTTTCGCGCATTCTGTCAGAAATGTTGGCAACACGAGTATGGATTTGTAGTGATTGATAAAGACAGTTTACAGACTAATGGACGATATCGAAAAGGATTTAACGATTTTGCAATACCGTAAAGTGGTTAGTCGCTATCGATACATCGATCGAGCAACGTCTAAAAATTTTCGTCCGAGTGCAACATGACGACGATTGACAGTGACGATCGTGAGAAGATTGCGAGAGAGATTGTAAAAACGAGCGAATCAATCCGCAAAAAATATCGTTCTTTAAAAACCGGTCAAATGGAGGAAGACGTCGCATTGGAGAGGCACTTTAAACCAATTATCGAACCTCTAAAACATCTTGTCGAAAATACAATCAATGTGGAATCTAATGAAGCGAAAATCGAACCATCGAGTATGCTCGAAGACAAGCATCTGAAAAAAGAGTCTGGAACAAAGCGAACAAGGTCAAATATATCATTGAACGATTCGCTAATAACTTCTACTCCAAATCAATCAAAACGTAAGCGAATGAAACAATTATCGAATGTGGTTGCTTCTACTCCAATAAAAGATGTACAATCGAGTCAAATATTGTACGAAAGATCGTCTCCGTATGTGGAATAAATTTTCGAAACCACGCCTGAAACGCTTGTGACGTCGGTTCAATATCAATAACAAACATCCGAGGGTCAAAATACATTGCGCACACATCTGGGTCCACTAGGGCAAAAATATGTGGGAGCTATTTTGAGTCAATATAAAAATATCAATATGGATTATGTTTACGGTGTTAAATTTTGCAACGAAGGAATGATGCTTGGTGATAAAATTTTTGATGTGGATAAAGATGACAATATAATTATCGGTGGAATAAGATACATGGGAACACCAGGTCTCTACGAGTTGATTTTCAAGAGAATACCCGACGGTGACGTATACAATGACGATGATAAAATTAAATACAAAAATATATTACTGGCGACAAATGCGCATAGACGTGGCAATGATATGCGTAATCCATTGTTAAGTAACAAGGGATACAAGTATAAATATATAATAGCGCCATTAATCTCTATTAAAAATATAATAGCGCCTGGAAAAAAAGCTGGAAGAGGTATAAACATACCGCGCGCTATGGCGTTAAACGATAATAAGATCGATTATGTGCATTGGAATGATCCCAACGAGTTGGTAGATCGCTTCGCGTCAAGCCGGCAACAATGCACACGACAATGAAATATTATCAATTATCTAGGAACTTTACGAAGCTGGCCTTATTATAAATTAATCTATGCGTCGGCGAAACGAGTCAGTCTGTCATTATTGTTTATATCGAAATGTCGATTAATAAATTTGGATTATCGTTGGGAACACCAAACAACTCATACTATCAATGGAATGGATTACTAAGAAATTACGTGCGCGATAACGCTCTGTGTCAGACAGTCTCCGGCTTTGACGCAAGGTCGCGCAAGATACGACGGGTAGCGCAACCGGAAGATGATACTGATGCCGCAAACAAACAGTACGTGAAAATACGTGTCAAGCCTTTAGAAGATAGACTGGAAGAACTCGAGAAAAAAAATAATCACACTCGAGACGAATATGCAAACGCTGCAAATAATGATGGAAGAGATGCAAAAAATGCTTCGGTATGCAACTCACGCGCAGACTACATCTAATTCAGCGCAGGAGAAGAAAGATATATAAAGAATATACGTGCAGGAATTATCTCATTATTGCAAATTATGCCTCGATCAAATATGTCGCAAAAGACCTCTGAAAAACAGCTGCTCGTAGAAGAACTGCATGCTCCAGCGAGAAAAAATTTCCCACGTAGACGTGTCATAGTACATAGATACGACGATCTGTGGCAGGCGGACGTGGTCGAGATGCGTCCATATGCACGATTCAACAAAGGCTACAACTACATACTCACAGTTATCGATGTGTTGAGTAAGTATGCGTGGGCTGTACCGCTCAAGAGTAAGAGTGGAAACGAGATGTCGGATACGATCGCAAAGATAATTCGAGACGATGGAAGATGCCCGAAAAATTTTCAAACCGACAGAGGAAAAGAATTTTACAACGCAAATGTACAGAAACTCGTGAAGAAACACAGCATTAATCATTATTCGACGTACTCTGTCATGAAAGCCTCGGTCGTGGAACGATTCAACCGAACGTTAAAGAACAATATGTGGAAAAAGTTTACGCTTAATGGAAATTACAAGTGGATCGACGCGTTGTCCCGGCTCGTTGGAGAGTATAATGCGCGAAAACATCGCACTATCGGTATGAGACCTATCGATGTTACCCCCGTGATCGCCGATAAACTTTTAAATACGGTATACAGCAACGTAAAGATTGCGGCACCGGCAAGATTCAAAGTAGGCGATCCGGTACGCGTGAGTAAAGTCAAGACCATCTTTAAGAAAGGTTACACGCCAAATTGGTCGACCGAAGTGTTTAAGATCGTTAAAGTGCAGAAAACTAATCCCGTGACCTATGTACTCAAAGATTCGCGCGGAAATCCCATCGCCGGCGGATTTTACGAATACGAGTTACAACGCGTTGCTAATCCCGACGTACATCTCGTGGAAAAGGTGATACGCAAAAAGGGTGACAAGGTTTATGTGAAATGGCTGGGATTTGATGCTACACACAACTCTTGGATAGATAAAAATAATATATTATAAATATGTTAACAATAATTCATAATAATATTTTATAAATATAAACAATATTGTACACTTTATAAAATATACATATAATTTACAATAAATATACATATAATTTACAATAAATATACATATAATTTTAATTTACAATAAATATACGTAATTTTTTATTTTACAATAAATATACATGCTTTTTATTTACAACGGTATTTTATAATGTCCCCACGGTAGCGTGTCGATGGTTTCGGGTACGATATACCGCTTATCATCGTACGGACTTAGAGCAATTTTTGTCTCGCAGATGGTGTATACTTCGTGTAATTTAGATCTTATACAAGACTACTGACGCGTCATTTCAATCTCTTCGTTCAAACACCGCGTGTAATCGTCGAACGTTATCGTTCTCGCGACGACGTTATTCTTGACGCCTTTTACTTTTTTCGTATCCTTCTTACCATCTACTCGCAACGCGTACATTTTTGCCCTAAGCCCGACGAATTCGGTCATGATGACGCCATTATTCTCATCCTTCATCAAACCCGGTATCTTTTTATTCGCAAGCGGTATACCGTACGCATTGTCCACCGCATAATCGCTGGTATCGAATCTGTCGACGTTGCGCTTTATATTCTCATATACATCGTCACACTCTATGTGATATATGAAACTGTCGGTGCCGGTGTACATGACTTTACATTTCTCTCGATACATAAGTACCATATAATCGTGGTGAAACTCGTACAAACATGTCTTGGATATGTCGAGTATACACATACCCACGTAGATTGGTTTATTAAATTTAACTTCGAGAAATTCAACGGCGATCAGATTCTCCGAAAACACGCTTCTACTATGAAAATTTGGTTTTGCGATCATCGCCTCTGCGCCATATCTTCCATCCCAATGCGTCACGAGCTTAATATTAACGTGATTGCGCACATTTTCCATCGTTTTGCCAAATACCGCATTATTCATTAATTTATACAAATTTTTTTCAAAATCATTTTTCGCGAGTGTTCGGAATTGTGTATTGAGTTCGATATAACTGCGAAGCCATGGAGATTGCGAAAACTGTAATATTCGATGTATTTTTGTAACGCGAAGTCTGTGTCGCGTGCATTGCTGCAGGTTGCGGTAATGTATTACGTAACGCTTCTTATCATATAAGGTTGCGAGCAGCTTATCCTGCCGCTTACCAGGTGGTTTGTCGCGTGTCGGGTAAAACGGTAGGTCAGTGTGCGCATCGTGAACACATTGCGGATACTCGAGATCGACTTCAAGGATGTAGCCTATAGGCGAATCGAGCGCGATCGATGATGTATCAAAATCGGGTACGTCGTCGACCCATCGAAAATCTGCATAGGGCAAAGGTTGACACATTGCCCATCCATACAAATTATTTACATCAAAGTACGTGAGATATGATGAAGGTTTCGATGGACGACTGCATATACTTGTTATTAGCATGTGCGTATCTGTTGGAACATTGACTCAAACCACCGCGTATTCCGCGTTCGATGAATAAAACCATGTCGATATCCGTAAGCAATTCGAATGTAATATTCGTATACTTCAACATGGCGTCCCACGTGTATCCGGGAAGAGTATAGTAATACGCGGGGTCGAGCCCATTACTTTTAATACAACTCCCGCGGAAATTTTCAAAAATGTCTGCTAATAACAAGACATCAATTTTGAGATACAAGTCGCTATATTCGCCCAGCGTTCGAATGGAGAACCGCTCCCACACGTTCTCGGCGTGCGCGTAATCGCTCTCGGATATCGTGTCACCGGTCAAGGAACTGTAAAATGATTCTCGCGGTGGTAAACACATATCTTGCAACCTGTCGACGCAGTCAATATATTCGTACGGAAAGACGCCCTTCCGTGTTAATAAATTGAAATTGTCATTTGATAAATTTAGAAATTCAGATTTTAAAATTTTGAGTTTGTCTTTATTCAAGAATGATGCCAATTTATCGAGACTAGCTGTGAGAAATTTATACGAATCGATAAAACGCAATTTAATATGATTTTTTGATTTCTCTTCGCCAAGTTTAACATTTTTCGTAAACGATATATATTTTTCTTTTGTTATCGGAAGTAACTCGATTCTTCCTTCGAACGCTGTAGCTATTTCCATGATAATAAAATGTGCGTCGTAACCGGATAAATTATGAAAAACTATTGGAATGCAAAAAGAATCTTTATAATTTAAATTGCAATTTGAATGCGCGGGACCTCTGTATCGCCCGGTCAGATGGCAATGATCGCGTACGCGTGTATCGTCTTGTACGAATGGTTTCTCGCAAATGTGACATTGTGTCGCGCTATGAAATTTTTCCCATTCATCAGATGTTAAATTGAGTGGCCTTCACTTGGACGCAGTACAATTGGACACGGTGCAAATGGACACGTTGCAAATGGACACGAAACTTTGCACACGGCTCAATTGGACACAGTGCATTTGGACACAATAATTTTGGACACAGTAGCTTTTGGACACAGAAGAAAATTAATTTGGACACCGTTCAGTAGCACACCGGTCAGTTGCACACCGTTCAGTTGCACACCGTTCAGTTGCACACATAAAAATGCACACCGTTTAGTTGGACACATAAAAATGCACACCGTTCAGTTGCACACCGTTCAGTTGCACACCGCTCAGTTGCACACCGTTCAGTTGCACACCGTTCAGTTGCACACCGTTCAGTTGCACACCGCTCAATTGCACACCGCTCAGTTGCACACCGCTCAGTTGCACACCGCTCAGTTGCACACCGCTCAGTTGCACACCGCTCAGTTGCACACCGCTCAGTTGCACACCGTTCAGTTGCACACACACACACACACACACGTGGGGGTGCAAGGGGGGCCTTCGGCCCCCCTCCCGCACCCACCCCGCCGGTAAGCAGGGTGGACCTCGCTTTACAACTACGGTGGGCAAATTAACGGTGTGCAACTGAACGGTGTGCAACTGAACGGTGTGCAACTGAACGGTGTGCAACTGAGCGGTGTGCAACTGAGCGGTGTGCAACTGAGCGGTGTGCAACTGACCGGTGTGCAATTGAGCGGTGTGCAACTGAACGGTGTGCAACTGAACGGTGTGCAACTGAGCGGTGTGCAACTGAACGGTGTGCATTTTTATGTGTCCAACTAAACGGTGTGCATTTTTATGTGTGCAATTGAACGGTGTGCAACTGAACGGTGTGCAACTGACCGATGTGCTACTGAACGGTGTCCAAATTAATTTTCTTCTGTGTCCAAAAGCTACTGTGTCCAAAATTATTGTGTCCAAATGCACTGTGTCCAATTGAGCCGTGTGCAAAGTTTCGTGTCCATTTGCAACGTGTCCATTTGCACCGTGTCCAATTGTACTGTGTCCAAGTGCACCGCTCCCGTTAAATTTACCATGGGGATATTAGCTGATAAAATAATTTTTACACGTTGCGCTAAATTTTTTAGTTCTTCGACGAACCATGATATGCAATCGATATCGCGACGGGAATGATACGCGGATAACGAATCATCGTACGAACAATGTACATAATAAGCAATACTGAATACTTTATGATGTTGGTAGTGTCTCTCTTCCTCCGTCTTCTCTAAAACGCACTCCAGATCGGCGTACACGACGAAAGGAAGCCGCTCCTTCCGATTATAATTGTTGAACGTGAGCCACTTGTCCTTATCGCTCGGTAATCGGATAGCGCACTCGTTCATCTCTCGACAGTCCACCGTATGTGACTGTAACTTGTCGTTCGAGCCAAAGTAGTGCAAACATCTGTAAAAGAAATAATTGTTAATTTTTTTTTCAAAGATTTCTGCAATATAATTTATTAAATATATACGTACCGATCGCAGATATATTTCTTGTGTTCTTTTTTGCTCAATTGCGAGCTCACGAGGCGGGATAGATTCTTGATCCACACGAAGTGTCCAAGGTTGTTGTCTTCAATGTACAACAGGTTGACGTGTTTGTCTCTTTTCAGCTCACTCAGACGTATCGGGACAATGTTCTTTTCCTCGATACTATATACATTGATTGAGATATCGTTGGCAAGTTCGAATTTCTTAATTTGATTCACAGTCACTGGAAACTCAATGTCCTGGAGATTCAGCACTGTCGTATAATGAGGATACGAAGATTCCCGATCCACGTTCAATTTAGCTGGATGTAGAGCGGCGACCACAGACCACGCGAAACACGCATTGTCATTAGATTGCACGTTGATTACCGCTCTCTTCATTATTATCGTCCGCGGTAATTTTATGTGACATCCCGCGCGCAAAGGATTATATTTATTTATATTTACGATTAAATCGAGTATTCGCGACAATGCCCACCCTCTATCGCGTTCCTGAAATTCTTCGAGCGATGCTAGAGTGGGCTCGACAACGCGCCGCTTTTACCATTCGCATAAATCGGTTGTGCAAAAGAGTTCATAGTTTCTCGTATTGATACTTTTATTTGCGCGTTTATCACCCGTCACAAATTCACCATTGAACACTGTATTAATTTTCACGTTAAAGTGTTTTTTCATCACATTTTGCACGTGTTCGAGCACAATGTCTTTGGCATCCTCGAAAAATTGACGAGGCTCGATATGATTATGATTTATAACCGCACCAGTCAATATGCGGCTTTCGAACGCCGTATCGATCTCTCGCCAAATCAATCCGTGTTGCCGCGTACTGCATCCTGCACCCGCGTGTACAAAACGCCTGCGTAATGAGTTCTTCAATCCCTCGAGTCGTGCGATTCGGGCAATCAGCGATTGTCGAATCCCGATCGATAATCGTGGACGTTTGATTCGACTTTGCTCTTCCAACGATTCGATATATTCGTCGCATCGTTGCTCCCACGCAACGTACTCCTCTATCGAATTTACCCTTGCATATTGCTCGCGCAGATTTCGTTCGGCACTGTTTTCCGCCATATTTCCAATTTTATGCCAAAAATTTTGCTAACTAGATGCGCTTATTAGTAGCTCTTGTCTCGGAACTCTTGGCGAAAATACTGACAGGGTGTGCCTCTTTACCATGATTTTATATTCTATCTTGATGTCTCTTTCCATCATGTGTATCAACTAAATCTTTATTTCGCGGTTTGTCACGTACATTTTGACTAATGTCGATTATTGCATTTTTTTGTCGTCTAGAGATGATGTCATCTCAGCCTAGATGCATCGCGAAAGTTTCAAATTACATGCTGCTGTCCAAGTATGTTAGTGCAATTTAATCATGAGGATTATCCTTATATTTCACGATTTTGTCATGTTTTGACACGCGCGTTTGAATTCTGATATCTAGGGGTGATGTCATCGCGAAGCAGCCACACATCGGCGCTTGAAAATTTTATATTACGTTGCATTTTTTATGCATCAACTAAATCTTTATTTCGCGGTTTGTCACGTACATTTTGACTAATGTCGATTATTGCATTTTTTTTGTCGTCTAGGGATGATGTCATCTCATAAATATGCATCGCGAAAGTTTCAAATTACATGCTGCTGTCCAAGTATGTTAGTGCAATTTAATCATGAGGATTATCCTTATATTTCACGATTTTGTCATGTTTTGACACGCGCGTTTGGATATCTGAGGATGATGTCATCGCGAAGCAGCCGCACATCGGCGCTTGAAAATTTTATATTACATTGCATTTTTGTGCATTCGGCTAAATCTCACACCTGGGGGTGATGTCATCGCGAAGCAGCCGTACATCGGCGCTTGAATAGAAAAATTGAAAACATATCGCGTCGGCAATAATCCCCACCACATTGCAATTTTGCAACGCTAATACATATTTTAAATATGTTTAATACGTTCAGTATTGCATCGACCACTTGTGTGAAAGGTTCATATAAAATGTATCCTACTGAAGGAAGCCTCATGAATTATTACGTTCCGATTCAAGATGCTGATGAAACTTCACCGTGTAAGAAGAAGAAATGTAACAAGTAAGTTTTAATTAACTTAAAGAATTTTTTATACTTTTTAAATATTTTTTACACCTTTTAAATATTTATATAAATAATATTTTTTTTACTCCCTAGCATTTCATCCGAGCCTCGTCGCGCGGTTCGGTAAGTGGTTAAAATATCTAATTCGAATATTATAAAAATAGGATTATCCAATAATTCTTTATATATGAAACCGCCAACTCTATTCTATTTATTAGATTTTGAAAAATGCATAGATCATATGTATTACTGGCTATGCGAAAATACGCATATTGTAAATGGAAAATTCAAACAATTTGTAACTGTTTTACAACAGAATAATATCACTAATGTATGCGACGCTGCAAAAGCGATACGTGAAAGTGATATGTTTAACGGCGAATCGCTCATAGATTGCGAGTTATTGACATGTGCTGTAAATGATATTCTTCACGATGCTTGTAATAAATAAGTTATTTTACTATTTATCTGTGAATTTAATTATTTAACCCATCCTTTATGTATGAATAAAAACTGTGTAATAGATATGCACAGTCTGCAAAACTTAAATCTTTCTCTCGACATACTCTGCTTAAGATGTAGAAAAGTGATGAGGTAGATGAGACGTGATACTCCAGTTAGAAGGAGACAAAAGATATTAAATTAAATATATATAATCGAGAGGAGTGTGCAGCGTTATAGTACGCAACCGTCCACGCCCTTACGACGATCTTAACAATATGTGTTATGGCTGACGAAGAAGTTATAGTTATCGATGATGACAAGGATATCATTCTCGAAGATGACAACTTGATGGCATTTGAGAATTTGTTGGACGATTCATCAGACGAAGATCGCGTACTTTCGGAGGATTCCGATTACAATAGTGATTGCAGTATTGATATTATTACGGACATAAAGCAACGTACTTTAAACCGAGTTGAAATAAATAGTTTAGGTGCGGTGAAAATGTGCTGTATATACTTTTATTATAAAAGTGACGTCAACGAAAAATTTTGCACAGACTGTTTAATGCGAATTTTAGACTTATTTTCGAATATTCGTGTTGTGCGAGAACATGAAAGTGCAATTTTTGACCTAATCCTGGGATCGTCTTGCGCAGAGTGTAAAAAACCGCTGTATCAGATAATGCCCTGCAATATGTGCCCAATTTGCATTGTATAAGCTGGACAAAAAAAACTTGTGTTGTGAAAAAGACTTGAATTGGAAATATGGAGAAACCCAAATACATAGCGCGATTAGAACAATATCTATGGGAGGATTTCATAGAGGTGGACTCGGCGTGTTCATGCGGGTTATGGGAAAGAACGTGCCTTGAATGTCTCGAGTGGTTGGAAGAACAGTATCGACTAGCGATGTTACAACAGAGGCGCGGAATTCAATCGCTGTTTGGCCGAATCGCGCGACTTGAAAGTTTAAGACATTCGTTACGCAAACGTTACAAACCCATAGATGTCCGTGTCCCGGCGCTGTCGACAAACACTCCTGTGACTTCACTTGTACAAATGATACAAGGCCGAGAAATCGGCTTGAAGAAATCTAATACAATAGATTTGGATCATCGTCTGAGAGATCATGAAGAAGTGATGTACAAGGAATGGGACTTTGATATATAAAATGCAGCTGACATCTCGTTATGAACCGCATTGAAATACTCGAAGAATTAATTGTAAGTATCTTCTTTTTTAAAATTTATATTAGATTTATATAAACTAAATTAATATACTAACAAGACTTGTATTTTTTCTGTTTCAGATAGAGCGTCATCCTAACATATTATTATATTATATTATTATTATTTTTATTATTAGTTTATTATTTTTTTAAACACACACACACACACGCACACACACGCACACACACACACACACACACACACACACACACACACACACGCACACGCACACGCACACGCACACGCACACGCACTCATTTGACACTCATTTTACGGTTATTTATTAATTATCAAAGGCAAAGCTTAGTTTTCGGATAATTTTACGAGTATCTGTAGTCTTGTTTCTTTAAAATATCTTTTTATTTAAAAATGGCACGCAAGAATTCTCAGCGTGTCATTTCTCGCTTCTGACGTCATCATTCCAATATGGCCGCGGCGACTACTCAGGAGCCTTAACTAATAAATATATAAAACTCTCAAAGTAAAAAAGTTAAATTGGGTTAGGTTTAATAATGACATATATGTAAACAATTATATGTTTTCTTTTAGTTGCTGTTTGTATTGCTCGATGGTCGTCATTACGTAATAGATTTTCCAAATAAAGAACTAAAAAAATACCCTCGGGATCAGCTACGCAAACGGAATGGCCATTAATGAAACATCTAGCGTTCTTATACATTCTGTGGTGAAAAAACGACGAACATTTGGAAACATTGCAATAGAAAACAAATCAAACTCCCTTTTGGGACTGCAGGATTTTGATCCTTATGAAGACAATGCAAAAAGCCTAACCGAAGAGAATAATGATTCTATACAATATATCGATTATGAGTATTTAGACAGTGAGACATCAGGTATATCCAGAATTGGATTTTCTTATTACTTCTATATAGTTTCTAATGTTAAATATTAGTAGTTATAAATATAATTAATGATAATAAATATAAACATGATTATAAATATTGTTGAACGAACAATGCTTTTTTCATTAATAACTATGTTAATATTTTTTAACATTTGCAGGTACTTGCACCGATGTACCTAGCACGGAGGAATCTTTACTATCTTCGTCAGACATTTTAAGCAAAAATACATTAGCGCTTGTTAGACAACAAACAAAACCCAAAGCATCCAACACATCTACATTACAAGACGCCATAACATCGAACACATCTACACCATAAAAACCTATATCATCGAACATATCTACACCAGAACGACCCATAACACCGAACACATCTACATCAGAACGACCCATAACACCGAACACTATACTAAAGAGATCAAGTCAAAAGAGAAAACAACCCTCAGACTCATTGTTGAGGAACAATTAGATAATGCCGTAGATATTTTTAAAAGTTTTGTTACTCACAAGAATACTGTAAGTACAGAAGACAAATCCTTAAAATACTTTTGTGACTTCTTGTACGGAGATTTGAAACATCTCAATAAAAAAAATTTAATAATTTGTAAAATTGAGGTTATGCAAATAATTTCAAGATATACAAAATAAAACTTAGTATAAAAACAGTTTTATTTTGTATACCTTGAAATTTTATTTTATATCGTTTATACTAAAAAATATACTTGAATATATAAATAAGGCTCTTAATATAAAAATCTATTAAAACTGAGATATAATGGCAGCGCAGTATTATATGATTATCCTGCACGCGTCAATTTTGTTTTTTCGCTATAACTTTGAAACAATCGATTTTAGGGCACATGTGTATTAAGACTTTTTGACTTAGAATGACACAAAGAATACCCAGACAGCACAAGGATGTCCTTAGGATGTCCAAAGGGCATCCAGGACATACATGTAGGATATCCTGAGGATATCCCATTTTAATCCTCGGATCTCCTCTGGATGTCCTGAGAAAGAGTAAATGATAGCCGAATACTAGCCTCTGGAGAATCCAGGGAGATCCTGTGGAACATCCTAAGGATTTTTATGGGATGTTAGGGAGGTAAATATAGCGAATAGGGGACCCAGCTCCAATGACCTTGACCTTGACATATGTTATCAAGAACATAATTCTGAATAACTTTTTCTTCTAATTTAATCGTCGCTCGTTGCTTATTAAAAAGTTATTAACAAACAAAAATTTGTAAAAGTCAAGATTTATACATAGTCTGACAATGAAAAACTGGATATTTAAGTTAGTTTACAGAAATAATCCTACGTATACTACACATATAAACTGAAATAAACACAAGTTTTTACATATATAGGCTGTTCAAAAATAAAATATAAGGATAAATATAGCGAATAGGGGACCCAGCCCCAATGAACTTGACCTTGACATGTGTTGTCAAGGTCAAGTTCATTGGGCTGGCTATTTAAAAAAAAAAAAAAAAAAAAAAAAAAAAAAAAAAAAAAAAAAAAAAAAAAAAAAAAAAAAAAAAAAAAAAACTAAATTTACCAAATGTAATACTGAAAATAGTTCACATTATTTGATATTTGAGACTTTCGTAGTCTACATGGATATTAGGTTTGGCTTTCGGATTTGAGCCGTGTAATATTTTCTAAACAATCCAATATCTGAATTCCCTATGTTGAGATTGCATCAGAAATTGAACTGACAGAAAATAATCATTTTAATTTCCTGCCAGTTGCTCTTTACAAGCTTTATATAATTCTCATAACCAAATTTCAAATGCGAGATCGCGCGTCGCATAGCGGCAAACAAACGAACTAGCGGCTGAATACTATTTTTTGTAACGTTTTTGAAATGTTGCGCACAGTAATATTTCTCATAAAATATTAAATAAATAATAATTTTGGATATATGAAAATGTGCGCGTCAAATTCAATTATTATTATTAAACGAAATTAATGTTAACAATTAATTGCACATGTATATGTCCTCTGGAAATCCAAAGGACATCCAATATAATAGACAAGGCAGATATCCTACAGACATCCAGGGGTTATCCAGTGGACATTTATAGGACATTAATACTTATTATAATACTTAAGATTTCTAAATTATATTAAATAGCATACATAACTGAAAATAATCATGTATGCATATTAAAGGACCCCGCACTAATTACATGAGAAATTGGCCATCGGTTAAATTGCCTGGAATTTTTTTATGTTATAGTTCTCATCATTCCGAACAAAAAACCTAATGGTCAAAAAGTCCGTCTGTGCATAGTTTTCGAGATATATTTTTTTAAACATTAAAAAAACAATTATTTTGCATGTATGTCTCGATAAGCGTTGGGCTGTATTATCTTCACTCTGTATGCATGGATTGAATACATGTATGCTCGCATGTATGTTGGCATGAATCTGTATCACATGTATAAACATACATGCATGAATATACAGGGTGTCCATGCTTTTTGCACCAGGGTATTGCACTTGAATTTTTCATTCGTATTCACCTGTTTTTGTCGTCAACATTGGATATTCTTCTTCTCTCGTACGGACGTGGTTCGCCCGGAGAGCGTTGTCATTAGTTCTTTTTTCACTCAATACTTGGATTCTTCATTCGTATTCACCTGTTTTTGTCGTCAATATTGAATATTCTTTTTCTCTCGAACGGACGTGGTTCGCCCGGAGAGCGTTGTCATTTGTTCTTTTTTCGCGCAATATTACGATTTTTTCTTCGTTTCTAGTTGTTTCTATCATTGCGTCTCGGTCTTATTTAATATTCTTTTCACCCTCATTGTCACAAAAATCTTACAATGCCTTTCACGTCCCGCAAACGTTGTTACGTTTGTAATCGTCAATTCAGTCCGCGACAAATGGTGCGAATTGACGATGATCAAGTGATCAGACAAACCGCTATCCTCAGACGAGAAGAACATGGTTCGCAGCCCATCGAAATTGATGATGAATCTAAAATATGTTTTAATTGCAATATCAATATAAGAAACGATATTGACGAAATAGAACGGAATCCAAGTTGCTTGAGACTCAACGTCATTACTGACATTTCCAACCATCCTTGTTTGTTCTGCAGAGCTACGAACAATGTTCGGCGGTTGCCTATCACGGCTAGGGTGAACGTTTTCATTCTGAAGAATATTTACATCCCGGAAACAACAAGATGTTGTGACCGACATTTAGATGAGGATGGTTGGATTCACAAAGCATTGTTACCAGGTTTGACTTCTGTTCACAGGTCATATGTCATTAAAGGTCAGGAGTTGCAAATCTTCTTACAATCCCTCCGTGATGTAGCACTTAACAAGTGCAATTATGAAAATGAAAATGATTTCACTGATGAAGAGTTCGCATCCATAGCTCCTATCACAAAAGAGCAGTTCCGAGAACTGTATACATATTGCGACCGCGTTCCTCAAGCACGTGGTGTTAGAAATATCAGTAAGAAAGATCTCTTGATGTTTCTATGTAAACTACGACAAGGGTTGTCCGATGAATTTCTCAAGGTTCTATTCCAATATTCATCTCGACAAGCGGTTGGTTTGGCAATTGCAAACGTTCGCCAATCTCTTCTTTATAGATTTGTCCCAGCCAATATCGGTTTCCAAGCCATTACTCGGGAACAATATATAGTGGATCATGTAACTACTTTCGCTAATGAATTATATAATCCCGAACCAGATTCCCCGAGAGTTATTGCTTATATTGACGGAACTTACTCGTACATTCAGAAAAGTAGTAATTTTCGTGTTCTACGTCAATCATATTCAATTCACAAAGGTCGACATTTGATCAAACCTGTTCTGATAGTTGCTCCAGATGGGTACACATTGGCGATTCAGGGACCTTATTTCTCTGATTATTACAATAATGATGCTCAAATGTTGAGTAACAAGTTCCGACGCGATGTTGACACCATGAGAGAGTGGTTCCACGATGGAGATATTTTGATATTGGATCGTGGATATCGAGATGTTCAGCCATTACTGCAAGAGTTAGGGATTGATAATAGAATGCCAGCTTTTCTTATGCCAAATCAGAAACAGTTATCTACTGAAGAAAGTAATGAGTCTCGATTGGTAACGAAAACTACATGGATAATTGAAGCTAGAAATGGGCATATCAAAACAATTTTCAAGTTCTTTGACCATACAATTATAGTGCCACATCTTCATCATCTTGGTGAGTTTTATAATATTGCGGGGGCGATAATTAATGCGTATCACCCCTTAATTCAAATGGAAGGAGCCAATGCGGAATTGGCACAAGAGCTCCTGAATAGGTCGAAGGAAGTGAACGTTGTTCAAGCACGAGTAGAAGTTGAGAGAATGTGTACCAGGAATGCACAATGGATTCATCTTCAGAATGGTCAGTTACATGATTTTCCACGTTTGTCATTGGAAAGTTTACGGGACTTGACTGTGGGAACGTT
This sequence comes from Formica selysi, assembly GCA_009859135.1. NCBI lineage: Eukaryota > Metazoa > Arthropoda > Insecta > Hymenoptera > Formicidae > Formica > Formica selysi. The sequence goes on along the minus strand of CM020822.1, from coordinate 979,182 downwards.
TCAGGTCAACCTGGCACTCGTACATACAAGATAAGATGCAACGTCATGAACAAGAGGAGTTCCAACTCGGTTCCCTTCTCGGGGAACCAGGATTGATAAGGGTTCGGATTTTCTCACGATTTCGTCGTGCAACAAAGCATCAAATATTCATAGCATACAATAACGATGTGACAGATGACGATGAGTTGGATACTAGGGACGTAATTTTGGGTCATTATTGCACTTGCAGGTCAGGTGCAAGAACATTGGGTACTTGTGCACATATTGCCAGCGTGTTGTGGTATCTGGGATATGCGCGTCATCAACCGGACATTAGATATCCGTCGCTGTTGGATACTGTGTTGGATGCTGCTCACAGGCAACCCCAGCAGAATCTCAATGAACTTGGGAACGTTTGAAATGCTCCCGATCTTTAGGACACCACTTGCGTGGATGGATGATGAACATACGTCATTTCCGATTATTATAAACAGAGGTACACACTCTGGGTGATTACTTCCGCGGAACTTCGATAATTGCTGATTATTTTCAATGGTTTTTGGAAACGAATCACGGGGATCTCTGCCAATGACGATGATATCAGATAATTTTCGATTATTTTCGGATGTTCCGAGGATGATGGATCATGTTTGGTCATCTTCGACTGTTTTAAATGATTTCCGAGTATTTTTAATGATTCCCGATCAATTTTTCCAGCAGTTCTCATACTGAGTGATTATTTTCGAAGAACTCTGATGATTTTTGATTAATGTCTATTCTTTCTGAAGCTTAGTTTGGAAGGATTCAGGCTATTTCCGATTTCCATCGCCAGACTCTACCTAAGTTAATCTTTTCCAACCTTCCCCGATCTATTCTGTACATTGGGTACATCCCTCCAACATCGTGAAACGAAACATCCGATACATTCCTTGATCTCTCTGAATGATGAAAGAATTTTTCACCCATTTCGAACGTTGAAGTATGATAGGGGTATTCCCCATTTTTTTGGACACCCTGTATATTCATGCAAGTATGTTTATACATGTGATACAAATTCATGCCAACAAACATGCGAGCATACATGTATTCAATCCATGCATACAGAGTGAAGATAATACAGCCCAACGCTTATCGAGACGTACATGCAAAATAATCGTTTTTTTAATGTTTAAAAAAATATATCTCGAAAACTATGCATAGACGGACTTTTTGACCATTAGGTTTTTTGTTCGGAATGATGAGAACTATAACATAAAAAAATTCCAGCCAATTTAACCGATGGCCAATTTCTCATGTAATTAGTGCGGGGTCCTTTCCATAAAATATATTTATAATAATATCTTAAAACATCCTACAAATGTCCTGAACCATCCTGGACATATTCAGGATAATCCTGAGGATGTTTGTGCTGTCTGGGTACACAGTTTCAGTGTGGACATCACGTTGCGGGACATCCTGTATATATTGATTTTGATTTTATTCTTCTTATCCTATAATTAAATATACTTTTATATTGTATTAACCAGTCAGAACCCTAATGTTAACGATAAAATATTTCCTTCGCCACTCTGACTGATGTCCTCCGTATTAATGTAACACTCGCGAACTAAAACACACACTCTCACTCGCACAAAGTGTTTTTTTTCTTTTTCCTAACAGATATTTTGTAATAACCAGTCAGAAATTCAATATTAATAATAGAATCTTGCCTCATTATTCTGACTGATGTCCTCCGTACGATTGTAAGACCCGCGAATAAACAAACACACACACGCACACATACACATATTAAAATAACTATTGTTCTTATCATTTCGATATAATAAATGTATACCAACGTAATTTAACTTACTATGAATAAATTTATATTTTAATTTAAATCAAATCTTTATTAACCCTTCTCATTCCCAGTCTAAAGATCGCACTTGGTCCCATCCCGCGTAATAGAGATTAAATTCTTTTACCAAAAAGGGACCGCCGAGCGAACTTCCAAAGAACAGAGTAATAGCGACCCGAACGGTCGTTTACCTGATTTTCGGACCGTCAAGTTCGTTCGACCCGATTCTAACACTTCGAGACGTTTGACTTCGGGATCGTAAAGATAGTGGTTGCGCCCTTCCACTGACTCATCCTTCCTCGAGTCTGGACGTAACATCCATTCTAACCCTTCTCCTTTTTCTGACATTATTTCTTATTCTTTATTTACTGTTCTCGTTACACTGCATTCTTTTGTTATGTGTTGCCATGTCTTTTCTTTTTCTTCCCAGATTCTACATATCTTTTTGTTGCTTTCCTCCCAGTATCTATTACCTTTCCATTCATTGCAGCATCTATATCTTGCTATCGTTTTTAATTTTATGCCCTTTTTTTTCTGTCCAATGTAGCTTGCTCTTTCTAATGTAATGTTTTTGTATTCTTTCGCTGATGTTGATTCATTTATCTTGTCTCTTCTTTCTTTTATTTTCTTTTCCTTGTACTTATTGATCCATTCCTCTATCGTATTTTCTCCTTTGTCCTCCCTTGCTTCCCTTCCTCATTGGTTTGTTCCGCCTTCTTCAAGTAGTTTCTTCATTGTTTTGCCCTAATCTGTTTCTTCCCATTCTCTTCCGTTCATCTCTCTTCTACATTCTTTGAGTATTTTATTTTCTGTTTCTCTTTTTATTCTGTCTTGATACTTCAGTGCTCTGCTTCCTGCCTCTATACTTATTTGTTCTGTTTTTGTCTCTTCTCTTACTATATATCAGAGTGTACATTTGTCCAGTCCTAACGTCCACCATATATCTTTCCTGTAGTGCTTCTATTTCTTTCCATTTTTTCCATCCCCAAACCTCTACTCCATAAAGCATGATACTTTTCACCATAACGTTGAACATCATCATTCTTTTGTTGAAGTCCGCGCCAAGTTTTCTCTCTCCTATTCCCCATATCTGTGCCATTGCTGCTGCTGCTCTTTTTACCATACTCTTCATATGTGCATCATCTTTGTTGTTCTTCTTGAACGTGTATCCTAGATACTTAAATTCCTTCACTTCTTCAGATTTTCAACTTTTCAATTCCATTTTCTTTCTTGTTTTCTTCTTTCCTTTCTGCTGAAGACGAGAATTTTAGATTTATCTACATTCAGTGTGAGTTCTTTTTGGTCAAAATACCTCTTTAAACTTTTTAACATTCTTTTCATGTCGTTTTCTGTTTCTGCCATCATCGCAAGGTCATCTGCGTACGCTAGGGTATACATTCTTTTCTTTTCTGTTACAACTCCTCCATTTTGTCTTTTTTTTTTAAATTCTTCTATGTCCTCTATAAATATAACAAACAGCAGAGGGCTCAGTGGACATCCTTGCCTTAGCTCCCTCTCCGTCCAGAATTTCTTTGTGTATTTGTATCCTACTATAATCCTGCTTACTGTTTCTTTGTATATATCCGTTATTCTTCCAATGAGTTTTTCATTTATTCCGTATTCCTTCATTCTTTTCCACAGTAGTTTTCTATTTACTCTGTCAAAAGCTACTTTAAGATCTGCGAAGAATACATGCAACTTCCCTTTCTTCTTTATGATAATCTTCTCTGCTGCTATTTTTAGTGCGTAAATGTTGTCCATGCAACTTCTTCCTTTTCTGAGTTCTGCTTGTGTATCCGGGAAAATTTTCAGTCGGTCCGCTTCCTTTCTTAGTTTTCTTTCTAGTATAGTTGCATATATCTTGTATGCAGTGATATCTCTGTAATTTCCTACTTCCATTTTGCTACCTTTCTTGTGTATTGGGTAAATTAGTCCTTCTTTCCATCCGTTTTGTATTTCTCTATTTTTCCATATTTTCTGAAGTATTTCTCTTAATTTCTCTTTTGTTTTTTCGTCTGCGTATATCCATGCCTCGTTTTTCATTCCATCTTTGCCTGCTGATTTCCTTTTCTTTAGATTTTTTATCGTTTGTTCTATTTCTTCTTTTGTTATTTCTTCTCTGTCAATATCCTCTATTTCTTTTTCTGGTTCATTTTGCGGTTCGTTTATATCTAAATCCGTATTTCTTGAGTCTTTTCCTTCTAGTAGTGCCATGAAGTGTTTTCTCCATTGTCCTTCTGTTATTTTTCCATCCGGTTTTTCTTTTCTGTTTCTCTTTTTTTTAATGCACTTCCAAATTTCATTCTTGTCTATTATTTCCATTATCTTTTTTTGTTCCTTCTCCCTTTCCTCATTCTGTTTTCTTTCGCAAAGATTAGCATGTCTCTTCTTTTCTTCACTATATTCTTTTCTATCTATTGTTCCTTTCTTCATCTTTCTGAATGCTTGATTTAATCTTGTTTTGCTTTCTCTACATTCTTTGTCCCACCATGTTTTCGCCCCTATTCTACGTCTCTTTATTTTATTTCTCTTTTATTTACAGCTTCTTGTATTTCTTGGACTAGTCCAAAATGTCATTCTACATTATATGTTTTTTTGCGATCCACAGAAGCTGAAGATGGTCCAAAATATATGAAAGGTAACCGTGAAAACAACTGATGAAGGTAGCCGTGAAAACACTTTGAATATTTTGTTTCGAAGGTTAGGTTCGAACATAATATTCGAAATACAAAACGAAGGTGTCATTCAGTCTCACCAAGGGTAGACAGATCTACCATCCAATTAGGGATGAAAGAGCAGCGGAAATTCTTGAATCGGCAGAATTAAATCCTCGTGATTCCTTAAGACGCCGAGAAAGAAATTCTGGTGTTAGTCGTAACAGTATCTGGCGCATTTTCAGACAAAACAAGTTTCACCCTTATAGAATGTCTCTTCATCAAGCATTGAATAACAATGATTTTCATCAGAGACTTGCACTTTGCAACTGGATAAGACAACAACCACCTGATTTTCATCACAAAATTTTGTTTTCTGATGAATGTACATTTAAAAGTGATGGATCAATAAAAGGGATGGATGGTCAATACTTGGAACTGTCGTCATTGGTCACAGGTTAATCCTCACTGGTTGAGAGAAATAGACCATCAACATGTATGGAAAATCAATGTTTGGTGCGGTATTATTGGAAATCGCATCATAGGTCCTATTTTCTTTAAAGAAAATCTAAACGCTGATAGATACTCAGCCTTGATAGAAACAGATCTTCCTGTCTTGTTAGAAACTCTTCCTCTGCGATTGCGCCTGGACATGTGGTTCCAACAAAATGGATGTCCGTCGCATACATCGAGAGTTGCCCGTACAGTACTAAATACTATGTTTCCCAACAAGTGGATTGGCAAATACGGTCCGATCAATTATCCACCCCGATCGCCGGACCTCACTATCCTTGATTATTATTTATGGGGAAGGGTAAAAGATATGGTGTACCGTGAACGTCCAACTACAAGAGATAATATGATTCATAGGATAAATGAAGCAATTCGATCCTTAGGCGATGATAAGATTCTTCGAGCAACCAATTCTTTTCAAAATAAAATAGATGCTTGCATCGCAGCGAACGGTGCTCACTTTGAATATTTTGTTTGAACATACATACACCTCACTCACTCAGAAACGTGTGTGCGAACGTTCATAAGGTACCGTACATGCAAGCACACACACATCCTTGTCATTAGTTACGCCACAGGAACATTTGAAGTTCATAATTTCATCACAGTTACTTTCAAGGTCAACTTTAAGGTGGACAAAAGCACTTTCAGAAAAAAACGTTTGATACAAAAGTTTCTTATTTTTTCACGTACAATTCGAATCTGTAATAAAAAGTACTATGTTCCCCTCAAAAAATTCAACTTCCGGTCCGGATGGCGTATTTCCGGTCGGAATCAAAAGTTGAAAATATCACCATTCGATAGAGCATACCCGATTTACTTAAAAAATGTTTGCGATTTTTGATAAAAGCCATTTATTTTCATTTTAAAAGGGGTGTACGGGTGGTCTGGGACATTTTGTATATGCAGGGTGTATCTGAAATGATGCACTAAACTTTAGGAGCGTATTCTAGAGGTCAAAATAAGACTTTTTTTCTTATGAACATGGGTCCGCAAATGAACCCCCCTCCGAGCTAAAATTCGAAAATGTGTGAAATACGTTTTTATTTTTTCATTTTAGTGGCTTACTTTACTTCCTATTTTACTGGGCTATACCAAATTTCAACCTTCTGCCATTTTTTTTCTCTGAAATACAGTCAATTTTTAATTTTTTCGCCAAACGTTAGGGGCCTCTAGCTCGGAGGAGGGTTCATTTGCGGACCCATGTTCATAGGAAAAAAAGTCTTATTTTGACCTCTAGAATATGCTCCTAAAGTTTAGTGCATCATTTCAGATACACCCTGTATACACATATACAGGGTGGCCCCGAATGTTCCAGCCAGACTTTGAGATCTTATAGAAATTTAATTCTGAACAAAAAATTTCCTATAAACATAGGTAGAAAAATGCTTCTTTAAGAAGTTATCGCTCAAAAACCTCTGATGCAAAGGAAGAGCAAAAGCAAATTATAAAATGTCTGACTGATATAAGAAAACTATTCCAATAGGAATTACAACCTCTGAAAAGTAGATTGTACGCGATTCTGTGCAATTGCTACGTAGCTGGACGTTACTCGTACTCGTTATCTAAGAATGGCTTAGCGTGTGGAAAGGATAGAATATTCTACGCGCTAACATTAAACCTGCCCTCAAATTAGAATGTAGGGAGGATGGCGCTAGTGTTGCCAATCTTAGATCGCGCAACATTGGATGGCGCCCTACCGCGCGCAAGAACGTACCGTATTACGTATGTGCATGTAACAATAAGTAACAAAAGCACTTTTTGTACGTTTGAAACTGGTTATATCAAAATCTATGGAGCGTACGACAATCATTTTGACCTCATTTGAAAGATAATTTAATTTTCTACAACTTTTGTTTCGGTACTTTTTGTTAAAAGACGCACATTTTCCACGATATTTGGAAAAATGTGTAAAATAATCACGATTTCAAAGATTTTTGAGCGATAACTTCTTAAAAAAGCATTTTTCGACCCATGTTTATAGGAAATTTTTTGTTCAGAATTAAATTTCCTATAAGATCTCAAAGTCTGGCTGGAACGTTCGGGGCCACCCTGTATATATTACATTTAATATATGTTGTTATACAGGGTGGGGCATTTATATTGAAATACCTAAATATCTAAAAAATAAAGCAAGATAGAAAGAAATGTTTCAGACAAAAGTTGTTCGATTCTAAGGGGGACACATAATGAAAATATGGACTTGACCTTGAATGACCTTTTCAAGGACAAGTCAATGTGATTGATGTTTTCTTAACTAGAATCCCTCTTCCTTTATTGCATATTCTTGTAGCTTATCTCGAGAGCTTTCCAAAGCACTATAATAAAGTATTTTTTCATTAAGTACTTTTTGAATTATTTTATATTTTAATCTGACATATTTTGATATAAAAAATAAAATAACTCGTAAAATATTTAGTTTTCTCTAATCTTACCGTAATACTTTTATGTACAGAATAATAAGACAAATCAATTAGTATAAAAAATGTTTTTAAAAAATTATTTACAATGTATTTTTTAAACAATTATTTGTTTTTTTTGCACTAATTGATTTGTCTCATTATTCTGTACATAAAAGTATTACGGTAAGATTATCGAAAACTAAATATTTTACGAGATATTTTATTTTTTATATCAAAATATGTCAGATTAAAATATAAAATAACTCAAAAAGTACTTAATGAAAAAATACTGTTGCGTCCGCGCGTCGACTTCGATAATACTCGAACACGCGCGACACAACCGGCACCCGCGTATCGCGAGTAAATGATTGACACTCTTTAGAAAGAATAAAAGGAACTTTAATATAGCAACACAGAACACACAATTGAACAAGGAACACAGAACGGGTAATAACAGTAATCGTATATCAAGTATGTCCGCCCGGAATGACATCCGTCGCGAGACTCAAGATGGCCGATCTCTCTCAAGATGTCCGCCGTTGTTTTAACAACAACGCTTAGCAACGTTCTCCCGGATACAAATACAGCAGATTCACGAATAACCGCCTTAGACGACCCGCAGGGACGCAACACTACTCCCCCTCTTCAAAATTGTCGTCCCGACAATCAATGAGGGCTCTTCCAAATTAAATGGGTTGATCGTTGTCCTCTTCTTCCAAGGCGTTGACTCCAGGGTGCCTAATGACTTCCTGCTCTACCCTGAGCTGCTGCTGCAGGTTACCGAGCGCCATTATTTATCGGCCCCAATCACACACCCTCCAGGAATATACAGGATACTGTCATCGAACCCGTTTGACAAGAACATCCAACGTCGACTCCAGGGCACAGAAACGGTTTCCTGCTCTACCCTGAGCTGCTGCTGCAGGTTACCGAGCACCGTTAAAATCCAGAACCCAATCGACTTTGATACATCTTGAAACTACAGTAGCCGTCCCTCGTAGTTCGCCTTATTCTCGGAAATACTCAAAACTGCTGCATCTCCGCATCTCAAAAGGGAGCGAATCTTCGGACAAGAGGGGGGTAACATCCGTGGACCCACCGTCCTTCTAAGAGGACACCTCAAGTCCCTGTCTCGGCATTCGCCCTTCGTCCCACGGGAAAACCACGGTCAAAAACCGGGGAGAGACAGAGTCTTCAACGATGGTCTTTGAAGAACAAAATTTTGAAAGAAGATTCCATAAACCATCTTCTTCAATCCCTTAAAAAAGAAACAGAAAGAAAATTAACCAATAACAAGTAACATAAATCATAAATCAGGTTTCAGATGTGACTTAAATCCGCCTTTCATGATACGAAGCCAATCGATCTAAATGAACTATTTTAATGTCCGGCTTCAATTTAAAGCCTAATTCTGTGTTAATATTAACATGCGCGTCTCTTTCGAAATTAGGCGCAACATTAGGCAAAAAAATTTCTGTTAATGGAGCGACTTAGCTGGTTGTTGTTATCCAGCAGACGAATCCTCTGTTCCATGCCCCGTAACGCCTCGTCGCGTTGGCGCAGTTGTGCTTCAAATACAGCTCGCTGCTCATCGTGTTGGCGCAATTGCGTCTCAAAATCGGCTCGCTGCTGCAGCCGCTCCTCGCGTAGCTCAGTAATCTCTCGCATCGCTGACTGAAGTGTAATCGCTTCCAATGATGGTCCCGATGTCGTAGCCGCCGTTGAAGTCAATCGACTCCTCTTTCTCGTCGAAACTCCTGCCGTCGGCGAATTTTCCCGTTCCATTTTTTATAGACGAAAAGAAACACACAATTCTCCAGAAAATCGTCCACTCCGTCGTATCGTATCCCGGACGAGCCCCCAAAATGTTGCGTCCGCGCGTCGACTTCGATAATACTCGAACACGCGCGACACAACCGGCACCCGCGTATCGCGAGTAAATGATTGACACTCTTTAGAAAGAATAAAAGGAACTTTAATATAGCAACACAGAACACACAATTGAACAAGGAACACAGAACGGGTAATAACAGTAATCGTATATCAAGTATGTCCGCCCGGAATGACATCCGTCGCGAGACTCAAGATGGCCGATCTCTCTCAAGATGTCCGCCGTTGTTTTAACAACAACGCTTAGCAACGTTCTCCCGGATACAAATACAGCAGATTCACGAATAACCGCCTTAGACGACCCGCAGGGACGCAACAATACTTTATTATAATGTTTTGGAAAGCTCTCGAGATAAGCTACAAAAATATGCAATAAAAAAGGGGGTTCCATTTAAGAAAACATCGATCACATTGATTTGGCCTTGAAAAGGTCATTCAAGGTCAAGTTCATATTTTCATCATGTGTCTCCCTTAGAACCAAACAACTTTTGTCTGAAACATTTCTTTCTATTGTTATAGTCCAAAACGGCTATAACCAAATTAGTATAATTATTAATTATTAAATATTATTTAACGTCTTCCGACTATAACTCGAAGTCGAGGAAGACGTATAAAGTTACAAGCGCAATCGCTGACAAAGCGAGCCACGCGCGGAGGCCACGCGATCGCGAGACTTGAAGAACGACGCGCCGGAAATGCAAGCAAAGAATATACGTAGCTTGCATCCGGGTTTTTTCCGCCCGAAATCAAGCGACACGACCACCTATGGTCCTGTCGCTAAGCTAACCCCTCCGAAAACTAATCGAACAGGAGGTGATAAAACTACCCACCTCGAACGAGCGCCAGGCAGTCCTAATCACAAAATCACACGAACCAGTTATAATCATACAATTATGTAGTGCGAATAAATTAACAATAGCAACCACGAGACAGACTAACGTAAACGATTTAATAATAAAGAACGTCCCAGCTGATCTCGCGACGGCAGCCGCGATATCAGGCACGCGAAGCAATTCTATACCACGATAAGCCGAGTTAAAGTGCGAGAAAGACAAGAAGATTTAAAGCCGATGTATAAGAATAAATGACTTTATTTCTACAACGACTACAAAATTGTTGACACGGCGAGACGACCCTGCCCGATCCTGAGCTCCCTAGCTCCTAGTGGCCAACGATCCCAGAACAAACCCCGTGCCTCCACCGAGGGGCACAACAAAATTGGTGGCAGCAGTGGGATGTGCCAAAGGATCGCCAGCCAACTCGCCGAATAAAGACCTGTAAAAAACCAAAAGATTAAATAACAGGCACGTCAGCAAACAAGTTAAAGCCGACGGACACAAGCCGAAGCAACACATACAGACGACACAAGCAGTACGAGAATCACGGCCAAGCAGCTGAAACCCGAGTAGGAACGCCAGCGTCCAAGGACCAACGCCGACCTACGACATCTCTAAGGACGACGCATCGCCGCCGGGCAACGACCGCCGTACGACGAGCATCAGGCCGCCAGCCTTATCAGCCGCCGAGCGAGAGATTGCAGCATCAGCAACCTACTGACCCAGTGAGCGAACATGCGAGCCGTCTTATTACTGTAAGTCCGTAATATATTTGTAATTGCGTGAATGTCGGAAGGTTCTAACGTACCGAAACCGATCGTGGTTATTAAGCGAATCAGCGCGACGAGCGACTAGCTTAAGTCTAACACCGCGAAAAAATTTTAATAACGCGCGAAGAAATTTAAAAACTCAATACTCGAGCGAAAGCGAGTCCGAGTTACTGGAGAACGTCGTCAAGGAACGCGAATTTCCGTTCAATAGTTTCGACGAAAGCCTATTTCCGTGTAATACGACTGACCTCACTGACCACATTCAACCAGAGATGCCAATTCTGAGACTCTGCCACAGCCACAGCGTGTGGAGGGGATAACTCACACAAGCGTAAACCGTGTACATGTAATGCGCAGAGCGTTCTGCGCATTACACGTACACGGTTCACGCTTGTGTGAGTTATCCCCTCCACACGCTGTGGCTGTGGCAGCGTCTCAAAACTGGCATCACTGCATTCAACGCGAGACTAGACGTACGCGACCATATATTAGCAGAACTCCAAGCAGAGTATCTTTACGACGCGAATTTTCACTAACCTCCTACGAGAGCGATCTGTTCGACCCGGAAGAAATTTACCGCCAACAAGAGAATAATATGGCCGAATCGCGAAATCCGCACGAAGGTACTCCCGCAAATCTGCCGCGAGGCGCGGTAGACGAAGAAATAGAAAACATGCGACGATCCATCCGCCAGATGGACCAAAATATAGCGGAGGCCGACCGCACGCCGCCTCCCGAAAGAAACCGCGAAGAAAGAGGAGATTATACACAGATCATCGACATTTTAAATGAAATACGCGCGGATATTAATTCGTTAAACATACGAGTAACGCGACTAGAAAGCGCGGACGCACAATTATTCCGCCATACTGATACTCGCAGGAAAAACGATAACGATGCGTTTGAAACAACATACGGGCGAACGAGACGCGATATCAGAAATCGACGAAGCGTCGCCCCGAATTATCTGCCGTTAAAGGAAGCAAGAATAATGATCCCCGAGTTCGACGGAACCTCGCGACATAAACTGCAAGAATTTTTAAACGCGTGTAAATACGCCGTTCAGAACATAAATCCCGCGGACGAAGAATCGTTAAATGAAGCAATCTTATTTACAAAATTAAAAGGGAAAGTGATGCAGGATTTTGAGACGCGAGATATACAAACGTTCGACGAATTAAAACATCAACTTGAAACTTGTTACCAATCTAAACAAAGTACTACGCACTTACAAATCGAGTTCAATTCATTAAGACAAAAATCAAACGAAACCGCGTACGCTTTCGGACAACGCGTTGAGTTACTAGCAATGAAATTGTACCATGCTATGATTGAAGGAGAAGAGGACTTCTCACTATCAAAACGCATCCAACACACGATTAAAAAACAGGCGTTAATAAATTTTCAAATCGGATTACGCGACGAATTAAAGGTACTCGTACGCGCGCAACGATATACGACGCTCCAAGAAGCGATAACGGGCGCGAGCGCTGAAGAAAAACTTATCGGACCAACGGCAAGAATAAGCAACTTCCCGAATAAAAATAAATACGAATCGAGCAATTCGCGACAGATTCGAAATTCGACTCCGCAATGCTTTAAATGTGGAAAAAATGGACATTACGGACGCGATTGTCGAAGTAGTCGATACGCGCTTCCTAAACCGGAAAAATCCACAAAATGCAATAAATAAATACTGCAAACATTGTCAAAAAACCGAACACATTCGCGACGAATGCTGGAGTTTGAACGGTAAACCGAAAACTGATACAAATAAAATAAAAGATGGTAACCAGAAAAAACGCGAAGAAAATACACGCGACCGAAAGAATCTGCGACAACAAACGCGAGATTCCGAGTCCGACGGTAACAACAGCGAAGACGATAAAAGCGAATCTAAAAGGAAACAACCGCTACCTGCGTCCGAATATCGCGTTACGCACATTAAAGATATGCCGCTTACACAGAAGAAAACAGATTTATTGTTAGTAACACTACCCATGCGACAAGCAAAGGATGAAAAAATACGGATGTTATACGATTCAGGATCGACCATCTCGTTAATAAATTAAAACAATTAAAAGACGACACCCTCATATACGAGGATAAGACCGCGCTCACCGGCATAACCGGACATAAAGTACATACAATAGGAAAAATGTACGCTACAATTAAAGTAGATGGACATAAGTTAGAACATGCATTTTACGTAGTAAAGGATGACATTCCGATCGAATACGAAGGGATTCTAGGGATTGATTTCCTCCGACAACACTCAGTAACCTGCGACTACAAACAGAATCAACTAAAAATAGGAGAAGCCGTGCTCAAATTCCATTCATTTAATAAAATAATTCTAAAACCGCGCAGTGAAACCATAGTAAAAGCAGCAACCAATCAAAACCGGATAGGAATAGTACGAGCAGAAGAAACAGTTCCAGGAATCTATATCGGAAATTGCTTAGTAGAATCAAAAGATCACACATGCCCCGTTAGTGTAATGAATACGACCGATACAGAAGTCGAAATACAGACGCCGCATGTTGTACTGGAAGATGTAGAATACGACCGAGAATCCGAAATACACACTATACAAACGAGAAAAAATTCTAAACCTACTTCCTCACAATACTCGCAAATTTGACAGCTACTACGAACACAGCATTTAAATTCAGAAGAAAAACAGGCACTCTTACGGATATGCGAAGAATATTACGATACATTTCAGTTGGACGGAGAAACACTGACCTGCACCGCGACGGTAGAGCATGAGATAAACACGCGCGCCGATACCTCACCGGTAAACACAAAACCGTATCGCCTTCCGGAAAGGCATAAGACGGAAGTAAATAAACAAGTGCAAGAAATGTTAAAAAACGGCATAATCCGAACAAGCGCGAGTCAATGGAACGCACCCCTATTAGTGGTACCGAAAAAAGCCGATGCATCTGGAAAACCAAAGCTCCGAATAGTAGTCGATTTTCGCAAGCTAAACGATCTGACGATAGGCGACTCATTTCCACTGCCCAACATTACCGATATATTGGACCAGTTAGGAAACGCCAAATATTTTACTACCTTAGATTTGGCATCAGGATATCACCAGATACCGATGACCGAACGAGATAAAAATAAAACAGCATTTTCAACACCCTACGGACATTACGAGTTTAATAGAATGCCGTTTGGACTAAAGAATGCGCCAGCAACATTCCAGCGATTGATGAATTCCGTTTTGACAGGAATGCAAGGACTAAAATGTTTAGTTTATCTGGATGACACCGTTATATATGGATCAAGCCTAGAAGACCACAACAAACGACTCAAGGAAGTACTACAGAGATTTCGAGAAAATAACTTAAAATTGCAGCCGGATAAATGCGAATTTTTACGCAAAAAAGTGATTTATCTAGGTCACATTATTTCGGAGGATGGAATATCTCCGGATCCATCAAAATTAACAGCAATAAAAGAATTTCCGACACCAAAGAAAGTGAAGGATATACAGTCTTTCATAGGACTAGCTGGATATTACAGAAAATTCATAGAAGACTTCTCAAGAATAGCCAAGCCACTGACTAAATTAACGAAGAAAACAGAAAAATTCGAGTGGACAATGGAACAGCAAAATGCTTTTGAAATATTAAAAGAAAAATTAATGACGACGCCAGTGCTAGAATATCTAGACTTTACTCAAGAATTTATAGTGACCACCGATGCCTCCGACTATGCAATCGGAGCAGTATTGTCACAAGGAAAGATACCGGCCAATTGCTTACGCCAGCAGAGTTTTATCGCGGGCGGAGCAGAATTATAATACAACAGAGAAAGAATTATTAGCAATTGTATGGGCTGTAAAACATTTTAGGTCATACGTATACGGTACGAAATTCAAAATCGTAACCGATCATAAACCATTAATCTGGTTATTTAATGTAAACGATCCCGGATTGAGATTGATCCGATGGAGATCAAAGCTTGAAGAGTATGATTATGAAATCATTCATAAAGCCGGACGAGCGAATGCGAACGCCGATGCACTGAGCCGCAATGTAAAAAGAGACACCCATGAAACAGAAGAGGAGCGAGAAGTCCTCGCAATAGAAGAAGAAACAAACTCAGACGAAGAGAAAAAATATACGGATGAAGAGAAGAAACAGATATTATACGAATATTACGATGCACCCACAGGAGGACATCAAGGAATCGAGCGAACAATAAAAAGAATCCGCCTAAATTATAATTGGCACGGATTAACAAAAGACGTCGAAAAATACATATCAAAATGCGAATTTTGCCAAAAAAATAAATTATCGCGAAAAAATAAAGTACCGTTAATAATCACGGATACACCGACAAAACCTTTCGAAAAATGCGCGTTAGATATCGTAGGACCGTTAACAATAACGACCAACGGAAATAAATATCTATTAACATTTCAAGACAATTTAACGAAATTCAGTAAAGCGATACCGATTCCAAATCAAGAAGCGAACACGGTCAGTAAAGAATTCGTTACAAAAATTGTTCTCGAACATGGAATTCCGGAAAAAATTTTAGAAAATCATCTCAGAAAAAAGATACTAACCGATAACAATGACACTCGCGGGATATCATCGCGAGAAATAAAACTAAAGTATGTAACAATGCACCCCCCATTGTTACCCATTGTTACCCCATTGTTACCCGGCAGTAGACCGCCGGAAGTCTGCCGCCCGGCGAACATCAGCCGGGCAGGGGCAGAGGCGCCGAGCGCCCATTTTTAAACGTTCAACACCGCCGTTGCGATAAACAACCGTACGGCCGTTATACGGCCGCCGAGATACGGAAAGCCGAATACCGCCGAGCGCTGCCGTGAACGCCCGAGCGACACCCGCCGAAACGCCGCGCCGTTTCGCCCAGGGGAGGTGACGTATTACCGATAATTACCTGCCGAAAAACAATACGTCATTATCCCCACCCGAGGGCGAACGACGCGGGTACCGTTAGACGCTCGGGTATATAACGGCAGCCTTTTTAGATCCCGGCACCAGAATCGTACCAGAAACCGAATCCGCTCGAGCTGTACGCTCGAGACTTTCCTGATCCGATCCTAATAAATCGCAAACACGACGGAACGTGAGGTTGACGAGTTCGCAGCCTCCGCCGAGCATTCTCGGCTTCCGATCCTTCGCAATCCGATATCGCTTCTCTCGAGAGTTCTCGAGAAACGATCTAACTTCCGACCGATCCGACCATACGAACCATGGGCTGGCGAGTTCGCCACCCCGTTGAGTTTTCTCAACACCGTTGGTCAATCCGTACTCCGCGTGCGAACAAGGGACAGCGAGTTTGCTGCCCGTTCGAGATTTCTCGATATCGCACGCATCCCATAACATCTGGGAATACGCGATATAAACAGTACCGCGGACCGTATACGCATAAGAAATCGTCTCGGCGATTTAAACCGATTCACACGTTTTTGTGAACCACGCGCCGTCGCAACAAACCGACCACGCGCCCCGCGCCGCCTACCTGGCGTGTTTATATCCGCGTTGCGTATACTACACCGCATCTCATTGTCAAAATCGTGCAAATGATAACAGCCGCGCCCCGTCAGTAACGCATTACTATCCGCCGCGCACTCGCTCCGCGGGGCGGTTCTGTATTATTATTCCGCGCCGATAGAGGCCTAATAAAGTAACATTTCTTTATATTTTATTTACATCGTGTGTCTCAATACTTTCTACGAGCCCTGATCACGACCGAGCGAATCCGCGAGCTCATAAAAAGTACACCCGTTACAAGTATATAATATTACAGGATGCTCGTCAGCTGGAACAGCCGACGGACCGCGGGTCTCACGGAGTTATATGAAACGGACTCACAATATGAGATTCAAGAATTTCAACATAATCCGGGCCTATACTTTGAAAAAATTGGACAGCTATACTACGTCAAGGGAACATGAAAATTAGTAATCAAATTAGATCTAACAATATTAAACGACAGATACAAACAAATATTGAAGTATTTGCAACAAACAGAAACGATGTGCGATACAATGAGACTACAGAATCACTACCATCGAGACGCTTGCAATAATCTTGATATTATAGCGAAACGAGAAGCAAAATATCTCAAAAACGTAATGACACAAATTCAGACAATATATAAACCACCGACTAACAGACACAGAGGACTGATAGACGGGATAGGCTCGATAGCGAAAACATTGTTCGGAACAATGGACGCGAACGATGAAAAGCATATTAACGAACAATTAAATTTATTAGAAAATAAACAACAAACGTTACAACACGTGGTTCGAACTCAAATAAAAATAGTAAATAATACTATAGCGCACATTGAAAAATTAGAAAATATAATAGATCGAAATGAGAAACTTTTACAAAAACGGGTAACGGTATATACTGAACGCGCCGAAATAAATGAACATTTTATAATAATCACCGCGGTTATAACAGAGTTAATACGCGACGCGGAAAATACAATCGAATATTTGACATATATACGCAAAGGAGCAATGCATCCGAAATTAATGCCGATAGAAACGATTATTGCACATTTAAAAGAAGCGACGCAACAATTACAACAAGGAATGTACTTCCCGTTTAAAGTTCACGCGGAAGATTGGCTAGCGATAGAAGAATATACCAAAATAAGCGCGTTTTACGATAAAAGAAATGTTTATACCATATTGCGATTCCCATTAATTACACAACCGAGTTACGATATTATAAATGTAATTACATTTCCCGTACAGATGAATAATAACATATTTACCGTAACCGAAATAAATAATAAAATAATTGCAATAGATAAGGAAAAATTAACTTATCTTAGAATAACGGAAAGTGATTTAAAAAATTGTATAGAAATAAATTCCCAATATACGTGTGAAAATACGATACCGATATATCGCATGAATGAAAACGCACCGTGCGAAATACAAATGTATACACTATCACGACAACACAATTGTAACACACAACTGATAAGCTCGAAAAATGCGATCTAGACAAAACTACAACAGCCGCACACATGGTTATATGCGACCGCGACCGACCAACAGATAACAATATAATGCGATAATCGACACGAACACAAAAGAATAATTAAAAATACAGGAAAAATTACATTAAAAGGGAAATGTAAATTAACGACAACAGATATGACGATACAGTCAATAAAAACAGTATACGAAACAAATATAGAAACCTATTTACCAGAAATAAATCACGTTTCTACAGACATACAAGACGCATGATAACGACACACTAGAAAACGTAACGCTACACCGAACAGAACTAATAAAATTAAAAAATAAACTAGAAGAATTAAATAATAATCTACAAGACAACGAACAGAACTTCTTTGCTCAAAAACAATTTGTTTATCCAATGGCTACAAGCGGAATCATAACAATAATTATAATATCCATTGTAACATATATAATTATAAAAAATAAAAAGAGGAGAATGAAACGACCATCGGTCAGGATATACGATGAAGAACCACGTATATCCTACGGACTCCCAAGACCTATACTAAAGCGTAGTCTAAGTACGCGATTTTAGATAGTAAGAAACGATTATATCAAATATTATATATGGGAAAAATAATGTATTCGTTAGAATAAGAAAGGGTATAACTAAAGAAAAACGTTGTACCCCCGTTTTTCTTTTTTCAACGGGGAAGGGATGTTATAGCCCAAAACGGCTATAACCAAATTAGTATAATTATTAATTATTAAATATTATTTAACGTCTTCCGACTATAACTCGAAGTCGAGGAAGACGTATAAAGTTACAAGCGCAATCGCTGACAAAGCGAGCCACGCGCGGAGGCCACGCGATCGCGAGACTTGAAGAACGACGCGCCGGAAATGCAAGCAAAGAATATACGTAGCTTGCATTCGGGTTTTTTCCACCCGAAATCAAGCGACACGACCACCTATGGTCCTGTCGCTAAGCTATCCCCTCCGAAAACTAATCGAACAGGAGATGATAAAACTACCCACCTCGAACGAGCGCCAGGCAGTCCTAATCACAAAATCACACGAACCAGTTATAATCATACAATTACGTAGTGCGAATAAATTAACAATAGCAACCACGAGACAGATTAACGTAAACGATTTAATAATAAAGAACGTCCCAGCTGATCTCGCGACGGCAGCCGCGATATCAGGCACGCGAAGCAATTCTATACCACGATAAGCCGAGTTGAAGTGCGAGAAAGACAAGAAGATTTAAAGCCGATGTATAAGAATAAATGACTTTATTTCTACAACGACTACAAAATTGTTGACACGGCGAGACGACCCTGCCCGATCCTGAGCTCCCTAGCTCCTAGTGGCCAACGATCACAGAACAAACCCCGTGCCTCCACCGGAGGGCATAACACTATCTTGCTTTATTTTTTAGATATTTAGGTGTTTCAATATAAATGCTCCACCCTGTATATATTATGGATAGTTTTATTTTTGCATCAAACAAACGTCAAAAAATGACGTTTCGTAGATGTGACGACGTCATTTTCTCTTTTCATTAGGAGTCTAATTGGTCATTTTGTGACTAAAATGTACCGTCATTGTGACGTCCTTTTACTATTTGGGATGTTATATTACATGATTTAGAGAAATATGTAATATACATATAATATATCTATGTTATATTAGAGTAACATATCATTTGAAATGTATCGAATATATAAATAATATATTCAAAGTTGCTGACATAGAGCCGTACCAGAACGTAACATTTACCTGTACAAGTAATATTACATTCAACATTCATGACACTCGTGTAATATTACATATAACATTCATGACACTCGTGTAATATTACATATACGTCTATGTTATATGCTGTGGTTTGCTGGGCTTTCTTCTCTCTTTCCCTCTCCTCTTCCCTTGCCATTATATCCTTCACTATCTCTCTTCTGATTTTTTTCCATTTGCTCCGCCATGAATTCTTGCATCTTTACCATGAAGGAAGAGTAAGGAGAGTTATCTCGATAGTGTAGAGAGAAAAAAAGTGGTCACGGAAAATGTTCCGTATGTGGCCAGGTTTGCCAAATGGAATGACTTGGACCAATTCGTCGCCATCTTGAATATTCGTACATATATAGTGTTATGTTTAGTTGTATTAGTGATCAGTAAGTGTGTTGGATGACACACTACTTACTAATTACTACCACAACTAAACGTAACACTATACATATACGAAGATTCAAGATGGCGACGAAATGGTCCAAGTTATTCCATTCGGCAAACCTGGCCACATACGGAACATTTTTCGTGACCACTTTCAATCTAGGTAGATAACTCTCCTTACTCTTCCTTCATGATCTTTACGCACATCTTTTCCATTACTTTTTCCAAATTTCCCACGTGCTCCTCCTCTCCTCCTACCCACTTATTCAGTGTCTTACCTTTCGTCTGGGCCCTGCTTTTACTCTTCTTCTCAGAGTCTCTAGAAGTAAAAGTCTGGCCAATATCGTCCAATTTTTGATTGGCTTGATACAAAATGGCGGCACCAATTAGTGATGACGTTTTAAAATCAGCCAATAATTGATGCATACATATGCATGCGTTATGTCGGGTATATGTAGTAGTACCTATACAGCACAGAACATTGCAATTACATTGCAGCAATGTTACAATCTTGCAAGTTGCAATGTAATATTGTTGAGACATTATTGGAACATGTTGTAACGATGCATCCCCCTCAGTAATGCACCGTTACTCGGCCGCCGATCCGCCGGAAGTCCGCTGCCCGACGAACACCGGTCGGGCAAATGCGGAGGCGCCGAGCGCCCATTTTTAAACATAACCGAAACACGCGCTTATGAAACCGCTGTTTAGGCGCGCGTAAACATCTCGAATCGACGACGCGCTCGGGTAACCGACCCGACCGTTACCGAAAATACCCGAGCCGCGCGCGCCGTTCCGAGATGTTACCGTTAGAACAATACGCGAATTACGCAGACGCGCGCGCCGGAAAATTAGTATAAATAGCTCGCGTTTTCGGTTATCGGGACCAGACTTTTCCGATCCAGCAGAGTCAGTAAGATGTCTGAAACCTTCCGAAATCCTGATAAAGCTCCTAAGAGAAAGAACAACGGGGTTGGGTGTACTCAGCCTCCGCCAAGAGTTTGCGGCATCTCTACGAGCAATCCTGACACCACCGCAATTAAGAGGTATATGGGATCGGGCGTACTCGACCCAGCCGAGAGTTCTCGGCCCCTCGCTAGCTTTCCGTCCACCTCGTGCATCGGCAGCCTTCTCGTGGCAAGGGAGTTCCCTACCACGGACGGGAGTTCTCGTCGGCCGACGCATCCCGCAATCCGCACCCGCGATCCCGATACGCGAATAAAATCTGACGCACCATTATTTCGGGAGCAATACGTCCCGTGCCGAAGGACGATCCGCGTCCTGCTGCGACACCGATCGACGTACCGGATCGATAAGCGCGGATAAGGACCGCCCACCGGCGCGCCCGAAAACTCACGATCCGACAGCTAACGGCTCCTGCCGGATTTACGCGACGCGATTTATAATCGATATTCAACCGAACACCCGAAAGCGCGAATCGCGCTGCGCGCAATCGCGGTGCATTGAATGCACTCCCGGTGTTGCATCCCTGGATTATGCCCGTCTTCGAGAGATCGTCTCTAAGCACGTTGCCCGGGAGTTTGCTGTTAAGCAACGGCGGACATGTTGTTTTGGGTCGCCATCTGAGTTTGGTGACGGATGTCAATCCGCGCGGATTCTAAGATTATTAACAATATTCTAAGATTATTAACAATATTCTCTGTTCTCTATTTCTGTGAATAGTTATGTAGTTCTGTTTCATTAAAGTTCTTGTTCTTTCATAACTAAGAGTTATTATTTACGACGCGGAGTGTGAGTGCCGGTTGTGTCTTGCGTGATTCGATTTATCTCGATTCCGATCCGCGGACGCAACACCCGGCATTGCAAACTCGCATACATACACACCGCATACATCCATACACGTACCTTATACGTGCTCGTACTCACACGGACATTTACACCGTGACGCACACACATATTCATATTGTACATTCGCGCGCGCGCGCGCACACACACACACACACCTCGTACACCTACACGACTCTCGCTGTATAAAACCCACACACTCAAACAATGAATTATATTTTAACAATACATAGTGTCATTCGTGTCTCGATACCCCTTTCACGAGCCCAGGATCCCGACCGAGTTATCCGTCTCCGCCTCGCGAAAGCGGGACGTTACAATGTAATTGTAATATTTCATGAAAATGTTACAGCAACATTCCAAAAACATTACAAAAAACAGGATTCGGTAATCGCTAGTTCGTTCATTTAGCGGTATGCGGCGCGCGTTGAATTACCTAGCCTGCATTTAAATTTTAGTCATGATGATTATATAAAGCTTGCAAAGAGCGACTAGCAAGATTAAAGGTATAATAACTGTTTTTATCAGTTTAATTTGTCTGATACGAGCCCAACACAGGGAATTCAGATATTGAACTGATTGTTCAGAAATTGGACAGATAAATATCCGAAAAAATTAAAATTATCCGTTTATTGTCTACTTAAGATGTAAAATAAAGTCTGATATTTATATAAATAAAATTTTAACTTTTGAATAAAATTATTTAATCATTGTCTATTTCTTAAACTTGTAAATTATTTATAAAATAGCGATGTTAATTAGATAACAGAAAATTGTTTAATAGTTTCCATTTTTATATAAAACCAAGAATTTGATAATAATTTTTTAATATGCAAAATGTTTCAAATATAATAGATAAACTTTGAGAATATATAAAGACATCCAAGAGAGACTAGAAAAAACTCGTTGTAATTTCGCGTAAATTCACAATCTTTTTTTCTTATCTCTCTTGGATGTCTTTATATATTCTCAAAGTTTATCTATTAAATTTAAAGCGTTTTGCATATTTGTAACAACGCATTTCAATATTACAAATACATTGCACCGTAACATTATTGTAGTCTTACATCGTAATATTTCTAAGGGCGGACATTTCAACGTTGCCACAGGTTTGCAGTAACATTGCAGAAACATTTCGCAACTTCCATGCAATGTTACAATGTTTCAATGTAAGGTCTATGCAACGTTTCTGCTATCTTTCGGTGCTGTATGGGAAATACAAATGTAGTAGTAAGTGTATATACAGTACGCCATTTTATATCAAACTAGAACATTGGCCAGACTCTTACTTCTAGGGACTCTACTTCTTGACATTGGCGCCATCTATCTGCTCTTGTTTCAACTGCTAGTTTCTCTGTTCTTCTATGCTTTTTTTTCACGCTCACTAACCTCACTTCTTCGTTGTTTCACCTTTCTTTTCCTTTTTCCTTCGTAACTATTTAATTACCAAAGCTCCTTCCTTATTTATACCTTCTTAACCCTCTCTCCTCGTTTTTCTATCTTATCTCCTTTCAACCATAACTGTTCAATTTCCTACCTTAATGTTCTACTAGCTAACCGTACGTGTACTCTCCTCCATTTTGTAATCAGAAGTCTCTGGATATTTACTTAAAAGATTATTGTTCAAAATTAAAACATTAAATTTCGTGTCTAAATTTCAACGGCGAACGTCGCCGTTATATTCAAACGATTACCTCAAAAATCAAAACACGAGCGAGAACAAACAGCGTCGTGGTCACCCGCTCGGTGCGTGATCGCGTTATTCTTATAGTGAAAAACCGTGACAAACACCTGGTTCTAGAACGTTCGATATCGAAAAACCTTGTTATTCACATCGGCAGAGCGCGAATTTCCGCGGTCGGTCGATTTAGTCTGCCTACGACAACGATTCGAGCCGGTCGAAGCTCATCAATCTTTCTCATTTTGCATTTCGCTTATTCTCGCTCGTGTCGCGTACTCAATAAACTTACTCGCCTCAAAATCGTTCCAAATTCTCTTGCATCCGATCGCGTTCATATTCTCGCGGCGGTCAATTCGGTAATATCTCATACTGTATTATTTACTCCGTTAGTGCTAAGTTGTGAACGTTAATTGTGTGGAGTCCGAGAGTCGACGCTCGTTAATGTCCGCATCGCGAATGTCCTCTGCCTCGCGCCAAATTCCATCCGGCGTCAGCGTGCAAGATGTCCGCTCTCGCGAGAGTTTCTAGCAAGAAGCTCTTAATCAAGATTTCCAAACCGCGATAAAAGGGCAGTAATTAACAGGACAATTTGAAGATTTCCATCGGAATCGCGGAATACGTGTCGTCGCTCGCTCCTATCAGTTTAAATAAAACGACTAGTTTATACAATCTGCACTCAAGTCTTTTCTAAAATCTCCTTGTCCTCCAGCGGATCTATGGATTCGCGTTACACACAGCTTCTCGCTCATCTCTGAGCGTTTCTAAAGATTCGGGCGATCTCGTCGAGGTTGACTCCCGAACATATTGGTCCTTCGAGCCGGATAGAAGCGTGTGTGGAGGATAAGTTCGCGAGTGAGTGATATTCTGACACATCCACGATATCGGAGCACTTCGTACCTCAACAGCAGCTCCAGCGTTCGATCAAACGTTATCTTGATAATTTCAAAAAAATCGGCAGGAGCAATCTAACTCCGGTTAAGGTGCGCTCGAGGATCTCCACGCTCAAGGAATACTGGAGTCAATTCTTCAACGGACATACAGATTTGTCGCAGAGGATCCCGGAAGTAACCCGGTCGTCCTTTATCTATTTCAAGGACAATCATTTCGACTCGACTTCCGCAGCTTATCAAAATGCTCTGGACCACATGGCGGAGATCTTGGAGGAATTGGAGCCGGTCGTGAGTCCAAATCCATCCTTCTCCTCGACAAGGCTGCACGCGGAAGCGTCCGGGTTTTCTTTATCGCATCTTCCGCCCATTAAATTACCTCCGTTCGACGGTAATTACGACGAGTGGGAACAATTTCGCGATCGATTTACGACGCTAATTCGCCAAAATACCGATGTAACTGATTTTGCGCGTATGCATTTTTTATCATCGTGTCTTAAGGGTAGCGCGCTGGAATGTATCGCGAATATTTCTATAACGGCCGCTAATTTTGAAATAGCGTGGAAAGCTTTGACCTCGCGGTATGAAGACAAAATGCGGTCGATAAACAAACATCTTTCGATCTTGCTCAATTTATCGCCTATCACGCGCGAATCTGCTACCGAGATGCAGACATTACACGATAAAGTTAATGTTTCCGTAGCATCATTAAAAGCCCTCGGTCGAAAGCCGGAAGAACTCTGGGAAGATGTTCTCGTTCATGTCATTGTACAAAAATTGGATCCGGCAACGCGCAAAGCTTGTCATGTAAGCATCAGCAAAACAGATGCTCCGCCGTTTTACGAGACTTTGAGCGACTTTATTCAGTCTCGCACTCGCGCGTTAGTGGCATCCGCTCCCGTGTCAGCCTCTGAAAACGGTGTAAAACCAGTCGCAGCCTCGCGAGTTCATGCCGCAACCGCATCCACTAGCGCACAATCGCAGTGCCCGTTGTGTTCAGCGCGACACTTTCTTAATGCATGTCCTACCTTCGTGAGCAAGAATGCGAATCAACGTCGAGATATCGTTAAGCAGCATAAACGTTGCTTCAATTGTTTAAGCACGAAGCATTCCGCACCGGAATGCCGGAGCAAATATACATGTCGAGTTTGCCATAAAAAGCATCATTCGATGCTACACGCTGACTCGGATTCTAGCTCCAGTGCAGCAAAACCTGCACCGCCTAATTACTCGTCGCCTCAAGCGTCTGATTCGGCGCCGGAGATAAATTCGTTGAACGCCTCAACCGTAACGCGAAAGCGATCACCCGTCCTCTTAGCGACGGCCTGGGTAACAGTTCGCAGTCCTTCGGGTCGTACCGCGGTCGTCCGAGCCCTCCTCGATCAGGGCTCTGAAATGACACTTGTCTCTGAGAGATTAGCGCAAATCTTGCGCGTCAAACGCATTCGTATGCCGATCTCCGTTTCCGCCGTCGGCGGGATTTACACGGGGACATTTCAACACGCGGCACACATATTTATTTCTCATCTAGAATCTCTCGCTTCGTCGCTTTCAACCACCGCGCTCATTCTAAAGTCGCTAACCTCTTATACTCCGAGAAGACACGTGGATCTCTCGTCACTTTTTTATCTCTCCGATTTACCGCGAGCAGACTCGGATCCGACGAGTTCCGATCCTATCAATCTCATAATCGGAGCCGATCTTTATAGCGACATCATTCGCGACAGTGTTCGCAGAAGAAACGTCGGACAACCCTTCGCTCAGAAATCCATTTTCGGATGGATAATCTCGGGATCGCTCACGTCGCTCGACAGTAACGATCCATCTCAGTTGACCATGACTTCCGTTCATCGTACTCGCGGTAGCATTTCCGCTCATCACACGATCAGCTCTCCCTCTTTCGAAGAGGAACTTTGTCGCTTTTGGGAGGTCGAAGAACTCCCACGATAATCAATTCTTACGCCGCAAGAAAAACAGTGCGAAGAGCATTTTTGCTCGACTCACTCTCGCGACTCCAACGGACGGTACATTGTTCGCTTGCCGTTCAAAACGAGTCCTCCGATCGATATCAGGAATTCAAGACATCGCGCCGAAAACATGTTAAATTCGCTAGTCCGGAGATTTCGCGATAAACCCGAGGTAGCGAAAGACTATTCCGATCTTATCTCCGAATATGAACGTCTTGGGCATCTGCGGACAGCGCCGATGCCGCAAGGTGACATAGAACAAGCTGTCTATCTCCCGCATCACGGGGTGATCCGGGAAAGCAGCTCAACTACGCGTCTTGGCGTAGTTTTCAACGCTTCGAGCATTACGTCGAACGGCACATCTCTAAACGATCACTTACACGCTGGTCCTAAATTACAAACCGATCTCATGTCGGTAATATTGCAGTGGCGCCGTTATAAATACGTGTATTTATCCGACATCGCGAAAATGTATCGCCAAATTCTGGTCGATCCTCGCGATACAAATTATCAGCGGATTTTGTGGAAATGATCGCTCTCGGAACCGCTTATCGATTATCAACTATTAACGGTGACGTATGGAATGGCATGTGCCCCATTTCTTGCCCTTCGGGTCTTAAAACAATTAATCAGAGACGAAGGTCAGCATTTTCCGTTCGTAGTTTCTATCCTGAGCGATAATATTTATGTCGACGACCTACTTTTCGGAGCTGACGATACAACTCAAATCCGACAAGCGCGCGATCAATTAAATTCGATATTACATCGCGGCGGATTCATATTAAGGAAATGGGCTAGCAATTCGCCCTCTCTTCTCGCGGACATCGACATAGCGGACCATGGCTTAGCCAACAAAAAACTTCTCGCTGAAGACGAACAAATAAAGATCCTCGGCATCGGGTGGCAGCCGGCGAACGATGTTTCAGAGTTTCGCGTATCGCTCGCTGATAACGCCCCGGAGACCAAGCGTAAGATCTTGTCCGCAATCGCAAAATTTTACGATCCGCTCGGATGGGCCACTCCGGTCACGCTCACTGCTAAAATCTTTATGCAGCAACTTTGGCGACTTAAAATCGGTTGGGATGACGCGATTTCCGAGTCTCACATCGCAAAGTGGAGAGACATCTATTCTCGGCTATCACTTCTCAATAATTCGCGAATAATGCGATGGGTCGGTCTCGGATCGGACACAAATCACGCCGAGATACACGGATTTGCGGATGCATCTACACACGCTTATGCCGCATGCATCTATCTCAAAATTATTTCGTCAACAGGCAAAATTACGACAACGTTGCTCGTCGGAAAATCAAAGATCGCGCCGTTAAAACCTCTAAGCATACCACGGTTGGAATTATCCGCAGCTGTATTACTCTCGCGACTTGTCGAGTTTGTTCGCGGATCGAACGGTTACAGAGACATCCCATGCTATTGTTGGACGGATTCCACGATTGTACTCGCGTGGGTAAGTCAGCATCCATCTCGATGGAAAACGTTCGTGGCCAATCGAGTTAGTGACATTCAATCTCGCCTTCCGAACGTTGAATGGAGGCACGTGTTAACAGACGACAATCCCGCGGATTGCGCTTCGCGCGGAATATTCTGCGACGAAATTATCAATCGCGAGCTATGGTGGCATGGCCCTCCATGGCTGCTCCTCGATTACGAAAAATGGCCATGTGACGATTCGCATCTTCCAACGGAAGCCTTTCTCGAAGAAAAAAATTATATCGTTACAATGCAATGAACCTCGCGACTCATGGGATTTGGCATCAAAATATTCGTCGTGGCCAAAATTGATTCGCGTCACCGCGTATATTATTAAATTCATACGGTTCTGTCGTCGTAATCGCTCGTGTCGTGACAATCGCTTGTCGTCGCTTTCGCTTATGTCGTCTCACTATCCAGCATCGAGAAGCATCGCGCTTTCTGCATCCGATTGCCACATTGCCAGAATTTTCTGGATTAAGAAAATTCAAACCGACTTATTTCCGACGGAAATACACCCGTTGTCAAAAAATCAGAGCCTTTCGTCGAGAAGCTCACTTCTCTCTCTTCGACCGTTCCTTGACCGGGACGGATTTGTTCGCGTAGGGGGACGGCTTAATAAAGCTCCGTTGCCCGTGTCCGTTCGACATCCGATCCTGCTCGCGTCACACCCATTAGTCACACTTATAGTGAATCAAACTCATTTACAAGCGTTACATGCCGGACCGCAACTAACACTAAACGTTCTGCGCCGCGATTTCTGGATCATTAGCGCTCGTAATATCGTCAAATCCGTAATTCATAAATGTGTTGTGCGTACTCGCGAATGCGCCGCAATTCCCACTCAAATCATAGGAGATCTTCTCGAGTCTCGCGTGACTGCGACAGCTTGCTGTTTTTTGCACTGCGGCCTAGATTACGCAGGACCCGTGCAAATTCGGGCCTCCGCGGGACGAGGCATTACTTCGCGTAAAGCATATATCGCGCTATTCATCTGCTTAGCGACGAAAGCAATACATTTGGAATTAGTGAGCGATTACTCCACTCCAGCGTTCTTAAACGTGTACTCTCGCTTCTGCGCTCGTCGCGGTCTCCCACAGTCTATGTACTCGGATAATGGGACCACGTTCGCCTACAGGGCAGCGGTACGAGATCCGAATTTTCTGAACCGGACCGCCTCCGATAACGTGACGTGGAACTTCATCCCCCCGTCTGCTCCGCATTTCGGCGGATTGTGGGAAGCGGAGGATTGTGGACGCGTACGGAGCATCAAAACTCATCTACGCCGCGTGTTAGGGAATCACATGCTCACATTCGAGGAATTCTCGACTTTATTATGTAGAATCGAAGCATGTCTAAATTCTAGGCCGATTGCACCTCTCTCCGACACTCTTGAGGACTACGAGTGTCTCACCCCCGGTCATTTCTTAATCGGATCCGCGCTTACTGTAAACCCGGAATCATCATTGCTCGATCTCAACGAAAATCGCCTGTCGAGGTGGCAACTTGTACGACATGTCACCGAACGATTTTGGAAATTCTGGAGCAACGATTATGTAAACACGTTGCAACAACGAGCAAAATGGCGAAAGGTAAAACCGCCGATCGATACCGGGCAACTAGTCCTCCTGTGAAATCCAACTCTTCCTCCCTGTAAATGGGAACTTGGCCGAGTGACGCAATGTCATCCCGGATCCGATGGCTTCGTACCGGTCGTCACAGTCAAGACGGTCACCTCTGAATTTAAAAGACCGATTGTCAAACTGTGCGCATTACCGGTCAAGAGTGAGGCGACAAGCAATTAGGCCTCTTCGCTGCGTGCGTTTAATTTTACTATCATTCCTTAAATTTAAGTTTAAATGTGTCAAGATGCGAACGTCATTCCGCCAAGACGGGCGGCAGATTCAGCGCGTCGAACCATGTCGCGTTAATTGTCGTATTTTTCGCTTCTGTTGTTACTTGTGGCGTGCGCTCTTGTCGTTTAATGCAATTGTTGTATTGATTATTTTGGAACTATCGTTCCAAGGCGGGCGGTATGTTCAAAATTGAAACATTAAATTTCGTGTCTAAATTTCAACGGCGAACGTCGCCGTTATATTCAAACGATTACCTCAAAAATCAAAACACGAGCGAGAACAAACAGCGTCGCGGTCACCCGCTCGGTGTGTGATCGCGTTATTCTTATAGTGAAAAACCGTGACAAACACCTGATTCTAGAATGTCGATACCGAAAAACCTTGTTATTCACATCGGCAGAGTGCGAGGTTCCGCTACGACAACGATTCGAGCCGGTCGAAGCTCATCAATCTTTCTCATTTTGCATTTCGCTTATTCTCGCTCGTGTCGCGTACTCAGTAGACTTACTCGCCTCAAAATCGTTCCGAATTGTTTCGCATCCGATCGCGTTCATATTCTCGCGGCGGTCAATTCGGTAATATCTCACACTGTATTATTTACTCCGTTAGTGCTAAGACATTGTGAACGTTAATTGTGTGGAGTCCGAGAGTCGACGCTCGTTACCCGCATCGCGAATGTCCTCTGCCTCGCGCCAAATTCCATCCGGCGTCCGCGTGCAAGATTTCCGCTCTCGCGAGAGCTTCTAGCAAGAAGCTCTTAATCAAGATTTCCAAACCGCGAAAAAAGGGCAGTAATTAACAGGACAATTTGAAGATTTCCGTCGGAATCGCGGAATACGTGCCGTCGCTCGCTCCTATCAGTCTAAATAAAACGACTAGTTTAAACAATCTGCACTCAAGTCTTTTCTAAAATCTCCTTGTCCTCCAGCGGATCTACGGATTCGCGTTACACACAGCTTCTCGCTCATCTCTGAGCGTTTCTAAAGATTCGGGCGATCTCGTCGAGGTCGACTCCCGAACAATTATATAATTTTATTAATTCATATTAAACCATTAATTTTATTAATCTTGAATTTATGTTTATTATTTTAATTTAAAGTTTAAATAATTTATTAATAAAATATTAATTTGTGGAATTAAGAAAATAGTTTTTACCTTAGACAATAATTTATTAATTTATTAATTTATTAATTTATTAATTTATTATATTTATAATATTTATTTATTTTTATAAGATTTTATTTTTATTTTATAGATTTTGGTATTATAATAAAATGATTATTATTTAGTTTTAATTTAATTAATATAGAATTTTATTTATTATTTGATTATGTATCATGTTAATTTATTAGAGTAGTTATATTAATTTCATCAATAATTATATTATATAGTATACTCATACAGAACAAAATATCGAATAGATATCTAGTAAATATCTATATATCTATTTTATGTCCATGTCTACTATGGATAACTAGTAGACATCTAATAGATGAATGAAATATCTATATCTCTCGAATAACTAGCGAGGATATCTAATGGATGTATACACATTCTCCGTATATCCATGTCCATCAAAAAGCTAACAAAAATATCCACTAGATATACATGTGTTATCCATATATCCATGTCTACCAAGTAACTACCAAAGATATCTACTAAATATACATGTGTTATCCATATATCCATGTCCATCACGTAACTACCGAAGATATTCATTAGATATTCACATGTTATCCACATATCCATGTTTACCAAGAAGCTACCAAAGATATTTATTAGAGATTTATTAGAGAGTTTTCATTTGCTTACCGCTATGCGGCGCACTATTCACTTTGTACACCCATATTTAAATTCTTGTCATAAATGTATATAAAGCCTGCAAAATGCGGCTAATAACATTGTAATTATTTCTATCAGTTTATTTTCTGATACGATTCTCATACCGGGGAATTCAGATATTGAACTAATTTTTACAAAATCGGATAGATAAATATCCGATTTTCACTTGGGACAATTTTTGTCCGAATAAATGAAAATCGTTCGTTATTATCTACTGAAAATATAAAATAGAAGTTAACTTCCATATAAATAAAATCTTTAATTTTATAAATTAAATTATATAAATTTACCTATAATATATATTATATTAATGTTTTATTATATATTATTACTGTAATAGATCTTAGTTTTACCATCAAACAAACGTCAGAAAATGATGTCCCATAAATGAGACATATCGACGTCATATTCGGGTCTTATGAGACCTAACTTAAAACATTTAATTAGTTATTGTGTGACCAAAATTTAACCAACATGCAATGGATATCTACATAAATATCCATGAATATCTACATACTATTGAAGACTGATGTGGATGTCCTGTAGATATTAGCCTACATATCCTGTGGATATTTATAAGATTTTGTATTGCGGATATTTGAATATTTAAAGTATGTCTAATAGATGTTTCTTACATATTCATGGATATCCCTAATGCACATTGAGAACATCCAGTAGATATCTAATATACATTAATTTCTATATAGGATAATTTATAGAGAAGAAGAAATTTATATTGATCGATTTATTAAATTAGTAATTTTATTTATTTTATCAATGATTATACAGGGTGTCCTATTTTAATTGTGCACCCCGATTAACATCGCAGAAAGTGGTCGGATGAAAAAATGTTTTAGACAAAAGTTGTTAGATTTTGAGGAGGCCATATGATAAAAATATGGACTTGACCTTGAGTGACCTTTTCAAGGTGAGGTCAATGTGATTGATGTTTTCTTAAATGGGACCCCCCATTTTTTATTGCATATTCTTGTAGCTTATCTCGAAAGCTTTTCAAAACACTATAATAAAGTATTTTTTCATTAAGTACTTTTTGAGTTATTTTATATCTTAATCTGACATATTTTGATATAAAAAATAAAATATGTCGAAAAATATCTAGTTTTCGATAATCTTACCGTAATACCTTTGTGTACAGAATAATGAGACAAATCAATTAGTGTAAAAAAAAACAAATAATTGTTTAAAAATACATTGTAAATAATTACATATTTTTCTTAAAAACAATTATTTTTTTTATACTAATTGATTTGTTTCATTATTCTGTACATAAAAGTATTACGGTAAGATTATCGAAAATTAAGTATTTTACGAGATATTTTATTTTTTATATCAAAATATGTCAGATTACGATATAAAATAACTCAAAAAGTATTTAATGTAAAAATACTTTATTATAGTGTTTTGAAAAGCTCTCGAGATAAGCTACAAGAATATGCAATAAAAAGATGGGGGTTCCATTTAAGACCAAATTTAATTAAAATTTTATTTGGTTG
Source organism: Formica selysi (assembly GCA_009859135.1). Classification (NCBI taxonomy): domain Eukaryota; kingdom Metazoa; phylum Arthropoda; class Insecta; order Hymenoptera; family Formicidae; genus Formica; species Formica selysi. Next base: position 946,100 of record CM020822.1, on the reverse strand, counting down.
GGATGGATTAAGTCTTACCTCATATCGTTTAGTAATTTTTTATCAAAATTATATGTCATATAATTCTCGATTAGTAACAGTTTTATGTATTATAATCGAATTAGAGATACTGGTTTATTAATTAAATATAATATATAAAAAGGCAATTAGAGCCACGCGCGGTAAATAGTGCGCACAATGTTAAATTAATATAAATAAATATAGATTAGTATAAATTCACATGACGTACGTTTCGACCCTTTATTTGGGTCATCTTCAGCGCAAAGAAATTAATTAAATAAAACTGACGCAACTTAACGCAACATGATTTTTAATAATAAAAATGAAAGTAAGAGCTTAAAATCTCCCGTCATCTTCGCATTCCACAATGATGAATCCTTCGTGTAGTAGTGAAGGTGGCTTAATGGTTGTTATATAAATTAGACTTCAGATTACATATTCTCAAGTCTATCCATACTGTGCCTGTTAATTGCGTAGGAAGATGTGAGAGACTCGCACAAATTTAAGTAAACCAGAAGCACAAAGTTGAAACTCACGGCCAAAATTCACGTTCCACATATTGAGTGATGATATAATGAAGTTAAGATTAATGTATAATTCGTAAGACTAACTCACTAGCTATTCGGCTGCGAAATGACAACGATCAGACATAATAAGGTGACAAGAAACTGATCAAAAACAATAACTGTCATGAAGAAAATTAAAAAACAATGTATGTCATAATAATAAAAGTCGGAATGATAAAGTCAAAGTAAAAAAATAAAAAGTAAAACAACAAGATACAAATAACACAAATGTAAAATTGGTAAACAATGACGCAAATAAAAATAAAAATAAAAATAATAAAGGGAATACGTTAAAAATATAAAATTAATATACAAAGAATTTGTCACTAAATTTAATACATAAATATAAAATTTAAAACATAAATATAAGATTGGTAAACACTGACGCAAAAAAATAAACAGATGGATACGGAAACTCTTCCTGATATGTATCTTGCGGTGCTTGATAAGCATTCCAAGATTTGATTTTGGCTTTTATTTAATTTAATGACATAATTTAGTGACATATTCTTTGTATATTAATTTTATATTTTTAACGTATTCTCTTTATTATTTTTATTTTTTTTGCGTCAGTGTTTACCAATTTTATATTTATGTTTTAAATTTTACATTTATGTATTAAATTTAGTGACAAATTCTTTGTATATTAATTTCATATTTTTAACGTATTCCCTTTATTATTTTTATTTTTATTTTTATTTGCGTCATTGTTTACCAATTTTACATTTGTGTTATTTGTATCTTGTTGTTTTACTTTTTATTTTTTTACTTTGACTTTATCATTCCGACTTTTATTATTATGACATACATTGTTTTTTAATTTTCTTCATGACAGTTATTGTTTTTGATCAGTTTCTTGTCACCTTATTATGTCTGATCGTTGTCATTTCGCAGCCGAATAGCTAGTGAGTTAGTCTTACGAATTATACATTAATCTTAACTTCATTATATCATCACTCAATATGCGGAACGTGAATTTTGGCCGTGAGTTTCAACTTTGTGCTTCTGGTTTATTTAAATTTGTGCGAGTCTCTCACATCTTCCTACGCAATTAACAGGCACAGTATGGATAGACTTGAGAATATGTAATCTGAAGTCTAATTTATATAACAACCGTTAAGCCACCTTCACTACTACACGAAGGATTCATCATTGTGGAATGCGAAGATGACGGGAGATTTTGAGCTCTTACTTTCATTTTTATTATTAAAAATCATGTTGCGTTAAGTTGCGTCAGTTTTATATAATTAATTTCTTTGCGCTGAAGATGACCCAAATAAAGGGTCGAAACGTACGTCATGTGAATTTATACTAATCTATATTTATTTATATTAATTTAACATTGTGCGCACTATTTACCGCGCGTGGCTCTAATTGCCTTTTTATATATTATATTTAATTTTATTATCGAGAGCCTCTACTTATATTTATTTGGTTTATTAATGTCAATTAGATTAATATTTATTTGTGGAAGATGAAATATTTATTTTATAAAAATGGTAATTATTCAGTTTAGCGGCCTCACCTCAAATATCGATAAAATTAAGCTCATTCGATGCGTTTTTGCACAAAACGAAAAAATATAGCAGAGAAAAGTGTCACTCTGCCCGTGAAGCAAGATATTAATAGATAAAGTTGACGACTATTTAGGTTAGAAAACCTGTCATACCGACAAAATGCAACGGTATGAGTATGCTTTATGGCCATATTATTTTCGTTTGCGCTGTGAAAAAATTATAAACTCTTGTGGAATCTTGCTTCGCGTTGTAAAGTATATGCATGGACACTGGCGGGTTCCGCTCTCCCTACAGGGGGGCTCCACTTCCGGAAGATATAACCTAATCTAACCTAAACCAAATTTTAGTTGCGATTGAAAAAAATGGGACGAGAGCGCCAATTTTTTTCAACGGATTCGTTTTTTACGCCTCAAAATACATAAAATATGTGAACTTTTAAAAAATTTCGTGAGGTCGCCCCTATATTGCAGATTTACCCCACATATCAATGGATCATCTTTTCTCGCCGCGCGCTAACACTCATGCGAATTGGCCGATCTTTTTTAATTAGTTTCTCAATAATTATTACGGAAATCGCATAATAGTAAAAGATTTTTCTCCTCGTTTTTACTTGTTCTATCTGCATGAGAGGGGATATGGTCAATATCAGATATCCTATATATATATATTGATTTTCGCAACACTGTGCACTGCCTTGCCATGCGGACGCATTTTTTCGACGGCTTATAATTATCATTATATTTTATATCAATATTCTGTTCTGCGTCAATCAATCAATTATTAAAGTTTCATAGTACTTTTCTTATTGTTAGAAGTGTCTCGTTATTTCCGGCGCAAATGTTAGTGTGAGAATGACGATGTGAGATCGATCGATATTGATTCGCACATGCAACATATATGTATATATGTTGCAATTAACATCGTATTTTTAAAAGAATACTTCAATATATAAGTATTATTTTCCAGAGCATAAGTTCTCGTATTTACTTATATATTTTATTATATTTTTGTGATATTTTAATTTAAAAAATTATATATATATCTATGGTAATTTAATACAGAGTGTGAGCACTTTCTACACCATATTATTCTTGCGCGTGTGCCCATAAATGGATTGTTGATGTGTATATCTTTGTTTGTTCGAAAATTGGACTGACAAGAGGTGACCGAATGCTGTTTCTCTCTCGTTGTAGGAAGTAGAGAAGAGGGCGGTTCTCCAACCTCTCTCTTGCGCGTCGCGGCGCGGCTATTCCTGGGTTTGGTCTGCATTGCGCATTCACGAGACAGGCGCATCGTGGCGGTGGTCGTCCGTTGTCGTCGTCGTCGTGATTCCGTCGTCGTCGCCGCCATCGAGTCAGTTTCGACGGTGGCCTTGATAAGGAGCTCAGCGCTATCAGAACAGTAAAGATAAGAGGACAAGAAATCAAGCTCATCTAAAAGACGATATACAAATAAGAGGGCATTTGACTTGGAAACGGTAAGCGAGACACTTCTAAACAATCTTGAGAATCGAAATTAAGGACTCGGGTTTGGCACAAGAGGAGAGAGAGTTCGAGAGCCTCTGAGAAAATTTTTCGCTCGATGTAATTTGCCCTTGCATGTTGGACTCAATTATCGGGTTTTGCCTTCGAGGCAATAGGATTAGATGAATTATTGTGTGGGTGACGATGATTAGAGATAGAGGATCGATGTGTGTCATGTTTGAAAAAATTGTATTGAGGTGGTGAAAGCTTTCTAGCGTGAATTTTTACGCGTTATGATAGAAATACGCTTCGATATTAAGGAGAACCTGGACGGATCAGCTATATCAAAAGTTAATAAATTTAATATGTTTCGTGATTCATAAATTTGACATTGCGCACACACACACACAAAGCACACTTTTAGTCTTTCAAAATATAAAATTAATAATTAATTTATGAGTTAAGATAAAGATTTGCTCTATATAATATAATTTAATCTCATAATCGTAAATATTATCTTATATCAAACTAAAGTAAAACTGTATAAAAGATAATACACCTCCGATTTTATCGTCATTTAAATATGTTGTAGGGGAGGTTCTTCTGAGTAATTCCCCGTAAGAGATAAGTTGAGGACGGCATTGGTTTCGGAGATATAACAAATTAAAGTTTCACAGTTTTAATGCTTTTTCTCAGGTATTATAAAGTAATATTAGGAAAAGTGAAGTTCGTGTACGTTGTAATTGTTGTAGAGCAGACGTGCAAAAAGTGTTTGTTTACATTTACGGGATAGGTACGCAGTCATAGATATTTTGTCAATAATGTATTTTACCTATTTCTCGCAGTTCGTTAACAGTTTTCAATATACAACTATACGAATTTCTGAGTCTTGTCTTAAAAAATATTTATTGAATGCGTGGGCGAGGGAGGGGGCTCCGTTCCTCCTCCTGTACCCCCATCTCGAAAAAATCTAATCTAACCCAACCCAACTTTACTTTTAAAACTGAAAATAAGTTTGGGTTAGGATAGAATTTTTTCGGGGTGGGGAGTGCAAGGGGGAAGAGCGGAGCCCTTCTCTCGCCCACGTGTAAATATCATAAACAGTTTTTTTCAATGAAAAAATAACAAATTATACAGGACATATATATATATATATGAGAGATTCCACCAAATCGAGTACCACTTTTGGGCCTGCATGTCTGCGATCACGTTCAAATTTTTTTGGCTTATAGTCCACATTGAGAAACATACTTACAAGTTTTTTAAGATTTTTTCCTCCATTATTTTAGCCGCCATATTAGGGAACATTTTACGTTTTTTTTTTTTTTTTTTTTTTCATAAATTAATTGCGGCATTACGCGTGCTCTAAACAAATTTTTGTTATCTATGTTTTTTATGTAAAAAAACCTCAGCTTTTCAAAAAAAAATATTTCAAAATAAACGGACCCATATAAACTGCTGAAAATTCGATTTTAATCATAAAATCACAGTTTTTGACAAGTGCGCCATTTTTTAAAATTTTGAAACTATTTCCATTGAAAAGCTGAGAAAATTTCGCATAGAATACGTAAAAATCAAGTTGGGATCTCTGTAAGAATTTATTGGGTCACTAAATGTTTAAAATCAAAAAATTAAAAAATTAAATTTTCCAAATTATAACAATAATATGAACAAAAACTACATGTAACATGTAACTGTTTAATAGTTAATCATATTGTATATATACAGAATGTATCAGAACGCCCGTGCCAGGCATTTTTTAAGAAAACTACGCATTTTCGAGAAAACTGTTTCATTCAAAAGTTGTAGGGTTTCAAGTAATGCGTTACAAAACAATATTAGTATGACCTTGAAAAGTATTGTTAAGGTCATGTAAAGATCATCTTAAAATTTTTAAATAGAAACCCCAATTTTGTATTGCATATTCTTATAGCTTATCTCAAGAGCTTTTCAAAACACTATAATAAAGAATTTTTTCATGAAGTATTTTTTGAGTTATTTTATATCTTATTCTGATATATTCTGATATAAAAAATAAAATATTTTGTAAAATATCTAGTTTTCGATAATCTTACCGTAATACTTTTATGTACAGAATAATGAGACAAATAAATTAGTGTAAAAGAAAACAAATAATTGTTAAAAAAATACATTATAAATAATTACATACTTTTTCTTGAAAACAATTATTTTTTTTATATGAATTGATTTTATCCAAACCCAAACTAATAAGATCAGTAAATAAATCTTTTTACCCCACAACTTTTATTCGAAACAATTTTCTGTAAGACTTATATTTTTCGAAACTTTTCAGGGTTTCCATACTTTTTCCTCATCCTGTATATATATATATATATATATATATATATATATATATATATATATATATATATACATATATATATACATATACAGGGTATCCCCAATTTAAATGTCAAAACTTTAAGAGCGTGTAGGGGACCGATAAACTGAGACAAAAAGTCCTTTAGAGATTTGCTCGTTTTTGCTTCGTTTTGAAGAAAATCGCAAAAAATGAAACAAATAATTTTCACCAAAAAACTTAAAACAACACTAAAATTATTAGATTTATTAAAAAGTATTATAAAATAAAAATTGTAGAACATGGAATTAAGAAAAGAGAGCGAGTTAAAATCCTCCTGAGGTAAAATTAGAGGATTGTAGATAAATACGCGACAACGCGAAATTTTATTTCTAATCTAATTTTACCTCAGGAGGATTTTAACTCACTCTCTTTTCTTAATTCCATGTTCTACAATTTTTATTTTATAATACTTTTTGATAAATCTAATAATTTTAGTGTTGTTTTAAGTTTTTTGGTGAAAATTATTTGTTTCATTTTTTGCGATTTTCTTCAAAACGAAGCAAAAACGAGCAAATCTCTAAAGGACTTTTTGTCTTAGTTTATCGGTCCCCTACACGCTCCTAAAGTTTTGACATTTAAATTGGGGATACCCTGTATATATATACATATATATATACATATATATATATATATATACAGGGTGTTTCAGAAACAGATGGCCAAACTTTAAGAGCATATTCTACTCACTAGCATGAAAAAAAGTCATATAAACATAGGTGCGGAAACGCTTCTTTTCCAAATTATAAACATTTTTTATTTGTAACAGACTTTAAGAACATTTGAAACTAAGAACATTTCATTACAGAAATTGCTGGAAATGATTTCCTTCCGCATTAATGCATGCCTCGCATCAACATCGCATGGATTGTCAAAGACGTTCAAAAATTCCCGAAGTATTTCGTATTTTGTCACGAAGCGATAATACAATTTCGGAGTACTTTTATAGTAGCAACAGTAGTATCATAAATGAGAATCTTAATAAGATGTCCTCATAAATAAAAATCCAAAGGGTTTAAATCGGGAGAACATGCAGGTCAAACGATGGGTCATTTCCAATCAACAATTCATAAAACATGTCGATGCGAGGCATTGTCCGATGTAAATAAAAAATGTTTATAACTTGGAAAGGAAACGTTTCCGAACCTATGTTTATATGACATTTTTCATTTTTACAGTGAATAGAATATACTCTTAAAGTTTGGCCACCTGTTTCTGAAATATACATATACAGGGTGTTAAATTTCAAACGTAACAGGTGGAATATCTCGTAAACAATGCATTTTAGAAAAAAATGTTTTCTACAAAAGTTGTAGGGTTTTAGAGGGAACATAACATAGTATTATTCATATAACCTTGGGCGGTGTTTCCAAGGTCAAGTGGAAGTGAGAACGAATTTTTTAAATGGAAACCCATATTTTTTATTGCATATTCTCGTAGCTTATCTTAAGAGCTTTTCAAAACACCATAATAAAGTATTTTTTTATTAAGTACTTTTTGAGTTATTTTATATTTTAATCTGACATATTTTGATATAAAAAATAAAATATCTCGTAAAATATTTAGTTTTCGATAATCTTACCGTAATACTTTTATGTACAGAATAATGAGACAAATCAATTAATGTAAAGAAAAAATTAATAATTGTTTAAAAAAATACATTGCTTTATCAAAATATGTCAGATTAAAATATAAAATAACTCAAAAAGTACTTAATAAAAAAATACTTTATTATAGTGTTTTGAAAAGCTCTCGAGATAAGCTACAAGAATATGCAATAAAAAATGGGGGGTTCCATTTAAAAAAATGAAGATGACCTTCAAATCTCCTAAGCGCCTCCACCTAAAAAAAAATGTTCACTTCCACAAGATTTCCCCTTCGATACCATACAACTTTTATTTCAAACATTTTCTCCTATCTCCAAAACCGTGGGAGTTATTCGGGTGGCCTGTCTTAGATGCCTCACCATGTATATTTATATACACATACGTACACATATATATACAAGATGTAACTAAAATTAGAGGATAAACTTTGGGGGCGAGTTTCTCGCGCCAAAACATGAAAAAAAATTCATATCAACATATATCCACAAACCCACTGTTACCGAGATACAGCTCAAAATGTTTATAAATTCAATTTACCATTTACAATCGGACGATTGCTTGTCGGTCCTTGTCTAACTTATTTATTTATTTGATCTGTGACTATTTTCTTGTACAAGTACTATGTAATGTAATGCAATGCTACGCCAACGCATCTTTGCTGCTTGTGAAACCATTCGCAACCGCCCCGGGATCTTTGAAAGAATCCATGCAGCAGTCCATGATCCGACGTGTTCATGCGTGTATTGAATCAAATGGGACACTTTGAACATTTGTTGTAATTAAATATTGAAAATAAATAATATTAAATAATAATAAATATTATTTTTCATTTTTCATTAATAAACATTTGTTTGAGCTGTATCTCAGTAACAGTAGGTTTGCGAATATATGTTGATATGAACTTTTTCCCATGTTTTGGTGTGGGAAGATCACCCCCGAAGTTTGTCCCCTTATTTTAGTTACACTCTGTATATATATAAACCAAAATATATATGTATAAATTCCTTACGTAAAAAAAGAAGCTGTTCTGTCATATAAAATAATATGTATATAAAATTTGAAAGCTGTATAAAATCATCACATCTTAGACAGAAGCGTCAAATGCAACTTTAAAAACTGCTATTCGCTGGAAGTTTACTTTATTAAGAAAAATTCCATTTTCTGGAACTAGTTTGCCTAATATTTATATTGTATCATACATCATAAATCTCTAAATAATAGAACCGCGAATTAATCCAAAATTGGATGCGTTATACATATATGTGACTAAGCAAATGAATATTTACTCGAACAATTATAAAGTCGCATCTATAATTGTGACTTTGTGTGAATATAAAACTGACTGAGAGGTTGTAAACGCTTCAATTTTACTGTTCAGTTACAAAGACCATGTAGGACTGCCTGATTACAGTATTCTGAGTAAATTCCGCGAGCTGGAGAGTAAATATTGCCGTAGCATCATATGCGATGATTAATGATAATAATAACAGTACCGTTTTGATTATTACTCGCTTTATACATATATGTATTTCGCAAATTCGCGAAGACAAAATTCTAATTTAAAAGATCGTTTTACAAGATAATTTCGCGAACCCAGAAATTCTGATTTTAATAAAAACTTGTATACATGTAAGGAAAGTAAATATAAATAAATCGAAAAATTCTAAGTTGATGCTAAAAACGATTCTAAAGAATAAAACTTCTTATATGTAGAATAGCTTTTCTCGATGTCTCAAAAATTATTTCAGATATCCAAAAATAGTTTATACAAAACTTTTGTCGTAAAAATATCTTTATTTAATCACATTAATAAAATTTTCAAAAAATATTTGTTAAAAAAGTGTTGTTTCAAAATTTTTATTTGTTTTTTATTTTATTGCGGTGATTAAATATATTTATAAAACAGTATTACTATAATTTAATCTGCACAAAATAATGTTGTTATAAATTATTGAAAACAAAAACTTATAAAAATATTTTAACAAAAAAGTTGTACAAATATATTCTACAAAAATAATGATATAAAGAATTGCGCCAACCGAAAAAAAATTTGTTATAAAATTTTTTTATTTTATTATTTCCAATATTAAGAAAAATTATATTTAATAAATCGCAATATAATTAAAGTAGTAGAGCGTATAGTTAAAATAGAAGTTATTTTATAATTAACTAAATGCACAATATATACATATCTAACGTTTTAGAATATATTTATTGAAAGAAAATTTCTCATAAATCCTAAGTCGCATAAAACAAACTTACACCAAAGCAAAGTATAAAAACTTGGCGTGCTCAGGTCGCATTAAAACATATTGTCCTAGACATTTTATTTCTGTTGTACAATATCTCATATTATATAAAAATTACTTGCATCATTCGTATAATAAAAGTATTATTATATTAAATATTTATATTTTATATAAAATGTGATTAAGTTTCATACAAAAAACATGTATCAAAAAGAATATATATAATGATTTACAAATCTACTGAAATTTCAATTATTTATATTTTATATCATTTACATATATTATCATTCACATATATTACTTAAAAAAGAAAATATATATTTATATATGTATATATGTTATAATATCAATTCATAATCAATGTTTAGTGCGATTAGGATTCCTTTCATTTGCAAAGTCTATCCTACAAGATGTATAATTTGAAAGAAATTTTTTGTGTAATTTATTTACATTTCATATAAAATTTTATTAAGTTTTATACAAAAAGCATGTGTAAAAAAATATATAATGATTTATGAGTCTACTAAAATTTCAATTTATAAATGTATATACATTTATATATTATCTACATGTATTATCATTCACATATATTACGAAATAATGTATATATTTATAAAATGTACACGTCTTAATGCAAATAAATCTGGGACAACATGTTTTAATGCGACCCGGGCACGCCAAGTTTTTATACTTTGCTTTGGTGTAAGTTTGTTTGCGACTTAGAGTTTAAGAAATTTTCTTTCGATAAATATATCCCAAAGTGTTAAATGTGTATATATTGTGCATTTAGTTAATTATAAAATAACTTCTATTTTAGCTATACGCTCTACTACCTTAATTATATTGCGATTTATTAAATATAATTTTTCTTAATATTGGAAATAATAAAATAAAAAAATTTTATAACAAATTTTTTTTCAGTTGGCGCAATTCTTGATATCATTATTTTTGTAGAATATATTTGTACAACTTTTTTTGGTAAATTATTTTTATAACTTTTGATTTTCAATAATGTATAATAACATGATTTTGTGCAGATTAAATTATAGTAATACTGTTTTATAAATACATATAACAGTTTTTCACAACTGGCGCGTGTACTTGGCGCCTTTTTTTACCTATTTTTAAAAAGGTAAGTTTTTAGGGATTATATTCTTTTTTTACTATATATTATTTTAATAACATGTAAAGCAATTAAATTTTTAATAGGCTTAATCAACAGCTTGAGTTTGTAATATAAAAAATATTTTAAAAGTAATAAAATAAAATTAGATTGTTGCAATTGTAAGCGTATATAGAACGCAAATGAATCAATCAATAATATTATAAAAAATATTTTAACAAAAAAAGTGTTTTTATTTTAATTCTACATGTTCTATAAACAATATAGATTTATTAACGTAATATTATAAAGTTTTAATCAACAAAAGCTCTGCAGAAAATATGGAAGATGAAGAGATTGAAAGTACATTAGAACAAAGTGAGGATAAATTAGACAGTGAAGAAGATGATTCGCAATAGAAATCTTAAGACGCTGAGAGTATATCTGATATGGAAAAGCAGGATGATTATAATATGAATATAAACAATATGAAAATAAATGAAAAATAAATGTAATGCATAGAAAAAAGCATTAATACTCCGGTGTATCATACAGTGTGTATCAAAATATTATTGTAATTAAAATATTAATTTAATGCATAAGAAAACGAATGTATAAAGTAAACATATAATGGGTAGAAAAAAATTAGCATTAATGTTCCATAATGTTCGTGTGTAGAAATTAATGCAAAATACTTCAGTGCATAGAAAAGTAACATAGATATTAATGCAAAATACTCTAGTGTGTAAAAAAACAAACATTTTAATGTAAATAATTCCAATGCATCGAAAAAAACAGACATTATATTCGTTGTTTCAAATTTTAATGTAAAATAATCCATTGCGTAAAAAAACAGACATTGTTAGTTTACAACGATATACTTTAATACGTACTAAATACTATACTGTCCAATTACAGCCGTCCTATTCTTTAAAGGAATGACTATGATTGGCCAATGTAGTATTTAATACATACACGGAAAAAAAAATTAGCTGCCGTAGCTAAAAACTGCGTGTGGTAACTAGATTTCAGTTGTAATATATGGACAGCGAACATCTTAGCTGTGACACCTATTTATTAGGTGCAACAGCGAACATCTTAGCTGTGATACCTATTTATTAGGTGCAACAGCAAACCGTTTTGCTGCAGTTTAGAAATTTATTTTGCAAACCATGATTAGCTATGGTAGCGAAATTTTTTTTTCCGTGTATTAAAGTCTATTGGCGTAAACTAGGCCATTATATAAAATAATTCAATGCTTAAAAAATATTAAATCTTGTATTATATACTTTGAGAAACAATGCAATGTATATAAAATACTAAAAGCTTAATGAAAAAAATACTATTTATTCTATTAAAATATTAAAGTCTGGTTGCACCAATGTTATGTATAATAACATTGTATTGAGAAAGATAGAAATTTAAACCTGTCCAAATTTATCCAATAAAGTAAGTTGTTTATTCCTTCTTATCACACTACTACTTATAGAATATTCTGTAAATCTTGACTTTGTTTTTTCTTCCTTGAAAGTATATCGAATTTAATAAGCCCATTTAATAAGCTATGTACATCATCTGCTTCCTCCAGCTAAATTCATGTTACCCTCAAAGGAGATGTCAGATTCATTATATTCATTTTCCGATTTATCCACAATTCATATTCTAAAATCAAAAATAAAATTCATTAATTTACAAAATAAATTTTTATTAATTTGTCCTCGATAATCATAATATAACCTACTTTTGTCCAAAATGACATCGATTAGAAAAAATCACTTCTCTTCCTTGCACTATTCCGCGATAGGGCCGTGGCACATAGAAAAACATAAGCAGTAAGACTTAAGCAGTAAGTGAATTGACCAATCACGGTCGAACAGTAAGGCAGCCATATTGAAACGTAAGCAACGCTGAAAATTCTGTATGGATGAAATTCTTAAGTTTTAAATCTTACTGCTTAAGTTTTTCTATGTGCCACAGCCCATACTCTCATGCGCGTGAATTTGGTTGCGCGTGACTTGGCGCGAGACACTATGGCGCGTTAACCTATTTTACTGTTCATTTACTTGTTAAATTCATTTACTTGTCAAATCTCAGAGCATCGCTAGCGCAATCTTCTGTCGAGCGCGTCAACCGTACATGATACATTCGCATATTGCATGTGTTGTGTACGTGTATATGCGTGTAGCTTGATACCACTATACTAGATATTTCTTTGCATGTGTTGTATACATGTATACACAAATAAGGCGATGACGACGGAGATGTATCTTAATAAAAATTTTATACATTTCGACTTTGCATCATATTACCTCCGTTCACGATAGATGTAGAAAAAAAATAAAGACACTTTCATTATATAATTCAAATCCAAGCTATCGATTAAGCCTATTAAAAATACGATCGATTCAGCCGTTATTGAGGTTCGATAATCTAAGGCACTCGCAACTGGTCGACTCGCGTATATATAGATACCCGGAGTGCCTCGCGGCTTCGCGTGAACTTGGCGCGAGACACTACCGTGTCTCTTGAAAGGTGTTCCTATAAAACTTTTGTATAAAATATTTTTAGAAATCTCGAGTAACTTTCAAGATATATTGAGAACAGTCGATTCTAAGTTGATTCTGAAAGCCAATATTTTTGAATTCATCCATTTATATATCCCTTCCTCCTGCATGTGTGCAAAGTTTCAATAAAATCAGAATTTCTGGATTTCCTTGTTAGAGCTTATCTTAGTTATGCATATAAATTTTTTTATATTTTTCATTTTTGTATTTATTGAAAATTAAGCTTATCTTTTGGGGCATATCTTATATACAAAAATAAATACCATAACCGCATAATTTTTCCATAATTATTATTTATATGAAAAAAGACTTGCTAAAAGATATCAACGACAATTTTTGTGCAATTTTTCATTAAACGCGGTAATACAGTAAGAATTTAAAGCTTTTATCCTCATTTAGATTTCAAGAACTCTCTCGTCTCCGCAGATACATTAAGCTTTCTTTGTACAGATATATATTATACATCGCATACATTATGTCGGCACATATTTTGTTGAGTTTAATCACTAGAAAAGCCACTCGGTCAATAACTTGTTCGATGTTGCTAACAAACCCTGAACATCTGCTATTGTTATTGGCTTTCGTCTATGTGTGTCCGATTCGATTCTGTTGATATATGTATTGGGGAAATGTAAATTTTTTGCAGATCTTAATTACAATTAAAATGCTTTTGATTAACGAATAATATATCCGCATTACAAACATGAAAATTGAATGTAATAAATCATAATTGGATGTTATTGTGGTGCTAATTTATCACATTTACCTTTATAACAGAACGTAAACATATCCATATCAACATGTGTATAAGAACACATATTGATAGATCACAATTGTATCTGACGTTGTTTCAATAATGAGAGTTACAAAAAAAGTGTTACAAAAAAAGATATAAAAGAACTCTCCATATTCGAAGTACATCTAATGTTGAAAGTAATCTATCATCGCGGCCTCATATTTATCGTATAACCATTATTCTAAATCATAGTTTGCCGCAAATTATTGAAATACTATTTTACAATTGTATCGACATTATCTCGCGCAAATCCGACTGTTTTCTTTTTTTTCGGAAACTTTGCAATTACTCTGATGACAATGGCATTGTTCCATTGACAATTTTCTTTTCGTTTATCTTGCCATTTGCAAGTTCATTAAACACAAAACGCACTCGCGAAACTTCTTCAATTATTAGGCAGCACGCGCGATGTAACCACTACTTATCGCGATTTAGAAAAAAATGGATTTTTCCCAGTCGGTGAGAAAACTCAAATTCTGCCAGCCAGCCAGATTGTGTAATCCTAAATGATTGTGGCGGTGACCACGATGGCTATCGCAATTTACAGTTTTACAGTCCACGGGCAGCAGCGACTGTAAGCCGTTTAGCCACGGCTCTAAACGAATTCCGAGACTCTCCGGAGAACAATGGTGTGTATAACGTCATACATACTGTATATATCATTATGTGTGTACGTTAGAAGAACCCACGGACGGTAGAAAATCGAATCAGACCACTCTCCCTTTTCCCCTCTATCCCTTCTAGGGTAGGTAACTGTTACACTGCGATATTGCACTAACGCTGTCGCTGTTATCGCTTCGCATCAATGTTCCCCCTCAGTGTAATGGCCATTACATGCAGTTGTAGTTGCGTAACGACGGTGTGTACTTGGTTCAGCCAGAGATCAAGATTTGGTTGCTCCTCTAATATTATTTTAACTCGGTAACACGCGGATTTAATCCCTTTGAATGTGCATTATTGGCGAAATAGCTATATGAATTACATAATCTCACATCTCTTTGGTTTGAAAAATTGAAGGATAGTGTAAAAATTCTAATTTGCAGTGTTTTTTTTATGTTAAAGAGAGTCGGATTAAAATCTAGAGCTAGATTAAAATTTAAAATGTGCCATGTGAGATAAAATTGTTTTCCTTCTTTATTTTTATTTATTTTATTATTATATTATTATATTATTTACTTGATGTAATGTGATTATGTAACATTCTTTCTTTTATGTTATAGATTCTTTCATTTAAATATCTCATATGTCCACTCTATAAACGAGTTGTACTACACATATCAAACATCCCCTTCGATTATACTAGTTTTAATGTGTAATTTTTTGCGTGTGAAAAAAATTAGTGTCTGTCGAAAAATATCATCATTTTTTTGCAAGTTTCCAATTTTTGTTTATCGTATATATATATCTTTGTAACTAAACCTTAAATTAAAATTTTATTTAAAAAGTCTCTACCTGAGAGATTACCTAAAAAATGTAATTTTATTATCCTTTTAACTTCACAAAGTTTACCAAGTTCACAGAATTTTTGTGAAAAGCTCTTCTTCTTTTTCATCACTTGCTCGACGTTTAAGGAAAAATCGTCTACAAAATGGCCGGAGAATTTGCTATTGAAAAAACATCCAATGGTTTTGGGAGATTCTCTATGTTCGTTTTTTTTCTTTCTTTTTTTCTCTTCCTCTCTTTATCGCTATGTACATATATATTTTTCGAGATTTGCAGGCAGCAGCTCGATAGAAACGAGTTGATACCGCGCGCGATCTCGAAAATGCGTCGCGGACGAAATAGTAGAAGCGCTAGAGCAAAAAAAAGTAACAGTAATAGGGAGCAAAAGAGAAGTAGTGGGAGAGGACAGGGAAAGGGGAGAGGAGAGAGAGAAGGGGAAGGAGGAGGAGAGTGATATATATATTTGTGTGTGTGCGTGCGCGCGCGCGCGCGCGCGCGTGCGTGCGTGTATGAGGTGTATGGTGCATGTATGTGTGAAGACGGTAGGCGCTGTGATATCGATCGCGCGTAATATTGCGCGCTACGGGACCGTGTTCCGACCTAAACTCTGCAACGCCCGGCGCCCCTCGTGTGTTCCACTTGCTCCGCACTATAGTACAACCGCCTACAGACGTACGATTTATGGTGTGAATAGAGATACCGTGTCTGTGCATGTGTGCGCGCCACGCCGGTCTCTTTGTTAAAACGTTTCATCAAGCGAGATGGGTAGATTCGCTGATAGCCACGATGACGACATGATGACGCTTGTTCGATACGGTGGATTGCTGCACAGGCTGTAAGTGTACGAATTCACGCATGTTCCCTATTATTACTGAAAAGTAAACACCGATGAATCAGATGCGCGGCTTTTGCACGCTACGGCTCTATATCGAAAATGATAAATATATAAACGAATAGATTTGATATATTTTATATATGCAATATATCCAATATTATATTTATATTTTTATATTCTTTTACATATTATTTTTTTATTTTTTACATATTATTATATTTATTTTGATATTATATTTTTTGGATATTATATTTTGTAACCGAGAGAGAGAGGGAGAGAGAGGGAGAGAGAGAGAGAGAGAGGGGGGGAGGGTTAGAGGGGGTAGGGGGAGAGGGGGAGGGAGAGGGAGAGGGGAGGGGGAGAGGGGAGGGGAGGGGGAGGGGAGGAGAGGGAGAAGAGGGAGAGAGGAGAGAGAGGAGGAGAGAGGAGAGGAGGGGGAGAGAGGGGAGGGGAGAGAGGGGAGAGAGAGAGGGAGGGAGGGGAGGGAGGGAGAGGGGAGAGAGGGAGGAGGGGAGAGGGGGAGGGAGAGAGGGAGAGAGGGAGAGAGGGAGAGAGGGGGAGGGGAGGGAGAGAGGGAGAGAGGGAGAGAGGGAGAGAGGGAGAGAGGGAGAGGGGAGAGAGGGGAGGAGAGGGAGAGAGGGAGAGAGGGAGAGAGGGAGAGAGGGAGAGAGGGAGAGAGGGAGAGAGGGAGAGAGGGAGAGAGGGAGAGGGGGAGAGGGAGGAGGGAGAGGGGGGAGGAGGGAGAGAGGGGGGGGGAGGGGAGAGAGGGAGAGAGGGAGAGAGGGAGAGAGGGAGAGAGGGAGAGAGGGAGAGAGGGAGAGAGGGAGAGAGGGAGGAGGGAGAGAGGGAGAGAGGGAGAGAGGGAGAGGAGAGAGGGAGAGAGGGAGAGAGGGAGAGAGGGAGAGAGGAGAGAGGGAGAGAGGAGAGAGGGGAGAGAGGGAGAGAGGGAGAGAGGGAGAGAGGGAGAGAGGGAGAGAGGGAGAGAGGAGAGGGAGAGAGGGAGAGAGGGAGAGAGGAGGAGGGAGAGAGGGAGAGAGGGAGAGAGGGAGAGAGGGAGAGAGGGAGAGAGGGAGAGAGGGAGAGAGGGAGAGAGGGAGAGAGGGAGAGAGGGAGAGAGGGAGAGAGGGAGAGAGGGAGAGAGGGAGAGAGGAGAGAGGGAGAGGGGAGAGAGGGAGGAGGGAGAGAGGGAGAGAGGGAGAGGGAGAGAGGGAGAGAGGGAGAGAGGGAGAGGAGAGAGGGAGAGAGGGAGAGAGGGAGAGAGGGAGAGAGGGAGAGAGGGAGAGAGGGAGAGAGGGAGAGAGGGAGAGAGGGAGAGAGGGAGAGAGGGAGAGAGGGGAGGGAGAGAGGGAGAGAGGGAGAGAGGGAGAGAGGGAGAGAGGGAGAGAGGAGGAGGGAGAGAGGGAGAGAGGGAGAGAGGGAGAGAGGGAGAGAGGAGAGGGGAGAGGGAGAGAGGGAGAGAGGGAGAGAGAGAGGGAGAGAGGAGAGAGGGAGAGAGGGAGAGAGGGAGAGAGGGAGAGAGGGAGAGAGGGGAGAGAGGAGAGAGGGAGAGAGGAGAGAGGGAGAGAGGGAGAGAGGGAGAGAGGGAGAGAGGAGAGAGGGAGAGAGGGAGAGAGGGAGAGAGGGAGAGAGGGAGAGAGGGAGAGAGGGAGAGAGGGAGAGAGGGAGAGAGGGAGAGAGGGAGAGAGGGAGAGAGGGAGAGAGGGAGAGAGGGAGAGAGGAGAGAGGGAGAGAGGGAGAGAGGGAGAGAGGGAGAGAGGGAGAGAGAGGGAGAGAGAGGGAGAGAGGGAGAGAGGGAGAGAGGGAGAGAGGGGAGAGAGGGAGAGAGGGAGAGAGGGAGAGAGGGAGAGAGGGAGAGAGGGAGAGGGGAGAGGGAGAGGGAGAGGGAGAGGAGAGAGAGGAGAGAGAGAGAGAGAGAGAGAGAGAGAGAGAGAGAGAGAGAGAGAGAGAGAGAGAGAGATTGATCTTTATTAGCTTTCTCAGCTATTTGTAATACAAATCTAGTTTACATTAATTACAATATACTCCTTTAACATTCGCTTAAACGGCACAATTTTTTCATTCCGCTTTATTTCAGCTGGCAAGGCGTTATATATTTTTACTCCTTCGTAAAACATACTCTTTTGCGCACTCCTTGTTCTGCGATATTTTATTGCAATATCCCCAGCTTGTCGTGTTTGCCTTTCATTCTCATTTCCCACAATTTCTAATCTATTTCTTAATT
Organism: Formica selysi; assembly: GCA_009859135.1. Taxonomy (NCBI): domain Eukaryota; kingdom Metazoa; phylum Arthropoda; class Insecta; order Hymenoptera; family Formicidae; genus Formica; species Formica selysi. The sequence continues at coordinate 927,357 of CM020822.1, read as the reverse complement.
GCTCCGGTAACATGTTCCTTAAAATCTTAAAAATAAATATACACACATTATAATATAGCCTCTGTTTTATGGACATAAACTGCAGCGCTTGCAGCATACGCTCCACTTTGGTATGTCTATCACATTGCAATATGATCCTCATGGCCCGATTTTGTGCTTTTTGCAATTTACTCAGCTGTGTTTCTCCCATATCAATGAACAGCGTCGCACAATACTCAAAGTGAAGTGCTATAATTGTCTTATATACAATATATCTAGTGTATGCCGATATATAATTACCTATTCTATTCAAAAAACGCGTTTTTTCCCTATTTTCTTTAGCATATAATCACAGTGGTCCTTAAATCGTAGTCTATCGTCAATAATTATGCCTAGGTATTTCATTATTTCCACACGTTCAATCTCAGTTCCATCCAAACATTTCAATGTTATATTACCTCGCAGTTCTTTTCTTATACTTCTAACAATCATATATTTCGTTTTTCCTGCATTCATTTTTAACTTATTTATATTCATCCACTCTTCTACTATAGTAAATGCCATATTCATTTTGCTCTCTAATTCCGCGCTGCTTTCTCCAGTTACATATATTAACGTATCATCTGCAAACATTTTTATACTACATCCTTCCGGACAGATTTTTATTATATCATTTATATATACTATAAATAACAAAGGTCCTAATACAGATCCTTGCGGTACTCCATATTTTGTGATCATTAACCCGTAGTAACCACACCAGTGCAAATTTGCACCACCTAAAATTTCTTGCTTCTGGATCTTTCTATCTGCGTTCTGTAACGGTCTCCCCCCAGTACGACAAATATGTCATTACCCTAGGGTACTAACTTCACATTGAACCGGCGCCATTTTTTTTGAAACCGCTACAGCAGCAGTACCAAAACTTTGAGGAGGTGCTTATTTGCACTAGTGTGGCAGCAGTGTGTGCAAAGTCGGTGCTCGACAAAATAATTAGTTTTGCTTTTTCGTATAATAAATGAGTGGAATTACATTGAATGTAAGTATTTAAACATATTTTGTTGTTTTTAACATAAAAATTTACAATTTTGTATGATATTTTACATTTTTAATAAATTTCGGAGCAATAATATTTTTTTATAAAATCTTGATTATTTTTATTTTTCTATAAAAATAAATAATTGTTTACATTCAACAGTATTTTAGACATTTTTTGAAAAAAAATTAATACTTTTGTCTATTATAAACAAACCATTTACTGATTTTTTCACCTTTCAAATATACCATACTTTTAAACACCCTTAAAAAATCCTTAATATTCTATAATGTTTATAAAATATCTTTTTTTCCAAAATACAACATTTTAACTTTAATTTAAAAAAAAAAGCATTTATTTCTGTCAAATAGAAAAAAATGGCGATTTTTTGGAAAAAAAACCGATTTTTTAAAAATTTGATTTTGATTTTGACGTTTTTTCACTATTACAAAATTATTTTTTGCATTCGAGACCATTACCATTGGATTCCTGGGGAATTTTCACCCCAAGAAACTCATATTATCAAACATTTTTGGATTATTTATGCGCGAGTTATGGAACTTTAAAAATGCAAAATCCCAAATCGCACTAGTGTGGTTAGTACGTATACTGAATAGAGGTGTGGTTACTACGGGTTAATTTAGACCATTTATTATTAAATTGAACCTGCTGTGTTCTATCCTTTAAATATGATCTTAACCATTCTATAACCTTTCCCCTAATTCTCTAATAATCTTTCTCTATCTATTGTTTCAAAGGCTCGCTTAAGATCCATGAAAATTACCCCTACCATTTTTGCCTCACTAACTATCAATTTCCATTCATCAATGACTGTTTGAGTCGCTGTTTCACACGAATACTGTTTTCTAAAGCCCGACTGATGTTCTGTTATAATACAATTATCTTCCAAATACGTTTCAATTTGCTTTTTAACTACTAATTCTAACACTTTTTCAAATATTGGTAACATATTTATAGGCCTAAATTCACTTGCTTTTCTAGCTTTCTCTACTTTTGGAATCGGTATTATTGTAGACGTTTTCCAACCTTTTGGACAGCAACCTTCCTTCAAAGAATTATTTATTATATCAACAAATTCCTCTTTTATTACGCAAAATACTGCCTTTAATATATCGCTAGTTATTCCCTCCTCTGTACCTTTCTTTTTCGGTAGTCCCATAACAATTTCCTGTAAAAGCTCTATGCTAATCATTTCAAAATTTTCCATAATTCCCTCGTTTTCAATAACATAAATAATTCTTTTACATGCATTCCCAGTTTTACTCCCATTTATAGATTTTACTATACTATTAATACTTTGTATATAATATAAATTAAATTTATCTGCTATATTGCATCCTTCAGTGCCGTCTAATATTTCAAAATCTATATTCTCTACTTCCCTCTTACTCCCTGGTTCGCCTCTAATTATTTCTTTTAGTGTTTTCCACATAGATGTAGGATTTTCTTTATTAAGATCTATCATATTTTCATAATATTCTTTCTTCTTTGTCTTAATTAATTTAACTACTGTATTTCTTTCAATTTTAAATTGCAACCAATTTTGTTCCGTGTCAGCATATAATGCCTTCCTATATGCCTCATCCCTTTTAGCCGCTGCTTCTCTTATTTCATCCGCTTCCCATATTCTCGGAATTCTAAAATTTTTTCTAGGTGCTGTGGCGTCCAACGCATTTACTATACTATCAACAAATTTTTTCGCTCTCACACTGATATTCATATCTTGGTTTTTCTCTAATTTATTTTCCACTAATTTAATAAATTCATCTATATTAAACTCTCTGTAATTCCTAACACTAAGTTCTTTGTATTTATTATCAAATTTATTCGCATTCAGTTCAACTTTCAGCCACGCATGGTCCGTTATTTTAGGTTCATGCATTACCTGCATTTTTATTTTATTATTAGCAAAAATTAAATCTATAATTGTTTTACTATCTTTCGTAATTCTCGTCGGTTTATTTACATATTGTTTCATGCCTAAGCTCAACATTGTCGTTTGTAACTTCCTTGTATAAAACGAATCTAACATAATATCTATATTAAAGTCTCCTATTATCATACATTCTCCCCGTATTATTAACTCTTCTATTATATCCTCCAGAAATCTCACGAAATCACCATGCGATGCACTCGGTGAATGATATATTACCATTATTATTCCTCTATACAATTTTTCTTTTACCTCAATCGCAGCACACCAACAATTCGATTCTAATTTTTTTACTAATATATTTCAACATCATCCCTTATATATTAAACAACCCCTCCTATATTTCTATTTTCAGCATCGCATCTAATTATACTATAACCTGGAACGTTCACTTCACTGTCTTCAATTTCAGCAGTCAATCTTGTCTCTGATAACGCTATGAATGCCGGATTTACTTTCTTCATAATCTGATGTTGTATCTCATCTTTATGCGCCATCAAACTTTGCGCGTTTGTATACAATATTATTTCCGCTTCCTTCTGTAGTTGCTATTTCGCATCTTCCCAGCCGGCTCTCCTCTTCTCCTCCTGTATCGCCCTTTTAAATGTCGGACATTCCGGATCAAGGGCGTCATGCTCATCACTTATTCTCAAGTTGTATGTTTGAATCTTAAACATACAATTTATACATCTTCTGTTTGTCGCCGTGCATTCAAACGCTCTATGATTTTTTGCACATTTGTGGCATGTTTCATTTCGCGTACAATTCTTTGCAATATGATAATAACCCCAGAATTTAAAACACCTTTTAATATTAATGTGATTAAATACCAGACACTTTCTCCATCCTACATTCAGTTTTCCCATGCTCAACATTATTTTATGAGTTTTTTCATCTGCTTCAATTATTACAGAACCTTCTTCTTTACCTCTTCTTCCGGATTGACTTTTAACTATTTTTTTCACTATTCGCATATGAATTTCTTCATTCTTCGCGTCGATCTTGTTCTGCTTTTTGATTGTAACTATTCAATTATCATCATTCAACTTCATTTCTTCGCCAATATTGACAATTTTTATCTTAGGTTTCATCCGCGTTGACTCAGTTACTTTGAAATTTTCGCCCAGCTTGGCTTGTACTGTAGCCTTTAATTTTTCCATTTCTTCTTCAGTCTCACAACCCAGAATCACTGTTCCCTTGCTTCCTTTTTTTAGCTTCGTTACTCCCACAGGCATATTCTTGATGTCTATCTTTTCTTTTATCAATTTTTTAGTAACTTCACTCTCCTGTTGCATCTTAGGTTTGACAATTATAATATTTTCATTTTTATTCTCTTTAACTGCATCACTATAACTTCTTTGTGCTCCTTCTGACGGTCCTGAAGTTCCTTCCTGTATCATTCTTCTCAATTCTCCCACTTCTTGTTTAAAATTTTCCAATTCTTGTCGAACTATTTCCTTAATCATCATCTTGACTTACTTTTTACACGCTGTTTCATCTTTTATTTCCTTCACTATTTTTATAAGCCAATCTATTTTTACCTCAATTTCCGCTGATCCACTCGCGCCTGCTACTCTGTTTCCACTGCTTGATGCCGTACTCCCCGCTGATCTTCCTGTCGATGTCATAGCTGCTTCTATATCGCTATCGATAATAAATTTGTCAATTGGTCCACGACACGCCACCAATTCGTGGTTTCTATTATATATTTTATGCTTAATTACACATCCTGGATGGTAAAAAAGTTTATCGCAAGACTTGCATGTTACAGCTTGGTTTTTTATTGCCTTCTTACATGCCGAACATCGATATTCGTCGTATTCTTCCATATCGATAATTACCGGTCGAAACTGCTAATACCAGCATAGGCGATCAGTCACCTTTGCGTCTACCTTCACACGTCAGCACTTTGTCCACCTTCAATGTTCACCTGTCGTACGAGACTTGGGCGTCCCATACAAGAAATGTAGTTTTTACGTTCACAAATGAGCATACTGCAGCTAGATAACACTCATGGCTATTCCCGGTCTATGTAGCTATTACTTCAATAGCTTTTTATCACTCTCCCTCATTATTTAACTACTTAAGAATTATCACTTTTATAGAGCGATGTTTGACACGTCTTCTTCATCGCAGAGAGAGAGAGAGAGAGAGAGAGAGAGGAGAGAGGAGAGAGGGAGAGAGGGAGAGGGAGAGAGGGAGAGGGAGAGGAGAGGGAGAGGGAGAGGGAGAGGGAGAGGGAGAGGGAGAGGGAGAGGGAGGGGGAGAGGGAGAGGGAGGGTGTGGGGAGGGGGAGGGGGAGGATGTGGAGAGGGGAGGGAAAGAGAAGATGTGGGGAGGGTAGGGAAAGGGAGAGGGTGTGGGGAGGGGAGGGAAAGGGAGAGGGAAAGGGAGTGAAAGAGACAGAGGGAGAGGGAGAGAGGGGGAGAGGGAGAGGGAGGGGAAGGGGGTGTGGGGAGGGTAGGGGAGGGGAGAGGGAGAGGGAGGGGGAGAGGGAGGGGGAGAGGGAAGGGGTGAGGGAGGGGGGAGTGGGAGGGGGGGGAGGGTGTGGGGAGTGGAGGGAGAGGGGGAGAGGGAAGGGAGTGGAAGAGACAGAGGGAGAGGGAGAGGGAGAGAGGGGGGGGAGTAGGGAGGGCGAGTGAGGAGGAGGGAGGGTGGGGGAGGGGAAGGGTAGAGAGGGAGAGGGAGAGGGAGAGAGAGGGTGGGAGGGAGTGGGAGGGAGAGTGAGGGGAGAGGGGGAGGGGATGAGAGAGGGAGAGAGAGTGGGGAGGGGAGGGGAAGAGAGAGGGGAGGGAGGGAGAGAGCGAAAGAGAGAGAGGGAGTGAGGGGGTGGGGGAGGCGAGGGGAAGAGGGAGAGAGAGGGAGCGGTGGTGAGGGGTAGAGAGGGGGAGGGGGAAGAGGGGGGGAGTTAATTTTCAGCTACTGTAAATTAATTATAAAGAATAAATATCCTCACGTTAAATATATTTTGTTAATGATGCATTAATATAAACTGATCAAAACAATCATTGAATTTAAATTTGACGATAATATTTGGATAATAATTTAATATTTAATTAATGATAATATTAATTTATAATATTTATGTGTCTATATACATATAAAGGCAAATATGTAACATCATTTCTTTACTTCACAAATAATTAACCGACAGATAATTGACGCATCTAATTCTTTTTATATAATTCTCTTTTATATTGCCAAGAGAAGCGTGAGAATTTTTACATCATTCTACATTATTCTTATATTATTCTACTTTATTATTACACAACGTGCTGGTTGTAAACCAGCTAATGATTCTCTTAACATTCGATATCGATAAATACGAGACAAATATAATCTCGAATGTGGGACATATGGCATCGATTTCGCGAGTGTCGAGCTAATCTCGATTAATGACTCGATTTGACGTTGATCGTGATTAATTGACACGGATAGTCCAACAATCATCATACCCAGGAATAGATGTTTGTCAGTGTTTGTAACTTAATTCGAAAATTCGGGCGCAGAGTTCGGACGCACTTTTCTCCTTTTTTTTCTATTCACTCCTTTATCCTGCTACGTTTGCTGTAAGCGAAGAAGTTTACAAAACACGAATATTTAAATATTTATGATATATTCTACTATGCGGAGAAAGAAATCGAGAACTTTTCATCGAAAGTTCTGTTCGCACAAATGCATACAAGAACGATTCTTCGGATGTCGACGGTGACTTTTGATTGTTTCGAGAAAGACAGAGATGAGATCTTATTATACTAATATTAAATGAATTGTAAATATATGCAACTGTTTGGCCTAACCTAATTTAACCGCGTTTATAAGTTCTGTGAGTCTTATATACACCGAGAGAAAATAATGGTTGTAGTTTTCATAAACTCACTGTAATATCGTTATATTATAATAATATTGTAGTTATATTTTATATAGCATTGACCCAATTAATAAATAATAACGAAATAATTAAATAAATAATAAAATTGTTACATTTAGAAAAATTTAAATTTATTTAATTCATAAAAGAGATTTTTTAATTCATAGAATATTATTTTACTTGGACTTCTATATATATATTTTGTGTCCCGAATAAACTGTCTATATAACCACAACTGCCTATTTAAACACAAAAGTAATTTGCCCGATTACTGAACAATCAGTTTAATACTTTGAATCTCCCTTGTTTAGATTATATATAAGAAAACTAAATATTTCACATTTTTGTTTTAGTAGCCGTGCTTTACAAACCTTATGTAAATCTAATCTGACAAAAATTTAAACACGAGATAGATACGCCACATTCAATTTTTGTTTCCAAGAAATTATATAGTTAATTATTATTTTCAAATGTAATTATAAAATATGTTACTGTGCTACGGTTCTATGCATTATATATGAAAATTATTACTTTTGTTACTCTCTTTTTATTTTTTATTATACGTATACATATAGTAGAATTTGGAGTTAAAAATATAACCTCATTGAACTATATTGATATATTTGTGGAAATGCTTATTTCTTTAGTTATCTTTTTATTTGTTTTTTAGTTATTACTACCAATAAATAGAAAAGCGAATATTAAGGTCATATACTTACATTTATTATAATTGTGATCAACTTATCTATATAAATCATTATTTTATTTACTATCTGTTAATTCGTATATTTTACTATACAGGGTGTCCCATTTTAAAAGTTCCATCCTCATAACTTTTCAGGATCAACGTTTGAAGGAAAACGACTCGGATAAAAGTTGTAGGGAACAAAGGGGGCTATCTAATAGTGATCTTGGATTTGACATTAAAGGTCATTTTCAAGGTCATTTGAAGGTCAACTTCCGTTTTTTAAATGGGGACCCCTATTTCCCATTACATATTCTTGTAGCTTACCTCGAGAGCTTTCCAAAACACTATAATAAAGTATTTTTTTATTAAGTACTTTTTGAGTTATTTTATATTTTAATCTGACATATTTTGATATAAAAAATAAAATTTCTCGTAAAATATTTAGTTTTCGATAATCTTACCGTAATACTTTGATGTACAGAATAATGAGACAAATCAATTAGTGCAAAAAAAAAAAATAATTGTTCAAAAAAATATATCGTAAATAATTTTCTTAAAAACAATTATTCTTTTATACTAATTGATTTGTCTCATTATTCTGTACATAAAAGTATTACGGTAAAATTATCGAAAACTAAATATTTACGAGATATTTTATTTTTTATATCAAAATATGTCAGATTAAAATATAAAATAACTCAAAAAGTACGTAATGAAAAAATACTTTATTATAGTGTTTTGGAAAGCTCTCAAGGTAAGCTACAAGAATATGTAATGAGAAATAGGGGTTCCCAATTAAAAAACGGAAGTTGACCTTCAAATGACCTTGAAAATGACCTTTAATGTCAAATCCAAGGTCACTATTAGATAGCCCCTTTTGTTCCCTACAACATTTATCCAAGTCGTTTTCCTTCAAACGTTGATCCTGAAAAGTTATGAGGGTGGAACTTTTAAAATGGGACACCCTGTATACATTAATATTTAAACTTATTATAATTTATAGTAAAATTTTTATATAGTAGTTGGCAGAGAAATATGTGCGTATAAGGTTATTATTACCAACATTATACAGGGTGAGTCTTTTTAATCTTAACAGGCAAATATCTCAAAACCTGTAAGTTTTAGAAGGAAACTTTTAGGCAAAAGTTGTTTGGTTCTGAGGGGGAAAAGAGATAGGAATATTAGTTAGACCTTGGGTGGCATTGTTAAGGTCATATCAAGGCCACATTGAATTTTTTAAATTGAAACCTCTATTTTTTATTGCATATTCTTATAGCCCTTGTCGAGACCTTTTCAAAATTCTACAGGGTGTCCCATTTTAATGTCTCACTCCAAATAACTTTTTTATTTTTAATTGTAGAAAAAAATGTTTCAGACAGAAGTTGTATGGTTTCGAGGAGACCACATGATAAAAATATGGACTTGACCTTGAGTGACCTTTTCAAGATGAGGTCAATGTGATCGATGTTTTCTTAAATGGAACCCCCCATTTTTTATTGCATATTCTTGTGGCTTATCTCGAGAGCTTTTCAAAACACTATAATAAAGTATTTTTTTAGTTATTTAGTTATAAAGTACTTTTTGAGTTATTTTATATCTTAATCTGATATATTTTGATATAAAAAATAAAATATCTCATAAAATATTTAGTTTTCGATAATCTTACCGAATAATAATACTTTTGATAATAATAATACTTTGATAATAATACTTTTATGTACAGGATAATGAGACAAATCAATTAGTGTAAAAAAAGCAAATAATTGTTTAAAAAAATACATTGTAAATAATTACATACTTTTTTTAAAAACAATTATTTTTTTTACTAATTGATTTGTCTCATTATTCTGTACATAAAAGTATTACAGTAAGATTATCAAAAACTAAATATTTTACGAGATATTTTATTGTTTATATCAAGATATGTCAGATTAAGATATAAAATGACTCAAAAAGTACTTAATGAAAAAATACTTTATTATTTCTAACTAATATTCCTATCTCTTTTCCTCCTCAGAACCAAACAACTTTTGTCTAAAAAGTTTCCTTCTAAAACTTACAGGTTTTGAGATATTTGTCTGTTAAGATTAAAAAGGCTCACCCTATATATAGTAGTAACAACTATAAAAATAGAAATTTCTACATAATTATTTTACTATGCTAATTATAGTCACAAATATCACACTCTTTTCTCTCCGTGTACAAAAGTGGGGAATGTCGTAGAAATATTTCTACGGAAAATAAAAAACTACAGAGTTAATAGAACTTTGTTATATCTTATAATTCTCCACAATGTTAATCGTTATCTGATTTACAGGATATTTTGTAAAGAGTCCCAGAGAATTCTGGTTGTCAGTATGGGTAGAATTTCAGAATATGCAACCGGCGAGACCATACAAGAAAATTTAGACGCACCTTCCTTAGAGACAAAAAAAGCGTGAATATTGTACTTTATTACTACTAATCATATAGTTAATCCTTACAAAAACGCAAATTGAGTAACGCAAGAAAAAGTACTAAGAAAAAAAAGAAAAACTATACTACAAGATCAGTTATGTGTCCGTAAAGAAAAAAAAAGGAATTACAGTAGATCACAGATCACTTATTTTTGATATATCGATAATGTCGGCATTCACCTTCACAAAATGAGATAATAATGTCCGTATTCACAGTCGCAATGAACCGCACCGTTACTTGTCTTTAATTGTGATAATGTCCGGAATTGGAGTCACAAAATGAGAGGATCGCGAATATGTCATGGAACAAACAAATCGGTAGTTGTCGTCCGACAAAGCCCGTGCGTGTCGTTATACTTGTTGCATGAGATCGAATGTTCTTGAATCCGCAAAGAAACTCTCGAGAAAGTGGGAAAAATGAAATGATCCAATAAACCCACGCGTAATTGGCCAATACCGATCGACGGAATATCAGGTTTCGTGATTGGGCCGAGGTTCAAGAGAATAGGCATTTGCTAGGGAAACGAATGCGTGAGAGAGAAAGTGCGAACGAATGCGTAAGTGAGTGAGAGGCTGACTAGAAGGTTGATAATGATGATTGAAATTTTTCCAACACAGGAACAATAGTATAAACGGAATTTGAGATTACTCCGAGGATAATGTGGGGAAGAGCAAATATGGCGGCCGTGATCCTTCTTCTAGGATGGCTATATGTTTTCGCTCGCGCAGAAGGTACGTGTTTTTTTTCGCACAAGATTAGCACAAAGAATAATTTGAAATAACAAGGGGAAAGCCATTTTTCTATTAAATACAACATCCGAATTTAAAAATCATAGAAAATAAAAATCATAGACATATATATAATATATATACAGGGTGCGCATTTATAGTGACGCGGGCATATTTTTCGGAAACGAAGTGAGATATTAAAAAATGTTTCAGACATAAATTGCATGGTTTCGAGGGGGCCACATGATAAAAATATAGATTTGACTTTAAGTGGTCTTTTCAAGGTGAGGTCAATGTGGTCGATGTTTTCTTAAATGGAACTCCCCATTTTTTATTACATATTCTTATAGCTTATCCCGAGAGCTTTCCAAAACATTATAATAAAGTATTTTTTTATTAAGTACTTTTTGAGTTATTTTATATTTTAATCTGACATATTTTGATATAAAAAATAAAATATCTTGTAAAATATTTAGTTTTCGATAATCTTACCGTAACACTTTTATGTACAGAATAATGAGACAAATCAATTAGTGTAAAGAAAAAAACAAATAATTGTTTTAAAAAATACATTGTAAATAATTACATACTTTTTCTTAAAAACAATTATTTTTTTTTTACTAATTGATTTGTCTCATTATTCTGTACATAAAAGTATTACGGTAAGATTATCGAAAACTAAATATTTTACGAGACATTTTATTTTTTATATCAAAATATGTCAGATTAAAATATAAAATAACTCAAAAAGTACTTAATGAAAAAATACTTTATTATAGTATTTTGGAAAGCTCTCGAGGTAAGCTACAAGAATATATAATAAAAAATGAGGAGTTCCATTTAAGAAAACATCGACCACATTAACCTCACCTTGAAAATACCATTTAAGGTCAAATCCATATTTTTATCATGTGGTCCCCTCGAAACCATGCAACTTTTGTCTGAAACATTTTTTGATATCTCACTTCGTTTCCGAAAAATATGCCCGCGTCACTATAAATGCCGCACCCTGTATATATATATATATATATATATATATATATATATATATATATATATATATCGGGCATTATTTATGAAGCAATCCACCTAAATTTTCAAAGTTTTCCGATCATGCTGAAATTTGCACAAATTGTAGTCCTATCAAAAGCAAAATTGTTGCCCAAATCTTTTGGCCCGCGACTAATGGGCTCTCTATTAATAGAGGCTTGAATTTTTATCATTTGAGCTGTCGCGTTGAACTTCAAACGCCGATAAGTTCCAGTAGACTATTCCGATTTTAAAAAACAAATAGTGATTTCGATGTGCAGACCCTTAATTTTCAAAATACAGTCCGTTTTAGGACCGAGCGCGTTACCCATGGTGCAGCTCGGACGCCGTTGCAAGTGGAAACAGATTATCTAGTCAGTTCTATTGCTTGTGGCCAGACATGGTGATCTCTCTCATATATTAAATATATTTAAAATACTACTAAATATAAATAGAAAGAGAAATATAATTTCATCGACGTTATCTCCGATCGATGCAATCTAAAAAATCTAAAATACAATTTTTATAGCTGTAACCAGTTTTCTAGATATAGTTTCTTATATCATTCTACGACACATACTAAGTTTTTATATAAATAGATAAATAAAAAAAAAATTTTACCAGAATATAATGCCCAGGGAATTTACATTGTGATTTTCAGTGATTGTCATTGTTTTAGTTATATATCTTATTTACAAAAATTTAGTTTATACGTAATACTTTAGTTAACAACATATATGTTATGTGATACAGAAGAAATACATCTCACGTTCCTCACTTTTCCTCTTTCTCTCTTTTACTCTGATATTTTTGTTTAACTAAAATATTGCGTATAAATTATATTTTTGTAAACAAGATATATAACTAAGACAATGACAATCATTGAAAATCATAATGTAAATTCCCCAGGCATTATATTTTGATATAAATTTATCTTTTTTTATTTATCTATTTATATAGAAACTTAGTATGTGTGTGTCGTAGAATTAGAAACTATATGTCGTAGATTGAGAAAATATATCTAAAAAACTCGTTACAGCTATAAAATTTGTATTTTAAATCTTTTAGATTGAATCGATCAGAAATAATGTCGATAAAATTATATTTCTCTTTCTATTTATATTTAGCAGTATTTTAAATATATTTAATATATAAGAGAGATCACCATGTCTGGCCACAAGCAATAGGACTGACCAGATAATATGTTTCCACTTGCGGCGCTCGAGCTGCACCGTGGGTGACGCGCTCGGTCCTAAAACGGACTGTATCTTGAAAACTAAAAGTCTGCTCATCTTGATCCTGAGCTCGTTTTAAAGGGGAAGATTCCTACTTTTTTTAAAGATTTTTCAAAAAAATCGAAGATGTCTTATTTTGTTCTTCAAAAATCTTAAATAAATTTTGACTTTTTAAAAAGACTGATTTCATAAGATTAAAGGACGTAAAAAGACCTGCCGAAACCACTATCTGTTTTTTAAAATCGTAATAGTCTAGAACTTATCGGCATTTGAAGTTCGACGCCATAGCCCAAATGATAAAAATGCAGTCCCTGTTAATAGAGAGCCCGTTGGTCATGGACTAAAAGGTTTGGACAACGATTTTATTTTTGATAGGACTACAATTTGTGCAAATTTCAACATGATCAGAAAACTTTGAAAATTTAGATGGATCACTTCATTAATAATGCCCCATATATATACAGAGTGACCCGCTATGACCGCTCATTAAGTACATAGCGTTATTCCTTATCAAAAACTGAGTCGAAAAGTCCATTTTTTTATAACGCTTAATAAAAGAGTTATTATTGAGTAAAGTTTGGCCAATTAGCGCCGACCTTTAGCCGGGTGCACGTCGATGAGCCGCGCGCCTGGTAGTGTGCGTGAGCGCTCCGCCGCTACGGCGGCGCGGCGGCGTTTTTTCTTTGCGCATGCCGCTAGCATGCAAAATTTTTCGCAGCGTAATAATAGAAATAATTTTTTCTTGTTCTAAAAATCATATTCGTATAAAATATAAAACGACTCAAAAAAGACTTAATGAAAAAATACTTCATTATAGTGTTTTGAAAAGGTTTCAAGAAGGACTATAAGAATATGCAATAAAAAATAAGTTCCCATAAAAAAAAATAAAGTTGACTTTGAAATAACCTTGAAAACCGTCACCTACATTCCTAAACATTCCTATAACATCAACTTATGTTCCCCTTAAGATACTGCAACTTTCATTTGAAATATTTTTCTCTAGAAACAATATTTTTGGAGATAAAAATTCATCACGCTTTATTTTGTCCACCCTGTAAAAATACTGCAAAAAAATATATTTCTATTATTACGATGCATAAGAATATTCTATGCTAGCGGCGGAACGGACACACATTACCAAGCGCGCGGCTCACTGCCCCCGGCTAAAGATCGGCACTGATTGGCCAGACTTTATTCAATAATAACTCCTTTTTTAAGCGTTATAAAAAAAATGGTTCAGGACTTTTCGACTCAGTTTTTGGCAAGGAATAATGCTATATACTCAATGGGCGCTCATTGCGTGTCATCTTGTGTATAGTATATATATACAGAGTGTCCTAAAACTATCATACTTCCTCTTAACTTTCTTAGAACATTTCAAGACGAAAATCCTAATATAAAAATGTTGAGACTATAGTAATTTTTAAACGGGAAGTGATTATATTTTATGAATGACAGGGTTGAGACTTAGCGCGCTCAGGCATGGTGAAATGACAAATGAAAGAAGTGCTCTGTGAATGAAGCGCTCTTTTTATGATATTATGATTATCGTATAAATTTACAATAACATTGTCATTATATGTTTCCCGCTTCTTTACGCATTGCATTAGTACATTCTTTTTACGAATAAGGGATGCAAAAACTAAAGGCATCTAAAAAATGATCCAAGTAAAAATTTGCGACGTGTTTGTTAAATATGTTTGATTTTTAATTACTTATTTAATTACTTTCTATTGAAACGATTGCAATTTGTATTTTATTGCAAACATTCCAAAATATTCCAAAATGTAAAATAAATATATGTCAAATCTAATTTTATTACAATTTATTTGTCTCGCACAGTATAGTATAGTAGACACTTTCATGGTAACATTGATCGATCACTTTGACAGTTAAAGTTGAAACATGTCTCAAATTTTTATTGAATTATTTTTGAGATGCTTTTAGTTTTTGCATCCATTATTCGTAAATAAAATATACTAATGCAATGCGTAGAGAAGCGGGAAACATATAATGACAATGCTATTGTAAATTTATATGATAATAATATAAAAAGGACGTCCCATTCATAGAGCATTTCTTTCACTTATCATTTCGCCGTGCCTGAGCGCGCGAAATCTCAGCTCTATCATTCGTAAAATATAATCGCTTCCCGTTTAAAAACTATTATAGCCTCGACATTTTTGTATTAGGATTTTCGTCTTGAAATGTTCTAAGGAATCTGCCATTAAGAGAAAGTACAGTAGTTTTAGGACACCTGTATATGCAAGATGTTTCATTTTAATTGCCCCAGGCAAATATCTCAAAAAATATGAAAGATATGAAAAAACGTTTTAGACAAAAGTTGTTTGATTCGAAAGGGGAGATAAAATGGTTTCATTGGTTTGACCTTGAGTGAACGTGCCAAGATCATATAGAGTTCAACTTTGTTTTTTTAAATGGAATCCCCTATTTTTTATTACGGTCTGTCGACCGTAACAAATATACAGGGTGTATCTGAAATGATGCACTAAACTTTAGGAACGTATTCTAGAGGTCAAAATAAGACTTTTTTTTCTTATGAACATGGGTCCGCAAATGAACCCCTCTCCGAGCTAAAATTCGAAAATGTGTGAAATTGACCAAACATTCGCAACGCAAATTTATTTATCTCTCAAGAGAGGGTAATAGGTAACGTCAAAACCAAGGTCTGCCAATTTTTTTCTTAAATACAGCCATTTTTTATTTTTTTCTCCAAACTTTAGGGGCTTCTAGCTCGGAGGAGGGTTCATTTGCGTACCCATGTTCATAGGAAAAAAAGTCTTATTTTGACCTCTAGAATATGCTCCTAAAGTTTAGTGCATCATTTCAGATACACCCTGTATATCAAATTAAATGGTTTGAACTGAACTCTATTGTGAACATAGTGGTTGCTTTCAAAACTATCTGTGTTAACGAACGGAATGATATGCATAATTTTTATATTATAATGTGAATATATTGATATGATAGATGTTGTAGCGCTGTTTGAAATGAATACAACAATGTATGATATAATGTAAATATTGATTGATTGATTGATTGCTTTATTGATCCTCAATGGGGTTACAATGGCTTCCGTTCCCATACATTGTTTCTCTTATGACTAACTTATAACTACCTTACAGTTACCTTACAAACCTATCTTACTACTAACTTACATCTACCGCAAGTATTATCTACATATTCTACCTATACACACACACACACACACATACACACACACACGCACGCACACGCACACGCACACGCACACGCACACGCACACGCACACGCACACACACACACACACACACACACACACACACACACACGCCCGCTTGTTTCCTAACTAAGTACCCTAATCGCGGCTTCTGTTTGCTTTAATCATCCCCCCTCTCTCCTCTCTCTCTTTCTCTCTCTCATTTTCTCTTTCTTTCTCTCTCTCATTCACCTTCTCGAGGAGGCTTCCATTCATACTGGTGACGAGTCAAGACTCATCGCTGAGCGGCTACGGGCGCCAATTTTCAATCGTTCAATATGATTGGACCGCTCTGGAGACGTGCTGGGGATGTCGTCTCTCCGTGGCAATCGGCACTGCATCCATGGAGCGAGATTCCAACATCGCTCTGGAGTCGTATGTACTGTGTTAAAGTGGCGTAAGGTGTGAGGTCTGAATAGCTCAGTGGTAAGAGCAGTTGCCCGGAAAGCGAAAGACTCGGGTTCGATTCCCGATTCAGCCACTCGTACCTCGCATATTTTTTCAGACCCGCAAATGTTGTTTTCTAACAATTATTTGTCGGGTTGAGGAAGTGTGTAAACGCCCTACACAGACACGACAGTGCCGCTGCCATGGAAGAGATGGATGCTTGGTTCGTGCCTCCTCCCGCCTTAAATCCCCCCTCGCTGGAGTCTTTCCATCTCCCCTCCTCTGCCCTCATCGAACCTCTCATATCCACCTTCCATACTCCCAAACCTTTTTCCCTGCTCTTCCCCTCATCATCTATCTTTCCATCTCCTCTCTCACCATATAATCTGATGTCCTCCAATCCACTTCCATAATCCACTTCATAAACCTCTTCGTGAATCTCCTCCACCTCCCTTTTTTCTCTCTATCCCCATACTTCCGTTCCATACCTCATCACTGTCCAAACCAACGTATCGTATAGCCATATTCTTCGTTCCCAGTCCTTTCCCCACATCCTCTTTCCCAAACTGCCCTCATTATCATCGTCGCCTTCTTTCTTCTTTCTCTCATGTGTGCCTCCTGTCCCCTGTTTTCTTTTAATGTATATCCTAAGTATTTGAACTCCCTTACCTCTTTTATTCTCTTTCTCTTCCACCTCAGTCTATTTTTATTTTTCTCCCTCCCCTTTTCTGAACCTCATTATTTTTGTTTTTTCTACATTTAGTTTTAGTCCCTTCTTGTCCAAATATCTTTCCAGTCTACTTATTAAAGCCCTTATTCCTTGATCTTCTTCCGCCAACACTACCATGTCATCTGCGTACATCAGTGTATAGACCTTCCCATCCCTCAATCTCAAATCTCCCCATCTTCCTTTCTTCATATATTCCTCCATATCCGCTATTAATAAGTTAAAAAGCATGGTGCTAAGTGGGCACCCCTGCCTTATCCCTTTCGCCATCCAAAATTCCTCTCCCCATTGCTTCCCTATTCTTACCCTGCATTTCGTTTCTCTCAGAACCTCTTCTACTCTTTCCATCAATCTCTCTCTTATTCCCCTTTCCCGCACCTATCAAAACCCTTCTATCCACCGATTCGAATGCCGCTTTTAAATCGATAAATAATGCTACCATCCCTTTCCCCCTCCTCAGTTCTCTATTTAGATAATTCAACGCATATATTTGGTCTATCGTTCTCATCCCCTTTC
Organism: Formica selysi; assembly: GCA_009859135.1. Lineage (NCBI taxonomy): Eukaryota > Metazoa > Arthropoda > Insecta > Hymenoptera > Formicidae > Formica > Formica selysi. The sequence goes on along the minus strand of CM020822.1, from coordinate 909,491 downwards.
TAAAACCGACCTGATTTCCCGGAATTACTCCTTTTCCTTCTACTTCTTCTCTCAGTCTATCCGTCAAAACCATCATATATATTTTATAAAGCAACGGCACCAGTGTTATCCTTCTATAGTTCTCCACTCTTCCCCCTTCTCCCTTCTTTAAAATCGATATTATTCCTCCTTCCTTCCATTGCTCCGGCCAATCTTCTTCTCTCCATATTCTCTTACTTACCATATCCATCTTTCTACTTCCTCTTCACCGTACTTCCATGCCTCGCTCGGTATCTCATCTTTTTCCGTCGCCTTTCCATCTCTTGATCTCCTAATTGCATTCTTTATCTCTTTCCATTCTATTTCCTTTTCATCTGCTCCCCCCTCCCAATCTCTCTTTCCCTTCCTCTTACCGTCCTATCCTCCACCCCTCCCAACAAACTCATAAAATACTCTTTCCACTCCTCTATTTTTATCTCCTCATTTAACTTCTTGCTTCTCTTCCTTGCTCTGTTTACCAGTTCCCCATCGTCTTTGCCTCCCCTACTTCCCTTATCATCTTCTCCTTTTCTTCCTTCTTCTTTCTCTCGCATATTTTTTTATATTCCCTTTTTCTCTTCCTATACATATCGCCATCACCTCCCCGTTTCCTCCAATTCCTCAGTTCCCTTTTCACATCTTTCTTCTTTTCCTTACACTCCTCATCCCACCATCCCTTTTTGCCCCCTCTTTCCTTTCTTTTTCCTTCTTCACATTCTTCTATTGTCTTCCTTATTCTCTCCGTTACCCTTCCTATTTCATCTTGCACCCCCTCTTCCATTCCTTCGAACCTCCCTATTTTCTTCCTAAATCGTTCTATTCCCTCCTCGTTCCATATTCCTCTTTTTGCTACTCTATTGACCCCTTCGTTTCTTCCTTCTTTCCTTACTCTTCCTCTGATCCATGCTACAATTGGGTGGTGATCCGAGTCCACTTTCTCTTCTACTTCCATTCTTTCCAACCTTTCTCTTATCTCCCCATCATCTATTATGTAATCTATTACCGTTTCTCCTCTCTTTCCTGTGTATGTGTATTCCCCCTCTTCTTCTCCTCTTATATTAAATATCGCTTATCCTTCTTTTTTTAATAAACTCAATCAGTCTTTCCTTCTCCGTTAATCCGTTTATCCTTTGATTTCCTATCTTTCTCTTCCTTTCTCTGCTCCTCCTCCTCAACTCATTCCCCCTCCTCCCCCATTCCCCTTCCTCCCCCATTTTCGCATTAAAATCCCCTCCTATTAGCGTTCTTATCCTTTCTTCCCCCTTCCATTCATTCCTTTAAACTTTCCAATTTTCTCTTCATATCCCCATTTACATATATTCCCACTATTCTCCATCTCTCCTCCCCTACTCTTATCATGCATTTCATTCTGTGCCTTCTTCTTCTAATCCCCCTTCCTCCTCGAATATCACATTCCCTTCTTAATTCCCATTAACATGCCGCCACAAGCTCTTCCCTTTCTATTCCTTCTTTTTGCCACTTGAGCTCCCCACTTATATTCCGTCGGTAACCTCTCCCTTATCCTTTCCCACCCTCTTTCGTCCATCCACGTTTCCATCATTATCACTACATCCCATCTCTCTGTTTCTTCCCAAAATTCTTTATCCTTATTACCTACACTTGCCACATTCCAAAATGTCACTTTCCATCGTTACCTACTCTATGCTCCTACCTAAGGTTGCGTTCGGAAACATCACCCGTGTGCACACGAGCGTCGTTCTATCTTTGTTATTTAAAAGTTGAACAATTGAACAAAGATAGAACGATACTCGTGTGCACACAGGTGATGTTTCCGAACGCAGCCTTACCTACACGATGACTCTACTCTATGTTCCTACCTAACCTTTTCTATACTAGTTCCGACTGACAACGTGTCGGGTTCGGACGTGTTTTTGCATGCTGCGTATGTCCTTTTCTGGACCTTTTTTTGGACTCCCTCCTCTCTTAAGAGGAGTTTTGCTTATATTTTACAAACCCATAAGAAACAATGGTGTATGGGCGACTAATGCCCAACCAGCCATAAAAGAAAGAAGAAGAAGAAACCTTTTCTATACTCTTCTTTTACTCCTCACTTTCTCCCTTCCCAGATCTCCCCAACCTCCACTCTCACAACTCTTCATACTCTACCACACTCTCCTTTCACTGCCGCTTTCTCTCCTTTCTCACTTCTTTCTCTCTTTTCTCACCACTATTTTTCGTCCATACGCACTCTTACACAACCGGAAACGGAAGCCCGATATAATGTAAGTATTTTACATATTTTACGAGTTTAATCGACTTGAAATATCGCGGGCGGCGTCTACCTTTTTACTTTCTGCCCTTCGTTATGGCCAACTTTTGACTCGTGCATTAGAGATTGATATATGTTATATTGTCATTTGATTGATCATAATACTCAGTCCGAAGTTGGCCATATCGCTGGGCCGAAAATGAAAAGGTAGACGTCGCCCGCGATATTTCAAGTTGATAAAACTCATAATATAGAAAATATTTACATTATATCATACATCGTTGTATTCCTTTCAAACAGCGCTACAACTTTTTTCATGTCAAAAAATTCATATTATTATAAAAAAATATTATACCTCTCTGTTCTTTAACACAGATAGCTTTTGGAAGCAACCATTATGCTCACAATAGAGTTCAGTTTGAACCATTTAATTTGATATATATTTTTTACGGTCTATCTCTTTTAATTTAAAAGATAAAAAGGGATGGCCACTTTTCGTGGGACATCTTATATACAGGGTGTAACAGAGCGCCCGTATCAACAGTTTTTTGAGGAAACAACGCATTTCCGTGAAAAATGTTTCATGCGAAAGTTGTAGAGCTCTAAGTGGCGCATTATATAATAATATTAGTATGACCTTGAATAGCACCGTCAAGGTCACATAAAAATCACTTTGAATTTTTTAAATGGAACCCCCTATTTTACATTACATATTCTTGTAGCTTACCTCGAGAGCTTTCTAAAACACCATAATAAAGTATTTTTTCATTAAGTACTTTTTGAGTTATTTTATATTTTAATCTGACATATTTTGATATAAAAAATAAAATATTTCGTAAAATATTCAGTTTTCGATAATCTTACCGTAATACTTTTATGTACAGAATAATGAGACAAATCAATTAGTGCAAAAAAACAAATAATTGTTTAAAAAAATACATTGTAAATAATTTTCTTAAAAACAATTATTTTTTATACTAATTGATTTGTTCCATTATTTTGTACATAGAATTATTACGGTAAGATTATCGAAAACTAAATATTTTACGAGATATTTTATTTAATTATCCATTTAAAAATTTCCATTTAAAAAATTCAAAGTGATTTTTATGTGACCTTGACGGTGCTATTCAAGGTCATACTAATATTATTATATAATGCGCCACTTAGAGCTCTACAACTTTGGCATGAAACATTTTTCACGAAAATGCGTTGTTTCCTCAAAAAACTGCTGATACGGGCGCTCTGTTACACCCTGTATATGTATATACATATATTAAACTTTAAATAAAATAAGAGAATACTGTGAAGAGATCAGAGTTGGCTTCTTTCGCGTAAATATTAAAATGTAAAATGTAACTACACTCGCCAATGACGGGAGAGTATTATGTCAATCATCCAGCCGGCAACGCTGAAGTAACGTCCACCGAGACCGAGGCGGAAACTATTCTCGAGCGAGCGGTTACGTGGCTGTGGAGTCAACGGGACAAAGATGCCGGCTGGGGTAACGATACGCATCGAGTACTCCTAGTCCTTCGTCTGGCGAATCTCTCCCACGACGACAATGTCACGCCGTCGGCGCCACCACTGGAGCTGCAACTCACCGCCAAGCAGATGGAACTGGAAATCGTGCTTTTGCTCTGGAGGTAGATCTGCGAGATATAATCAAATAGGATTTTTTTAGAAAAACGTTTTTTTTTTATTTTCTTCTCTCTCTCTCTCTCTCCCTCTTCCTCCCCCCCCCCCCTCTCTCTCTCGAAGAAGAAGAAGAATCTTGCATTTTATAATCTTAAAATTATTGTATTTTATTTTATCATATTTTTTTGTTGCTATCTGGAAATAAATACAAATTAACGCTGTCGATTTTTTCTTATATTTTTTAGAAGGTAAATATATGTATATGTGTATATATACAGAATGGAGTAATAACTTTGTCCACTTAGAATATGTTCGCTATTTTAAGAGATATGAAAATATTATGTTGGCTATTAGGATTGAAAGAGCGAGGGGCCAGTGAATAAGGCGGTGTTACGATGCGATACTCTTTACTTTATTATAGTGCGACCGACTTGTTCGACGAGACGACGATGACTAGACGAATGTGTGTGCAGAAGAGCGCGACCACATATTTAATGTACATAGAGCATCGCACGCAGTTACAATACTTGGTGCGACGAGAGTTCGCGAACGAACCGAAACAAATATGACATAGACGCGATAATACAATCATATAATATGAAAGGAAAGAAAGCGCGAAAGCTTGAAAACATCTTTTCTTAGCTACTCCAACATATTATAATTATGAAAGTTGTACGGTATCACGAGGGCCATAATATGTTAGTAATAACTTTTCTGTAAGTGGAGGCGCTTCGAATATTTCGAGGTCACCTTTATTTTTTTAAACGAGAACACTTAAATTTTTTTATATAAATAATTTCTCGGAATATTTGCCGTAAATAGTTATAATGATAGGATGGCCAAAATTGAATAGTTGAGATATTTTACGCTTTAATTTAACACATAACTAAAAAAACACGTTTTTTTTAACACCAATTGATTCCTTTCATTAATTTATGCCTCAAAGTATTGAGGTAAGATAATCGAAAAATAAATATTTTATGAGAGAGAGATACTTTATAATTTATATAAAATTATGTCAAATTACTCACACAAACACACACGCGCGCGCGCACACGCACATGCACACAGAGTGTCCGACAAGTAAGTAACCAAACGAAAGATGGAGATAGATTAGGTCAAACTGAAAAGAAAAGTCCTGTACCATTTTGCAATTTTCGTAATAATTATTGAGAAATTAATTAAAAAAGGTCGACCATATATATACGATAAGTCTAGAGGTGATGGCCATACGGGAAAGATGACCAATGAAAAAATTTTAGGTAATTATTTAACGGATGACGACTGACTCACTTCTCGAGTTACTCACGATTAAGAAGAACACGTAATCGCAATTTCTGGAAAAAAAGAAATGAAAAAGTAAATTATTTTCTTGTTTGTACTTTAAAATTTTTTTATTAGCCATCTCTTCTGTGTGGTCATCACTCCCGGACTTACCTTATTTAATTTTATTTTTCAAGCACATTAAAAATTAATCTCTTCTACAGGGTGTCCCAAAGCACCCTTGACAATGCTCGTGAGCAGGTAGAATACAGTAAACTGAACAAAAAAGTCCTGTAACATTTTTTTATATAACGCTTAATAAAGGAGTTATTATTGAGTAAAGTCTGGCCAATCAGCGCAGATCTTTAGCCGCGCGCCTAGTGAGCGCTCCGTCGCTATGGCGGCGCACACTACCAGGCGAGCGGCTCACCGACGTGCGTCCGGCTAAAAGTCGGCGCTGATTGGCCAGATTTTACTAGATAATGATTCCTTTATTAAGTGTTATAGAAAAAAATGGTACAGGACTTTTCTGTTCAGTTTACTATGCTCTATCTGCTCACGAGAGTTGTCAAGGGTGCTTTGGGACACCCTGTATAATAAGTATTATTTTTGTACAGAGCTTTGTAATTTAATAATAATAAGTAAATATTTAGAAAGATTAACTTCAGATTAAAAAATTTATTAACGATTTTTTTATTAAGGAAGCGATATTACAATTTTGATAATTTACAACAAATAACTTTTAGAACAAATACCTTTTACAATAAATACTAATGATACCAAATGACAATTATAAGCAAAATGAATTGAATTGCGGTTAACCGTGCGTAATAATTAAACACTTTTTCAGAAAATTTTTATCAAGCGACGCGGTAGCGTCGCGACGCCAAGTATATAAAAAAGTTCCTTCCGGGTTGTCAACAGTTTTGCCTATGTACAAAGGCCGCGGCGCTACCAAGTAGCTTATCCGGAGTTTTATGTCTAATAAACTTTCGATTAAAATTCCTCAGGAACTAAAGCCGTAATTAAAAATCTAACGGTACTTTTCTTATACAATGTGGATGCAAGCTTTCGATTGCGACCAGTTTGAATAAGATTGGTGCAGTCAATCCTGAGGAATGATAATCGTATACCAGAATTGTGAGACTTTTGGTTTTCAAGATAAGTTTCAGACTCACGTACGTATGCTCACACGCACACACGCAAAGCGATTTTGTCCCTCAAGCGGCGTTCACATCGCTCATGTACAATTATTCGCTTGAGTGTGCAGAATGTTTTAAGAGACAAGATCATATGTGGATGCGTGTACATACGTGTGAGATAATAATAATGTTTCTATTTTATAAAAGTATGCGCGGAGTATAATACGACAAGAAGAAAAGTGAAAAGTGATTAACAGTTATGTGAATATCGCGGAATAGTGCAAGGAAGAGAAGTGATTTCTTTTAGTCTTCTTATTGAGCAAAGTTAGGTTATATTAGCGAAATTGAACAAATGCTTTACACGCAATCTGCTTGAATCTGTGCATTATCAATTAACATATTTGTGATAAATAGATTGTTGGAAAATGATTATCTAGGCGTACATTGAAGGAATATTTGGAGATTTTGGCTGGCCATGTTTTCGATAAGCTGGTAATTATACGCGTGAACGCGCATTCATGTATATAATATTTATTTATATTTTATATATAAATGTAATTAATACATAATTAATATTTTGAAGTTAACTTACAAATGGCTACGCAATGAGTTTATGTTAATGTAGCAAAATAAATCTGGTAAAAGTTCTATTAAAAACATCATAGAAACAACAACATTGAATACACATTTTTATTAATTGGCTTCATCCCACACAGAACAAAATATCGAATAGATATCTAGTGAATATCTATACATATCTATTTTATGTCCATGTCTATTATAGATAACTAGTAGACATCTAATAGATGAATAAAATATCTTTATCTCTCAAATAACTAGCGAGGATATCTAATGGATGTATACGCATTATCCATATATCTATGTCCATCAAAAAGCTATCAAAGATATCCACTAGATATACACATGTTATCCATATATCCATGTCCATCAAGTAGCTACCGAAGATATTCATTAGATATTCACATATTATCCACATATCCATGTCCACCAAAAAGCTACCAAAGATATTTATTAGAGATCTACGTGTTTATTTACTTACCGCTATGTGGCGCACTATTCACTTTCTATATCCGTATTAAAGTTCTTGTCATGAACGTATATAAAACCTGCACAATCGGTTAATAACATTGTAATTATTTCTATCAGTTTAACTTCTGATATGATTCACGGGGAATTCAGATATTAAACTGATTTTTAGAAAATCGGACAGATAAATGTCCGATTTTCACTTATTCGAACAATTTCTGTCCGAATAAGCAAAAATCGTTTGTTATTATCTTATTTAAATTATTGAAAATATAAAATAGAAATTAACTTCCATACAAATAAAATCTTTAATTTTATATATTAAATTATATAAATTTACCTATAATATATATTACATTAATGTATGTTATTATATATTATTACTGTAATTTTTTTTTTTTAACTCCTTTTAGGTCTTGCAATCTGTCCCTATTAGGACATTCAGCAGTAGGTAGGTTGTTTGTGAGGTCCTGCATGAAATGCATCCAGTGACGCATTCGAATCTTATTTAGCCATTACTTCAGTCAATGACTAGGTCCAGAGGGGTCTTCCTTTTCAATCTTCGAACTAAGTTTACTCTTGTCATGAGATGTCTGGCTAGAAAATTTGGATGGTTCCTGATTTTGTCTCTGTGGGTTTTAGACTTGGATTCAATTTCTTCCTTAACGGTTGGTATGTTCAGATCGTGATGCAGAGTATTATTAATCACAAACCAGGGAGCATTTGTGATTATTCTCAGCATTTATGATTGAAACCTCTGTAGGATTTCAATATTAGAGTGGGATGGTGTACCCCACAGCTGGATCCCATAGGTTCAAATGGGTTTCAGTATGGTTTTGTAGAGAAGCAACTTATTTGTAAGATTTAGCTGGGTGTTTCGTCCGAGCATCCAATACAGTTTTCGTAGTTGTAGGCCTAATTACTTTCTTTTGGAGAAGATGTGTTTCCTCCAGACCAGTCTTTTGTCCAGGTGAATACCCAAGTATCTAACATGATCAGCTTGTGGAATCTCAGAGTTGTTTAAGCTGATTGGAGGGCAATTTTCTCGTCTAGTCGTGAAGATTACATGGGCTGACTTTGTTTCGTTTATTTTAATTCTCCAGTTCTTTGTCCAGAGGGATATATCATCAAGACTGTTTTGTAGGATGGTAGAAGCGATCTCTGGATTTTGGTGTGAAGCCAAGATGGCAGTGTCATCAGCGAATGTACCAATTGTGACTAGATTATTTATAGGTAGATCCGCTGTAAATAATAGGTATAAGATTGGTCCAAGTACGCTGCCTTGGGGGATTCCTGCTCGAATTGGACAGAGATTAGTAAAGGCTTCACCAACATTGACCAGAAAATGCCGGTTGACAAGATAAGATTTTAGAACATTGAATAATCCATTTGGGAAGTTTGATTTGATTTTGTGTAAGAGTCCCTCATGCCACACCCGATCAAAGGCCTGAGAGATACCCAAAAAGACTGGGAGCGGTGCACTTGGACACAGTACAATTGGACACGGTACAAATGGACACGTTGCAAATGGACACAAAACTTTGCACACGGCTCAATTGGACACAGTGCATTTGGACACAATAATTTTTGACACAGTAGCTTTTGGACACAGAAGAAAATTAATTTGGACACCGTTCAGTAGCACACCGGTCAGTTGCACACCGTTCAGTTGCACACCGTTCAGTTGCACACATAAAAATGCACACCGTTTAGTTGGACACATAAAAATGCACACCGTTCAGTTGCACACCGCTCAATTGCACACCGGTCAGTTGCACACCGCTCAGTTGCACACCGCTCAGTTGCACACCGCTCAGTTGCACACCGCTCAGTTGCACACCGCTCAGTTGCACACCGCTCAGTTGCACACCGTTCAGTTGCACACCGTTCAGTTGCACACCGTTAATTTGCCCACCGTAGTTGTAAAGCGAGGTCCACCCTGCTTACCGGCGGGGCGGGTGCGGGAGGGGGGCCGAAGGCCCCCCTTGCACCCCCCGTGTGTGTGTGTGTGTGTGCAACTGAGCGGTGTGCAACTGAGCGGTGTGCAACTGAGCGGTGTGCAACTGAGCGGTGTGCAACTGACCGGTGTGCAACTGAGCGGTGTGCAACTGAACGGTGTGCAACTGAACGGTGTGCAACTGACCGGTGTGCTACTGAACGGTGTCCAAATTAATTTTCTTCTGTGTCCAAAAGCTACTGTGTCCAAAATTATTGTGTCCAAAGGCACTGTGTCCAATTGAGCCGTGTGCAAAGTTTCGTGTCCATTTGCAACGTGTCCATTTGCACCGTGTCCAATTGTACTGTGTCCATGTGAAGGCCACTCAAAAGACTGCCGAGCAGTATTCTTTTTTCTCAAATGATTGGAGAATTTTGTTAACTAGTCTGTGGACTTGGTCAATAGTTCCGTGTTTTTGTCTGAAGTCGAACTGATGGATCGGGATCAGATTTTTATCTTCGATTATTGGTAGCATTCTTGATAGTAGTGAGGTCTCAAACATTTTTGCCGTTATCGGAAGTAAACTAATAGGTCTGTAGGATTTAGTTTTTTCAGGGCTTTTGTCTGGTTTAAGGATCATTTTGATTTATGAAACCTTCCATTGAGGGGGGACAAAGCATAGCCTCAGGATCGCATTGTATAATTGTGTGAGGTATAAATACCTCTGTCAGGTAATCCTTTGAGTAAGCGTCAGGTTATTAGATCATATCCTGGAGTTTTCTTGTGGTTTAAGTTCTTGATGGCAGTCGCTATCTCGGATTTGGTGAGTTTCTTAATAACCAGTGAGGAGGCTGGGTTATTCAATGTATGCAGAACATTATTCAGATGGTCACTCGAGCCTTCGTACGGATGGGGTGAAAAGACTCTTTGCAGATGGTCAGCAAAGGCTTGAGCCTTTTCTGCTTCGCTTCTGGCCCAATTGCCATCTTCTTTACGCACCAGGGGAGATGCCATCTTTGGTTGCTTCAGTTTCCTGGTGGCCTTCCATAAGGAATAGTCACCGGCCGCTGAGGCGTCCAGCTGTTGGAGATACTGTTGGACATTTAGGTTCTTTTCATCGTTTAGGAGTTGTTTGAGTTTCTCAGTCACGCGGTTTAGGCGCGTTTTAGTAGAAGGGCACCTAGACATTTGCCAGCGTTTCCGCAAGCGTCTTTTCTCCGAGACTTTTTCTAGATTGCTAGAGAAATTTAGTTTGCTCTCTACTCTCTTACAGAAGGGAGTAGATTCCCACACAGCGTTTTGCACCGTAGTATTAAAGTGCTCTACTGCAGATATTATATCCTCTTCAGTTCTAAGTCGCACGTCGTTGCAGAGGGTGGAGTTAACAAGTTCACGGAAATCTGTCCAATCAGTTCTTCTGTTGTGCAGTGAACACTTTTCCTGTTTCTTCATAAGTTCACTCGCCACCGTAACGAGGAGTATGGTCCGAAGATAGCTCCAGGCAAGGAGTGCACTCGGTGAAGTTCTCAGCGATGCCTTTTGTAATACCAATGCCTAACAAGTCCGGTTTTTTGGTCCTGTCTGATGGCCAGTAGGTTGAATGGCCTGAGAAGACTACATTTAATTTTAGTGTTTGGATCGTTTTGAATTACTCACGTCCTCTAGGAAGTGTGAGTCTTGACCCCCAAAAAACATGCTCGGAGTTGTAGTCTCCTCCAGCAATAAATCGGCAATCCAGGGAGCTGAAGTATCTTATAAAGTATTCATTTTTAATATTGAATTTCGGTGGGCAATATGCCGCTGAGACAGTTATCGGTCCTATTCAGTCTTCCACGATTACACTGGTTGCTTGTAATTGCTCTTCTCCAAACGGGGTTGTTAGAAAATGTTTAATTTTGCTTCTTATGAGGATGGCTGTACCCCCATGAGCTGTGCCGTCGGGGTAGGTCGTGTGATAAGCATTAAAATTAGGTATGTTAATATAGCTTTTTGCAGTAAAGTGCGTTTCAGACACTAGCAGTATGTCAATATTGTGAGAACTTAAGAAGATTTTTAGCTCTTCTACGCGGTGTGACAGCCCGTTGGCATTCCATATAGCTAGTTTTAATGTTTGGAATGTTGGTCAATTTTGGACAGGAAATCCGTCATCATGTTGGTGAAGGTCATCATTTGACTTATCATGTTTTGAAGCAGGTCCTTTAACCCTGTAATGATATTTAACTGGGGAGAGATTTGAGCATCTTGAGAGTCGTGTAGGTTATCCTTTTTTTGGTTATTGTTGTTTGAATTGGTTCCAGCCGCCTCAACGTACGGAAAGGGTGGTTTGCCTATTTCATGAGAGGTTGAGGATTTCCTCTGTCTGAGAAGAGGGAATTTGGATCTTTGAATTTCTTTATAGACCACACAGCCCCTATAATTTGCCGGATGGTTTCCGCCGCAAAGTACACATTTAACATGTTCTGATCTCTCTTTTCTGGGACAGCTTGAGGTGGTGTGATTCCCTGAGCGTTTTACGCATCTAGCCTGTCGATAACAGTATCTTTTAGTGTGGCCATATCTTTGGCAGGAGGCGCACTGAGGGGTCTCCCTCTTGGGCCTGGGAGCCTCAAAAATGATACGACAGTTTAAAAGGGTTTTGACATTATAGATTTGCTTATTGAAGAACATAGGTAGGGGTTTTTTCGTTGACCTACTCCTAATATTCCATAAGTTTATTACCTGGTGTCCTAAGATTTCAATCGCTGCCTTGAGTTGTGAGATGTCAGTTGAGGGATGAATATTTTTTAGGACCACTCTAAAGTTTCTGTCTTGTTTCAATCTATATGTGTGGAATTCAGTGCCCTTATTTTGAAATTCTTTAACGATGGTGGAATAAGTCTGAGTTGTTCTAGGTTGGATTTTGACTGCTTCTGCCTTTAGTATTTTAATTTCGAATTCTCCATTAACAGTGTCTTTCAAGAGATCAGTAAGGGGCTGAATGTTGCTGACGCGATCCACATATATAGGGGGTGGCTTTGGCATTTTCTCTTCGAGTGAGGTTAGTTCAGTTTGTTGGGTTTGTTGATCTTCCTTTTCCAATGCATCGAAGTCTGCACTGGGGAGCTTAGCCAGTAAGTATCAATTTTTGGCTGCCTATGGTTTCTCATCGGAAGATCAGGGCTTTCGCCTAGTCTTTTCCTTTTACTATTACTTACTTTCTTCCATTTTCCTTCGTGGGAATTTAGACCATCCTTATGTTCGGAGTCCATTTTTGTTTCTTCCTTATTCTTATATGCTGGAAGCCTTTAATAAGCAGTGGTTGGCGTCCCCCAGAATCCGTGAGGCCATCCTCCTTAGAGGGTGGATTTTCCAGGACAGAGCCACTTGGCTGCCACCTGGGGTAATAGTTTCTTTTAGTGTTTTATCCATTGCTTATAGTGCTGGTTTTAGTCCACCCCGGATATTTTATTTTTCCGGTACCCTCCGGCAAGCCGGCGAGCATTCCCCAATCCGCCACCTGGGGAGGCGCCCGATGAGGGACCAGCAACCCCCCACGGGGATACTGTAATTAATCTTAGATTTACCGTCAAACAAACGTCAGAAAATGATGTCCCGTGAATGGGACATATCGATATGTCATGTGCGTGTCTCATGAGACCTAACTTTTAGAATATTTAATTAATTTTGTGACAAAAATTTAACTAACACAATGGATATCTACATAAATATCCACTGAATACTGATGTGGATGTCCAATGGATATTGGTCTACATATCCTGTGGATATTTATAAGATCTTGTATTGCGGACATTTGGATATTTAAAGCGTGTCTAATAGCTGTTTTCTACATATTCATGGATATCCCTAATGCACATTGAGAACATCCAGTAGATATCTAATATAGATTAATTTCTGTGTGGGATAAGGAATAATGAAATGATAAAATTAAATCGAAGCACTTCTATAATGTCCACAAACGTTTTGCGGATCTGGAATTACTCGCAACTTTTGGTTCTGGAAATTACCATATGGAATTACCATATTTTTCTTCTTTGACTAATGTTTTCTATTTTAGGCTCTAACTCTGATGCTTTCAATTCAATTGTATATAATATTTTTGATACAATTTCCACAAGATTTGTTTTGATATATTAATATAAACATGCAACTCATTGCTTAGCCATTTGTAAGTGACTTAAAAATATTAATTACGCATTAATTACATTTATATATAAAATATAAATAAATATTCACATTTCCAGAACCAAAAGTTGCGAGTAATTCCAAATACACAAAATGTTTGTGGACACTAGAAGTGCTTCGATATGATTTTATTTATTTCATCATTCATTTTTTATAAAGTCAATTAATAAAAATATGTATTCGATATTGTTTTATGATATTTTTGGTAGAATTCCCATAAGACTTATTTTGCTGCATTAACATAAACTCATTGCTTAACCATTTGTAAGTTAAACTAAAAATATTAATTATGCATTAATTACATTTATATACAGGGTGTCCTAGACCACTCGTACACCCCTTTTCTTTTAAAAACTAAGCATTTTAGAGAAAAACGTTTTCAACAAAAATTATATGGTTTTGAGGGGAACATAAGATGGTGTTATTGGTTTGACCTTGGATGGCATCGTTAAGGTCAAGTCAAGGACACCTTTAATTTCTTAAATGGAATCCCCTATTTTTTATTGCATATTCTTATAGCTTATCCCGAGAGCTTTCCAAAACACTATTTATAATAAAGTATTTTTTTATTAAGTACTTTTTGAGTTATTTTATATTTTAATCTGACATATTTTGATATAAAAATTAAAATGTCTCGTAAAATATTTAGTTTTCGATAATCTTACCGTAATACTTTTTTGTTCAGAATAATGAGACAAATCAATTAGTGTAAAGAGAAAAACAAATAATTGTTTAAAAAAATACATTGTAAATAATTACATACTTTTTCTTAAAAACAATTATTTTTTTTATACTAATTGATTTGTCCCATTATTCTGAACATAAAAGTATTACGGTAAGATTATCGAAAACTAAATATTTTACGAGATATTTTAATTTTTATATCAAAATATGTCAGATTAGAATAAATGTAAGCAAATAAAAAGGCAATATGAGCCACACGTATCACGTTGAGAGATTTATTAATTGTGTGAAGGCAATTGACAAATTTCATATCCAAACGGGTACAAAGTGATACTAAACAACATATAATAATAAAGCGAACGTTTCGGCCCTTTTTTTGTGATTCTTTTTAATGTATTTATTTATTCTTGTATTTATTATTTTAATTGCGCTGAAGATGGCCACAAAAAAAGGGCCGAAACGTTCGCTTTATTATTATATGTTGTTTAGTATCACTTTGTACCCGTTTGGATATGAAATTTGTCAATTGCCTTCACACAATTAATAAATCTCTCAACGTGATACGTGTGGCTCATATTGCCTTTTTATTTGCTTACATTTATTATTATTATTTGAGCCTTTGTCTTATTATTATATGTCAGATTAGAATATAAAATAACTCAAAAAGTACTTTATGAAAAAATACTTTATTATAGTGTTTTGGAAAGCTCTCGACATAAGCTATAAGAATATGCAATAAAAAATAGGGGATTCCATTTAAAAAATTAAAGGTGTCCTTGACTTGACCTTAACGATGCCATCCAAGGTCAAACCAATGACACCATCTTATGTTCCCTTCAAAACCATACAATTTTTGTCTGAAACATTTTTTTCTAAAATGCTTAGTTTTTGAAAGAAAAGGGGTGTACGTGTGGTCTAGGACACCCTGTATAAATAAACATTATACATGAAGGCGCGTTCACACGTATAATTACCAGTTTATCGTTATCGAAAACATGATTCAAAATCTCCAAATATTCCTTCAATGATTCCATAATCATTTTCCAACAATGTACATATTTATCACAAATATGTTAATCGATAATGCATTGATTCACTCAAATGTAAGCATTCGCTCAATTTCGCTAATATAATCTAACTTTACTCAAATTTAATATCTATTAAAAGAAATCACTTCGATTTCTTGCACTATTCCACGATACTCTTAATAACCGTTAATCACTTTATCACTTTTCTTCTTGTATTGCACTATTTCGTGATATATAAGCATATTTAATAAATCAATAAATGCAAAAAAATATTTGATCTTTTCTGGTTATATTATTTATTAGAATACATTTAAGAAGGAATTATATACCGTTTATGTGTATGCGTTTATTCAATAAAATGGACTTGTTTCATATTTATATTAAATATATGACGCTTTGTAATAAAAAAATTTCCCTTTTATTACTTTCTATATTTTGATATTTATTCACTTACACAATTTATATTATTATTGATTATAGAGTTTGTATACAGTTTAATATCTGTATTAAAATTATATCGTGTTTTGAAACCTGTTAAATGATTGACAATAAGAGTTTGAGTATTATAAGACACGTTGTGATTGTGTCCGCTCAAATTCAATATGGTATATATAAGCTTTGTAAAAATGTATACTATTTATGTAATTCCTTCCAAAAAAATTTCCTTTCTATTAAATAAATCTTTAAAAAAATCACATCCATGTATATACTGTATAATGTAGTCATTTATATTTTTCAGAAAAAATATAAATTTTTACAAAAAGCAGTGATATCCCACTAAAAAAATCTTACAAAGGCAAATATATACGCCAAGTACATAAAAAATATCCCGACTTGTACGTAACAAAAAGTTTAAAAAATTATTTACCTCTAAAAAACAGCTTATAAAAAAATTTTTCCCTAAAAAATTAAAAAATAGCTTATAAAAAAATTGTCCTCTAAAAAATAAAAAACCCCTAAAAAATAAAAAATAAAAACTAAATATGAAATTAATAATTAATTAGCCAAGTACTTAGAAGTAATTCAGTTTGTGAGGATTTGTAATTTGAAATAGTATTTGTCATAAAATCAATCTTGCATTTATAGAAATATTATAAATTCTCTCGAGAAAATTAAAATGCATTTTATTTTTATTAAAAAATTACACTATTATATTTCCTTCCCAAGTAAATATTTTGTATAATATATAAAATAGCACTATTATATTGCTGATTTTATTACAAATAGTAAATCATATAACTACTTAACCCTTATTGCAATAATGTCGATCACATCGAGCACTAATTTTAAATTTAAAAATGCCCCGTGCCAAATTGATCGACTTGTTTTAAAATTAATCATAAGCTTTACCAAAGGCACGGAACGAAAAAGATTAAGATTAAAGTGCATTTTAATTTTCTCGAGAGAATCTATAATATTTCTATAAATGCAAGATTGATTTTATGACAAATACTATTTCAAATTACAAATCCTCACAAACTGAATTACTTCTAACTACTTGGCTAATTAATTATTGATTTCATATTTAATTTTTATTTTTTATCTTTTAGGTTTTTTACTTTTTAGAGGAAAATTTTTTTATAAGCTGTTTTTTAATTTTTAGGGGAAAATTTTTTTATAAGCTATTTTTTAATTTTTAGGGTTTTTTTATTTTTTAGGTGAAAATTTTGGATAAAGTTCCGAAAAGGGCCCGGCTCCGATTTCGATGAAACTTTATGAAAAGCTTCCTTTTAGGTTAAAATGAAAGCCCCTAAAAGGAATTTTGGCGACTCCTACGAGAAAGTCATTTTTTAAGAGAAAATAGTAAAAAGTATAACAATTGTGATAATTATTTACATTAGCAAATATCTCGCCAATAATTTTGACTTTCACGTATGTTGTAAAGGTGAGGTTGCTGATTAATATTCACTTTGTTTTATTTGGCGATCTCGTATAGTTTTTGAGATATTTAACGAAAAAGATTTACCGAGTTATACGATTTTACATGGATTTGTAACTTTCAAAGGTAATTATACAGAAAAAGGGCAACCCACACAACAATTGTAGGGTGAACCTCGCTTCGCGTTGTAAAGTATATGCGTGGACACAGTGGGTTCCGCCCCCCCCCCTACGGGGGGGCTCCACTTCCAAAAGATATAACCTAACCCAAACCTATTTCCGATTTAGTTTCGCGTCCGAAGCACAGAGCGATATGGGATGGACCTCGCTTCGGCCAGAAAATTGCAAACTCATGTGAAATCGTATAATTATAAACCTCGTTTCGCGTCCGAAGCACAGAGCGATATGGAATGGATCTCGCTTCGCGCAGAAAGTTGCAAACCCATATGAAATCATTTAATTATAAACCTCGTTTCGCGTCCGAAGCACAGGGCGATATGGGATGGACCTCGCTTCGCGCAGAAAGTTATAAATCCATGTAAAATAATATAACTCGGTAAACTTTTTTCGTTAAATATCTTAAAAACTATGCAAGACTGCCAAATAAAACAAAGTGAATATTAATCAGCAACCTCACCCTTACAACATATGTGAAGGTCAAGGTCATTGGCGAAGTATAAATGTAAATCCACTAATGTAAATAATTATGGATTCAATACCATTTTCTCTTAAAAACTGACTTTCTTGTAGGAGTCGCCAAAACTCCTTTTAGGATCTTTCATTTGAAACTGAAAGGAAACTTTTCACAAAGTTTCATCGAAATCGGAGCCGGGCCCTTTTCGGAACTCCACCCAAAATTTTTTCATAAGCTGTTTTTTAGAGCTAAATAATTTTTTAAACTTTTTGTTGCGTACAAGTTGGGATATTTTTTATGTACCTGGCGTATTTTTTTTACCTTTTAATTCATATACATGTTTTTTGATTACTATTAGAAATATAGATATCGAATTTGAGATTTCTTTATTCTGTCGCGTGTGAAGTTTAGTTAGAACGTAGGCAGGAAATTATCCGGACGCAAATAACCGAACTTTTTTTCAACTTTCCTTCGCTTTCCGATAAACGATTTAGATTTCGCGATTTTGGATTAATTGATTAATTGATTTTTATCAGTTATTTGTAATATAAAATTACAGTTAGTTAGATTTAATAAAATATGCTCCTTTAACATTCGCTTAAAAGAATCAATTCTTTTGCATCGTTTTATCTCGGCTGTAAGGCATTGGGTGCTTTCCAGCAACGTACACAGGCGACACTGTGTAACACAGTGTACGATTCAGTGCTTTTCAACTACGACACAAGTCGACACAATCGTACACAGCTAGAATGATGTGTTCGACTGTGTCGTCGCTCAATTGATTAATTAAACTTATAAATTTTGTTAATAAGATAAAATTGTAACTATATTATACTTAATTTACCTAATTTGATCAGTTTTTAATCTCTTCTTTACATATCTGATAAATAAATTAATAATTCATAAAAAATTTTTGTTAAAAAATACCAGGGTTGGGAAGTAACGCGTTACTTGTAAAGCCGTTACCGTTACAGTTACTTTTTTTCGGTAACTGTAACGGTAACGGCGTTACAAATTTTGTTTGTAACGGAAAAAGTAACTTCGTTACATTTTTCGGTAACGAGTAACGAATTTAACAGTTACTTTTATCGTTACTTTTTTTTGAATTTACTCGGTATAATTTTCATACAAAGGAAAATATTGATAAGAGTGTTGGAATGCAGCATTACATGAAAACTACTGAAAACTCATTTTGGTATCTTGTTTCTTTGTAAGACAATGTTTAAAAATTTTTAGTGTTTAATTTGATCTTGTATTAAAAAAATTGTATGTAAAGTTATTGTTATATATAAAAAAACTAACAGAAATTATAACGTCTCGTTATTTTTTGAGTAACGGTAACGGTAACGAGTTACTTTTTAAAATTGGTAACGAGTAACGGTAACAAGTTACTTTTTAGAAAAAAGAACGGTAACGGTAACCAGTTACTTTTATAAAGTAACTTTCCCAACCCTGAAAAATACTAACTTTTACAGCAAAAATATCTTCTGCGAGTTTAAATTATTATTACAAATCGTTGATCTTCTTTATGGCTGCTCAAATCGTTGATATACACACATATTGAGCATATAAATCGGAACAGCATTTCAGCTACAAGTCAACACTGTATAACACTGTGTCACACAGTATATCACTGTGTTCCGTAGCTGGAAAGCACTTATTATATGTACACATACACACACAATTTCACTCCTTTGTAAAACATACTCTTTTGCGCTCTTCTTGTCCTACGAAATTGTATTGCAATGTCTCCGGTCTGACATGTTTGTCTTTCGCTGTCATTTCCTACTATGTTTAATCTATTTCTTAATTGATATCCTAACATATTTTTTAAAATCTTAGAAGTAAATATACATATGTTATGGTGTACCTCTGTCTTATGGATATAAATTGCAACGCTTGCAGCATATGTTTCACTTTGGTATCACATTGCAATGTGATCCGCATGGCCGATTTTGCAATATTCAATGCACAACATGTTGCACAATACTCAAAATGAGGCGCAATGATTCACTTATACACAATACATCTAGTATAAGCCGATATGTATGTATGTATGTATGTATAGATTTTATTGTTCCCCTCTGGGGTTACAATTTTTTACAGAAAACTCTTAACTCTACATCTTAACCTAACCTTAACCTATTGTATAATTTTTATTTCACTCTCTTTCTCTCTCTCTGCCCTGTCTGCCTTGTCCCTATTTCTGTCTTATATCTAACCTTTTCTCTCATCCATCCTCCTTTCTCTCCTGTCCTTGCATTAAAATCTCCCCCTATTATTGTCTTTACCTCCTCCACCCCTGCCTCCATCCGACTTTTTAAACTCTCTAGCTTCCTATCCATATCCCCATTCACATATATGCCTATTATTCTCCACATCTCTTCTCCTACTCTTACCTTACATATCAATCTTCCTTCCACCTCTTCTTCCCTTTCCTCCTCTATCTTTGTTTTTTTGACCCCTATTAGCATCCCGCCCCTCGCTCTTCCCTTTCTATTTCTTCTTTTCGCCATTTGCGCTTTCCATGTAAATTCTCTTGGTAGTCTTTCCTTTATTTTTCCCATCTCTTTTCTTCTATCCATGTCTCTAACATAACTATTATATCCCATCTTTTAGCCCTCTGCCTAAAACTCCTTATCCTTGTTTTCTACTCCTGCTATGTTCCAAAAGACTGCCTTCTACACTCCCTCTTGCTCCACTTTTTCCTCCTTCCTTCTCTTTATCCCTTTATCTCCTTCTCCCTCTCTTTCTCTTCCCCCTGTTCTTTCCATATTAACCCCTCATTATCTCTTAATCTTTCCTCTTCCTCTTCCCACTTCCACCAGTTACCTTCTATTTGAATCTTACCATAACTTACTCTTACTCTCTTTCCTTTCTCTCTTTCCCTTCTCGCTACCTCCTCTAGGTTCCATCTCATTTTCCGTTCTTTCCATGTCAAGTCGTCGTCAATTCTTATCTCCTTATCTTTTATTTCTCTTCTCCTTTTTATTATCTCTTTCTTTCCTTCTACTTTTTTAATTTTAGCTATCGCCGTCCCCTTCTTCTCCTCTGTTCTATTCCCTACACATTTCAAATCCTCCATCTCCGCCTCTATTCCTGGTTCTTGTATTAACTCCCTTATCTTTATCTCTACTTCTTTTACCCCCTCTCTTACCCCTCTTACCACTACATTCCTTCTCCTCTCCTCCCTTTCTTTCATTTCTCTCCATATCTCCATCTCTTTTAATTTCCTTTCCATTTCTCCCCCTTTTTCCTCCCCTATCTTCCCCTTCCCCTCTTCCCTTGATTTTAGCTTAATTATCTCCTGCTCTAAACCTTCTACCTTTTCCTTTAGATCCTCTCTTTCTCTCTTCCATAACTTTTCCCTCTCGTTTAACCTCATCTTTACCAATCCTTCCATTTCCTCTTTCAAATCTCCTATATGTCCTCTTAATTCTTCCCTCAGCATCTCCCTAATTTCCCGTATTCCATCCTTCATTTCCTTTTTTCATTCCTCTTTCATCTCCCTTAACCAGCTCTTCTCTTCCTCCCCCCCTTCTATTATCTCTTTTGGCGGCGATCCTTTTATCTTTCCTTTCTTCGCTATCCCCATTTCTTCCTCCGTTCTTTTTCCTCCCAGCCCCTCCATTAGTTCCCTTTTCCTTTTCCACATTTCCTCTATATTCCCTGTGCTTCCTCGCCTCTCTGTCCCTCTCGCTCCCACCTTCCCTTTCATAATCCTTCCCTTTTCCTCTACTATTCCCCTCTCTACTGTCTTTTTCTCTTGTCCCACCTCTTCTCTATGTGTTTCGGTTACTCCTTGCACGTTCTCCATTTCTACCTGTTCGGTCGCCACTCTATGTATTTCTTATCTACCACGTGACTCCTTTCTCTCTCTAATACTATCTCCCTAACCTCCTATGCTTCTGTTCTTCTTCTCCCCCTCCTGCTCTGTCCCTCCCCTCGCTGACCGCGCCTCCACTCCACCGTACACTCTTCAATCCACTCTTCCCGCTCACACTCCTTGCTCACTCTCTCTCTCTCTCTCTCTCTCTTTTCTACCTTTCTCGCACACTTCCTCTGCTAACGCTCTTTCGTCCACACTCACTACCTCGCACCGGAAACGGAAGTCCGTATAAGCCGATATAAAATTACCAATTCTATTTAAAAAAACTCGTTTTTTCTCCTATTTTTTTTAACATATAATCACACAGTGGTCCTTAAATCAAAAAGTCTATCACATCAATAATTATGCCTAAATATTTCATATTTCTACTCGTTCTATTTCAGTTTCATCTAGACATTTCAGCGTAATATTTTCTTTCAATTCTTTTCTTATACTTCTGATTATCATATATTTTGTTTTTTCTGTATTCATTTTTAACTTATTTGTATTTATCCACTTTTCTATTTTAATAAATGCCATATTTATTTTTCTTTCTAATTCCGCAACTTTCTCTAGTTACATACATATATTAGCGTATCATCTATAAACATTTTTATATTAACTATTTTTATAGTTTTTACATACTTCTGGACATATTTTGATTCTTTATATTTACGGTAAATAACAAAGCTCCTAATACAGACTCCTGTGGCACTTCATATTCAGTAACAATTAATTTAGACCATTTATCATTGAAACAAACCTGTTGTGTTCTATTACTTAAATATGATTTTAACCATTCTAAAACCATTCCTCTAATTTTATATTGATATAATTTTTCTATTAATCTTTCTCTATCTATTGTTTCAAATACTCGCTTAGAATCCATAAAATTTACCCCCACCATTTTATCTTCACTAATTATTAATTTCCATTCGTATAATAGTTTGAATCTCCGTTTCACACGAATATTGTTTTCTAAAACTGCATTGATGTTTCGTTATAGTACTATTAGATTCCAGATATATTTCAGTTTGCCATTTTACTACTAATTCTAACACTTTTTCAAATATTGGTAGCATATTAATAGGCCTATATTCACTAGCTTTTTTAGTTTTTTTTTTATTTTTGGAATGGGTATTGTCGTGGATGTTTTCCAATTCTCTGGACAGCAATTTTCTCTCAAGGAATCATTTACAATATCAACAAACTCTTCCTTTATTAGACAGAACGCTACTTCTAATATATCACTAGTTATTCTCTCTTCCGTGCCTTTCTTTTTTGGCAGTCCCATAATAATTTTCTCTAAGTCCTCTATTTTAATCATCTCAAAATTTTTTATATAAATAATATCTTTATTCTCAATAACATAAATAGTTGTTTTATTTGCACTTCTGAACTTATCACTATTTATGGATTTTATTTTGTTACTAATACTCTGTATATAAAACATATTTTTATCAGCTATATTGCACTCTCATTCACGTTTTAATATTTCAAAATCTATATTCTCTATTTCTTTTGTACCCATTAGTTTGCCTCTAATTATCTCTTTCAAGGTTTTTCACATGTAGGATCTTCCTTATTACAATCTATCATATTTTCATAATATTTTTTCTTCTTTTCTCTGACTAATTTAACCACTGCATTTCTTTCCATTTTAAACTGCCACCAATTTTGCTCCCTATCATCATACAATGCTTTATTGTATATCATCATACAATGTTTTATCTCTTTTAACCGCTGCTTCTCTTATACATCTGAAAACCACTTTTTCTCTTCCCATACTTTCAGAATTCTAAACTTTTTCCTATATGCTATAATGTCCAGCGCATCTATTATATCGTCAACAAATTTCTTTGCTTTTCTAATGATTTCCAAACCCTCGTAATCTTGCTCTATTTTATTTTCAACTAATCTAATAAATTTGTCTACATTAAAACTATTATAGTTCCTAGCGCTAAATTTTCTATACTTATTCTTAGCTTTATTCGCACTTGTTAGTACACTTATTACCCAAACTTAACTTTTACCCAAGCATGATCCGTTATTTTAAGTTCACGAATCACCTGTACTTGTACCTTATTATTAGTAAAAAATAAATCTATAATCGTTTGACTATCCTTCGTAACTTTCGTTGATTACAGTATTAACATACTTGTGTTAATTTAAAACTACATATTTCATACTTAAGCTTGACATTGCCGTTTACAACTTCCTTGTATGGAACGAATCTACCACAAAGTCTATACTCTATCCAAAAGGAGAATGATCTCGGTTCGCGCATAAGCGGGCAAAGTGGGGAGAACATGGCGAGATACTCAATACCGTATACGTAGATACGGCTCCCTCGGGCCCGGGACTATTATCTCATGTCAGTTTAAAAAATTAAACGGATGAAATAATCTCGATTAATTTCAATATGATATAAAATAGAAATCTGATTCTTACACGCGATACGAAACTAAAATAAAAAATAATATGACAGGCAATTATAAGAGCAAGAGTTGTAATATATTTGAATTACACAATTGAATGTTTATAATTTACGAAATAATTAAATCCTTAATATTTTTATTAGGAAAACTGAGTACGTAATGAGTAGGGTTAATATTAAATATATATTTATTTTGATGATTTTGCACAAGAGGAATAAGGTCTATCCTTTCGGAAGTAAGTCAGCAGAATATTATAAAATACGTATATATACAGAATATGAATACGAAATAAGTAATAATAATACATGAAAGAAATAATAATAATATGTGTGAACAAAACAAATAATAATTTTTTGAACAAATAAAATAATAATAACAAATAACAAATAATAATATACGAAATAAATAATAATATAAATATGAAATAAATAATAATAATATACAAAGATGATATAAAATTATAATGACATACAGATTGACATACAGAATTAATAATCGCTATCAGAGGTTTCTGAATCTGTTTTGCCTGTGACATTAATTATTAATGGAGATATCCCGTCAATCATTTTATCGGTTATATGGCCGATTTCCCACATCTTTTTCTCTTCATTTGTAACGTGTTTAATAAAATTAGTCCAATGTTCAACTGTTACCCGATCAACACCTTGTTCAAGTAATAATTTGACGTCCTGAATTTTAAAAGTATTATTATTACTCTTAACATATCCCTTAACCATTGACCATACTATTTCAATCGGATTAAGTTCGCAATGATACGGAGGTAATCTGAGAATCGTTTTGTTGTCTTCTTTTGCCATTTCGTCTACAACATATTTATCAAATTTATTTTTTTGTTGTGCAACAATTTGCAGGAGTTCGACCTTTACCATAGATTCTGATATTTCATTTCCTTTATTTTCTAACCATTGTATTATGTCGGCCTTTTTCCAAGAAGTATTCGGCAGTTTTTCCAATTTCACAGAATGATATGGAGCATTGTCCATGACAATAACAGCATTATCATCTAATGATGGTAAAATATTTTTAAACCATTCGTGAAATGTGTCACCGTTCATTTCGTCGTGGTAATCCCCCGTATGTTTCTTCGATTCAAAACATAGAAGTCTGCCAGGTACGAAACCAGCAACACTGCCAATATGCAAAACAATTAATCGTTTGCCTTTTCCGCTTGGATTAGCTGGTACCGTTGTCAATCCTCGGAGAAATGCGTCCTTCTTGGATTTAATTGTTTTATCTATCCAAACTTTATTTGTGACATCACTGGCGTTAACCCAAGTTTCGTCTAGATAATAAATTTGCCGGCCCTCTTCTCTGTATTTTTTTATAGCCCTCAGGTAATTTCTCCTCCAAATAATTAGATCTTCTCTCTCTGTTAGTATGCTGTTGCAGTGTCGGTTGGTATATGCAAAATTTAAGTCTTTTAATAATAAATGAAAGGTCGATCGTTTAAAATTTGGAAGATCTTCGTCAGCGTTTACGGCTTGCAGAACTTTGTTCAATGTTGGTAATTCTTTATTGATGTAAAATCTGTGCACTTTTCTCCGAATGGCATTTTTATCACATTCGTCGATTTTTTCTCTGAAAGATAGGCAACGTTTCCTTTTATTTGGAGATGTAACCGCACCTGTATTCTTATATTCCGACAATATTTTTTTTATGCTCGTAATACCAAAACCCGTCTGTTCTGCCAATTGAGTAACAGCATCTTTATTTGAAATTTCTTGATTGTCTTTTTTCAACTTTTTATGCGAATTAATAATAATATGCTTCTGATTGCTGTGGATCAACTGAAAATATAAATGAAAAATTAACCTTATAAACCTTATAACCAATATAGCCTTATTCAAACAATTTATTAAATTTCAACATATTTTTCTCGTAGTGAACTCATAAAAGGACACTTTAAACTTTAAAACTACAATCTCCGATATACTATATACAGGGTGCGGCATTTATAGTGACGCGGGCATATTTTTCGGAAACGAAGTGAGATATCAAAAAATGTTTCAGACAAAAGTTGCATGGTTTCGAGGGGGCCACATGATAAAAATATGGATTTGACCTTAAGTGGTCTTTTCAAGGTGAGGTCAATGTGGTCGATGTTTTCTTAAATGGAACTCCCCATTTTTTATTACATATTCTTGTAGCTTACCTCGAGAGCTTTCCAAAACACTATAATAAAGTATTTTTTCATTAAGTACTTTTTGAGTTATTTTATATTTTAATCTGACATATTTTGATATAAAAAATAAAATATCTCGTAAAATATTTAGTTTTCGATAATCTTACCGTAATACTTTTATGTACAGAATAATGAGACAAATCAATTAGTAAAAAAAAATAATTGTTTTTAAGAAAAAGTATGTAATTATTTACAATGTATTTTTTAAAACAATTATTTGTTTTTTCTTTACACTAATTGATTTGTCTCATTATTCTGTACATAAAAGTATTACGGTAAGATTATCGAAAACTAAATATTTTACGAGATATTTTATTCTTTATATCAAAATATGTCAGATTAAAATATAAAATAACTCAAAAAGTACTTAATAAAAAAATACTTTATTGTAGTGTTTTGGAAAGCTCTCGGGATAAGCTATAAGAATATGTAATAAAAAAATGGGGAGTTCCATTTAAGAAAACATCGACCACATTGATCTCACCTTGAAAAGACCACTTAAGGTCAAATCCATATTTTTATCATGTGGCCTCGAAACCATGCAACTTTTGTCTGAAACATTTTTTGATATCTCACTTCGTTTCCGAAAAATATGTCCGCGTCACTATAAATGCCGCACCCTGTATAATAGATTAATAATAATAATAATAATAATAATATTATTATTATTATTGTTAATTATTAATAATAATAATTATTAATAATTATTAATAATTATTATTGTTAATAATGATTAATAATTATTATTATTAATAATTATTAATAATAATAATAATTTATAATTTTTTCATCATTGTTTACCTGGCCTCGTTTATTTTTCTTCACAGGAGATGACATCAGTGGCACTTCGATATTTTTCTGTAAAAGAACTACTCATTCCGAATAATGTTTCACCTCTATGAAATGGGTTGGGTTAAGTTAGCTTTTTTCGGGGTAAGGGTGCAGGGAGAGCAGGGCCCTTCCCCCGCTCACGCGTTTGATTTACTACACATAAATAAATGAATCTGTTAAGTTACGCTGTATTAAATGTTAATCTGAAAATTATATATAATTCATGGAAATTCTCTTGTTAATAAACAATGAGCAACGCTTAAAAATTTTTAAAAGATACTTAGGATAGTGACCTTGACAGTGATTTTGACAACATATGTCAAGATCAAAGTCATTGGGGCTGAATCCGTTAATATGCATTTTTACCGTTTTTCGATTTATAACTATTTAAAGCACTCGAGAATAACAACACGAAATAAAAAAAAACAATCTGCTTTGACTTTATCAATTTATTAAATGTTCAAAATGTCCGCCATGGACTTGTAAATATTTATTTATTCGAATCAACAAAGTATTCCTAACATTTCATAGTACTTCGGGAGTCATTGAAGTGCAAGCGTTAATTCGGATAAATAAATGTTTACAAATCCATGATGGACATTTTGAATATTTAATAAATTGAATAAGTCAGAGTAGAGTGTTTTTCTTATTTCGTGTGATTATTCCCGAGTTTCCCGCTTCAAGTAACTATAAGACGAAACTTCAAACCATCATATTTTTTTATAAAAACATCTGACAAAAATTGTTTCCGATAAAACTAAGTTATTATCTTTCATAAAATCCAAAAATGTAATTTTGTATAGGAGTTCCTATTTAAAATTTTAAAGTTAACCCCCACCATACTCACGCAACCAAGGTTTGGAAATCAACTTTTATTTGTAAGATTTTAAGAGGAATCTATATAACTAAGCTGAGCGAATACGGTGGCACTGGGCGCTATGTAGCTTATTGTTAATGGCAGAGTGGTTACCAGCTGAGAGAGAGGTTCTGGGATCGAGTCCCGATGGAATCCCATTATTTTTCCTCTGCTTGATCAGGCTTACACATTCACGTTTGAAGACTCATCAGAGCCATACAATTCAAGATCTAAATCTTTAAAATCAATGACACACTTTCCGAAATATCGAGCTATTAAGATTTATTTTAGTAAGCCACTCTGTGTATATTGTTACGTCCTTGCAATCTGTATGTGATCCACTGTACCCGATCTGTGTGGAAGTATCGATATGAAGCGAGTGTAATTGGAGAATCATCTCCAAGTTCGTCGTCATGGTTTGTTTATTAACAAAGATGGACATCTTAAGTCAAGTCGCCATTTTGTTAGTCTCACGACCGGTGGCGCATCGTGCAGACATCTCTTTATAATTGATTACAATTATTGTATCGCATTCCTTGTTCTTATTAAATTAAAGCTACAGTGTTCTTTTAAAAGAGTGTTGTTATTTACGTGAGCACGGTTAGAGTCAGATAGTGCGAGTACGTGATTTAACGATATCGAAATCGCAGTAATATTTTTTGGGGGCTCGTCCGGGATCGAACGGCGAAAAGAAGGAAACTAATCAAAATGACGACGGCGCATTCTCTAAGGAAAACACATTCTCAGACTCCGGCACCGTCAGTTGAAACAGAAACGCTGCGCGTGATCCTGCAAAAACTCAGTCAGCTCCGTGAAGAACGGAAAATTGAGCAAGAAATGCAGACAGAGTGTCGGATGCGAGACGAGGCGCTGCATCATTGGGAAGAGAAATTAAATCAGATAAGTCGCTCTAATAATATTTCAAATTCCGCGAGCAATCATGAAATTCCGATACGTACTGAATCGTGCGCGTCCGTAAATGCAAATTTGGGAAATAAAAGCCGGACACATTTGATGGGACGGCATTGTTGAGAGAATTTTTTACGCAATCAAATTTGATTACGCGGGCGAATAATTGGACGGAGGACGCGAAAACAGTCGCGTTAGCGTCAAATTTAAGGGGAAAAGTGCGATCGATGTTAGATTGCGTTACAAAAATAGAAAAATTAGAATTTGGAGAATTAAAATCAAAATTAGAGTTGCGTTTCGGCCAAAGCTATCTTTCGGGGACATATTATACGCAATTACGAATCCGCAACAAAGATTCGGAGAAGAATTGATCACTTTAGACAGGGATATTAAACGTTTAGCACGATTGGCTTATCCCGAACGTGCGGAAGAAATTCACGCAAAAATAGCTTGCGTGCAGTTTATAAATGCAATTAATGACGAATTTACGAAAAGAACCTTACAATTGGAAGAAGTAACTTCTCTGAAAATTGCAACAGACAGGACTATGGTTATTAAAGATATATAATAAATGAAAATAACTATCAGAAAAATAAAGATCAGAATAACGAAAATGGCTGTTGGCATTGCGGGGCTATTGGACATTGCCATTCAGATTGCCCAAAAATTTCGGAAGGAAAAGGGGAAAACCAAAATTAGTCAGATTTAGCAGAGCAAGATCGACTTGTAAAAAGAATGCTCCAAAAGAAATTTTAAATTTAGTAAATTATAAAATAAGTAGAATTAAGAAAAAATAATAATTATTTATGTTATTATGAAAGAATTGATGATGAATTTTATTTTCTTTCTATGAGAACTTTAGTTTGAATTGGAAAGAACATTGTTCCGGAAAACTTCTTGAAAATCTCTAAGAAGACCGCCTCGCTCGCGGTCTTCTGCCGTGGTTTTTTCGTGAGACTCAGGGTAAATGCCGAGGTGGGGACTTGGGGAGTTCTCAGGAAGATGGGACGAAAACATCCCCCCCCTCCCTTGTCTGAAGAATTTGAAGGAAAACACCAAACGGAAGGATGATCTACAGGTGATCATCGACATGGATTCATTGCAGGAGAACTGCGGCAAGAAGACTTCTTTCTTCGAGGAAGATGTCGGGATCTTTTCCTGGAGTTGACATCTTGGAAACTGGAAATGTCAATTGGAAAATATCCAGAACACGGCACTAAGAAGAAAAAGAAGAGGATATAAGAATCTGTAACGGCGATACTCGGTAATCCGTAACAATAGTTCGAGGTAGAGCAAGAATTGCTGTGGTTCCTGGAGCACCTCGGAAAAATCAGCCATTCCATGGAATTGTCGACAATTTGAAAGAGAGGGAGCAGTGTTACGTCCTTTCAATCTGTATGTGATCCACTGTACCCATAGACATAGTATATCTAGACCGAGCGTTTGCCTTTATTTAAGGAGTGGGGGTAAAGATGCACGTAGAAAAGGACATACTCTGTTTCGTGCCCCTTGCGTTCTCTCTCGCTCGCACAGAGCATAGCGCTCTCTTTCGTCATGCTACGTGCGAGCGAGAGAGAACGCAAGGGGCACGAAACAGAGTATGTCCTTTTCTACGTGGACATCGGCCCCCACTCCTTAAATAAAGGCAAACGATCGGTCTAGATATACTATGTCTATGCATAGCGCTCTCTTTCGTCATGCTACGTGCGAGCGAGAGAGAACGCAAGGGGCACGAAACAGAGTATGTCCTTTTCTACGTGCACCTCGGCTCCCACTCCTCAATACTCGGTCTAGATATACTATATCTATGACTGTACCCGATCTGTATGGAATCTGTATCGATATGAAGCGAGTGTAAGTAGAGAATCATCTCCAAGTTCGTCGTCATGGTTTGTTTACAAAGGCGGACATCTTAAGTCAGGTTGCCATCTTGTTAGTCTCACGACCGGTGACGCGCCGACATCTCTTTATAATCGGTTACAATTGTATCATATTGCTTGTTCTGTGTTCTTGTTAAATTAAAATTATAGTGTTCTTTTAAAAGAGTGTTGTTATTTACATGAGCACGGAGAGAGTGTGAGATAGCGCGATTACGCGATTTAGCGATATATCGAAATCGCGGACGTAACAATATATATATGTATATATACAAGTTGGCCTAATATATCTAAACAGCTCGATATTTTGGATTTACAGGGTGTTCCATTTTAATTTTTCTAGGCAAATATTTCGAAAAATATGGAAGATACTAAAAAATGTTTCGTACAAAAGTTTTATGGCTTCGACGGGGCATAAGATGGTGCTCTTCGTTTGACTTTGGATAATCATTTGAAAATGACATGAAGGTTATCTTCAATTTCTCAAATAAAAACCCGCATTTTTTATTGCATATTTTTGAAGCTTATCTCGAGAGCTTTTCAAAACACTATAACAAAGTATTTTTTTATTAAGTACATATTTTTCGAGTCATTTTATATCTTAATTTGACATATTTTGATATAAAAAATAAAATATCTTGTGAAATATTTAGTTTTCGATAATCTTACCGTAATATATTTATGTACAGAATAATGAGACAAATCAATGCTCACTGACGTGCATCCGGCTAAAAATCGGCGCTGATTGACCAGACTTTACTCAATAATAACTCCTTTATTAAGCGTTATAGAAAAAAATGTTACAGGATTTTTTCTGTTCAGTTTACTATGCTCTACCCGCTAGGAGCATTGGCACAATCTTTACCGGGCATCCTGTATATATACGGGGTGTCCCATTTTAAATGCCGCGGGCAATATCTCGAAAAATATGGAAGATACGGAAAAATATTTCAGACAAAAGTTACGTGATTTGAAGGAGGCTACATGATGTAAATATTTTACGAGATATTTTATTTTTTATATCAAAATATGTCAAATTAAAATATAAAATAACTAAAAAAGTATTTAATGAAAAAATACTTTATTATAGTGTTTTGAAAAAAAGCTCCCGAAATAAGTTACAAGAATATGCATTAAAAAATAGGGATTTCCATTTACGAAATTGAAGGTGATCTTCATGTGATCTTCAAATGACTATCCAAGGTCACACCAATAACACCATCTTATATCCCCCTCGAAGTCAAAAAACTTTTGTATGAAACATTTTTCTCTACGACCGTTCCCTGCAAAGTTACGAGGAGTGATAGATTAAAATTGGACACCCTGTATATATATATATATATATATATATATATATATATATATATATGCGCGCGTCACTATAAATGCCCCACCCTATATATATATATATATGGTGCATTCCACGTGTCAGGGGTCCACCTAAAAATGAACTGCTTGGGATTTTTAAAATGATCATGAAAACATGTTAGTGCACATATTGTATAAGGCAGTGCTCGGAGATAGTTGCCCTTTTCGGGCCGATATGTGAAGCGACGCCTACGGTCCCCCCAATACCGCTTGAGGCTCGACGGCCGAGCCGCCGATCGCGCGCGTAACGCTGTGCCTCAGGAGCATCCCGAAAAAATATGCTGAGATTGTACCTGCCGTCAAATCGTTGTTTAAATTTGCTTTGCCAGATAATTTGTTTATTAGTAATATATTATATATGTTATAGTAATATATATATTATATAATATATTAATTTGTCTATTAGTAATATATTATATACATTATAGTAATATATTACTATAACATATATAATATATTACTATAACATATATAATATATTACTAATAGACAAATTAATATATTATATAATATATATATTACTATAACATATATAATGTATTACTAATAGACAAATTAATATATTATATAATATATATATTACTATAACATATATAATATATTACTAATAGACAAATTATCTGGCAAAGCAAATTTAAACAACGATTTGACGGCAGGTACAATCTCAGCATATTTTTTCGGGACGCTCCTGAGGCATAGCGTTACGCGCGCGATCGGCGGCTCGGCAGTCGAGCCTCGAACGGTAGTGGGGGGACCGTAGGCGTCGCTTCACATATCGGCCCGAAAAGGGCAACTATCTCCGAGCACTGGTATAAGGTTAAAGGTGAAAAAAATAAGTATTATATGCCTTGCATCCAAGGTATTGGAGGTAGGTCGTTTTAAGAAATTTTTCTTTTTTTGACATTTATAGCTAAAATTATAAAATATACAAAATTTTTATAGACATGATTTTTTTAGGTTTTTTCCCGTACTTTCAGATAAAAAAGTTAATTTTAGTAAGAAAAATTTAATAGTATGAAAAATATCGATTTTTTAGTTTTAAGTAAATAAATGAAAAATTATATCCACTTTTAAAAATCTGAAAAAATTCTCAAAAATACTCCAATATATGTAGAATATGGTACCATAAAGGAAATTTTGGGATCGCAATGGGATCCACTCGTAAACGAATATTTTTTCCAAAACAAAATTGGAATTTCAGCCAAATCAATATAAAACAAATAGATTTTTTAAGATACTTCCATTTACAGTTAATTTTTTAATGTATTATTGCTCAATTATTTGTTAGCGGTCGTAAAAAATTTCATTTTATAACTTTCGTTCCCCTAGTTAATTAGTTGATCATGTAATACAAATTTCACCGCGCTATGATTGTACCGAACAGATTTGACTTTCGAGCGCTAGATGGCGAATTGAAACCGAAGTGAATCCACAAACGAAATGCAAATGCAATGGTATAACAGCAGGCACGAATTTGCTCAATTTACTTCTAACTATTTTAGTTTGTGCTGCATTTGCTTGTGTTGCTTTTATTTGTGTTATTTTTGTTCTTACTCTGTCTGTTGTTTTTATTTTGGATTTTATTATATAAATAATAAAAATAAAAGTAAAGGAATATTCCCTACAATGTCTTTACGCATTGCAAAAATGTCACAGCGCGCGCGCGCACACACACACACTCACACACACACACACACACACACACACACGCACGCATGCACGCACGCACGCACGCACACACACACACACACACACACACACACACACACACACAAATACGCGCGCGCGCAGGTACTTGCGTGAGAACAATCCGTTATGCAATCGAATTAGGATGATCTATTATTGATATAACGAATAGCATTCCACTAACATAAGATAATCTCGAAATCATCTAGATAAAGATAAAATAAAATAATTTAATTTAAATTTGTCTATGTGGAAGATGAGATTATAAGATGTTTTACCTAAATAAGATATTATGAAAAAAAAATGATTTATGTTTTTAAATATAAAAATAATATACTCATATTCTTTCATTTTATTTCTTTATTTTTTAAAACAAGAATTATTAAATGTACCATTTGATAAACAATTTTTACATAGTGATATATATGTAAGGTAAAACGGTGTAATACGCTTCACATTTGTATTTAAATTAATTTAAAATATCCTTATGATGAACACATTTTATTGGTAGTTGAAATTTACAGAGATTTATTAATATTACAAATAATAATTGCATCAGTTTTTGATAAATTAAATTATTGTAATTATGAAATCAATTTTTTGAAAATACTGAAAAGGGCATTTTTCCCCGGATCACCGGTGAAAAACGCCTGAGATAACTACAATTAACACAAATATTTTTCTAATTATAAAATTCGACGAAACATAAAAATTCATATTTTAACTCAATAAAAATATTAATTGTATTTGAACAAATATTGCGATTTCTCTATTTCTTCAAAAAAATGTTTACACTTATTTATAGTGCTTTGATCTTCAACATTGCTTCTAGCAGTGCCTCTTTGCTCCATTCCCACTTGTAATTTTTCTTTTATAGTTTTACCCATAACCTTGCCAGAAAAAATGATTAAAAAATATTATAATAGAGCTAGAGCATATTACGTGATGCATTTTTGCATTTTTAAAGAAAACTACATCCTCATACATATCGAATAGAAAAAAACATTTGTATACGACTGTCACCGGTTTTATTTTATGAATTGCATCTTTAGAAATACAGTGTGTGTGAGAACATATACAAGATGGGTCATTTTAATGTCCCCACCTAAATATCTCTTTTTTCCCCTCTTTTTTCCTTGCTTTTTACAAAAAAATGTTTCTTACAAAAGTTTTGACTTCGTGGCGGATATAAGATGATATCATTGGTTTGATCGTGGATGAAAGTCATGAGGTTATTTTAAGATCATCTTAATTTTTTTAAATAGGATCACCTTAATTTGTTTACATATAAATCGATTCCTCGCAATATTTGACAATTATGATGATAGAAAGAAAAACTCTTTCTATTATCATAATTGTCCCCTCGAATGGTGCAACTTTTTCTTTAGACATTTTATCATCAAAAACAAGTGAGATATTTAAGATGCTCGATTTAAATGAACCACTCTGTATATAGAATAAAAAATAATTAAAAATACTTTCCAACAAATTTTATCTTTTTTTTTCCTTAAAAATTAGTATTATTAATTAATTATTATGAATTATTATACAGGGTGTCCCAGATCATTTGGGACAATACTCGTGTGCAGATAGAGCGGACCAAACTGAGTCGAAAAGTCCTCTATCATTTTTTTTTATAACGCTTAATAAAGGAGTTATTATTGAGTTAAGTCTGGCCAATCAGCGCCGATCTTTAGCCGGGCGCACGTCGGTGAACCCTTAGAACATATATAAATGGAAGGGGAATGCCTTTGTTTCCCGATAGAAAAACATGTCGGAAGGAAGTAAGAAAGAAAAACATAGTTGCCTCTCTCTTGTGAGTAACTCTGCTCAAAAGTGCGCATGCACGGCAATGTGTGTGTACACAACAGTATGTATACTACAGACACGATGCTTGCATGTGTAGTTACTCCCAAGAGAGAGGCAACTACATTTTCTTTCTCACTTCCTTCCGACACTTTTCAGCCTGCTATTCCCCTTCCATTTATATATGTTCTAAGGGTGAACCGCGCGCCGTGAAGTATGCGCTGCCGCACACTACCAGGCGCGCGGCTCACCGACGTGCGCCCGGCTAAAGATCGGCGCTGATTGGCCAGACTTAACTCAATAATAACTCCTTTATTAAGCGTTATAAAAAAAAATGATAGAGGACTTTTCGACTCAGTTTGGTCCGCTCTATCTGCACACGAGTATTGTCCCAAATGATCTGGGACACCCTGTATATTATATAATTATTATTAATATTAAAAATATTATTATTAATTAATTATTGTAGTTTGTAGTTTTTTTAATGTAAAGTCGCACTCACATCAGTTTCATGCGGTTTTCTGGTTGATTGTATATTGCCATCAACCGACTCCTGTTTCAATAATATTTAATGATAAGCTCATTATGTCTGAGCAATGAGTGGAACATTTTCCCTAACCGGGGCGTTAGATCGTTTTATTATATATTTGCTGTTTACAATTAAAAAGGCGCTGTTTATGCGAAAAGCGGATATTTTAAAATTCTATATGCTTAATATAGACTAAGTTCACTAAACATTATTTTAGATAAAGATAATTAAAGAAGATAATATTTTTTATTTAAAATAATTTGATATCATGTTGATGTTAAATGTTTTAATCTTATGTAAAGAAGGGTATGCATTTCAGTCAGCTTGGAGAGCACGCACAGAGATCGTTGGGTTCACCTTTTTTTTCATTTGCTGAATCCAAAAATCATAGTCAAAATAGTCTTAGTATATGGGAAAAATTTTGGAATACATTTTAAATAGAAAAAAGCAACGGTTGATTTTATCACTTTGTGAAGTCATGTCTGCCATACTTCTTTCAATCTGTTTTTATTAAAATCGTGACTTTTACTTGCATTAAAGAATAAATTAGATTTCTTTCTTTTTTGATTTTGGGTAGAGGGCTTATTTTTTTTTATAGCGGCGGAAAAGGAGAGAAATATAAGGTATTACATATATGCATACATCTCATAACGTCTTATAAGTTACGGAACAAAATGAGCAGAATCATTCTAATTAATATTTTATTTGTTGCTCATTTGTTGCTAAAAGTTGCCAAAAAAAAATTTGTTGCTCTGTAAGTTTTAAAAAAAAATGATGTTCCGCTAAAGGAAGATTAAGTTAGCGGAACAATATATATATAGCAACAAAATTGTACATAACAATAATATAAGAATTTGTTGCTAATTTGTTGCTCTCGAAATATGCAAGTTCCGAATTTGTTGCTTGCAAAATAAGTATAAATAATGCCGGGAAGCCGCACAGCGTGCAAACCTACAAGAGTAAAGTATCAGAAAAAAATTTGTTGCTCGTTTAAATTTGATACTGACGTATTGTCTGAATTTGTTGCTCTCGAAATATACAACTTCCGAATTTGTTGCTTGCAAAATAAGAATAAATAATGCCGGAAAGCCGCACAGCGTGCAAACTTACAAGAGTAAAGTATCAGAAAAAAATTTGTTGCTCGTTTAAATTTGATACTGACGTATTGTCTGAATTTGTTGCTCTCGAAATATACAACTTCCGAATTTGTTGCTTGCAAAATAAGAATAAATAATGCCGGAAAGCCGCACAGCGTGCAAACTTACAAGAATAAAGTATCAGAAAAAAATTTGTTGCTCGTTTAAATTTGATACTGACGTATTGTCTGAATTTGTTGCTCTCGAAATATACAACTTCCAAATTTGTTGCTTGCAAAATAAGAATAAATAATGCCGGAAAGCCGCACAGCGTGCAAACTTACAAGAGTAAACTAATAGAAAAAAATTTGTTGCTCGCTTAAATTTGATACTGACGTATTGTCTGAATTTGTTGCTCTCGAAATATGCAACTTCCGAATTTGTTGCTTGCAAAATAAGAATAAATAATGCCGGAAAGCCGCACAGCGTGCAAACTTACAAGAATAAAGTATCAGAAAAAAATTTGTTGCTCGTTTAAATTTGATACTGACGTATTGTCTGAATTTGTTGCTCTCGAAATATACAACTTCCGAATTTGTTGCTTGCAAAATAAGTATAAATAATGCCGGAAAGCCGCACAGCGTGCAAACTTACAAGAGTAAACTACTAGAAAAAAATGTGTTGCTCGCTTAAATTTGATACTGACGTATTGGCTGAATTTGTTGCTCTCAAAATATGCAAGTTCCGAATTTGTTGCTTGCAAAATAAATATAAATAATGCCGGAAAGCCACACAGCGTGCAAACTTACAAAAGTGAACCAACAGAAAAAAATTTGTTGCTCGCTTAAATTTGGTACTGATATATTGTCAGAATTTATTCAATTATTAATATATGTTTTAAATAAATTATAGAATTGAATAAAACAAATTCTAAGAATTTTGTATTCCATAGACATAAGTTTTTTTGTTTTCCTTTAGGAGAATACCGCTAATCTCTAATAACTTTGCATGTTATCCGATATTATTCAAACTTATTTTGCGAGCAACAAATTCGGAACTTGTATATTTCGGGAGCAACAAATTCGGACAATACGTCAGTATCAAATTTAAGCGAGCAACAAATTTTTTTCTGTTGGTTTACTCTTGTAAGTTTGCACGCTATGCGGCTTTCCGGCATTATTTATATTTATTTTGCAAGCAACAAATTAGGAAGTTGTATATTTCGAGAGCAACAAATTCAGACAATACGTCAGTATCAAATTTAAACGAGCAACAAATTTTTTTCTGATACTTTACTCTTGTAAGTTTGCACGCTGTGCGGCTTTCCGGCATTATTTATTCTTATTTTGCAAGCAACAAATTCGGAAGTTGCATATTTCGAGAGCAACAAATTCAGACAATACGTCAGTATCAAATTTAAACGAGCAACAAATTTTTTTCTGGTAGTTTACTCTTGTAAGTTTGCACGCTGTGCGGCTTTCCGGCATTATTTATTCTTATTTTGCAAGCAACAAATTCGGAGGTTGCATATTTCGAGAGCAACAAATTCAGACAATACGTCAGTATCAAATTTAAACGAGCAACAAATTTTTTTCTGGTAGTTAACTCTTGTAAGTTTGCACGCTGTGCGGCTCTCCGGCATTATTTATTCTTATTTTGCAAGCAACAAATTCGGAAGTTGCATATTTCGAGAGCAACAAATTCAGACAATACGTCAGTATCAAATTTAAACGAGCAACAAATTTTTTTCTGGTATTTTACTCTTGTAAGTTTGCACGCTGTGCGGCTTTCCGGCATTATTTATTCTTATTTTGCAAGCAACAAATTCGGAAGTTGCATATTTCGAGAGCAACAAATTCAGACAATACGTCAGTATCAAATTTAAACGAGCAACAAATTTTTTTCTGGTAGTTTACTCTTGTAAGTTTGCACGCTGTGCGGCTTTCCGGCATTATTTATTCTTATTTTGCAAGCAACAAATTCGGAAGTTGCATATTTCGAGAGCAACAAATTAGCAACAAATTCTTATATTATTGTTATGTACAATTTTGTTGCTATATATATATTGTTCCGCTAACTTAATCTTCCTTTAGCGGAACATCATTTTTTTTAAAAACTTACAGAGCAACAAATTTTTTTCTTTGGCAACTTTTTAGCAACAAATGAGCAACAAATAAAATATTAATTAGGATTGATTCTGCTCATTTTGTTCCGCTAACTTATAAGACGTCATCTCATAGGACACGAAGATTTCTTTTTCAAATATTTGATGTAAAAATGATTGTTCCGTCTTTATCATCGTTCCACCAACTATTCCCCCACCTCCCCCCTCCCATTTTTCTGCTCATTAAACATAGATAATAAGTATGGGAAAATCTCGATATCGATTTTAATTGAGATTCATTTGAGATTCACGAAGATCCCTAAAAACTCATTATGAAACTATTGAGCCCATATATCTTTCTCTTTACATAGAATTAGGATATTAAGATTAAAACATTTTCCTAAGTATTTTTCCAAGAGTTCTTCTACATCACTTACATTTTGATTTTTTAAATATAATTAAAAGTATCTAAATTCATAGATATTTATATAGTGACAATTAAGTAAAATCTATTCGTTAGATATTGCAATCTAAAACCATTAACTTGCAAAAAAAATCGTTTACAGTTGGAATATTATGGTTATATAATATTTTAAACAAAACTACAAAATAAATACATTTATTTTTGATTAAACATACTGTTTTTATTTAACACATTTTCAGTAATATTTCTCTTTTTATTTATACTAAATATAGCTCTTATCATAATTAATACAACATATTATTTTTTTCTGATCTTATATCATTAGCATTTAAAATAAAGTGTTTTTCGAATTAATACTAGAACATATTTCATTTTCAAAATGTGCGATAATAATTGCGCCCAACGCAATATTTCTTTACAAAAAGCTGCTAGAAATTCTTTTGTAATATCTGAAGATAAAAAATTCTGTAAAAGATTTTATAAATTATACAGGGTGTCCCAGAATTCGCGGACACGGAATGCACAGCGTGATTGTCCGTGCTAAAAGAAACAACTTTTTTCTTTGACAAAATTGCGTCTGAACAATACTTTTTAAATTAGAGCAACTTTAAACTAACGAATGAGCGCTCTATGTTACACATAAATCAGGGGCGGCGCGCGCACGGCGTGCGTGAGCGTGTGTCTACGTTATTTTACTATTTCGCTAAAGATTTTATAAGAACTATGCATAATATCTAAATATTGTAGACGGGCGAGACATTATCTCGAAAGAAGATTTGAAAGAACAGCTTCATTTTGCAATAGCAACATAAAAAAATTAGACATTATTAAACATTTAATCGGCCCTTTTCAGAGCCACAAACATTTTTAGAATGTTGGAACAATAATCTTGGATCAAAATTATTCATGTGTTATCTAATCTACTTATTTTACTTTCAGTCGTTGCTTTGGTGATATCAATTAGAAAATGTTCTTTTATGAAGTGTTTTATTCAAAATAGCGATATTTAGATATCATGCACAGTTCTTATAAAATTTTTAGCGAAATAGTAAAATAGCGTACAACACGCTTACGTACTGTCCGCGTGCCGCCCTTGATTCATGCGTAACCTAGAGCGCTCATTCGTTATCTTAAAGTTGCTCTCATTTAAAAAGTATGTTCAGACGCAATATTGCCAGAGAAAAAAGTTGTTTCTTTTGGCACGAATAATCACGCAGTACATTTCGTGTCCGCGAATTCTGGGACACCCTGTATATAAAAAAATTATGGTAATTATATGCAGAGATAGGGAATCGCTCCCGATTTCGATATTTTTGAAATATATTATCAAGGGTGGAGCCTCTCCCTCAGCACTCCTGCCCCGAAAAAATTCTAACCTAACCTAAATCTAATTTTTAATTTTCATTTAATCAGAAATGGGTTTGGGTTAGATTAAAAGTTTTTCGGGGTAGGTGTGCACGGGGAGGGGCGGAGCCCTGCCCATACTTTCACTTTATAAAACACACATAACACTAAATTATTCCACCAAATATATTTTTCTTTAATGTACATGGTGTCAGAAAATTATTTTCTACTTATTAAACTTATTTTATTATTAACTTTTTAATAAACAACGAGCGCCGGCTGAAACCTCCACAACATTACTGAAGGTGATGACCTTGATAAATATATTTCAAAATATCATATTTCAAAATTATCGAAATCGGGAGTGGCTTCCTATTTCTGCATAATTACCAAAATTACTATTAGTCATGCTACTTTTAATATTCATGATCAAATTCCTGGACCTAGTAATGAGAATAGGGATGAAAAAGAATGTCTAAATTTTCCGCGAATGTTATGAAAAACTCGGTCTTATGTATTCGATTGTGATGTTACATACAATTTAGTGATAATTCCGAAAAATGTGAGGATTAACTTCTTTACATATCACCAAATTTTCATTTCAAAGAGAGCCTTGTTGCCGGAATCATATTAATAAATGTTTCGATAATTTTACTGAAGATGCTTTTGGTAAGGTACCAACAATTAAAAAATTAGAAAAGACCAATCTAGATCCAAATGAGATTGTTGACCTAATTGATGATTGAAATGTATAGAAAAGAAAGGTAATGAAAAATTCATTGTTGATAATATCAACATTAGAGACTTTAAAGATCAATTTAGTCTTACCAAAAAGAATTTTAAGCACCTTTGCGATCACATAAAAGATGGAGATAAATCAGAATGAGTTTTAGCGGCATATTTGATATACTTACGGACTGGACGAACTCAATTATCTATTACATCAATTTCACTATGATTATATCGAGCAATATAGCTAATCGACTAATCGCATA
This sequence comes from Formica selysi, assembly GCA_009859135.1. Classification (NCBI taxonomy): domain Eukaryota; kingdom Metazoa; phylum Arthropoda; class Insecta; order Hymenoptera; family Formicidae; genus Formica; species Formica selysi. Next base: position 867,497 of record CM020822.1, on the reverse strand, counting down.
AGCTCGTACAGATCTTCAAAATAATGTTGTGCCGCAATATTTGGAAATAAGTAGCCGTAATATTTTGCGAGCTCACTCCACAGAGATAGCTAATACTTTGTATTCTCTAAGTAATGATTAAGTCGTTACTATTTGGGACGGCACATATTTATATCTTCCAAAATCTAGTAATTTTAAATTTCAGAAATTAACTTTTAGTGATTAAAAAAAGAGAAATCTACAGAAATCTAGTCTGTGTCACTCCAGATGGATTTACTGTTGACATTTTTCGTCCTAACAATCTATATGGGCTGCGAATATGAGTAACTCCGACATTCTAAGAGCGAATACAGAATAATTTAATCAAACATTCAAATCTAACGATGTTTTTGTTTTAAACCAAGAATTTAATCGAATAAAGAATGATCTCGAAAATAAAAGTTTTCGAGTTGAGATACCATACAATCTTCCAAAAGGAAAAAAACTATTCTCTAACAAGCAAACGAATATATCGAGGCGGTGTATCAAATTTTGATGAATTGTTGAATGCATCAATAGAAGATTTAAAGAGAATAAATATCTTACTCGAATACTACGCATTAAATGTGTTATTAATTGATACCAGGATAGCTGCTGTTTTACATAATGCGTATGGCTCACGTTTACAATCTGATAATGATGATTGTAGAGTAGCTGAAACATTGCTTGCTAAAAAACTTACCGAATGTTCTGCAATTACATTAATTTACAAGAATTTGTGCAAGAGCATTTGAACATTGTTTTGAGGGTAATTTTCAATGCTGAGCACGAATTTGCTATCAAAAAATTTCTATCGGGTCCGGTTTTCAAAATATAAGAAAAGTCATTTTTACAATATATAGCGAATTTTTCATTGAATTTAGAAAACAAATTAGAAATGTTGAGTATTAAATTTTTGTTACACACCCGCAAGATATTTTCGTGAATAAAAAGTGATACAATACAATGAAATTGTAAAGTAAACTGCAGTGCTATTAACTTGCTATATCAAAAAAATTTGACCCGATAAAATTTTTCTGGCGGCAGATTCGAATTTAGCGCTCCAAAATAAAGTTGGTTTCATTTTTGGCATTAAAAAAAGAAATTTGTAAACTAATTTTATTAGTAAAAAAATGTGGTTTAAACCAACAAAAACATCAGTTTAAAAAGTTGGAAAAAAAACATTCTTATTTTTCTTCGATTTTTCAATGAAGAACTCCGAAACTTGAATGGTTCGTACCAACTTTCATTGGCAAAATCTTATGAGATCATTTGTTTGATGGTGACTACGAGATGATAAATGAAGAATTTCATTCAGATTATCGAGTTTTTAATATATTTGTCCGGAAATACTTATTCGTAAAAGCCAGAATAAAATCTCGTCACATTGCTCGTAAATAACATCTCATCTATATTCTACTAGACCTTGATAAGAAAGGACTTGAAACTTTCAAGCATCATTACTGTCAGTGTAAGACAGGTGATAAAACTATCGCTTGTTGCTCACATGTCTTGCATTTATTTGGTATTTAGTTACAGGATGATATGAGACATAAATACACACGCCGCGCAATTTTCCAATCATCACTTTCCATCATGTATACCTGTTGAATACAATGAATATGAAAACGAAGATTAAGTGAGTGAGTGTGTGAAAATACCAAACGTATGTAATGCAAATATGTAAAATATAAATATTTAAATAAGTGTAAATATATGTAAATATGTAAATAAGTATAAATATATACACAGCTTAAGATAACTCCACCATTGCAGGTCCCAAGTCCTGATGAGAAAGGACGAGGGCTTATATATACAGAGTGGGGCATTTATATTGAGACACCTAAATATCTAAAAAATAAAGCAAGATAGAAAAAAATGTTTCAGACAAAAGTTGTTCGGTTCTAAGGGAAACACATGAAAATATGGACTTGACCTTGAATGACCTTTTCAAGGCCAAGTCAATGTGATCGATGTTTTCTTAAATACACTATAATAAAGTATTTTTTCATTAAGTACTTTTTGAGTTATTTTATATTTTAATCTGACATATTTTGATATAAAAAATAAAATATCTCGTAAAATATTTAGTTTTCGATAATCTTACCGAAATATTTTTATGTACTGAATAATGAGACAAATCAATTAGTGTAAAAAAAAAAAACAAATAATTGTTTAAAAAAATACATTGTAAATAATTACATATTTTTTTTTAAAAACAATTATTTTTTTTTACTAATTGATTTGTCTCATTATTTTGTACATAAAAATATTACGGTAAGATTATCGAAAACTAAATATTTTACGAGATATTTTATTTTTTATATCAAAATATGTCAGATTGAAATATAAAATAACTTAAAAAGTACTTAATGAAAAAATACTTTATTATAGTGTTTTGGAAAGCTCTCGAGATAAGCTACAAGAATATGCAATAAAAAAAGTGGGATTCCATTTAAGAAAACATCGATCACATTGACTTGGCCTTGAAAAGATCATTCAAGGTCAAGTCTATATTTTCATCATATGTCCCCCTTAGAACCGAACAATTTTTGTCTGAAACATTTCTTTCTATCTTGCTTTATTTTTTAGATATTTAGGTGTCTCAATATAAATGCCCCACCCTGTATACAGGGTGTCCCGCAACGTGATGTCCACACTGAAACTGTGTATTCTTTTTGTCATTCTAAGTCAAAAAGTCTTGATACACATATTCCCTAAAGTCGATTGTTTCAAAGTTATAGCGAAAAAACAAAATTGCAAAAAAAAAAGAAAAAAATCATAATCTCGCAGTATTTTCCAAATTGTTGTTTTAGAGACGTTAGTTTGCGCCGAAAGTCTTCTGATACTAATAGTAGGAGTTCTGTCCACCGTTGCTAATATCCTCGACTTGACGATGTCGCCTTAATAGTCTCTCAAGATTTTTATTTGAGACCTTACCAGTAAGTTTAATGTTTCGGTGGACATTGCTAAAAACTCTTCGATCTGGTACTCTGCGATTAGGAAACCGTCGGTGATATTCTGTTACTGCTGCACGTGCGTTACCATTACAGAAACCATAAATAAAATGAATATCGGCATATTCTTCATTGGAAAATGTACTCGTGATTGGTAGGTAAGAGAAATTTCTAAGCTATGTTTATGCGATGTTTTCACTTAAAACGACAATTTATTAATATTATCTTGTGTGGCAAGTGTGGAAAACAATAAATTATGTCGAGTATGAAGTTGCCGCATTCGCTTCAGCTCATGCGGCAACTTCATGCGCGACGTAGTTCGTTGTCTTCCGCACATGCCATACATACAATATTTTTTGTAATGCCTGTTATTTCCGCACTACTAGTGCGGTAAGGTAAGTCATAAAGATGCTTTTCTCGCATTAGTGTGAGAAATAACTACTTTTGCATTTTTTCGCTATAACTTCGAAACAAGCGATTTTAGGACATATATGTATTAAGACTTTTTGACTTAGAATGATACAAAAAATACACAGTTCCAGTGTGGACATCACGTTGCGGGACAGTATACATAGGTAACATCAAAACATAAAAAAATATATAAAGGTATATAATTAGCTACGACTATATGACTTCAAAGTCAGATCCTCAATCTTCGTGACAGGAGTATAAGAAACATTCATTTGTAGGCCCTGTTATTCCGATTCATAGTATCCCATTTCATAGATGCTCTATAATAATAGTTTTCACTATAAAATATTATTTATTCTTTGCAAATAAAAGCCACGATTTTAATAAAAACATAATAAGACAAATTTGCTGAGATGGCTCGAGAAAATGATAAAATCAACCGTTACTTTTTTCTGTTTAAAATGTGCTCCAAATTTATTTTGAGATACTAAGATTAATTTGGCTATGATTTTCAGATCCAGCAAGTGAAGCTGAGTGAAAAAAGATGAACCCAACGATTTTTGCGTGCTCTCCAAACTGCCTGAAATGCATACTCTCCTTTGACATTTGCCGAAAATGCGCTCAACATGAAACCGAAAAGTTTTATTTGTATAACTAAACTATATTAAATATAAATTTTAGCTCGATACTAGTTCTATATTGATTTAGATATTTTTGTCCAGATAACAAAAAATACTGATAACAAATTATCCTAAGCATCTCTTCTATTAATCGCGAGAATATGATCAGATATTTGTTTTATATAGCGAAAATTTAGAAAATTATCTTTACAATTTTGTAGCAAAAATTCTATAAAACAATAATAAATAGAATAAATTTGAATATCTTTAAATAAAAGATTTTGTTTTAATCCTCGCGTTTTAGGTTTGCTTTTTAATTGATTGCTGCTATTCTAAACTAAAAATGTAACAGATATAAAAAATTTGTTGCATAAAATGCTCACGCATCATCTTTTTATTGTATTCACAGACATCGAGAAGTCGGGTTTTCCCCAGTTAGATTGGCACGCTATACCCTGGCCTTGAACGCGATGTGCATGGACCCGCGGCAGTTTCACGGCCACGATCTGATCGGCACGTTGCAGCATCACGAGCCGCCGACCGATTACGAATTCACGTTGACTGCCCTTGCGGCATGTAGCGCGCAAGCACATGTTCGCAAACGGCAGATGCGTCGTCTCTTGGACATCGCAAGTGCTCCGCAGAACCATAATATTGGTGGGTTGCCCTAAGAGTCATTATGTTATCAAAATAGACAGATGAGACGAATAAACAGAGACAAGGGATTTCAAGAAAAAAAAGCTTTAATTCTACAACATTAGTTTGAAAAATAATTTGTTGGATATCTTGAATGTAAACTTTCTAATCTTAACCTTTTGAGAACGGCTCATTTTTTGAAAAATCAAACTTTTACAAAATTTATAAAAAGTATTTATTTAATGAAACAAACATTGTTTTGATTAAAAATGAGTTGAAGTATAATATTCTTTAAAGCAACTAGTTTCACAGAGACCAACATCACACTCTACATATTACACATTTATATCTTGGCTTTGATCTTTTGTTTTTTTTTTCACTGACTAGCTATAAACGACACATCTTCTTTGTTTTCTTTTTTTACCAGGCTCAGATTGAATAAGAAAAATACCTATCAGAAAGGCTTTTCGGATGTTCTCCTGTATTTGTTCTTCTTATGGTTCCAATTGATTTCGTATGTTGATAATTTCTCTGATGAATTGAACTCTTAAGTCACGAAATTGATACCACTTTCGGAAAACTTTAAATTTTAGAAGGAAAATGAGTGAAAACACATGAAAAAATGCGACATCTATCTTAAAAACTTACTTATATACATATTTTTGTCGTCTTTTGAAAAAACCGTATACGCATATATGTGTACATATACATCTGCCGTCCTCAAAGGATTTGTAGGATAAATGAAATAATCATTGTATAAAGATAATCATTATATAAATAAATATCTTCAGAATTAGAGTTCGTTGCCGCCCGCCGACGGAACGGCCGTGTTTAGACATGTTATGCGTGAGTCCTTTGTTTGGACCTTATTTTTGAGTTTCCTCCTCTTCTAAAGAGGATTTTCTTTTCGTTACTCTCCGTTTATTACTTATTTAACCAGTTGTTGGCCAGAATGTACTGATCCCATTTGGATCGAATGTAGCCATAAAGATAAAAAAGAAGATCTTCAGAATTTGAAGTATATAATCCTTAGATATATTCTAATCAGAAATCAACGTTTTATAATAAAAAACTTGTAAAAATATTGGGTAAAAATGCATAAATGCTTCTTACGATTTTCACGCGTCGGCGAGGGGGAGAGGGGGCGGACCATGTAGCTATTCTCTAATATAAAAAAAGCTTTTTCTAATTCAGTAAATTAATATGGTATATACAAACTTCACTGTTTCTAATATCAGTTTAAACATCTAAGAAAAAACATTAAAATTGTCAAATGTCAATTTGTTATATTTTTTAAACCAAAAAATTTGCTGTCCCCCATTTGATTTTTGCGGGGAATTACTTAGAACAACCTCTTCTACAACATAAGAAGCGATAAAATCGGTGAAATGTGACCTTTTTACTAAATATTGTATTTTAAAAAAGTTAGTAAGGCTTGCAATTCTTGCCGCATTTGACTTTTAATAGAATGTACAATATGAATTCACCGTAGACACAATAGCGATGTTGATCCTGGTGTTGCGGTGCATCAGCCAGGACCACCGACATCGCAACATCCGTCACATTATTCGCAAGCCGTCGACAGTGTTGGCGCAGCAGCAAAGGCACGACGGCAGCTTCGGCGATTTGCACACCACTGCGTTGGTGATGCAGGCACTCGAGGAGGTAGAGAATGAGCCGGCCGACAATTGGAACAGATCCGCAGCATTAGCCTGGCTGATCAGTCAGCAACGACCGGACGGTTCTTTTCACGGTGACGTCCGTGCCACTGCCGAGGCGATATTGAGCGTCACCCCACGTGGATTAACCAGCATCCGAACCCTCGATTGCGGACAGGGTCTATCGGACAATTCGCCACCTCGTTTAACCACGAGCAACAGTAAATCTTTCATTATAAGGAAATTTTTAGATAGATTTAAATTACTAGGGCAGATAAAGGTTCTCCATTTTATTAGAACTTTCATTTACAACTTATGCACAAATTGGACTTCTTGTGTTATAATATATGAATGATTATACTTTTTAATGTAATCTCTTCGAGAAAATTGATGCATTTGCCCCCTCTTGGCATAAGTTTGAAGATCTTTTTTCGGTAAAACGCCGGCTCTTGATGTTTAAACCATTCTTGAATAACATTCTGTACCGCTGCATTATCTGGAAATAATCTTTCTCCAAGATGTTTCTTCAGCGACCCAAACAAATGAAAATCGAAAAGAGCTAAATCCGGGTTTAGGGAGTATGCTCCATATGCTTCCAATCAAATAATTACAAAAGTTCCTGAGTTTGATGTGCAGAATGAGATCTGGCATTCGTGAGAAAAATTTGCAAGAAAGAAGGCTGGGCTTCTCTAGAAAGAAGCCTTCGAATTGCCTTTTTGATAATGCAGCGGTACGAAATGTTGTTCAAGAGTGGTTTACGCATCAAGAGTCGGATTTTTACTAAGAGGAAACTTCAAACTCGTGTTAAGGTCCACTGATCTATATATCTGGATTGTCGATCGCCTTTGTCCTTAGGACTCAAAAGCGTCCCCAAATGGACGCCGCCATCTTACTCGGCAATTTGCCTCCGAGCGTGGGAAATTCAAATGAGTTTGACTAAAACCACGGTCTATGTAAGACTGTAACTGAAACTTACGTTTACGTAACATTTTTGCTGTTATTAATTTAAAAAATCAGGATTAAACGATGAAACAGATCATAAAATAGACCAAAATATTACAAGATTTTATGTTTAATAAGATAATAATTCTTTATTCATTCAATAAACGTTCCTATTATACGTTTCAATTGCGATAATACAATTAACTTGTCATGATTCGAGGAATTTTGGATTATTTTTTAATATTTACAATTTCTTAATCATTTTTTGTGGGTCTTATAAATAAAATATTTGCAGATATAGAGAATGTTACCATAGTTGGACCTTCCTTTTCGTGTGCAGCTGTTACAAAGTTAAAAGGAAAGTTAAAAGTTAAAAACTGTTAAAAAGTTTATTAAGCGGTATCCATGACCTGCACTTATTGGTATCACTTAGAACACCACCACGCATGCGCGCACCTCGGACGTGTAAAATGGCGGACCTTCAATTGGGTACATCGCCAGGAGGCCTATCAGCAATCCAGATATATAGATCAATGGTTAAGGTCCGACAAGCGCATCAAACTAATAATAAAGTATTTTTTCATTAAGTATTTTTCGAGTTATTTTATATCTTAATCTGACATATTTTGATATAAAAAATAAAATATCTCGTAAAATATTTATTTTTCGATAATCTTACCATAATACTTTGATATACAGAAAAATGAGATAAATCAATTGGTATAAAAAAATAATTGTTTTTAAGAAAAAGTATGTAATTATTTACAATGTATTTTTTTAAAACAATTATTTGTCTTTTTTTTTGCACAAATTGATTTGTCTCATTATTATGTACACAAAAGTATTACGGTAAGATTACCGAAAATTAAATATTTTACAAGATATTTTATTTTTTATATTAAAATATGTTAGATTAAGATATAAAATAACTCGAAAAATATTTAACGAAAAAATACTTTATTATCGTGTTTTGAAAAGCTCTCGAGATAAGCTACAAAAGTATGTAATGAAAAATGGAGGGTTCTATTTAAGAAAACATCGATCACATTGACCTGGCCTTGAAAAAATCACTCAAGGTCAAGTCCATTGTTTCATCATGTAGCCCTCTTCAAGCCACGCAACTTTTGTCTGAAATATTTTTCCGCATCTTCCATATTTTTCGAGATATTTGCCTGCGGCATTTAAAATGGAACATCCTGTATATATACAAGATGCCCGGTAAAGATTGTGCCAATGCTTATGAGCGGGTAATATGACATGACAATTTGCCAATAAATTCGAGTTCTGTTGTAGAATGAATAAAATTAAATAACTATCTCTTAAACCTATGAGTTGCAGACATCGGGACGTCCGACAATCACAGCGAGACCGCCCTACCGTCAGAAGCATCGGAAAGTAACGTGAGCAACGCAGACACAACGGTCTATACTTCGGCATATATTTCGGCGCCGGTGTTGGTGAATGTATCGTACACTTTATGGGTCGGCAGCAACGTAAACGAGACATACAACTTGACGGTGACCGCGCCCAAGAATGAAACTTTCTACGAAGTGATGTTGTTGGCGGCAGAAATGTCGCCCCATTTCGAGTTCCTCGCGTCCGAATGGCCTAACGGTCATTACGTTCACACATTAGCTGGCTACAAGGAGGAGCCAATGTCCTATCACTACTGGCTACTCTATAGACTGCCCTCGCCGCCGGAGCCGTCATCGCCGCCTGGAAATCAATTGGTCGCGCCCGGAGGTACGGATGATTTGGCATTGATCCTTTGTCTTGTGTATTCACAATTCTTAGCTTTTCTTAACTTTAAAACTTCTCCATGCTTGTAGGTGTCGACAATTTGCAGATTAGCGAAGGGGAGCATTATCTCTTTTGGTACAAGAAACTATGAAGCGCGGCGAAAAGAATAAACAGAGCAAAATAATAAAAACAAAGAAGAGGAGATTATATACATAAACGGAAGGAGAAATACTTTGTAAGAGAAAAGTGAAATTATGTATACAAATAAGAGAGAGGGAGAACGCGCGATCTCAAAGCTCTAGAGCGAGATCCAGTATTCACTGCCATCGTTAATTATCGACACGTAAAGAAAAAAATAAATCGAATAAAAAAGAAAAATACGCGCGACGCTGTTAATGCAAGGGAGAGGAAGCTTAAACGAAGAGAGAAAAACATGAATGTACACTTACACATATACATACATGCATACATACACAGTTGGCAGTGATTTTTGAAACTCCGTTCTAGTGGCTGACACTTAAAGGACCCGGGTGAGATGAGGTACGGATCTCGCGCACGTGCGCGATCGATACGCCGGGTTCGATATCAACGTATACAACATATACAACATAGACAACTCCATTTCTTAACACGTTGAACGCTAGTAACGAGATGACTAGATGACACAAATGTGTATCTAGAATCTGGATCTAGGATAAACATATCCTCGGCACTTCTGCGTGTGTTATCAATATGTAAAAACGATTTTATTGATTTGCAACCAGCTGTATTTATAGAGCTGTATTTGCATTAGTATTTATAAGTAGCCGATAAATTTATTAAAAATATTGTTACTGTTATTGCACGTACGTATACATAGCCCTAGCCTTAGAGCTCATAGAGTCAAATCGAGATCCGCGCGGCATTCAACGTGTTTATTAAAATTATAATAAGCTACATGAGACGTTTTCTATGAAACCGCAATATGCACAAACATACTTATACTTATCATAATTAATTCGTACTCACAATAAAACCGAAGTACTCGTATTAGCGAATATCCTCTGACATTCCCGATTCGGCTGCAACGTGTTGATTTAGTAAATTCATTCGCGATTAACGAGAAAGCAGCGAATAAGTAAATAAATAATTAAATAGTGAATACGAAATAGTGAATGAGAAAATGAATATAAAAGAAATCATATAAGAGTAAAAACCGCGAATCTGATCTCCTGCTGCAACGGGTTCGAAAAAATAAAAGGAGAACACATCGTGAATGCCGTACTTTCATTTGTACCTCTACGATATGTATCCTTTATCAAGCAGCTCGGAGTATAATGTACGATTTCATTTTTTCTTGAAATCAATAAAGGAATGAATAAAATACATTTGCAAACCTAAACAGTATATCTTATTTTGTTTTCTTTTTTTAATCTATCTGATATGTTTCATCAGTTTCTCGAACGTGTATCATTTCTATAAATAATTTGTATCATTTTTCGAATTTTGTGTGTCAATAGAAGATATTTACAGATCTAAAACATTTTTTTTTTAACAGCAAATTGCCTTTTTAACTAATTACAAATATTGTCTATATAACATTTTTGGACTATATGAATACAACATATGATTTCGTCTAATCAGTGGAACATCTTTTTGATATCTCTTTCGTTATACGTTATATTTCTTCATTTTTTAGTCCATTATTTTATTTTCATTTTCTAAAAATCAATGATTCAAATTATATTATAATTATATAAAGTCGAGTTATATCATCTATATATAGCTACATTATATTTCCATCGATGAAGCTTTCTTTAATTTCTGTTCCAATTGGGAAATTCTTCTAAGAAACTTCGATATTAAAACGCTTTCGATATTGTACAAGATTAGTAGATTATTTATTTTGAAACATTACGTACACATGTGTGATTAATAGTATTTCTATCTGGATAAAAGTATTTAAATAATTATCTAGATAAGAATTGTTTTATTGTATTTTTATGTAGATTATCGAAGTATATATTATTTTCCTCTGTATCTTAAATTAAAAAGGTATTATCTTTTTCAAATTATTTAAGATAATGTGTGATAAGGAATTTGATCTATATCGATGTAAGTATATAGAATTTTAAAATATCCGCTTTTATATGATCAGCATCTTTTTAGTTGTGAGCAGCAAATATATGTATCAAAAATCAAATAACGCATTCAAAAAGTTTTGTTCTTGGAAAATAAGAATTAATAAAAAAATAAAAGTATGAGGTATAATGTTTTTATATTTTAAATTGTTTTCCTAAAAATGTTATTGTCTTTTATCTAGATAACATGCTTTATAATCTTATTTCTCATCTAGCTAAATTTAAAACAAGAACATTTTATCTAAGATATATTTATGAGATCATCTTCTTCTAGGTGATTTCTAGATTATTTAAGCGAAACACTGGCGACTAGTGAGAAAAAAAGATAATACTGATTGCAGATCTGATTTTATTCGTAATATTGCATAATATCGTTATGTTCATTTTTTTTCTTTAGGCAATAATTCATCAGAACGACAATAAAATACTAAAGATTTATCGTCGTGATTCACGGATATATTGATGATTTCGATAAACCGTCGATTTGACAGTTTTATCATAGATTTAAAAAACGTCTGCGTGAATTCATCTGTCGATTTTTTAGAGGTATCTGATTGTGGCAAACGCATGTTGGACGAATGCAGTCTATTTATATCAAGATTCTCTTTCAAGACAAACTCGACATCTTGCTCTATACTCGCCAAACAGGACGGTTCTATCCATATAATGTATTCATAAATAATATAATTATAGTATGTAATTATATACATAAATATAAATTGTAATATATAATAGTAATATTATATATGAAATAAATCTATTTCTGGATATATATAATTTAATTGCATAAGTAATTGCGTATTTAAACATTTGCAATTATTTGTATATTATCTATGACAGAAATTATGTAAATATATAAACGTAAATTTCTCTCTCTCTCTCAGGGCTGTAATTAATGTATACTACATCTGTATTACAAATATCTGAGAAAGTTAATAAATAAATCAATCAATCTCTTTCTCTAACGATATAGAATTATATATACATATACAGGGTGTCTGATAATAATCGCCCCACCCGTAATGTGCAGATAGAGCGGGTTAAACCGAGCAGGAAAGTCCTTTACGAAAGTCCTTTTGCGATTTTTGTAATAATTATTGAGAAATTAATCAAAAAAGATCGACCAATTCGCGTGAGTATAAGCGCGCAATAAAAAGGGACAAACCATTGATATATGGTTGTTATGAGAATTCACCGTTATGTACCGCTCATACGTAACCGTTGTCATTTGTAGAGCGCTCCTCCCAAAACTTCGTCGCGCGCCTAGCGACCGCAAACTTTGAGGTTGTCTCTGGCCTGTCCTTTCTCGCCGCGCGCTTATACTCACGCAAATTAGTCGACCTTTTTTAATTAATTTCTCAATAATTATTACTAAAATCGCAAAATGGTAAAGGACTTTTCTTCTCGGTTTCACCTGCTCTACCTGCACATGACGGGTGATGCGAGTGACTCCGGACACCCTGTATATACAGGGTGATTCGAAACAAGCTAATGTCCTTGAAATGTCATATTCTTGAGCAAATTCTGAGACGATTTTTCCTTTTGCAAAATTTTGTCCGAAGCTTAGTTTTTGAGTTATAATTGGAAATAGTTAACTATTTACGAGTTTGGTACAATGGGCAGGCGCAACGCATCATGAGACTCACTTCACAATTTCACAATAAATATCACTGGAAACATTACTGTTTTCACTGCAGTATTTTATTATCACTTGTAATTTCCACACAAATTAAGGCATAAAATGCCACGATAAATAATATTTATTGTAAAATTGTGAAGTGAGTGTCGTGACGCGTTGCACTGCCCTGCCTGCCCACACAGAAATTAATGTATATTAGATATCTACTGGATGTTGTCAATGTGCATTAGGGATATCTCTGAATATGTAGAAAACAGCTATTAGACATGCTTTAAATATCCAAATGTCCGCAATACAAGATCTTATAAATATCCACAGGATATGTAGGTCAATATTCACTGGACATCCACATCAGTATTCAGTGTATATTTATGTAGATATTCAGTGGATATTTATGTAGATATCCATTGTGTGTTGGTTAAATTTTGGTCACAAAATGACTAATTAAATGTTCTAAAAGTTAGGTCTCATGAGACTCACACATGACATATCGATATGTCCCATTCACGGGACATCATTTTCTGACGTTTGTTTGATGGCAAAACTAAGACTAATTACAGTATTACGTCCGGACTCGTGGAGAATTGAGTCGGGATGGAACGCAACTTATACTTACCTCGAAACACACTCTCTCTTTCTTTTGCGAGACAAGTGTTTCCGAGTCGAACGAACAATACAGGACCTTAGACAGGTCAACGACCGGAAGGGTCGCTCTTACTCTGTCGAAAGGCCGTTCGGTCGGCGGTCCCTTTTTGGTAAAGGAACTGAATCCTTATTACCCGGGACGGGACCCTGTGCGATTTCGGATAACAGGAAGGAAGTCGGGTTAATGAATTACTCGAATTTAAAATTTAACATTACATTTATTCAAAAAAAAATAATAAAAATGAATGATTTTAAAAGGATAAATTTTAATAGTGAAATATTTAGTTTGATTTATAAATCTTATTTATAAAATAAATTTTCTTAAATTCTAACGTGTATATGTGTGTGTGTGTGTGAGTGAGAGATGTTCTTTTCGCGGGTGATACATTAATGCGGAGGACATCAACCGGAATTAAACGGGGAAACTAAAATCTAGATTCCGGTTGGAAATTTACAATAATCATTTTAAATACAAATATAAATTATAAAAAAAGGAAAGTTGAAAAGTAGGGAGAAAAAGGGTAGGAGGGCTATTGGAGATCTTGGAGTTGTACAGTGGAGGGGGGAAGGGAACTTCATCCAAAAAACCTCGATGGGGACGGCTAAAAGAAAAGGGCAACCTGGGACAAAAAATGGAATGATCGAGCCAGGTGGACTGGTTTGAAGGATAAGATGGAATTGGTCAAGGTCTACTGTACCTGTACCGACCCGATAGTCCTCGTCCGTAAGAGGTACTGGGTAAGGAGGAAACTGACTTAAAAGGTATCTGTACCAGTTTCGTCTAGCCTGTTCTTCGTAGAACTCAGACTCTTCTTCGGTATCGAAAGATCCCCGTTCGGGATCTTCCGGTTCCTCTTTGAGGTCCGGTAATTCTTCCGCGAAGTCCTGGAAGGCTTCCTCAAAATCGTGCGATGCTCCTGGAAGATCGGACGATTCGAAGTGTGAAGAGGAAGGGGGAATTCTCGACGGTTGATGGTCGAGAGATGGTGGGTAGTCGAAAGTTTTTGTATGTCACTTTAATTTTAATCCTTTTCGTTCCAGGCCTATCTGGTAAAGCTTATGATTAATTTCAAAACAAGTCGATCAGTTTGGCACGGGGCACTTTTAAACTCGAAATTGGTGATCGATGTGATCGACGTTATTGCAGTAGGGGTTAAGTAGTTTTATGAAGTGCTATTTGTAATAAAATCCGCAATATAATTGTGCTATTTTATTGTTGGGTTGAGGTTCAATTACCACACTTGTATATATATGCATGAACAGAAACGAGATATATTTATTCTTTGCGATCACAGAAAGTAAAGCGGTACACGAGTCGAGATCAACCGGAAGAAGAAGGTAAGGTGAAGACGAAGACGTGATAGCGCTACAGTAAGGCAAACCGCCAATAAGAACGTTCATAGATGTCTCTAGTTCCTATAAAAGGGCGCATTGATTAAGTCAAAACTTCTTATTTCAACATTTATATAATATTGTTACGTTCGTCCCTGTGTACTTCGTCTCTGCTAGAGTCCTAGATTATCAGAGAGGCGCCAACTCTACCCCCATTATGCCCACCACCGCTATCTTAAGACACAAACGTCAGTAGTGCTTATATATATATATATATATATAATATATATATATATAATATATACATAATATATACATATATATGTTTTAAATATGTGCAGCTTAATTTCTTCGTATATAACATATATAAGACTTTTCTACTTACCGTGGTAACAAGAAATTATAATATGCACTTATTTAAACTTTTAATATTAACGCAATCACATTTGATTGACAGCTGTCAGACTGTACGTGTGACGTTTGTATTCTAACATGGCGGCTATTTTAATCGACCAATCAGAAAGTGGAACAAGTTGGCGCCTCTCTGATAATCTAGGACTCTAGTCTCTGCGAGTCGTCTGTGGTAGTTAATCCTGAAGTTGCTCCCGTCTCTAAGAGATCATCTCCAAACACGTTGCTAAGGGTTGTTGCTAAACAACGGCAGACATCTTGAGACAGATCGGCCATCTTGAGAGTCTCGCGTCGGTGGTGATTCCGATCGGACGTACGGCTGATTTACGAGACTATCTGTTCTGTGCTTTGTGTTCTGTGTTCTAAGCTGTTATTAAAGTTCTTTTCGTTCTTTTAAAAGAGTGTTTATTATTTACTTCGCGGTACGCGAGTGCTGGTTGTCTCACGCGTATTCGAGTAATATCGAAGTCGACGCGCGGGCGCAACAATATATATAATATTTATTTGGGGGGGACATAATAGCGTAATTTTATAAAAATAAAATGCATTTTAATTTTCTCGAGAGAATCTATAATATTTCTATAAATGCAAGACTAATTTTATCAAACAAATACTATTTCAAATTACAAACTCTCACAAACTGAACTGCTTCTATGTACTGGACTAGTTAACTTGATTTCATATTTAATTTTGATTTTTGATTTTTTAAAGGTTTTTATTTTTTAGAGTTATTTTTTAGAGGAAAATCATTTCTTAGTTTTTTATTTTTTATGAAAATTATTTTTCAAGGAAAAATTTTTTTAAAAGTTATTTTTTAGGGATAAGTATTAAACTTTTTTTACGTACAAGTTGGGATTTTTTTATATACTTGGCGTATTTTTTTTTACCTTTGTCAGGTTTTTTGTGGTAGAAATATATTTAATTTAGTTACATCAATAACTACAATGTAAATGTATTAAAGAATGCATAAATTTTAGCATATTGTTTAGTTTAGCAGCGCCAAGTTTTTTAAATTAAATTTTTAATTTTTTATAGAAATTAAAACATTTATTTTGTACAATTGTTTTCGTTTAAAATATTTGTTTAATTTTTATTTTCAGTTGGCGCAATTTGTTGATATCATTATTTTTGTAGGATATATTTGTACAATTTTTTTTGTTTAAACTGTTTTTATAAGTTTTTATTTCCAATAATTTAAAATAACACTATTTCATAAATATATGTAAATACGGCACGATTACGATAACTATGGCCCCCTATTTGAAAGGTCGTTTCTGAAAGCATTTTTGAAGAGAAACACGAGAAAAATAGTAAAAAAATTTTCCGACCAATAGTTTTCGAGATATATCACTTTAAAGTATTGGACATGATAATAAAACGTTACAAAACGGACCCAATGACCTTGACCTTGACATATGTTGTGAAGATCACTGTCACGAGTATCTTCCATGTAGCTTAGAAGCGAGGGGGGATTTAAGGCGGGAGGAGGCACGAACCAAGCATCCATCTCTTCCGTGGCAGCGGCACTGTCGTGTCTGTGTAGGGCGTTTACACACTTCCTCAGCCCGACAAATAATTGTTAGAAAACAACATTTGCGGGTCTGAAAAAATATGCGAGGTACGAGTGGCTGAATCGGGAATCGAACCCGAGTCTTTCGCTTTCCGGGCAACTGCTCTTACCACTGAGCTATTCAGACCTCACACCTTACGCCACTTTAACACAGTACATACGACTCCAGAGCGATGTTGGAATCTCGCTCCATGGATGCAGTGCCGATTGCCACGGAGAGACGACATCCCCAGCACGTCTCCAGAGCGGTCCAATCATATTGAACGATTGAAAATTGGCGCCCGTAGCCGCTCAGCGATGAGTCTTGACTCGTCACCAGTATGAATGGAAGCCTCCTCGAGTAGTCCATCCTAAACCACTACGCCTAAGCAGCCCCCTCTTCTGCTCCCAATTAATAATACGATCTTCCACCGTCACCACGTGGTGGATCTAGTGGACAGATTACCAGCACTTACGCTGGCACAGATGTACACCGCAGAGTGAAGCGAGGGGGGGATAGTATGTACTACCAATGTCTTGCGTTGTTTACGTTTTTTGAACATAAACACAAAATTCTCATTGCTCTTACTATTAGTAGCTTGTATTCAGTTTTCGAAAGTAATCAACATATTATAGACATTTTTTGTTAAAATTTGTTTAATTTTTTATTTATTTTAATTTTTGTTTAATTTTTGTTTACGTATAATTATATATAATTTTCAAACACTATGTATGTTTTATAAAATATCTTCTTAACACATTTATTTATTTATTTATATCTAGAAAAATCGTACGCGTGGGCGGAAGAGAGGCGTCGCCCCTCTCCCTGCACCCCCACCCCGAGAGAAACTAACCTAACTCAACCCTTCTCCCACCCACGTTATATAACCCAAACCAAATTTTCGTTTCGAATCTAACCCAATCCATCTCCCACCCATACAACAATTGTGGGATGGACCTCGCTTCGTGTTGTAAAGTATATGCGTGGACGCAGTGGGTTCCGCCCCCCCTACGGGGGGCTCCACTTCCGAAAGATATAACCTAACCCAAACCTATTTCTGATTTAAAACTAAAATTTGGTTTGGGTTACGTTATATAAATCAAACCAAATTTTTGTTTCGAATTAAACTTTAACTTTAAATATCTCAAAAATTATAAGAGACCGCTGATTAAGTTATAAGGAAAAGTTAATCAGGATCATGATCTTGACAACATATGTCAAGGTCAACATCGTTGGGCCCGTTTTTATAAAGTTTTATTATCATATCCAATACTTTAAAGTGATATATCTCGAAAACTATTGGTCCGAAATTTTTTTTACTATTTTTCCCGTGTTCCTCGTCAAAAATGTCTTCAGAAACGACCTTTTAAATAGGTAGCCGTAATTATCGTAATCACTCCTAAAAATTTAATTTAAAAAACTTGGCGCTGCTAAACTAAACAATATGTTAAAATTTATGCATTCTTTAATATGTTTCCATTTAATACATTTACATTGTTATTGATGTAACTAAATTAAATATATTTTTACCACAAAAAAATCTCACAAAGATAAAAAGGTACTCTTTTTTTTTCGCATCGAATGCTGTCGAACTAAATGATTTATTGGGATCATTATCGAAAAAAACTTTATTATTTGGATAGTGGAAAAACCTAAAGAATATTTACAAAACCTTTTTGATTTATTTGGCTCTGTACAGATTTGTTACATATATATATGTATATATATATATATATATATATATATATATATATATATATATATATATATAGCATTATTATTCGTACTCATCTCTAAGCACGAATACACGCACGCACATGCACAACGGCGTAATACGCGAGAAAAGAAGAGAAAGAGAAAGAACGCAGGAATTAACGAAAGAGAATGAGAGATAACGATTTTGCTAATATCTAATGTAATTAATAAAATTGTACACACACAAACCGAGTTGAAATCTTAAATAGATAATAACACATAGAACAATCGAGTTTCTAATTTTATTCGATAGCTTCGTTATTATATATATATATATATATATATATATATATATATATATATATATATATATATATATATACTATATATATATATATATATATATATATATACTATATATATATATGTATGTATTGTTACGTCCTGGCGACTCCACGATTCCTTCCTTCCGCGAAATTGCGGCAAAGATCATTGATTGGCAATAAAAATAAGTCTTTCGGTAAATAGAACATCTTGCACCACATAACGTTTTAAACTTTAAACATTTCATCATTTATCAGTAAATATATCTATAAGTAACCGCGAGAAAAACAAGAAGAAATTAGGCCGATCAGATATCCCATATATAGACTTTCCAGCGAAAGAACAAATAATACAGCGAAGAGACGATGAAATCACTTTACGAAATATCTAACAAAATAACCGCATCATCATCGATAGAAATCATAGACCTTTGCTATTCACCTCAAAATCACATGTGCAAAGGTCCATCGGAAAATGTCCACCTTCGACCAATCAACGAACTATAAAAAGAGAGCTCGCGAGACTCCATCATCTCAGTTTTCATCAGAGTCACCCGGTTAACGAGTCAGTCCGGCAGTAAGTCATTCATCAAGTCAATCTATAAGTCGATTAGTTAGTCCGTTCTCAGTGCAATTGTTAAAAATCTTTTACATCGCGAACTGTGACCAGTGTCCTGTTCAACGGCATCTCTCTCGATCACGAACGACAATCTCCGAGTTAAGCTGCCCGTCTTCTACTTAAAAAGAGTAAGTCGCTACCAACCAATTTTTCTTTACGCGAATTCCAACTAGGAATTATTACTTATAATTTTCTATAGTGAAAAAGATCAGCTTGCGTATTTCGATCAAGTGACTTCATTCGCGAGCCAAGTACATACATCGAGTTTATCGCAGGACTCGGAGGGCGTTGGCGCGAGCTGACTCAAAACGATTAGGATAGTTAACCATTATATCGCTAAAATCAACCATAATTTAATCAAAGCGAATAGAATTGTTAGAATAATTAATAGAATTAACAATCACGATTACGATTTTGCACATACCTACAGACATTCTAGCGACCTCATTACTCCAAGTTCTCCTCCCTATTTTTTCCCCTCCTACTCCCCTGAATATTCTTCCTTGCCTTCTCCAAACCTACCCCCCTCCCCGCGATCATTCTCTTCACTTTCAACAGCGATCCTCGATAATTCTCTCCCTCCCTCTGCTCAGCGTCCCGAATTGGATTACATAGACAAGGCAATCCAAGAATTTATCGATGAGCTTCCTGACTTGGAAGCAGCATCGTCCTACCAAGATTAACACAATTTAAAGATATCTTCAATAACCCATTTCCTCACTGACCTATAATACTTTTACACTTTGTTTTTATTTTTTTTCCGGGAGATAATAGAAGATATTGTATTTACCAGCCAGAATTCTAATCTTAACGATAGAGCCTTTCCCAACTCAGTCTGGCTGATGTCCCCCGAACCATTGTAACACCCGCGGAGCGATAAGCTCAACCACACACAAACACTCACACTCACACGATAAATGTTATCACTTTCTACAAATATATATATATCATGTATTCGAACTTTTTATTTTTCTAATGAATAAAATTATATTTTATTTAACTAGTTAAACAATTCTTAACCCCTCTCTCGTTCCCAATACGAAGATCGCACTAGGTCCCATCCCGCGTAAAAGGGATTAAATTCCCTGACCGAAAAGGGACCACCGAGCGAACTTCTGAATAAACAGGGTAATAGCGACCCGAATGGTCGTTTACCTGGATTTCAGACATAAGAGTTCGTTCGACCCGATTCTTACGCCGCAAGGCGTCTGATTTCGGGATAATTAAGATAGTTGTTGCGCCCTTCCATCGACTCATCCTTCTTCGAGTCTGGACGTAACAGTATATATGATATATATACGATACGAAAAGTGTCTTCATTTTTTACTCTACATGTTCTAGGAATACTATATGTATACATAAAATTATACACATGTATACATGAACATGTATACATAACCATTTTGTTTATCTATATACATAATATTTGACATATCAAAGGATGTAGTCGGTATACGGATAATATTTGACATATCAAACGATATAGTCGGTATACGGATTACAGATAGTTATCATCGGTATATTATACATAATAAAATAACCTTCCGCGTATCTCGTGCAACTTTGTTCGTGTGGTCGGGCTTTACTTTTAATTAACAACTCATATATTAAATACCGCGTATACACTCAATCAATAAACAATATCGAATTGCTCGAGAACGCGATAAAGAGCAAGATGAAAAGAGAAAGGAGAGAGAAAAAGAAACAACGGAAAAGAGCGAGAAAGAGAGAATACGGCTGCTAACGTAGAACGCCGATAACGTAGAGCGCCGATAGTAGTGCAATCTTCTGTCGAGTGCATGAACTGTACGACATTAACATTTGTATATTGCATGTATTGTGTATACGTGTATATGCGTGTAGCGCGATACCACTATATTTCCTTGTATGTATTGTGTACGTGTATACGCGTATTAGGGCGACGATGACGGTGACAGTGACGTTTCTTAAATGAAAGTTTCCACATTTCGACTTTGCGTCGTAATATCTCTGCTTATAGAACATGTAGAGCGAAAATAAAGACATTTTCCTTATATAAATCAAACCCAAGCTATCGATTAAGCCTATCAAGAATTCGATCGGTTCAGCCGTTATTCAGATCTGATAATCTAAAGTACTCTCAACTGTCCGACTCGCGTATAGATACCCAAGTGCCTCACAGCTTCGCATGAACTTGGCGCGAGACACTACCGTGTCTCTTGATAATAACATACATTAATGTAATATATATCGCTATAAAAAAAACTTATATAAAATAGTGTTATTTTAATACAAAAACACTGTCATGTTTAAACTAAAAAACTGTTTTACAAAATAGTTGTTTTAATTTTCTACAAAAATAGTGATATAAAAATATTGCGCCAATTAATAAAAATTTATATTACAAAATTCATTTATTATTATTTCTAATATTAAAAATTGCAATGTGATCAAAATAGTGGAATATATCTAAGTGAAAAAAATTTTTAATTAAAAAAATTAGTTTAAGTATAAAATAACTTTTTAATTAGAGAAAAACTTGGCGCTGCTAAATTAAATATATGCTAATCTAATTAACGTGTTATTTATATTTTGAATTTAGCAGCGCCAAGTTTTTCTCTAATTAAAAAGTTATTTTATATTATACTTAAATCAATTTTTTTAATTAAAAATTTTTTTCACTTAAATATATTCCACTATTTTGATCACATTGCAATTTTTAATATTAGAAATAATAATAAATGAATTTTGTAATATAAATTTTTATTAATTGGCGCAATATTTTTATATCACTATTTTTGTAGAAAATTAAAACAACTATTTTGTAAAACAGTTTTTTAGTTTAAATATGACAGTGTTTTTGTATTAAAATAACACTATTTTATATAAGTTTTTTTTATAGCGAAAGGCCCACACAGAAAAATGACGTGCATTAGATATCTGCTAGATATCTTCAATGTCTACCAGGGATATCCACAGGATATACAGAAACAGCTATTAGACATGCTATGGATATCCAAATGTCCGACATTCGAGATCTCATAAATATCTATAGAATATCTACATAAATATCCACTAGGTATCCATACAATATCCAATGAATATCTACATAAATATCCACTAGGTATCTATACAATATCCAGTGAATATCTACAAAAATATCCACTAGGTATCCATACAATATCCAATGAATATCTACATAAATATCCACTAGGTATCTATACAATAAATTTAATATATAAAATTAAAAATTTTATTTGTATGGAAGTTAATTTCTATTTTATATTTTCAATAATTTAAATAAGATAATAACGAACGATTTTTGCTCATTCGGACATAAATTGTCCGAATAAGTGAAAATCGAACATTATTTATCTGTCCGATTTTCTAAAAATCAGTTCAATATCTGAATTCCCCGGTACGGGAATCGTATCAGAAGTTAAACTGATAGAAATAATTACAACGTTATTAACCGCATTGTGCAGACTTTATATACATTCATGACAAGAACTTGAATACGGATATAGAAAGTGTATAGTGCGCCGCATAGCGGTAAGTAAATGAACACGTAAATCTCTAATAAATATCTTTGATAGCTGTGTGGTGGACATGGATATGTGGATTTCACGTGGATATGTAGTGGATATCTTCGATAGCTGTGTGGTGGACATGGATATGTGGATTTCACGTGGATATCTAGTGGATATCTTCGGTAGCTGTGTGGTGGACATGGATATGTGGATTTCACGTGGATATCTAGTGGATATCTTCGGTAGCTGTGTGGTGGACATGGATATGTGGATTTCACGTGGATATCTAGTGGATATCTTCGGTAGCTATGTGGTGGACATGGATATGTGGATTTCACGTGGATATCTAGTGGATATCTTCGGTAGTCATTCGAGAGATATAGATATTTTGTTCATCTATTAGATATCTATTAGTTATCCATGGTAGATATGGACATCAGATAGATATGTAGATATTCACTAGATATCTATTGGATGTTGTGTTCTGTATGGGTTTCGACGAATGAAATCGTAGATAATTTATTAGTGAATCGCTCACTTTTTAATTTTCACCTCGTGAGTAAACTCACCCAATAAAGAACCATAATTATAATATAGGCACCAAGAAGATAAACGTATGCGTATTACGCACATAATACAAAATGTAAAATATTGAATAGTTAATAATAATATTAACTATACGTATATAAAAAAAATTCAAATATAACTATTTAGATTTTAATTTCTAATTAATAATGGATATATGCTTATTAAATATTTCTGGCAAACATTTTTACGAATAAGAAATGAATATGTAGATAACACGTGGATCTCTAATAAATATCTTTCGTAGCTATTTGGTGGACATGGATATTATGTAGATAACATGTAAATATCTAATGAATATCCTTGTCAGATATTCAGTGGACGTGGATATGTGGACAATAATCGGATATCCACTAAATATCCTTGTCAGATATTCAGTGGACGTGGATATGTGGACAATAATCGGATATCCACTAGATATCCTTGTCAGATATTCAGTGGACGTGGATATGTGGACAATAATCGGATATCCACTAGATATCCTTGTTAGATTTTTAGTGGACATGGATATGTGGAGAATATGTGGATATCCACTAGATATTCTTGTCAGATATTCAGTGGACGTGGATATGTGGACAATAATCGGATATCCACTAAATATCCTTGTTAGATTTTAGTGGACATGGATATGTGGACAATAAGTGGATATCTACTAGATATTCTTGTTAGATTTTTAGTGGACATGGATATGTGGACAATAAGTGGATATCTACTAGATATTCTTGTCAGATATTCAGTGGACATGGATATGTGGACAATAAGTGGATATCTACTAGATATTCTTGTCAGATATTCAGTGGACGTGAATATGTGGACATTATATGATATCTAATGGATATCTAATGGATATCTTATAATAAATTTTTAGTTAATATGGATGTGTGGATAATATGTGGATATCCACTAGATATCCCAGCTGGTTATACGGGAGATATAGATATTTTTGATATCTAATAGATATCTATTGATTATCCATAGTAGATATGGACATTATATGGATATGTCGATATCCAGTAGATATCGATTAGATATGTAGCTCTGTGTGGGGGCGCTTGTGCGCGTGCACTAGGCGCCTTTTTTCACTTTTTTTTAAAAAAGGTAATTTTTTAGCAGTTATATCATTTTTTTTTACTATGTGTTATATATTATCTTATTTCTGTTTACGTGCAATCAGATTAAATGAATATATCTATTACATTTCTGAATTATAACGCTTTCATTTCTTTGATTGATACATATAATATATACATACGCTTGTGCTATACTATAAATTATCTAACTAATCTGTCTCGTAAATATATAGAATACATACATCATAACTTATATAATTTATATTATATTATAACTTATATTATAATAACTTATATTGTAACTTAAATATAAATTAAAAAGTGATAGATGTTATGTTTTTTTTTAAATATTTAAGATCTTAATTTTATTGATATGAAAATGATAGATGTAACGTTTCTTTTTTTTTTAATATTTAAGATTAGAATAAACCTTGCTAATTATATATAAAATTGTAATATGAGTTATAATATATAAATTATAATATAAGTTATGATGTATGTATTCTACATATCTACGAGACAGGCTAGTCAGATATACATAGCACAAACGATTAGTGTAAAAATGATGTGTATGCTACATATCTACGAGACAGATTAAACAAATCAAGTACTTTTATAAAAGTGATAAATATTCGTTCTTTTAAAAAAAAATTACTATAATCAAAATTAAAATATATTATTATATGCTTGTGCTATGCTATAAATTATCTGACTAACCTGTCTTGTCTCCTGATTATATATTAAAAGCAAAAGATGTAAAAAGGAATACAGTGTATTCAAATATATTTGTCAAATGATTGTCATTATATAGTTATTTGTCATGCATCATATGCAGCTACAGATATAAGTAACATTAATAAAACATAGTCTGTAAGATTAATGTGTATAAATCTTATACATTTCTATTTATATTTTATTTTCATTTCTATTTATTTTTTTAAATAATTTATAAATTTTTATAATAAATTTATAAATACATTTATTTTAATGAAACTAGAAAAGGAACTAGAAAAATTTTTCAAGCTGTTGATAAGATTTTGACAAAGCCTGCGGCAACATGTCTATTGCAAACCAACATATTGTAACCAATCTTTGTCTCGATGCTAAATACAACAAAATTATCGATAATGTCAGTTTTAATACTAAATTTTATTTGCCAAATATATATACCAAATAGCATTCTGACAGATGGAAAAATACTATGTAACAGATCTATTATATTCATTAACGATACATGCTTCATCTATTTCAAGCGATGCATTAGCATTGAAACAAGAATTAATTACAATATGTTGGTTTGCAATAAACGTGTTGCTACAGGCTTTGTCAAAATCTTATCAACAGCTTGGAAAATTCTTCTAGTTCCACTAAAAAATAAATGTATATTTTTAAATTATTTAAAAAATAAATAGAAATTTAATCTTACAGACTGCGTTTCACCAATGTTATTTATACTTATCTGTAACTGTCTATGATGCATGACAAATAACTATATGACAAACTATATGACACTCCTTTGACAAATGCACTCAAATATGTATTCTTGATGTGTATGTCTATATTAACTGATGTGTATGTCTATATTTCTATATCGATAACTGCTCGCAGTTATCCATAGTGGCTTTTGACAGGTATAAGTTAAATTTTCCAGAGTGCAACATCATATAGCGTAGCACTCTTTCATTGATACTTTCAGTGATACTTGGATAGTTGAATCAGGTATAGGATACAAACACACACATATCTTATAATAAACATATTATAAAATACATACATCTCTTTCTTATCATAAATATAGAATATTTTTATATGTAATGCAATGTTATGTTTTGTTTTTACACATAGCATAAATTACTTTTGCAATATTTTATTTGTCTCTATAAATAAGATAAGAAAATATTTTATACATTTATGACAGGATGTTTATATTCTATTCTATATATGTTTACTATCAGATATGTGTGTGTGTGTATTTTATACCTGATCCAACTATCCGCAAGTATCACGAAGAATTTTGCAGTTTTACTTTTTTATAAATGAATGCGTACGCTATATAACACTGCACTCTTGCATTGCAAATTTAACCTATACCTGTCAAAAGCATGGATACGAGCAGTAACATCACGAAGTGCCGCTAGCGCTATCTTATGTCAAAGGCTCCAACCGTACAAGATTCGCGCATGCGCATTGGGGACTTGCGTGAATGATGACGACGTGGACGTTTCTTAAAAGAAAATTTTCACATTGAGACTTTGCATTCATATACCTCCGTTCACGATACATGTAGAAAAAAGATAAAGACACTTTTATTATATAATTTAAACCCAAGATATCGATTAAGCCTATTAAAAATACGATCAGTTCAGCCGTTATTGAGGTCCAATAAATCTAAGGTATCTCAACTAGCCGACTCGCGTATAGATACCCGGGGTGCCTCGCTGTTGCTGCGCGTGACTTGGCGCGAGACACTACCGTGTCTCTTGATTATAGGTAAATTTATATAATTTAATATATAAAATTAAAAATTTTATTTGTGTGGAAGTTAATTTCTATTTTATATTTTTAATAAATAATAATGAACGATTTTTGCTTATTCGGATAGAAATTGTCCGAGTAAGTGAAACCGGACATTTATCTATCCAATTTTTTAAAAATCAGTTCAATATCTGAATTCCCCGGTACGGAAATCGTATTAGAAGTTAAACTGATAGAAATAATTACAATGTTATTAACCGCATTGTACAAGCTTTATATACGTTCATGAAAAGAACTTGAATACGGGTATAGAAAGTGAATAGTGCGCCGCATAGCGGTAAGTAAATGAACACGTAAATGTCTAATAAATATCTTTGGTAGCTTCTTGGTGGACATGCATATGTGGATAACACGTGTATATCTAATAGATATCTTTGGTAGCTACTTGGTAGACATGGATATATGGATAATACGTATATATCTAGTGGATATTTTTGGTAGCTTTTTGGTGGACATGGATATATGGATAATGTGTACACATCCATTAGATATCCTCCCTAGTTATATTTGAGAAATATAGATATTTTATTCATTTATTAGATGTCTATCTATAGTAGACATGGACATAAAATAGATATGTAGAAATTCTCTAGATATTTATTCGATAGTTTGTTCTGTGTGGGTGTCCGTTGTACCGCATTTGTAAGTAGTTAACTATTTTCAATTATAACTAAAAAACTAAGCTTCGGATAAAATTTTGTAAAAGGAGAAATCGTCTCAGAATTCACTCAAGAATATGATATTTCAAGAACATCAGGGGTAAAAGTGACGTTTAGGGGATGCAGCCCCGATGACCTTGACCTTGACATATGTTGTCAAGGTCACCCTCCTGAGTGACTTTCAGAAGGTTTTAGCCGCCGCTCGTTTTTTATTAAAAAGTTATTAACTAAAATATTATTTATTGAATGTGTGGAATAAATAAATACATGAATGGACAGAGGAATTTTAAAGATAGAGAGAAATTAAATTAGAAATAGGTTTGAGTTAGGTTATTTCTTCCGAAAGTGGTGCCCCCCCGTAGGGAGGGCGGAACTCATTGTTTTATGCACTTTTTAATGCGAAGTGAGGTTCCACATAGGTTTACAACTTTCCACGCGAAGCGAGGTTCAACGCAAACCAATGTGTCTAGTTCTTTGATAGTGGAGCCCCCCGTAGAGGGGGGGGGGGCGGAACATACTGCCTCCACGCATATACTTTTTAATGAGAAGTGAAATTCCACATGGGTTTACAACTTTTCACGCAAAGCGAGATTCAACTCATGTACAACCCATGTAGAATCTCACTTTGCTAAAAGTGTATACATGGACACAGTAGGTTCCGCCCCCCCCCCTTCGGGAGGGCACCATTTCCGGAAGAAATAACCTAACCCAAATCTATTTCTAATTTAATTTCTCTCTATCTTTAAAATTCCTCTGTCCATTCATGTATTTATTTATTCCACACATTCAATAAATAATATTTTAGTTAATAACTTTTTAATAAAAAACGAGCGACGGCTAAAACCTTCTGAAAGTCACTCAGGAGGGTGACCTTGACAACATATGTCAAGGTTAAGGTCATCGGGGCTGCATCCCCTAAACGTCACTTTTACCCCGTATTTTCAAGGGTTTTGAACAGAAAGTCATGTAAACTTTATAAGTATCATAAAATATTTATTATTTTCTTTATATAAATACGTTAATTTTAATATCGACGTATTTACAACATTAGTTAATTGATCAGTAAATAACCTTGAAAAGACGATTAAATAACGTTATTTCTGTAACCAATCACTACTGATTGGTTGATAGTAGTTTGGAGTCAGATAGTAGACTACAGGTGGAAGGCATTATTGACCACGACTGTATATTAACTTATCAAAAAAAATATAATTACAGAAAAACCTAAAAATCTTATTATTTTATGAAAAAAGTATTCAGTATAAGTTGTGATCATTAGTTAAAAAAAATCGAGTCTCGTACTATTTTTAATTTAACAATAACTTTAGTTGAACGGATGAAATATAGAAAATATTACATAAATACTACGAAACTTCTTTGTCATTTCTTTTATCTTTTATCATATGATTATAAGTGTATCAAAGAAATAAAAATACAGTTGTGTATCGTTGTGAACCATCTCTATAAGTTTTGATGATTTAATTCTTTTTTATATTTCCTTATTGTTATTAACTATTGCTTTTCTATGTAGATAAAAATGTTTAATGACTTCAGAATTAATCTAATGCATAATTTTATATACGTTAGTACTATGAGAATGTTGTCAGCTACCAAAGTTGCATCGTACATCATGACACGATGTATGTATACATATACAGGGTTTGTCAAAAGTGTGGAAACCCCTAAATAATTTTTGTAAAAATGAATATATCAAAAAACGGTAAAACACGTATTTTGATTTATCAAAAAAGCTACCCTATGACATGGATACCGATCATCCCCCACCCCCTGGTACGCGGGGTAAGAGGGGGTTGAAAATTTTAAATTGGATTAAGGGTCGAGTGGGGTCTCGTTTGAAAGGTCTTTTCATAACAAACACACCCTTAAAATTTTAAGTTGCTACGATCCCCTCATTCAAAATAGCGGCCGTTCAAATATCGAAATTTCATGCACTTAGTGTTATCCAGGATCAACTGCGTGGAAGTGGCATGAATTTGATCCCTTGTGTGTGTGTGTGTGTGTATGTGTGTGTGTGTGTGTATGTGTGTGTGTGGGCGCGTGTGGCTAAACAAGTGTGAATGTGTACATAGTGGTGATAGGTTGCAGAACAGACGATTGAAAACTGTTATCTCTCTTTAATGATTCAAAACCTTTTACTCCGTGTTTTAAAATAAATTTTACTCAGTGTGTTAAAGTAAATGCTGAAAGTGGCTGCCATTTATTTCCTGACAATATGCCAATCTTTGATAGAATGCAGAAATGGCTCTATGATTCGTCTCAAAAGGTATCAAATCTATTTCATCCCTTATTCGCTGTATCAATTCTTGGATGCTTTCAGGTTTTGTTTTGTAAACTACTCAAATCAGTTGTTCTCACGGCTACTCAAAATCAGTTGTTTTCACAGATTTTAAGCAGAATAAAAATTAAACGTTTTAAAAATGGCTGGCGAATTGTCGGAACGAGAAAGAATCACTATTCTCATGATGCGTGGATGGGGTGACAACGAGCGATCGTACGTTGCTGTCGCTCGATTATTTAATGAGACGTATAGATTTGATACCTTTTGAGACGAATCATAGAGCCATTTCTACATTCTATCAAAGATTGGCATATTGTCGGGAAATAAATGGCAGCCACTTTCAGCATTTACTTTAACACACTGAGTAAAATTTATTTTAAAACACGGAGTAAAAGGTTTTGAATCATTAAAGAGAGATAACAGTTTTCAATCGTCTGTTCTGCAACCTATCACCACTATGTACACATTCACACTTGTTTAGCCACACGCACCCACACACACACATACACACACACACACACACACACACACACACACACACACACACACACAAGGGATCAAATTCATGCCACTTCCACGCAGTTGATCCTGGATAACATTAAGTGCATGAAATTTCGAAATTTGAACGGCCGCCATTTTGAATGATGGGGTCGTAGCGACTTAAAATTTTAAGGGTATGTTTGTTATGAAAAGACCTTTCAAACGAGCCCCCACTCGACCCTTAACCCAATTTAAAATTTTCAACCCCCCTCTTACCCCCGCGTACCAGGGGGTGGGGGATGAACGGTATCCATGTCATAGGGTAGCTTTTTTGATAAATCAAAATACGTGTTTTACCGTTTTTTGATATATTCATTTTTACAAAAATTATTTAGGGGTTTCCACACTTTTGACAAACCCTGTATACTTATATACAGGGTGTCTCACAACTTCCGTATAATACTTTAATAGTGTATCCTAGAGATAAAATAAAGTCAAAAATTCTAATACAAAAATTTTGAGGTTGCAATAGTTTTTGAGTTATAAGCGATCAAAGTTTGCCAATGATATCGCGTGCTCAGATCCGTAACTACACATACACGCGTACCAATCTCTGTCATCTGTTATTAATATTACGAATCAGGTAATATTGATTTTTACTGCACAGCTGATTTTATTATTTCTTACGTGTATGAATATTATGTACGACGGTCAGCTGATATTAATGAACCATAAATGTTGTACGTAAAATATTTAATTTTTTCTTAAATAATAATTTAAATGGTTGATTAATTATTATATTTAAATAGAAATATAAACTTAATATTTTCATACATTTAAGAAACGAAGTTTATTTTTGTTTTGATCGCACGAAGAAGTTTTGTGGAAATAAATTTACTTATTTTATCTGTCAGCAATAACAGATGACAGATCAGTACGTATATAAATGTAGTTACGAGCCTGAGGGTGCGAATTCTACGCAATATTATTGGCAAACTTTGATCACTTATAACTCAAAAACTATTGTAGCCTTGATATTTTTGTATTAAGATTTTTTATTCCATTTTGTCTCTAGAATACGCTATTAAAATATTGTACGGAAGTTGTGAGACACCCTGTATAATCAAATATATTAATATTTATGCAAACCAAAATTCCTGTTAGATTAAAATTATATTTGATCTTATATAATTTTATATAATTGTATATAATGCTATGTATAATTGCATATAATTTTATACAATTGAATATAACATATTATAAATTATATATAATCAGATATATTTGTATATAATTATATATGGACAAATTTTGTGGAATGCATGGCAATCATGATGTATACATACGAGGGCTGTATGATAAGTACCCGTGTTTAACGACTGATAGCGCCACTGACTCAAAATCCATCGTTTAACATCATCTTTCGAACGACGCCTGTCAAAATTTCAGACAGATTTATCGAGTAGTTTTGTTTTGATAGCTGTTGAAAGTGGGCAAGTTTGTGTTTGTTTGCAACCATGGAAAAGAGCAATATCGGTCAGTGATTCGATTTCTTTTTTTGGATGGGAAGACGTGTGAGGAAATCAAAGTAAAGTTGCATGCCGTTTATAAGGACCATGCACCTTCGATGACTACCATCAGATATTGGTTCAATGAATTCAAGCGTGGCCGAACATACGTTTTTGATGAAGAGCGCAGAGTTCGACAAACCATATTTTTTGGATGGCTTAAAAAAGTTGGAATATCGCTGGACTAAGTGTATCGAGCTGAAAGGAGACTATGTTGAGAAATAGATAAAAAAAATTTAAAAAAAGGTGCGTTTCCTTCCCTAACACGAGTACTTATCATACAGTCCTCGTATCGTCCTCGTATAATCCTGTATGATGTTATAAATTGTTATATACTTTCTGTAAAAAAGTACCCGGAATTTCTCATTTAAAAGACCCGCGGTACATGTATTGAAAAAAAAATTTGTTGGTGAAATTAGCACCACTGCACCCAATTGTCATGCTGAGTTTGAGCGCGATCTGTCATCCAGTTTGTTTACAGCGGCTGTTTATGTCAGTCGACCTCAAGTGTGTTCTGCGATTTTTACAATGGAAAAAACTGTCGAGCAAAGAATTTGTCTTAAATTTTGTGTTGCCAACGAAATTTCTTGTGCCGAAGCGTTGAAAATGTTAGGAAAAGCCTATGGTGAGTCATGCATTTCGAAAACGCAAGCGTACGATTGGTATAAGGCATTCAAAGAAAGCGGAGAAGTTGTTTATGATTTGCCTCGTTCCGGCCGACCTTCAACGGCTTCGACTGATGAAAACATCGAAAAAATCAAGAAAATAGTCATCGAAAATCGTCGCCTGAGTGTTAGAGAGATTGCTCATGAGCTGCAAATATCTCACATGTCCGTGCATAACATTTTGACTGAAGTTTTGGGCATGAGATGCGTCGCTGTACGACTTGTTCCGAAAGAGCTGAATTTTTGCAACAAACCCATCGAAAAATGGTTGCTGAAGACATGGTTTTGCGAGCTTCTAGTGACTCTACCTTTATGAAACGGATCATAACTGGTGATGAGACATGGGTTTATGAGTACGACATGCAAACAAGTCAACAATCATCGGAATGGCGCTTCGAATTGGGTCGATAGAAGCCATAAAAAAGAATTCGCAGAAGGAGCTGAAGGCAATACCTTCTTCAGCGTTTGAAAAGTGTTTTGAAGATTGGGTTAAGCGTTGGCATATGTGTATTGCCTCGGATGGGGCCTATTTTGAAGGCAACAAAATAAATTTTGATGATTAAATAAGTAGATCTTATTTTATTTAAAAATTCCGGATACTTTTTTTACAGAAGGTATAACCGTATATGAGATTATATATATTTATATATAATTTTATACAATTATATATATTTATATATGAATTATATATATTTATATATAAATTATATATATTTATATATAATTATATATAATTATATATAATTATACATGGACCATTTTTTCCCGGGAGGTTTATAATTATATGATTTTACATGGATTTATAACTTTTTGCGCGAAGCGAAATCCATCCCATATCGCCCTATGCTTTGGACGCGAAACGAGGTTTATAATTATACGGTTGTGCATGGGTTTGCAAATTTTCATGAAAATAATTTTGAAAATACAAAAGGTTATGATTTTTATGTGTGAACGAAGGAAGGGCTCCACCCCTCCTCCTGCATTCCCATAAAATCTGACCTAATACAAACTTAATTTTAATGTGAAATCAGAAATAAGTTTGGGTCAGGTTAGAATTTTTGGGGTGGATGTGCAGGGGAAGGAGCGGAGTCCCTGTCCTGTCCACGTATTTCATTTGTCACGTTTCAATAAATTAATCTGTTAAGAGTACGCTCTATTAAATGTATATGGTGTCGGAAAATTGAGTTTTATTCAATAAACCTTGTAATGATGCACTCCCCATCGTTACCCGGCAGTTGACCGCCGGAAGTCTGCCGCCCGGCGATCACGACCGAACTATCCGACCTCGCGAAAGCGGCCTGTTACACCTTTTTCGTTAAATATCTTAAAAACTATCCCAGACAGCACCAAGTCATCTAAAAAATGACTAAAAGATGATATATTTTTTGTAAAGATGTCTTTTAGTGAAAGCGTATAGTTGATGAAAAGATAACTAAATAGACAACATATATCCGACTAAAAGTCATCTTGTAGGCTTAACCTATAAGATATTTACATCTAATTAAATAAGATATTTACATCTAAGACATCTAATTTTAAACATCTTTGAATCTTTCTAATTATATGTATTGTAGAAATCTATTGTTAAAATCTAATAAATGCGGTTATATTAATGTTACATACCCAGATAGCAAAATGCTAGCAGTATGCCAGCAGTATGCCAGCAAATTCAATCATGACTTCGCAGCAGATTCCGCTCTGCTGCGTCCTCATTAAGCTTAATTTCTGGCAGCACGGTTTGCCGATATAATATAACAGAGAAAATGGAGCAAAAATCGAGTATTATTTGCTATTACATCGTGACAGCTGATATGTAACAAATATCGAGCGAAGTTTGCCATATCAGATCTGACGGCAGAAATGCGGCAGATATTAAGCATGGCCTGCTGTTACAACGTGACGGCAGAAACGCAGCAAAAGTCGAGCATTGCCTGCTGTCAAAATGTGACGACGAAAACACAATAAAGATAAAACATGCCTGCAGAGCGTAATTACTAATATAGATACAATAAAATCTGAATATTGGCATAGTTATAAATAATTAATTAAATATATAAATTTAAATAAATGATTTAATATATTAATAATTCGTAAATTTCAAGATTTGTATAGAAATTGAATTCTTTATTTTGTTTCAAGAAGTCAATAAATGGACAATTTTTTATTGATCCACTCACTTTCCAAACTTTTAGTTTAATATTCTGAGTCCTTTGTTAGAATTCAGAAATTAAGCTGATAAAAATAGATATTATGGCTCCTGTGTGCAGGAGTCATTACACATTTTTAATCTTAACCGCTATAATCTTAATCTTAATCTTAATCGTTAACCGCGCTTTGCGATCTTTATATTTGCCTGTAACAGAAACTTGATTACGAGATAGATACGTCATATAGCGGTAAACGAAAGAACTGTAACTTGATATAGCATATCTTAATATTGCTGTGATTCTACCATTATTTTATGACAACAGGTCATGCTGTGTTTTGCTGTTATCTTTTGAAATGGCAGCGCATGCTTAATTTTTGCAGCATTTCTGCCGTTACGCCGTGCTTGCAGATGAACTCGATTTCTAACGATATTCTACCGATATAGCATGATGTGTCATGTTATGTTCAGTTTTTATTTAGACTCTGTTGACATATTGTGCCAACACGCAATGCTTTAAATCTACTGTTTTTATGCCAAGAACTTCTGCTTAAATTTTGCAACATTTTTTGTAGCATATAATGATGCAGAGATTGCCTGTTTTCTATTGCATTTCTGCCGGCACTAATTGAAATGGCAAATCATGCGCGGTTGCTACTAGAGTTCTACCGATATAATATGTAATGCATAATTTGCAATACGTGATCGGGCAAACTTGGCTATCTGGGTAAGTATAACAAAATAAGGATAAATATAGCGAAAAGGGGACCCAGCCCCAACGACCTTGACCTTGATATATGTTGTCAAGGACATAATTCTGAGTAACTTTTTCTTCTAATTTAATCGTTGCTCGTTGCTTATTAAAAAGTTATTAACAAAAAAAGTTTGAAATATACCAAAGTACATGCACGGACAGGAAGCACGCGCGCGCACACATACATACACACACACGGGTGGTGCAAGGGGTCCTTCGGCCCCCCTCCCGCACTCACCCACCGGTAGACAGGGTGGACCTCGCTTTACAACTTACAAAGTACATGCTATATTAAGGAGTATTAAGGCCGGAAGGGGTCCAGCCCCCTGCCTACCCGGGCGTGGGCGTGGTGCGTGCGGCGTGCGGAGGGGGCTGCGTGGTGCTCCCGTCCGTTGCGTCCCGGCCCCGTGCGTGCGTGCGTGCGTGCGTGCGTGCGTGGCGTGCGTGCGTGCGTGCGTGCGTGCGTGGTGCGTGCGTGCGTGCGTGCGTGGCGTGCGTGCGTGCGTGCGTGCGTGCGTGCGTGCGTGCGTGCGTGCGTGCGTGGCGTGCGTGCGTGCGTGGTGCGTGGCGTGCGGGTGGGCGGTGCGGCGTGGCGGGGGTGCGTGCGTGCGGGGCGTGCGTGCGTGGGCGTGCGTGCGTGCGTGCGTGCGTGCGTGCGTGCGTGGCGTGCGTGCGTGCGTGCGTGCGTGCGTGCGTGCGTGCGTGCGTGCGTGCGTGCGTGCGTGCGTGCGTGCGTGCGTGCGTGGTGCGTGCGTGCGTGCGTGCGTGCGTGCGTGCGTGCGTGGGGTGCGTGCGTGCGTGCGTGCGTGCGTGCGTGCGTGCGTGCGTGCGTGCGTGCGTGCGTGCGTGCGTGCGTGGCGTGCGTGCGTGCGTGCGTGCGTGCGTGCGGGCGTGCGTGCGTGCGTGCGTGCGTGCGTGCGTGCGTGCGTGCGTGCGTGCGTGCGTGCGTGCGTGCGTGGGGGCGTGCGTGCGTGCGTGCGTGCGTGCGTGCGTGCGTGCGTGGTGCGTGCGTGGTGCGTGCGTGCGTGCGTGCGGCGTGCGTGCGTGCGTGGCGTGCGTGCGTGCGTGCGTGCGTGCGTGCGTGCGTGCGTGGTGCGTGCGTGCGTGCGTGCGTGCGTGCGTGCGTGCGTGCGGCGTGCGTGCGTGCGTGCGTGCGTGGTGGGCGTGCGTGCGTGCGTGCGTGCGTGCGTGCGTGCGTGCGTGCGTGCGTGCGTGCGTGCGTGCGGCGTGCGTGCGTGCGTGCGTGCGTGCGTGGCGTGCGTGCGTGCGTGCGTGCGTGCGTGCGTGCGTGCGGTGCGTGCGTGCGTGCGTGCGTGCGTGCGTGCCGTGCGTGCGTGCGTGCGTGCGTGGCGTGCGTGCGTGCGTGCGTGCGTGCGTGCGTGGCGTGCGTGCGGTGGCGTGCGTGCGTGCGTGCGTGCGTGCGTGCGTGGCGTGCGTGGCGTGCGTGCGTGCGTGCGTGCGTGCGTGCGTGCGTGCGTGCGTGCGTGCGTGCGTGGCGTGCGTGCGTGCGTGCGTGCGGGTGCGTGCGTGCGTGCGTGCGTGCGTGGCGTGCGTGCGTGCGTGCGTGGGCGTGCGTGCGTGCGTGCGGCGGTGCGTGCGTGCGTGCGTGCGTGCGTGCGGCGTGCGTGGCGTGCGTGGCGTGCGTGCGTGCGTGCGTGCGTGCGGGTGCGTGCGTGGCGTGCGTGCGTGCGTGCGGTGCGTGCGTGCGTGCGTGCGTGCGTGCGTGCGTGCGTGCGTGCGTGCGTGCGTGCGTGGCGTGCGTGCGTGCGTGGCGTGCGTGCGTGCGGCGTGCGTGCGTGCGTGCGTGCGTGCGTGCGTGCGTGCGTGCGTGCCGTGCGTGCGTGCGTGCGTGCGTGCGTGCGTGCGTGCGTGCGTGCGTGCGTGCGTGCGTGCGGCGTGCGTGCGTGCGTGGTGCGTGCGTGCGTGCGTGCGTGCGTGCGTGCGTGCGTGCGTGCGTGCGTGCGTGCGTGCGTGCGTGCGTGCGTGCGTGCGTGCGTGCGTGCGTGCGTGCGTGGCGTGCGTGCGTGCGTGCGTGCGTGCGTGCGTGCGTGCGTGCGTGCGTGCGTGCGTGCGTGCGTGCGTGCGTGCGTGCGTGCGTGCGTGCGTGCGTGCGGGTGCGTGCGTGCGTGCGTGCGTGCGTGCGTGCGTGCGTGCGTGCGTGCGTGCGTGCGTGCGTGCGTGCGTGCGTGCGTGCGTGCGTGCGTGCGTGCGTGGCGTGCGTGCGTGCGTGCGTGCGTGCGTGCGTGCGTGCGTGCGTGCGTGCGTGCGTGCGTGCGTGGCGTGCGGTGCGGTGCGTGCGTGCGTGCGTGCGTGGCGTGCGTGCGTGCGTGCGGTGCGTGCGGGGCGTGGGGCGGGCGGCGGGGGGTGCGTGCGTGCGTGCGTGCGTGCGTGCGTGCGTGCGGTGCGTGGCGTGCGTGCGTGCGTGCGTGCGTGCGGGGGGTGCGTGCGGCGTGCGGCGTGCGTGCGTGCGTGCGTGCCGTGCGGCGTGCGGCGTGCGTGCGTGCGTGCGGTGGGCGTGCGGGTGGCGGTGCGTGCGTGGCGTGCGTGCGTGCGTGCGTGCGGCGTGCGGTGCGTGCGTGCGTGCGTGCGGTGCGGTGCGTGCGTGCGTGGCGTGCGTGCGTGCGTGCGGTGGCGTGCGTGGTGCGTGCGTGCGGGTGCGTGCGTGGGGGGGGGCGGGGGGGGCGGCGGGGGGGGGGGGGGGGGCGGGGGGGGGGGGGGGGGGGCGGGGGGGGGGGGGGGGGGGGGGGGGGGGGGGGGGGGGGGGGGGGGGGGGGGGGGGGGGGGGGGGGGGGGGGGGGGGGCGGCGGGGGGGCGGGGGGGGGGGGGGGGGGGGGGGGGGGGGGCGGCGGGGGGGGGGGGGGGCGTGCGTGGCGTGCGTGCGTGGTGCGTGCGTGCGTGCGTGCGTGGGCGTGCGTGCGGTGCGTGCGTGCGTGCGTGCGTGCGTGCGTGCGTGCGTGCGTGGTGCGGGTGCGTGCGTGCGTGCGGCGTGCGGCGGGGCGTGCGTGCGTGCGGGTGCGTGCGTGGGCGTGGCGTGCGGTGCGTGCGTGCGTGCGTGCGTGGGGGGGGGGGGCGTGCGTGCGTGCGTGCGTGCGTGCGTGCGTGGCGTGCGTGCGTGCGGGGGGGGCGTGGCGTGGTGGGTGCGTGCGTGGGCGTGCGTGCGGTGCGTGCGTGCGTGCGTGCGTGGCGTGCGTGCGTGCGTGGGTGGGTGGGCGTGGGCGTGCGTGGGGCGTGCGTGCGTGCGTGCGTGCATGACTGCGCGCGCGTGCTTCCTGTCTATGCATGTACTTTCGTATATTTCAAACTTTTTTTGTTAATAAGTTTTTAATAAGCAACGAACGACGATTACATTAGAAGAAAAAGTTACTCAGAATTATGTCCTTGACAACAAATACAAGGTCAAGGTCATTGGGGCTGGGTCCCCTTTTCGCTATATTTACCAAAATGAGTATTACAAATAATATTGCATAAGTATTATCAATAAGCTGTAATTTTCCATTCATAATGTGATTATATCGTATTTATATATTGCAATTATATCCTATGTATGGACAAAAATATTTGGCCCAACATATATATGTATATGTAATGTTTATGTATATATATAATTAAATTTAAAAATAATCAAAACAAGTACAGACTTTTTATTATTAAACAAAATAAACAATAATCTTATCGAGTAGCAATTAAGAGTCAGCGCGGTAATTAGTGCGCGTACAATATTTGTAATTTATTACAATATAACACTTATCAATTTATATTGAACGGACGTTTCGTCCCCTTTTTGGGTTTTCTTCAGCGTGATATTTAGGAAATTCTTTCAAAAAATAAAATTAAAACTATGTCATATTATTCGCAATTAAATAAACTTAGCGCAATGGAAACTGAGAATCATTTGAGAGAATGCAATTGTCATGTTAATCGGAAATTAAAATTACTACATGTTAACGATAATAGACTCGCTGTGGAACAATACCAGTAGTGGGATTCAATAATATGCTATCGGCAATTTTCGGTATCGTTAACTAGCGACAGCCAATGGTAAGGATAATTCTGGTGAAAAGCGCAACTCTCATAGGCTATCGCTCGCTAACGACAACGATAATTGTCGCAAAAACGTTAGAAAATCCCGCTACAGATATGTCACGCAGATATGTCATCCATGTTGTAAAAAACATATTATCCAGATGTTTGAGTGTTCTCCTCCATCCTCGGTTGACAAGCGAAGAAGTACGAGAATTAATCTGGATTTATTAATGTGACATGCTCTTGAATTTTAGATTGTGCTTCCTGGAATTAACAAGGATGGAGTGAGCTATCCGACATGAATCACAATATTAATTGTTTGACTGACCGCGTTAAATAATTGGATGTTGAAGAAATTATTTAGGCCCGATTCCACAGCTTACTTTAACCGGAGTTTAACTCGTTAATGGAGGATTCACATTGCATTTGATGTACAATGTACGACGTCCGATTGGATACATCGGACATCAGACATAATGTGAATTTTCCATTAACGAGTTAAACTTCGGTTAAAGTAAGTTGTGGAACTGGGTCTTAACGCGGTCAGTCAAACAATTAATATTATGATCCACGTCGGATAGCTCACTCCATCCTTGTTAATTCCAGGAATCACAATCTAAAATTCAAGAGCATGTCACATTAATAAATCCAAATTAATTCTCATACTTCCTGGCTTGTCAACCGAGGATGGAAGAGAACACTCCTCCAATATCCGGATAATATGTTTTTTACAACATGGATGACATATCTGCGTGACCCTGGTATTGTTCCACAGCGAGTCTATTATCGTTAAAATATAGTAATTTTAGTTTCCGATTAATATGACAATTGCGTTCTCTCCAATGATTCTCAGTTTCCATTGCGCTAAGTTTACTTAATTGCGAATAATATGACATAGTTTTAATTTTATTTTTTGAAAGAATTTCCTAAATATCACGCTGAAGAAGACCCAAAAAGGGGTCAAAACGTCCGTTCAATGTAAATTGATGAGTGTTATATTGTAATAAATTACAAATATTGTATGCGCACTAATTACCGCGCTAACTCTTAATTGCTACTCGATCAGATTATTGTTTATTTTGTTTAAATTTAAAAAATTTAATTCATGAAACTAAATATTTTATATGTGGAATTTTTTTTTATTTATGAATGTTAAAACGAATGATTTTCACTTATTCGGACAATTTCTGTTTAAATAAATGAAAATCGAAGATTTATCTGCCCGATTTTTTAAAATTATTTCGATACCTGAATCCCCTATATGGGGATTGTATCAGAAATTAAACTGATAGAAACAGTTACAATTTTATTAGTCGCCCTTTGCAAGTTTTATACAAGGTGAGGCATCTAAGACAGGCCACCCGAATAACTCCCACAGTTTTGGAGATAGGAGAAAATGTTTGAAATAAAAGTTGTATGGTATCGAGGGGGAAATCTTGTGGAAGTGAAATTTTTTTTTAGGTGAGGCGCTTAGGAGATTTGAAGGCCATCTTCATTTTTTAGACGGAGTCCCCCTTTTTATTGCATATTCTTGTAGCTTATCTCAAGAGCTTTCCAAAACACTATAATAAAGTATTTTTTCATTAAATACTTTTTGAGTTATTTTATATTTTATTCTGACATATTTCGATATAAAAAATAAAATATCTCGTAAAATATTTAGTTTTCGATAATCTTACCGTAATACTTTTATGTACAGAATAATGAGACAAATCAATTAGTGTAAAGAAAAAAACAAATAATTGTTTAAAAAAATACATTGTAAATAATTACATACTTTTCTTAAAAACAATTATTTTTTTTTACTAATTGATTTGTCTCATTATTCTGTACATTAAAGTATTACGGTAAGATTATCGAAAACTAAATATTTACGAGATATTTTATTTTTTATATCAAAATATGTCAGATTAAAATATAAAATAACTCAAAAAGTACTTAATGAAAAATACTTTATTATAGTGTTTTGGAAAGCTCTTGAGACAAGCTACAAGAATATGCAATAAAAAAAGCGGGATTCCATTTAAAAAAATGAAGATGACCTTTAAATCTCCTGAGCGCCTCCACCTAAAAAAAAATGTTTACTTCCACAAGATTTCCCCCTCGATACCATACAACTTTTATTTCAAACATTTTCTCCTATCTCCAAAACTGTGGGAGTTATTCGGGTGGCCTGTCTTAGATGCCTCACCCTGTATAGTTCTCATGACTAAAACTTAAATACGAGATGGATAATGCATAGTGGCAAGCAAACGAACTTTTTGTTCATAGGTCAAAAAGACTTTTAGTCACCTTTTTGTTTCGCCAAAAAGGTATCTATAAAAAGATGACGAAAATATGTTTTTCTTAGGTTAGGTTGTCTTTTCGGCAAAACAAAAAATGTATAAACAATGTTAATATAGACATCTTTTAGACATCTTCCAAACGACAATTTTTTTAGTTTAGTTGGAAAGACATCTTTTAGGTGTTTTTTAGCCTTGCCGAAAAAATAATTTTAAAAAGACATCTTTTCGTCATTTCTTACTTTGATGTGCTGTCTGAGATACGAGACTGCCAAATAAAACAAAGTGAATATTAATCAGCAACCTCACCCTTACATCATATGTGAAGGTCAAGGTTATCGACGAAGTGTCTGTTAATGTAAATAATTACCCATATTAATATTCTTTCTTATAAGAAAGAAAGAGAGAAAATATTACTTTAAAAAGATACCTCGGTCATCATTAAACGGGATGCTTGTATGTCTTGGCGCAAATGTTACGATTGTGTTGCGTTTCGCTGAATATTCATCATCAATAGTGTTCTGAATTTGAGCAGCATCTGTTTCTTCGCTTTCTGAAATAATATCAAAAAATTTGGTAAAACTACATAAAAGGTAACACACCTCCGATTTAATCGTCATTTAAATATATTATAGGGGAGATTTTTCTGAGTAATTCCTCGCAAGAAATAAGTGGGGGACGGCATTGGTTTAGGAAATATAACAAATTGAAGTTTCACAGTTTTAATGCTTTTTTCAGGTATTATAAAGTAATATTAGGAAAAGTGAAGTTTGTATACGTTGTATTTGTTATAGAGCAGACAAAAAAGTGTTTATTTATATTTACGGAATAAGTACATGGTCATGGATATTTTGCATAGATATATCAAAAGACGCGGTAGCATCTCGCTAAGTATATCTTTCGTTGCCTTTTCGTTTTACTGTAACAAACGCTACTGCATATCATTTACCGCAGTGAGGACGTTTTTTGAAAATTTTAGAAAATGAACTCGAAATATCTCGTAAGCTGGACCATCTTTTCGAGAGATGAACATATCAATTAAGAACATGTATTTTTCCGAATATAATAATATCAAAATGACACTGGTAGATCCACTTGATGTACAGATCTCGATATTTCATATGAATTTTTTGGCCCAAAATGTGTCACTTTTCGAGATTCCAGGTTCACTGATACACCGCTAGGGTACGCTGCTAAGCGTTTTTCCAGGTTCACTGATACGCTGCTA
Organism: Formica selysi; assembly: GCA_009859135.1. Taxonomy (NCBI): domain Eukaryota; kingdom Metazoa; phylum Arthropoda; class Insecta; order Hymenoptera; family Formicidae; genus Formica; species Formica selysi. The sequence continues at coordinate 824,399 of CM020822.1, read as the reverse complement.
GGCGTTGCTTTGTTCGCAAAACGCAAGGCATATTATTCCAGATTAACTGATATGTATACGCACACATACATACATACACACGCGCGCAAACACAAGTCGCGCACACACACAATTCGCGCACATACGCATGTACGCACACATACATACGCGCGGACACATGCACGCACAAGTACTTACGCACGCATGTATGTCATAAATATTAAAATAAAATTAATAATATATTAAATAATAATTTTTCATAACTGTATTTATTAGATTAGATTTTTTTAGATTAGAATGTCTTTATTGTTCCCCAAAGGGATTACAAATATCTACATAACTTAGCGCATCTTATACATATCCTTAATCTATCCTAACTTATACTATTTAAACTACTTAAACTAACTTATGCTATCCTTATTCTATCTTTCCTTCCTGCCTATACACACACACACGCTAATTTCCTAAACCATCTTAGTCTATTTTGGACCTCCGCTTCCGGTTTTTAATAATCTACTTCACATTCTCTCCTCTTTCCTTCCTCTCTCCTTCATTCTCTCTCATTCTTCCTACCTTCCGTCTCTTTCTCTCACCCCCTTTCTCTCACCCCCTCTTTCACTCCTCTTACTCTTCCCTTCCTCCGTTCTCCTGTATTCATTCACCCCTCTTTTCTCTCTCATTCTTTCACTCCCTCTCTTCCTCCCCGTCCCTTCCCTCTGCCCTATCCCCCCTTCTCCTCAATACTTCCTTCATCCATTCTTCCCTCTTCCCTTCCTCTCCTAATATTCTTTCCACCGCCTCTTGCCCACTTTCCTCCCCCTCTCCTTCTCCTCTCCCGCATCCCTCCCATACATGTTCCCATGTCTCTCTCTCTCTCTCTCTATTACATATCCTACATACTTTTTTCTTTTCACTTTCCCAATACCTACTTTCCCTCATTTCATTGCCTAGCCTAAATCTTGGCCTCATCCTTCCCCACCTCTTCTCCGACCAACCCTTTTTTAAATACTCTGGTATCCCCTCACTCTTTATTCGCTTTTACCATCTATTAAACCTTGACTCCTCTATTTTTTCTTTTCTTTCCTCCCTCTGTAGCTCCTTGTCTTTCCTTTCCACTTCCCCACACTCTATCATCCCTCCCTCTCCCTCTCCATTCCATGGCAATTCCTCTAGCCCTGTTTCTCTGAAATATCTCTCTCTCTCCTTCTCCCATTCCGAAACTCCTCTACCCTTTTCTGATCTTTTCTTGATTTCTTTCAAACAATCCTTCGCTAAACTACCTCTTTTCCCTTCTTCTAGTCTTTTTTTGAAGTTCCATGCTCTTCTTGCCGCCCTACTTCTAAGTTTATCTCTTTTTAATTCCTCCCTTACCATATATCCTGGTGTTTTCCTGTCTACTCCTAGTAACCACTTTAAGAATCTTTCTTCTACATTCTCTACTTTTTCTCTTTCCTTCCAACCCCATACCTCTGCTCCATAACTTAACACCGTCCAAACTAATGCATTAAAAAGCCAGGTCCTCTTCCTTATATCTGTTCCAAATTTTCTCTTCCCAATATTCCATACTTGCCCTATAATTCCCATTGCCTTCCTTACCCTGTCTTTTACATGACCATCCTGTCTACCATTTGATTGAATCACGTATCCTAAATATTTTATTTCTTTAACCTCCTCTATCCTCTTCCCTTTCCACATCCACTTTACTCTTTTTCTCCTGCCCCCTCCCTTTCTAAATACTATTATTTTTGTTTTCAATACGTTCACCTCCAGTCTCTTATTGTCCATGTATCTTTCAGTTCTTGCTAACATTGCCCTCATCTCATCTTCTTCTTCCGCTAACAGCACGATATCATCTGCGTATGCCATGGAGAACATCTTCCTCTTCCCCAACTTAACTCCACCCCATTTTCCCCTGGCAATTTCCTCCTCCATATCTGCTATCACTATATTAAATAATATCGGACTTAACGGACATCCCTGTCTCACTCCTCTACCCGTCCAGAATTCTTCACTTATCTCTTCTCCTATCCTCACTCTACTCTTTGTCTCTCCTATCACCTCTTCTATCCTTTCTATCAGTCCCTCTCTAATCCCTCTTTCCCTTAAAGCTCTTACCAGCACCTCCCTGTCTACCGAGTCAAAAGCCGCTTTCAAATCTATAAACACGCTTATCAATTTCTTTTTCTCCCTGCTAATCTGTCTTTGCGCCAAATAATTTAGTACATATATATTGTCCATCACCCCTCTTCCCTTTCTAAATCCTGTCTGATTCTCTGGTATTATACCTTTCTCTTCTACTTCCTCTCTTAACCTTTCTGCCAAAATCGACGTGTATATCTTGTACAGCATTGACATAAGTGTAACTCCTCTATAATCCGTGACTTTATCTCCTTCTCCTTTTTTCACAATTGGTGATATTATCCCTTCCTTCCATCCCTCTGGCCATCCCTCTCCTCTCCATACTTTATTACACGTTTCCCATACCCATTTTCTTATATCTTCTCCCCCGTATCTCCATACTTCATTTGGTATATCATCTAACCCCATAGCCTTGGCATAACTATATTTATGTAATGTACCGCATTCTTTCTATGCAGTATGGAATAATTCGTGAAGGAAAATTATGAAACACCCTGTATAGCAAAATGAAGAAACGCGATAGCGTCTCCTGTTAATATGTAATAAATATATATAATAAATGTAATATAAGTATATCTTTCGTCTTTCTCGTTACAATAGATACATAATTTGTTGATATATTCTACGGTTTCGTCTTTTTTGTTAATAAATACATGATTTGTTGACATATCTTACGGTAAAGTCGTTCGGACATACTTCCACAAAATAAATATTACAAATACAAAGGCGCTAGTGAGGAGCAAATGAAGCAAAAACATTGAATATTTAAAAAGAAAAGGAATAGTTTTACATGCACTTCTACGCAGACCGTAGCACAGCGCAGAGTGATTCTCGATTTCATTGTTTTAACGTGATTCATTGTGTTATAGTTTGTGCAGTGTAATAATTTTAAATATTAGTGATTGGTGTGAAGAGATTAAGGTAATTTTTATTTTTTAATTTTATTTTAATTTTTATTTTAGATTAAGGTAATTTATTCTATAATTCTATATTTATTACAAAAAATATCTGAGGCTAATGTAATATTTCGCATTAAATTTAGTTATATTACTTTCAATTTCATCAAATTCTATTAAATGTCTTAATATTTATTATATTTACAATAATCTTTAAAGTTTTAGTAATTGTTATACGAGCGGGAATAGAAGAATGCCTTGATTATCGGGGCATATTTGATACGTGTGCTTTTTCTCTGAATAATCACATATCATGATTGTTGATTAATTAAAATATAATTTTATTCATCTTGATAATGAAACTAACATTATTGATAAAATTACTATTAATAATAATAAAGTAATAATTTTTGGATAAAGTTCCGAAAAGGGATCAGCTCCGATTTCGATGAAACTTTGTGAAAAGCTTCCTTTCAGGTTAAAATGAAAGCCCCTAAAAGGAATTTTGGCGACTCCTGAGAAAGTCATTTTTAAAGAGAAAATGGTAAAAAGTATAATAATTGTGTTAATTATTTATATTAGCAAATATCTCGCCAATGACCTTGATCTTCATATATATTGTAAGGATGAGGTTGCTGATTAATATTCACTTTGTTTTATTTGGCGGTCTCGTATAGTTTTTAAAATATTTAACGAAAAAGATTTACCGAGTTGTAAAGTATATGCGTGGACACAGTGGGCCCCCCTACGGGGGGGGCTCCACTTCCGGGGGATATAACCTAACCCAAACCTATTTCCGATTTAAAACTAAAATTTATGCTTCTGCTTATGTTTATATTAATGCTTCATAACTTTTGAACGGATCATGATCGTCGTGCAAAGGGAGGAGTAGAGCTCTTCCCACGTCCACACATTTTATTTACCATGTTTAAATAAATTAATTTGCTAAGAGTACGCTTTATTAAATGTATATGGTATCGGAAAATAATTATAAACCTCGTTTCGCGTCCGAAGCACAGAGCGATATGGGATGGATCTCGCTTCGGCCAGAAAATTGCAAACCCATATGAAATCGTATAATTATAAACCTCATTTCGCGTCCGAAGCACAGGGCGATATGGAATGGACCTCGCTTCGCGCAGAAAGTTGCAAACCCATGTGAAATCATTTAATTATAAACCTCGTTTCACGACCGAAGTACAGGGCGATATGGGATGAACCTCGCTTTGCGCAGAAAATTGTAAATCCATGTAAAATCGTATAACTCGATAAACCTTTTACGTTAAATATCGCAAAAACTATGCGAGACCAAATAAAACAAAGTGAATATTAATCAGCAACCTCACCCTTGCAACATATGTGAAGGTCAAGGTCATCGGCGAAATATAAACGTAAATTCGCTAATGTAAATAATTACCGATCCGGTATCATTTTCTCTTAAAAAATGACTTTCTTGTAGGAGTCGCCAAAATTCCTTTTAGGATCTTTCATTTGAACCTGAAAGGAAGCTTTTCACAAAGTTTCATCGAAATCGGAGCTGGGCCCTTTTCGGAACTCCACCCTAATTTTTTAATTAAATTTCATGAGAATAATTTATTTTTTATATTTTTGAGAAGCAATTATAGTTAAACACAAAAATAATTATTAAAACATGTTTCTCTTGTTATTTTATATATAAAAATATATTTTAAAGTATAAGTGTTATCCCATACAGCACCGAAAGATTGCAGAAACGTTGCATAGATCTTGCATTGAAACATTGTAATATTGCATAGAAGTTGCGAAATGTTTCTGCAATGTTACTGCAAGCCTGCGGCAATGTTGAAATATCCGCCCTTAAAAATATTACAATGCAAGATTACAGTAATGTTACGGTGCAATGTATTTGTAATATTAAAATGCGTTGCTACCAATATGCAGAACGCTTCAAATTTGATAGATAAACTTTGAGATAAAGACATTCAAGAGAGATAAGAAAAAAAGATTGTAAATTTACGCAATTACAATGAGTTTTTTCTCGTCTCTGTTGGATGTCTTTATACAGGGTGTCCCAAAGCACCCTTGACAACGCTCGTGAGCAGGTAGAGCACAGTAAACTGAACAGAAAAGTCCTGTACCATTTTTTTCTATAACGCTTAATAAAGGAGTTATTATTGAGTAAAGTCTGGCCAATCAGCGTCGACCTTTAGCCGCGCGCCTGGTAGTGTGCGTGAGCGCTCCGTCGCTACGGCGACACACACTAACAGACGGGCGGCTCACTGACGTGCGTCCGGCTAAAAGTCGGCGCTGATTGGCCAGACTTTACTCAATAATAACTTCTTTATTAAGCGTTATAGAAAAAAATGATACAGGACTTTTCTGTTCAGTTTACTGTGCTCTACCTGCTCACGAGCGTTGTCAAGGGTGCTTTGGGACACCCTGTATATTCTCAAAGTTTATCTATTAAATTTAAAGCATTTTGCATATTAAAAAATTATTATCAAATTTTTCTTTTTATATAGAAATGGAAACTATTAAACAATTTTCTGTTATCTAATTAACATCGCTATTTTATAAATAATTTACAAGTTTAAAAAATTGGTAATGATTAAATAATTTAATTCATAAAAGTTAAAATTTTATTTATATAAATATCAAACTCTATTTTACATCTTAAGTAGACAATAAACGAATAATTTTAACTTTTTCGGACTTATTTGTCCGATTTCTGAACAATCAAGTTCAATATCTGAATTCCCTGTGTTAGAACCGTATCAGATAAATTATACTGATCAAAATAGTTATTATAATCTTCCTAGTCGCTCTTTGCAAGCTTTATATAACCATTGTGATTAAAACTTAAATGCGGGATAGATAATGCAACGTGCGCCGCATAGCGGTAAACAAACGAATTAGCGATTATCGAAAACTGCTTCTTGTAATGTTTTTGAAATGTGGCTGTAACATTCTCATGAAATATTACAATTATATGTTCCAAAAATGTCTCAACAATATTACATTGCAACTTGCAAGATTGTAACATTACTGCAATGTAATTGCAATGTTCTGTGCTGTATGGGATGAGTTATGTATTATACTCGTATAGAAAATTTTACATTTTACAAAAAAGTATATATAAAAATAAAATGCAAAATGTTTCGTAAAATATACTCAAAACTGTAAAAAAAAATTTTATTTATGATTTTTTATTTTTCATTTAGGAAGGAGTCAGGTTGGCAGCAAGCAATTAATAGAGATAAAATGAAGTAAGTGATTTATTTATATATTATTATTATTTAAAAAAAGTTAAAAAAATTAATTATATAAATAATCAAATTAATCAAATTAAATTGAAAAAGAATAAGAAATAACAAAAGTAAAAATGGCAATGAAAAATATAATAAAATTATCAAATTACGACATAAATATACAGCAAAATGCTTGGTTGGAAGATACCCATATGGACGCAGTTCAAACGTTACTAAAAAAGTGCTCTTCTTTCTGTCTTCTGATACATGGAGAATTCAATGTCCTGAAAAAATGGAGCCTATTTCAGCTGTGCAAAATCATATACAAATCTTGCATAGCAGTATGTCGAAATGATGGTTACTAGGTATGTGCTATTACGATATCAAAGTAATATATATTATTTAAATGTGTTATTATTAATATATAATATATATATATATATATATATATATATATATATATATATATTAAATTAAACTAAATGTATTTTATTATTACTATTAATATTATTACCATCAGAAAATATAAAAGAAGAATGATAATGTGGGATTGAGAGATGTGAATTTAATAAATCTTAGTTTTGCCCGTGAAATTTCAAAGTTAATAAACCTCACTATCGTTAGATTTAAAATTTGACTTTCTTTAAAATAAATTTTTTGAACTCGTCGGTTTTGTATAATTTTATAAATTCATCGCGTAGTACAAGAATATTTTTATTTAGCATTTATTAATACAACATAGTAGCATTTATTTATTATTACAACATGAGGTATAAATATTAACAAATATGCAAAACATATAAAAAAACAAAGAGAAAAAGTGAGAACAAAAGTATTATTGCAATTATTAAAAGACATGATGATAGTTGCACGCACGCGCGCACGCACGCACGCACGTATATATTTTTTAATATATTGATGTTATTAATATTTTAAAATAAACTTTGTAACGATGCATCCCCCATCGTTACCCGGTAGTTGACCAGCCGGAAGTCTGCCGCCCGGCAAACACCAGCCGGGCAGGGGCAGAGGCGTTTAGCGTCCTTTATAATACTTATTTAAGCCGGGATTACGATGAACTTTACGTAACGGGACGCGGCGGGACATGAAGTAACGTAAAACCTAAACACAATGTTTTCTATGTTGTCAATTACGACTGTCTTTAACGTAACGTAAAGTAAATATTAGAACTTAACGTGACGTGAAAGCTTGCCAATGTCAAACTTTGACGTCGCGTTGTGTCAAGTCGGGCTGTTGACTTGACTTTTCGGCCAATCAATGCTTTCGACACTTGCGCGCTGCGCTCGAATTCAAGAGTGACATTTGGCATTGTGTTGCACATTCGTAATTTGTCGCGAAGCATTTAAATAAAAAATGTTGATCAAAGACGTTTTATTAGTAGAGTATGTGCGGGCGCATCCCGAAATATATGATGAAGGAAATGCAGGATTCAAAAATGCCGCAATAAAAGACACTGCATGGAAGATTGTGGTCAAAACAATAAATGGTAGGTTATATTTATGTATACAATTATATAATATATATTAATTATTTACGTTACTTATTACATTACATTACATATACACATTATATAATATTTATTACATATTTATTATATATATATGTATAATTTTACATATATAATAATAACATATATAATTAGTTATATATATAATTAATATAAAATTGTATATAAATTGAAATATATATATATATATATATATATATATATATATATATATATATATGTGTATATATATATATATATAAATTGTAATGTGTGTGTATGTGTGTGTGTGTGCGCGTCTGTGCGTGCGTGCGCATGCGTGTGCGTGTGCGTGTGCGTGTGCGTGCATGCGTGCATGCGTGCGTGCGTGCGTGCGTGCGTGCGTGCGTGCGTGCGTGCGTATGTGTGTACACATATATATGAAAATTTACATATATATATATATATATATATATATATATATATATATATATGTAAGTTTTCATGTGTATATATATATATATATATATACAGGGTGTCCCATAATTCGCGGATCACCGGCCATGTGCAGGTAGAGCACATGAAACCGAGAAGAAAAGTCCTTTACCATTTTGCGATTTTCGTAATAATTATTAAGAAATTAATTTAAAAAGATGGGCCAATCACAAGCTCGCGGCGAGAAGAGACTTCCTACTCAGGCGTTGCTAGGTGCGCGGCGAAGCGGTGGGAGGGGCGCTGTATACGGCTACGTACGAGCGAACGCTGAAGCCACGCATCTCGAACTATTCTCTCTCTCTCTCTCTCTCTCTCTCTCTCTCTCTCTCTCTCTCTCTCTCTCTCTCTCACTCTCTCTCACTCACTCACTCACTCTTTCTTTCTCTTTTTCGCGCGCGCGGCATAGGAAGCAGAGTTGGGCAAAAATCTAATTAACAATTACAAATTTCAATTACAATGTAATTCTTAATGCAATTAATAATTACATTGTTTGCAATAATTAACAATGTAATTGTTTGCAATAATTAACGATTATAAAATATAATTATTAATTGCATTAAGAATTACATTGTAATTGAAATTTGTAATTGTTAATTAGATTTTTGCCCAACTCTGCTTCCTATGCCGCGCGCGCGAGAAAGAGAAAGAGAGAGTGAGAGAGAGAGAAAGAGAGAGAGGGAATAGTTCGAGATGCGTGGCTTCAGCGTTTGCTCGTACGTAGCCGTATACAGCGCCCCTCCCACCGCTTCGCCGCGCACCTAGCAATGTCTGAGTAGGAAGTCTCTTCTCGCCGCGCGCTTGTGATTGGCCCATCTTTTTAAATTAATTTCTTAATAATTATTACGAAAATCGCAAAATGGTAAAGGACTTTTCTTCTCGGTTTCATGTGCTTTACCTGCACATGACAGGTGATCCGCGAATTATGGGACACCCTGTATATATATACATATATATACAGGGTGTTAGAAAAGTCTGGAAACGGTCAAATATCTCGTAAACAATGCATTTTAGAAAAAAATGTTTCAGATAAAAGTTGTATGGTTTCGAGGGGGACATAAGGTAGTGTCTTTAATTTGACCTTGAATAGTTGCTTGAAGGTCACGTGAAGGTCACCTTTAATTTTTTAAATGGAACTGCCTATTTTATATATATATATATATATCATATATATACATAATTACAATATATATATACAGGGTGTCTCACAACCTCCGTACAATACTTTATTAGCGTGTTCTAGAGGTAAAATAGAGTCAAAAATTCTAATACAAAAATTTTGAGGCTGCAATAGTTTTTGAGTTATAAGCGGTCAAAGTTTGCCAATGATATCGCGTAAAATTCGCGCGCTCAGGCCCGTAATTACACTTACACGCGTACCAATCTGTCATCTGTTATTGATTTTTTCAAATCAGGTGATATTGATTTTTACTGCACAGCTGATTTTATTTCCTCGTTTTCTATGTATTACGTCGTGTGTATTACGCCTACATTGTACATTATAGCGATAGGCTAATATTAACAAATTATAAATCTTATACGGACAACATTTAATTCTTGAATTCTTGAATTCTTGAAACGTCTGAACACTTTCAAGTTGAAGCAAGAAGATACCAAGAAAAAGTTAGCGTTAGCAATCCAACAGGAATTAGAGGAAAACATAGAAGAAGTAACGGATGAAAAACTATCGAGCCTCTATAGACGGGTCGGTAAAAGGATTCTTGGTGAAGCTAACCCGGAAAGGAAAGAGTGGATATCCGATAAAACTTGGAGTCAAATAGAGGAAAGAAAAGAAATTAGACTGTCGTTGCTTCAGCAAGGTAAGCAAGCATCTGAGGAGTTGAAGGAGTTGCATAGGTTAATATGCAAAAACATTAAGAGATCAGCAAGAAGAGATAAAAGAAACCTCGCCTCCAGAATAGCAACGGAAGCACAAAAAGCTGCAGACCAAAATGACATGCGCAGCCTTTATAAGAAAATAAAAATTCTTAGTAACAAAGGCATCAGAAAGATTCAGCCTATTAAGAACAAGCAAGGAAAATTACTAACATCAACTTCAGAACAAACTGAGAGATGGAAAGAGCACTTCAGTGAATTGTCCTCGACGCCTGATGTCGGCCCTCCTCACGAAGAAAGCAACACTCGTAGCAGCCGAAGGATCACACAGACCCCACCATCTGCCCGAAAAATTGCTAAATGCATCCGCATCCTGAAAAATAACAAGGTGAAAGGCATAGATGGAGTACCGGCAGAATGGCTGAAAGCAAATGCAGAGGTAACAGCAAGAATATTGGAACCAATTATGAAAAAGATATGGAATAATGAATCGATCTCGGCTAACTGGAAAAAAGGCATCATAATAAAACTTCCAAAGAAAGGGGACCTTACTGAATGTAGAAATTGGCGTGGCATAACCTTGGCTCAATTGTACAAACAAAATTCTGGCACTGATCCTGTACTACCGAATTGTGGATGTTATCGAAGAAAGCTTACGAGAAGAACAAGCTGGCTTCAGACGTGAACGCGGCTGTATTGACCAGTCGAACACTCTGCGCCACATAGTTGAGCAATAAGTCGAGTGGAACTCGCCGCTCTACATGGTCTTCGTCGACTTTGAACGTGCGTTCGACACACTATCCCGAAAGGCAATATGGGCAGCACTTGACAGAAAACATGTCCCGGAAAAAATTGTGCGCATAATTAAAGCGCTTTACGAAGATACAGAATCGGTAATCCTACACAATGGCAATTTAAGCGACCCAATAAAACTGAACACTGGGGTAAGACAAGGATGCCCATTGTCACCACTACTGTTCGTTGTAGCGTTCGATGAGGTCATGCGAAAAGCCAATAGAACGGTTAGGGGAATCCCGTGGAGACTCTCCACCAGGCTAGAGGATCTTGACTATGCTGATGATATAGCACTACTGGCACACACAGCAGCAGATATGCAAAATAAAGTCAATGATTTGGCGGTGGCCGCAGCAGAAGTTGGACTCCGAATAAACATTCGGAAAACAAAGCTCATGAAAATAAACACAACTAGCTCAAATAGCGTCAACATTGACGGTGCCCCTATCGAAGAAGTGGCGCAATTCAACTACCTCGGCAGCATAATAACCACAGATGGCGGTGCCATTGAGAATATAAAGAGCAGATTGTCGAAAGCACAGGCAGCTTTCGGAAGACTGTGGTCATGCTGGAAGTTGACCAAAATTACCAGAGGAACCAAGCTCAGAGTTTTCAATGCCTGTGTCAAATCGGTCCTGTTGTATGGGAGCGAAACATGGCTCATTAATAAAACAATCATCCAGAAGATCCAGGTCTTCATAAATAAATGTCTCCGAATAATCTGCAGAATCTTCTGGCCAGAGACAATTACAAATGATGATCTCTGGCAGTTAACGAAACAGGAGCCAATCGAGCTGCAGATACGCAAACGAAAATACAGATGGATTGGCCATGCCCTAAGAAAACCAAAAAATTCAATAGCCCGCCAGGCGCTGGATTGGAGCCCCCAGGGGAAAAGGAGCATTGGAAGACCGAGGAATACATGGAAGAGGACGGTTCTGAAAGAAATAAAAGTGACAGAAAAAAATTGGACCGCAATGAAAAGATTAGCAAAAAACAGAGACAACTGGAAAGGCTATGTAGACGTCCTATGTTCCCAAAAGGAATGAAATAAGGAAAAAAAATTACATATTATGATTTTTCTCATTATTTCGGTATCAATGACAGATTGTACGTCCAGATGGCATACCCTTCGCGAGAAGTTCGCGAAAGAAAAACGCATTCTTGAACAGGAGACGAGGTCTGGAGCAGTGTCATTTTTAACACCTCACATTAGAAAGAGAAGGTAAGTTTAGCGGTTAGTTCTACGTATTTTTGAATGATGGCAATAATTCTCTTAATTATTTCCGGTTGTAGATCTGTGAACAATTTCCTACAAAAAACGATGCCCGCACCTACACCTTTACCAACATCTTTTCAACAGATGAAGACACACTTTTGCCACCCGTAGATAATATAGAAACAATATTAGACGAGCAGGCTGCGGATGATATTAGGGTAATCGCTACCTGCGATCCCCTTTCGTCACCTTCACCTGGCTGCAGCTCATTGTCAGCAGGTGCAAATATGCCCTATTTTGGACCTACAGGTCGGTGCAAGAAGCCAAAGGTGGATGAGACGGTCGAAATGTTTAAAAAAACACTTTCAAATTTAAATGAATCTATGGCTGCTAATGTTCCTGCTCCATCATCATCACCTTCGATTGATGTGAACGATTCAGATGTGTTAATAGCAAAAAATGTTGAATCTTGCCTAAAGTGTTTAACAAATATGGCACTGAAATTAAAATACAGAAAGAAATTTAGAGCTCTTATTTAAGATTGTGAGGAGGATGCTGAAAATTTAAAAATATTGGATTAATTATATGTTATGTATTATGTGTTATTATGTGTTATGTGTTATTATGTATTATTTATTACGTTTCATTTATGTTTTGTATTTCAATTTTATTTTAGAAATTAGGTATTAAGTATTAAGTATTTAGGTATTAAGTAATATATTCTGCGGGTGAAGAATTCCTTGCCGGATCCTCACAATAGTGTCTCGATGGCGCATAGCCCCAGGCCCATTCACAAATTCCTTTAGTGCATCTCTCTGCTGTAAAACTCCAAGAGCAGCATTTCTTGCACCCATCCGTGAACCATTAATAATTGCTCCATTCTCTCCAGCAACAATATCATGCCATTCTCCTTCTCTTACCAGTTGGCAATTCAGTATCCACAAAAGAAGGTGGGCAATACTCCAGGTTGAGTTTCCTGTCGCCTGTCTCGCGGATGAAATTGTGGCAAACAGCACATTCAATGATACTTTCTACATTGGCTTCTGTAGCCATAATGGGGTGACGGAAAATCCTCCAACGAGCTGCTAAAATGCCAAAGGCATTTTCAATAACTCTCCTTGCTCTGCTCAATCTAAAGTTATAAACAGATTGGTCATGGCATATGTTGCGTTCGCCATAGGGTTTCATTAGAAAAGATTTTAGAGGGAATGCTGCATCTCCTACAAGAAAATAGGGCATGGTGACATTGGTTCCAGATAGATAACTTGAATTTGGCAAGTTTAAAAATCCATTATTCAATCGCCGACCCATTTCAGACGACTGAAAAACTCCGCCATCACTTTGTGAGCCTTCTGCTCCTACATCCAGCATGATGAAATTGTAATTTGCATCACAAACTGCCAATAAAACCATGTTAAACGTTTTCTTATAATTAAAATAAATACTCTGGGAAGCTTGTGGAGCCTGTATTCGATGTGTCGTAACTCGAAATCGAATAACGTAATTACGACCTATAAAAGTAAAAAAGGAGCACAGTGCAAATTCAGCACTTCGTAAGCTGTTGCGCGCGCTCCCAAAACCGCGATTAAATGCAAGATATGCAATTCGTTGCAATATGCAATTAAGACATCGCGACCTAGTACCGAAAAATCACCTACTTTCGGACCATAAAAAGAGAGATAACGAGTACCTCGGGGCCGTATTCCGAAACTAAGTGGTGACGCGTATACTTGAAGAAACTGTGAGATTCTGTAAACGCCGACATTGTTACATCGCCGAAGCATCACCAAACCGAACTCTACGATACGTAAGCTGTACAAATAAATCTTTTTGCACGGAATCTCTGCCTCGTGTTTCTCGACACTCGGAGTCCCAACTCCTAAGACGAACCGAACCCTTGGATCATCCCCAAAATTCCCGTTGTACCCGGAGAGGCACAACAAAATTGGTGGCAGCGGTCGGATTGGTCCAGCTAAAGGAATAAATAAGAAAATAGTGGGATACGCCCAACTATTTCGAGACACAATCGGTAACAAAAATCGATTGACGAATTGAGCAAATCAGCACCAAGTGCGAGCCAAAAAAATCGTCAGTATCTGAGAGACCCGGAAGAAGAACCGTGACAAGAAGCTGAAGCGAAAAGGAAGGAGCAATCCAACGCAACGCCCAGCAACTACCCGATCGTAGCAAACCGAGGACGCCGCTCGTGCAACGGAAAACTCACCGACGCTGACCTACAGCAACGTGCACCGCCGAGCGATCCATCGTTATACTGTAAGTCAAAAAATTGTACAATAAAATAGCGTGAATGTCGGCACAACCGAAAAGAGTTGCGTTCCACCGACCGCGATTTTTAAGCGTACCAGCGCGACTAGCAAATAGATTCGGTTTAGTAACACCCGTACAAGTAATCGAAGGAGCGGCCCGCGACATTCGCGATAACGTACGGAGAAATTTAGATAACCATTTTTCAGGCGAAAATTCACCCGAATTAGGATCTCGCAAGCTAGAAATAAATCAAGCAGCGGAAAACACACTCCCGCCTAATAACAATAATAACATAATAGAAGTAGACGGACTTGATGTACATCCGTCGAACGTGTTGCCGTTAGGAGAAATTACTCTCCCGTATCATACGATAGTAGCATCTTCGAAGCAAATAACGAAGAAAACATGCAACATAATCCATTACCGTCAACTGTCCCCCCCGACGACGTTGATAGAGAAATAGAACACTTGCGAGCACAGGCTAGAAATAACGCCGCCGCGGATTATGAAGACGCCGGACGTCCACTCGAAGATCCGAGCAATGCACTGATAATCGAAATCGTGCAAACCGTTCGAGAAATGCGAGAAGAAATAAGAGAATTACACGAGCAAATACACGATCTACGCGCAAATCGGGAAGATTTAAATAGAACGCGAACGATACCGAATGACACTACTCTTGATGTCACATACGGACGAACACTTAACGATGTTCGAAATCAATCGGCACCTTTAAACGGTCATTTACGATTAAAAGAAGCAAGAGATATGATTCCGGAATTTAACGGAAATTCACAAGCTAAACTTAAAGAATTTTTAAGCGCATGTTCATACGCGATAAAAAATATTAATCCCGCAGATGAAAAAACATTATTAGAAGCAATACTTTGCACGAAGCTAAAGGGAAAAGCTATGGTAGACTTTGAAACGCGAAATATAAACAGTTTCGGACAGTTTAAAAGAGAACTCGAAATCTGCTATTTAAGCAAGAAGAGCATTACTCACTTGCAAATTGAGTTTAACTCCTTAAAACAAAAAGCCGGCGAGAACGCCAGAGCATACGGGCTTCGCGCCGACAATTTGGCCATGGAATTATATGAATCCATGATCGAAAGCCAAGATTACGGCAGCGAACGAAAACGCATTATACTTGAAACTATACAACAGCAAGCTCTGCAAAATTTCCAAATAGGTCTCCACGACGATATCAAATTGGTGGTTCGAGCACAGCATTACTCAACGCTTCAAGAAGCAATCGCAGGAGCCAATGCGGAAGAGAAAGTCAAGGGTCCATTAGAACATGCATCGCGACATAAGCCCGATTATACAATTTCGCAAGCAGCGCGAAATAAAATATCACAATGCCATAAATGCGGAAAACTAGGACATCACGGACGAGAATGCCGAACAAGCAGATATTCAAACCGATTCTCTTTGCCGAAACCACAGGGATAGTCAAGAATAAATATAGTCGAAAAACATTGCAGCTACTGCAAAAAAGCAGGTCATGGTCGAGATGAATGCTGGAGTCTACACGGACGCCCTGGGATAGTACAATCTAACCGGACGAAATCAAACGAAGATAAAAAGCCACAAAATCGTAATAACACGAATGGGCAACGAAGAAAAAATAAAACGCAAAACGAAAAAAGGAGAAAAATTCGAATGGGTCGGAGAACAACAAAATGCATTTGAGACTTTAAAAAATAAATTAATTAACGCCCCGGTGTTAAAATATCCTGATTTTAGTCAAGAATTTCTTTTAACGACGGACGCATCAGATTACGCCATCGGAGCTATATTGTCTCAAGGAGAAGTAGGCCAAGACCGACCGATTGCTTACGCCAGCAGAATATTATCGCGAGCGGAACATAATTATAATACTACCGAAAAAGAGTTATTAGCAATAGTATGGGCAGTAAAATATTATAGACCTTATTTATATGGTACTAAATTTAAAATAATAACGGATCATAAGCCATTGGTATGGTTATTCAATGTAGCCGATCCAGGATCACGTCTAATAAGATGGAGACTAAATCTGGAAAAATATGATTACGAAATCGTACACCGATCCGGAAAAACAAATACCAACGCCGACGCGTTAAGCCGCAACGTAGTTCTCAATCTAAAGGAAGAAAAGGAAGAAAACTATAACGAAAGGAGAAACTATAGCGAAGAAGATAAAGCGCGCATACTGTACGAATATCACCACGCACCCTTAGGCGGACACCAAGGAATTGAACGAACAATTAATAGGATTAGAATGAAACATAACTGGTCCGGATTAACTAAATACGTTGAAAATTATATCGCTAAATGCGAATTTTGCCAAAAGAATAAATTAAAGCGGAAATCTAAAGCACCTTTAGTAATAACTGATACAGCTAGCCGACCTTTCGAAAAATGTGCGCTAGATATTGTAGGACCATTAACCGTAACAAATAACGGAAATAAATATGTTCTAACCTTCCAAGATAATCTTACGAAATTCAGTAAGGCAGTTCCTTTACCTAATCAAGAAGCCGCCACTGTAGCAAAAGAATTCGTAATTAAAATAATATTTGAACACGGAATCCCTGACAAAGTGCTAACGGATCAAGGCACGAACTTTTTAAGCGATATGTTCAAAAACATGTGCAAACTATTAAAAATAGAAAAAATACAGACAACCGCATACCATCCAGAGAGTAATGGTGCGCTAGAACGCTCACATCGTACACTAGCTGAGTACTTACGACATTATATAAATGCCGACCAGACAGACTGGGACGAGTGGATACCTTATGCCATGTTTACGTACAACACTACCCCTCATACGGCAACAGGATTTACTCCTTTCGAACTAGTATACGGACATCAAGCAATCTTACCAACAGCGCTAACGACGCCGCCGAAACCTACGTATACTTACGATAACTACGCCCAGGAATTAAAAGAAAGAATACGAGCAACAAATCAAATCGCTAAAGAGCACATAAGAGAGGAAAAAATTAAAGTAAAAGAGCAATACGACAAAAGGGCAAAACAAACCACTTTCAAGGTAGGAGAAAAAGTATTGCTACATGATGAAACAGTTCGGAGAGGACGTTCAAAGAAACTCGACTCTCTATGGATTGGACCATACATAATTACTGATAAAATTTATGATGTTAATTATAAAATCAAAGTAGGGAGAAAAATAATATGCACACATGTAAATCGCTTAAAAGCTTTTATAGAACATTAAAAGAAGAAAAAGCGTAACAAACAGGCATCTATTTTTCCAGAGCGCTAATGACATGGAAGGCCCAAGATATAGCAGCAAGATCAAGCCTAGAAGCCGAAAATAAAATAGAACAATTTAAGCAAAAGCCAGGAATATATTTTGAAAAAATCGGTGATCTACATCAAGTAGAATCTAGCTGGAAGTTAGTAATAAACATTGATATGGGAGCCTTAAATAAAAGATTCCATGATTTACAAAACTACATCGATCATGCACTCTTCCTAGGCAACTTACAAAATAAAGCGCAAGAAAACTGCCAAACCTTAAAAGGAATAATCGAAGCAGATAATGAAAAATTGGCGCAACTCCTGAGACGCGTAAACACTATATATAGAACGCCAACAGATAAGCGCAGAGGCCTCATCAATGGAATTGGATCTTTAGCGAAAACTCTCTTTGGAACAATGGATGCCAACGACGAAAAAATCATCAAAGAACAACTAACTCTCTTAGAAAACCAAGAGCAAACGCTTCATCATACAATGAAGAACCAAGTTAAAATATTAAACGCCATAATTGCTCACATTGATAATTTAGAAAAAGTAACACAATATAACGAACAATTACTACTCAATTTCACTTCCAAAATACAAAAACAATTGACAAGTCAGATTCAACGCGAAGAAATACATGAATACTTTTACATAATTAACGCGATCATAACGGATTTAATGAGAGACACTGAGGATATAATACAACATCTAATGGCAATAAAAGACGGAAAAATACATCCTAGATTAATTCCATTAGAACAAGTTATAGATAGCCTCAAGGAAGCTACCTCACAAGTACCACAAGGACTACATTTTCCTTTTGGTATCTTCGAAAACAATTGGCTAACGATTGAAAAATTCATAACGATTAGCGCTTATTATGACACACCCTATATACATACTATCTTACGCTTTCCACTAATCTCTCATCCTAAATACAATATAGTAAAGGCAATACCTCTACCTATATACAGTCAAGGAAATTTATTCACTTTCGTAGAAATAAATCAACCCATTATAGCTATCGACAGCGAAAATCAAAATTATTTAACAACAACACAGAATAATTTAGATAAATGTATCAAAATAAGTAATCATTATATATGCGAACAGAATAGACCCATATATCATATTAACGACGATTCACTATGCGAAATCCAAGCGTATTTACAAGTCGCAGCGGACAAAAGATTTTGTAATACGAGATACATTCATTCTAACCATACTATATGGATTGCGCTGGCTAACCAACACTCGTGGTTGTACTCTACGCTCACCGAACAATCTATAACTATAAGCTGCGAAAACCAAGAAGAAAACAGAATAAAAATTTCTAGAACAGGGCGAATTACATTAATAAATAACTGCAAATTAGTAACAGCCGATATGATAATAAAAACTTCGGGAGTAATAGATACTACCTATCTCCCAACATATTTGCCGGAATATAATATATCAAACTTAAAATTCGACCTAAGTAACACGTCAATAAAACCTAATGTAGTAAAATTAAAGAAAATAATACAAAATCCAAACGAATTAATGGATTTAAGCACTAGACTGCAAGAGATAACAAAAGAATTAGATAAAACTAACAATTATCCATTCTTACAAAAGCAAGTTATATACCCAATATCAGGCAGTTTTGCAATACTTATAATAAGTATCATAATAATAATATCATGGCGAGCCCACAAAAATTGTAAACGTACACCACGCATAGAATAAGAAAGAATTGTAAACAGAGTCTCACATACAGTCTCAAATAGAAAACGTCAATACCCTTCCGTTTTCTCCTCCAAAGGGGGAGGGATGTCGTAACTCGAAATCGAATAACGTAATTACGACCTATAAAAGTAAAAAAGGAGCACAGTGCAAATTCAGCACTTCGTAAGCTGTTGCGCGCGTTCCCAAAACCGCGATTAAATGCAAGATATGCAATTCGTTGCAATATGCAATTAAGACATCGCGACCTAGTACCGAAAAATCACCTACTTTCGGACCATAAAAAGAGAGATAACGAGTACCTCGGGGCCGTATTCCGAAACTAAGTGGTGACGCGTATACTTGAAGAAACTGTGAGATTCTGTAAACGCCGACATTGTTACATGGCCGAAGCATCACCAAACCGAACTCTACGATACGTAAGCTGTACAAATAAATCTTTTTGCACGGAATCTCTGCCTCGTGTTTCTCGACACTCGGAGTCCCAACTCCTAAGACGAACCGAACCCTTGGATCATCCCCAAAATTCCCGTTGTACCCGGAGAGGCACAACAGATGGCTCCCACACAATGGGGAAACTGCCATTCTTTCCAAAATCCAATAGCCACTTCACGCCACTCCGCTTCATTTTCTGGAGGCTTCACAAATACACTTTTCAATACATTGACAAGTGTTCGAGTGAAGAATTTTGGAAACAGTGCTCTGGCCACATCGGTAGGAAAAGCTCAAAGCATGCTGACTGTCTCCTGCAGCCAAGAACCTGCAAAATAAACTTATAAATTGAATGGATTCAGAAATTGATAAATTAAAATAAAGCAAACA
Organism: Formica selysi; assembly: GCA_009859135.1. Taxonomy (NCBI): domain Eukaryota; kingdom Metazoa; phylum Arthropoda; class Insecta; order Hymenoptera; family Formicidae; genus Formica; species Formica selysi. The sequence goes on along the minus strand of CM020822.1, from coordinate 804,254 downwards.
TTGATGATCTTACCTCAATGTCATAGCAAGCCTCTGGTAGGTAAAAGAGCAGTGTACATTTCTCGCTTCTTTAATAATGGACCAACCAAGCTCAGGAGATATTCGAATCTAAGAAAGCAAACATATAATTTGTAAAAATAAACTATGTGCCATAAATTCATTAATGTAAATTAAATTCATTAATATAGAAAAGCAGTCATATTAATTTGTAAAAATGATTATATTTTGTACTAGATAATCATTAACTTACCTTTCGGCATTCATCCTTGTGTAAATAAAAGAAAAGTCCGGATCATGAAAACGGAGTTCCTTTAATAGGTTAAATCCATCACCAAACTGGATTCTTCTTCGAAAAATCTCCCTCACACCAATGGTTCGTATTCGTTTTTTCTTACGCAGTTTCAGATACAAATATCCAGCCAAAATTAAATTAAAAAATTGATAATTCTGCCTCACGGTAGAATTCATTTTTCAATTTAAATCGCTTTTCACGGTACGTTACGGCGATCGTAATTTGAAAGACGTATTCAATCGTTTACGTTAACGTCACGTTACGTTACGTCCCGTCGCGTCCCGTTACGTAAAGTTCATCGTAATCCCGGCTTTAATAAGATAGCCGTACGGCCGTTACACGGCCGCCGTTACGGCCCGCGCCGAAACCGTGAACTCGAAGCGGTGCATGCAATTAAATGTTCACCTCTAATACCTCGGTTATTACGGATCATAGACTTGAATTCAATCACGATTTTGACTGGGATGGGATGGAAATTCTGGATGATGAACCCTTTTTTAATAAAAGACTGATTTCTGAAATGGTGAATATTAAAAGACAGCGCAATAGTTTAAATCTGCAGACTGATACGGAATGTTTATCTGACGCCTACATGTATGCTATCGACAAGCTTCCAAAATTTTAAATACCACGCTATATTCGACTGTATATATCACTATACACAACACTTTGTTTTTTCACCTTGATTTAAACACAACTATCATTGTCTCTTTGAACGTCTTAGCGACAAGTTCTAATTTCTCATATCTGTTTTCTGCGTTCATTTCTAATTAACAATTAATTGCGTGCACCGTTTTCTACTGTCCGTCACACAGAATTGTAAGTCACACCTAGTTCTGAAAAAATCTTTGTCTCTCTTGTCGTTTTTTATCGTGTGTGCTTCGACGCTCTCGTTACAGATCTCATCTGACACAAAAATGTTGAATTTATTGAGATTAATTAAATCATTTTGTCTCTGCCTCTTGGCCTATCAATCGAGAAGCGTCGCAATTTTGATGTGCTGTGTCGCAGTGGACCCTGCATCTCTAATAAAAAATCTTGCGTGGGAAGAATGACGTGAGAGACATCATCCTGACTTCGCTTTTAATTTTTAATCTTTGACTTTTTACTGCGAGTGCGATGTTTTTTTTTTATTTTGTTTTGATTTATTTTTGATTTATTTATTTTTATTTATATTCTTGTGTATTAATCTATAAATGTTTGCGCTGAAGATGATCCGAAGAAGGGATCGAAATGTACGCGTACTCTCTACGACTCATAGTTATTAAAATAAAATAAAACACATTGCGCTATAATTACCGCGCGTGGCTCTTATTGCCTTCGTCTCTGATTTGTTTGTTACGTTTAGAAGAACCTTTATTTATTATTGTTAATATAATATGGAATAGGCAATAGGAACAGAATTTCCGACGCGTTGGATTTCTGTTCTCTATTGCCTGTTCCTAACCAATCACAGTGATTCAGTTTATTTGCTAGGACGGCCGCGTATATACATAAATTTCCATTTCAAAGTTTCTATTCCCTGTTCCTATTGCCTATACCTTTGCATTGTGCGATAGGCTTTATTTTCTCGGCCGTCGGGAGGAATGCGCGATTGCACATGCGCGAGGGAGGAAAGTATCTTATTATCTTGGCAGACAGTATGATACATAAAGCTCTATCTATATGTAATATATCTATGATATTTTGTCAATAATGCGTTTCACCTATTTCTCGCAGTTCGTTAACAGCTTTCAACATGCGACTACATGAATCTCTGAATCATGTCTTAAAAAATATTATTTATTGAATGCGTGGGCGGGGGAGGGGCGGAACTCCTCTGCCTGCACCCCCATCCCGAAAAAATTCTTTTTTTCCCAACCAAACTTTACTTTTAAAATTGAAAATAGGTTAGGGTTAGGTTATATCTTCCGGAAGTTTCCCCGAAAACTATGAAACTTTAATTTGTTATATCTCCTAAACTAATGCCGTCCCCCACTTATCTCTTGCGGAGAATTACTCAGAAGACCCTCCCCTGCAACATATTTAAGTGGCAAATAAAATCGGAGGTGTGTTACCTTTTATGCAGTTTTACCAAAAATTTTATTTTGGAAAATATTACTGCTTTATGTATTAATCAATCTCTTTTAATTATATAATCAAAATCAATATATTTAGATTATATAATTTCATATTTTATACGTTATTTATTACGTTTTTTCAAATAATTTTCAATTTATTTACATTTTTTCAAAAGTACGAAATATTAATAATTAATTAATTATATGATTTTGGGGTACCGTAATAATAAACTCCTGAGTCAGTAAAATTTGATTGAATGTATAACTTTGAAGTATTAGAAAAATTCTGAAAGAATTCAGATATCTATTTTTTGTAGTTTCTGTTAATACATCCTGCAGTTTATTTAACAAAAGGGTAAATTTCTATATTATCGTCGCCACCTCCGATTTGCCTCAAAATTTACATAGAGCTTTCTTTAGATCTACAAGTAACAGTTATGATATTTTAAAACCGGGCAAACAATATGTTGTCCTTGAAGAAAATTAACTTGCCGCGAGGTAAGACATATTCTGTGAATTTAGACATTATATTAGAATGTAATTTTCTGACGTCATATACATTTAATCTGAACTTGGTAAACCTTGATATTAGCGCCGATCTCACCTCGCTTCGCGTTGTAAAATATATGCGTGGACGAAGTGGGTTCTGCCCCCCTACGGGGGAGCTCCACTTTCGGAAGATATAACCTAACCCAGCTAGAAAGTTACTTCAAAGAATAAATTTTTTTGCAAAGAGCCTTTTTCAGTTTTTTATTATAAAATACCGCTTGATGATTTTCCCGAAGGACGACATTTTGTTTGCCCGACTTTAAAATATCATAACTGTTAATTGTAGACCTAAAGAAAGCTCTATGTGAATTTTGAGGCAAATCGGAGGTGGCGACGCTAATATAGAAATTTACCAACAAAAGAAATTAATAATTTAGTTGTATCTATTTTTAAAGAAAGTTTCATAAAAATTGGTACCTAACATAAAAATCATAACTCTTTGAAAAATAATTTAAGAAAAATTCCTTTATGGATCTTTGGTTTAGACTTCAAAAATTATAATGATAATCTTCAAAATATTTTATAGGCGCTGCTTAAAAAAAGTTTATTTATTTGTCAGGATGACACTGTTTTGAAGTCGTACAACATGCTTTTCTGTGATGAAAAAATAGTTTTTAATGTTCCAAATGTATTTTATCTTTTTAAAAAAAGAAACTATTGATGATTTAAAATTATTCCCATACAACACAAGAAGATTGCAAACATATTGCAGAATAATTTCTTTGAAACATTGCAATATCGTAAATGTGTTGCGATGCATTGCTGTACTATTGCTGTAAGATTGCGGCAACATTAATATATTCGCTTTTTGTAATATTGCAACAAAATATCAGCAACATTGCAATGTAATATAATTGAAACATCCGGGAAAAAAATTTAATGTATGATCAGATATAATCATATATAAATTAGTCATACATGACCATATCCAATCTGTTTCTATATGAATATACATATAGTTATACATATACGATCATGCATAACTATATATGATTGTATATTACTAATATGTATGTTCTGGATGCGACGTGTCCGTTTTCGGTTTAGATTCGCTGATAATCAGCGATATACTGGTCTTTTTTTGACTTAATACCGTCAGACTTCTTCTATACAAACTTTTTTTTTAGAGAGAAAAACATTCCTAGACATTACAAATCCAAAAGTTCAGCATTAGGATTAAAATTATGTCATTACAAAAATGATATAACCTTGGATGCTCTGCGAAATGTGCGTGTCTCTCTCGACAATGTCGGCTATTTTCGGTGTCAATTTTGTGGAATCCTCATTCTTCGATATCTCGTTGGTGATCATAACGCTGAAAGCAGAGAGAAATTATATCTATGGAAATGGCTTTCTCCGTGATTTAGATGGAATTCGTATTCAAGACACCTCTATATCCATATTAAAAAGTGATGAAAAACTTACGTTATCTAATTTATTTATGTATAACTTATATCTTAGATTTCATACACATAATTTAACTTCAAAATATTATAAACGTGACATATTGCTCGTCTCTTTTCGAAAATCTTGACAAAAAGTCATGATAAGACCAATAAAATTTTTTCAAATAAATTTATATTTAATAAATAGTTTTATCAAATTTTTAAAAAGGTAGACGAAAATTTCTATTAAAAATTTCATGAATTAATAATAAGACCTGATTTTGTATATTTATGCAAATTTAACACATTTTTTATTATAAAATTGCAGTATATAGTTGTTACTTGAAGTTGGTGATAATTCAGATGTCTATATTATCGATACTTTAATCATGAATGTAAAATGGTTCCTGTTTTGTACATAGGACGCGGTAAGGCCGGATCTACAATAGGTGTAGTAAGCCTTTAGTCTTTAAAATTATATGGTCGAAAATTTTAAGCCGTAAGTTTTAAGAACTGGAATTTGGCCAGCTCGCTTAAGACCGAGTCTACAATAAGTGTAGTAAGTTTTTAGCCTTCTGTTCTAAACTCTAAAATATGACATAGTTTCCGGCTAAAAATGCTTCCCGCGCTGCCTGAAGCTCTAATCTCTAAACTTTAAGCGAGCTGGCCAAATCCGAGCTCTTAAAACTTATGACTTAAAACTTGCGACTGATATAATTATAAAGGCTTAGGCCGGATCTACAATAGATGTAGTAAGTCTTAAACCGTAAAAAATTACCAATAACAATTGATTATTCTCCTCACATTTGATTGATCAATTTCTTATGGCTTGAAGCTTACTACATCTATTGTAGATCCGGGTTAAAGGCTTAATACACCTATTGTAGACCCGACCTAAAGCTTAGAGATTAGAGTTTTAGGCAGTGCGGGAAAAATTTTGACCGGGAATTATATCATATTTTAGGGTTTAGAGAAGATGGCTAAAAGCTTATTACACTTATTGTAGACCTTGCCTAACGCTTAACGTGCGGTAAGAAGCGACGCAGTAACCAATAAATTTCCGCTCTTATGAAAAAGTTGTAAGTTGATTGGCTATCGCGTCGCTTTTTGACGTGCGACAAGCGTTGCTGCATCTTGTATGCAGAAGTCATGACACGTCACCTGTCGAAAAAATTCACAAAATTTGATACGCAATTCAGGAACATTTCACGAACACAGAATCGCCTTACATTCCACCTAATTCAATCCATTGGGAAAGTTTATATCGAATACATAAACATATCAAGAGACACGGTAGTGTCTCACGCCAAGTCACGCGAAGCAAAGATCGCGCGCAGCAACGGCGCACCGTGTATCTACAGGGTGATTCAAAACAACCTTCTGTCCTTACAATGTCATATACTTGACGCAATTTTAAGACGATTTTTCCTTTGCCAAAATTTTTTCCGAGGCTTAGTTTTCAAATTATAAGCCAAAATAGTTAACGAATTACGGGCCGCGTACGCGAGGCAGGCAGGGGCGGCGCAACTCACCGTCCGATGCTGGTGATTACGTGAAGCGCTCGCTGCGATCAACTGTTTGCTACACGCGATGGGTGTAAAAGAGAGAGAGAGAGAGAGAGAGAGAGAGAGAGAGAGAGAGAGAGAGAGAGAGAGAGAGAAAGGGAGGGAGAGAGAGAGAGAGAATGTGTATGTGTGTGTATACGCGTATACATTCTCTCTCACACATACACCCCATCTCATGTAGCAAACAGTTGATCGCAGCGAGCGCTTCACGTAATCACCAGCATCGGACGGTGAGTTGCGCCGCCCCTGCCTGCCTCGCGTACGCGGCCCGTAATTCGTTAACTATTTTGGCTTATAATTTGAAAACTAAGCCTCGGAAAAAATTTTGGCAAAGGAAAAATCGTCTTAGAATTGAGTCAAGTATATGACATTGTAAGGACAGAAGATTGTTTTGAATCACCCTGTATACGCGAGTCGGCCAGTTGAGAATATCTGAGATTATCAGTTCTTAATAACCGCTGAACAGATCGAGTTCATACTAGGCTTAATCGACAGTTTGGGTCTTATAAATATACATATATATATAATATATATATATATATATATATATATATATATATATATATATATATATATAGATATATATATACAGGGTGCGGCATTTATAGTGACGCGGGCATATTTTTCGGAAACGAAGTGAGATATCAAAAAATGTTTCAGACAAAAGTTCATGGTTTCGAGGGGGCCACATGATAAAAATATGGATTTGACCTTAAGTGGTCTTTTCAAGGTGAGGTCAATGTGGTCGATGTTTTCTTAAATGGAACTCCCCATTTTTTATTACATATTCTTATAGCTTATCCCAAGAGCTTTCCAAAACACTATAATAAAGTATTTTTTTATTAAGTACTTTTTGAGTTATTTTATATTTTAATCTGACATATTTTGATATAAAAAATAAATATCTCGTAAAATATTTAGTTTTCGATAATCTTACCGTAATACTTTTATGTACAGAATAATGAGACAAATCAATTAGTGTAAAGAAAAAAACAAATAATTGTTTTAAAAAATATATTGTAAATAATTACATACTTTTTCTTAAAAACAATTATTTTTTTTTACTAATTGATTTGTCTCATTATTCTGTACATAAAAGTATTACGGTAAGATTATCGAAAACTAAATATTTTACGAGATATTTTATTTTTTATATCAAAATATGTCAGATTAAAATATAAAATAACTCAAAAAGTACTTAATGAAAAAATACTTTATTATAGTGATTTGGAAAGCTCTCGAGGTAAGCTACAAGAGTATGTAATAAAAAATGGGGAGTTCCATTTAAGAAAACATCGACCACATTGACTTCACCTTGAAAAGACCACTTAAGGTCAAATCCATATTTTTATAATGTGGCCCCTTCGAAACCATGCAACTTTTGTCTGAAACATTTTTTGATATCTCACTTCATTTCCGAAAAATATGTCTGCGTCACTATAAATGCCGCACCCTGTATAGATATATATACAGGGTGAGTCATTTTAATCAACGCACGCAAATATCTCGTAAAGTAAGCAAGATGGAAAAAAATGTTTATACAAAAGTTGTAGGGTTCAGAGGGGGACACATGATGAAAATATGGACTTGACCTTGAGTGACCTTTTCAAGGCCAAGTCAATGTGATCGATATTTTCTTAAATGGAACCCCCCATTTTTATTGCATATTCTTGTAGCTTATCTCAAAAGCTTTTCAAAACACTATAATGAAGTATTTGTTCATGAAGTACTTTTTAAGTTATTTTATATTTTAATCTGACATATTTTGATATAAAAAATAAAATATCTCGTAAAATATTCAGTTTTTGATAATCTTACCGTAATACTTTTATGTACAGAATAATGAGACAAATCAATTAGTATAAAAAAAATAATTGTTTTTAAGAAAAAGTATGTAATTATTTACAATGTATTTTTTTAAACAATTATTTGTTTTTTTCTTTACACTAATTGATTTGTCTCATTATTCTGTACATGAAAGTATTACGATAAGATTATCAAAAACTGAACTTTTACGAGATATTTCATTTTTTATATCAAAATATGTCAGATTAAAATATAAAATAACTTAAAAAGTACTTAATGAAAAAATACTTTATTATAGTGTTTTGAAAAGCTTTCGAGATAAGCTACAAGAATATGCAATAAAAAATGGGGTGTTCCATTTAAGAAAATATCGATCACATTGACTTGGCCTTGAAAAGGTCACTCAAGGTCAAGTCCATATTTTCATCATGTGTCCCCCTCTGAACCCTACAACTTTTGTATAAAACATTTATTTCCATCTTGCTTACTTTACGAGATATTTGCGTGCGTTGATTAAAATGACTCACCCTGTATATATATATATAATATATATATATATACAGGGTGAGTCATTTTAATCAACGCACGCAAATATCTCGTAAAGTAAGCAAGATGGAAATAAATGTTTTATACAAAAGTATATATATATATTAGGGATGTGCCGGATATCCGGCAAGTATCCGGAATCCGGCCTATCCGGCCCTTTTATTAACATCCGGCCGGATAACCGGATATCATTAGTATCCGGCAATACATCCGGCCGAAATTTTATATTGGATGTTTCAAAGTTTGCGCCATTGATACAGGATTCGAGATCCAGAGTCCTCTAGGAACAAATAAACTCATTATTTTTGGTTCGTGCCTCGTGCTTATGCGAACCTAACCACTCATCGAGTATAAAAAGATTTATGATTTATATTATTATAATTATAATATACAATGGCACAAGGAAAATCCAACGTATGGAAATTTTTAAAAATATGTAGTGAGGATGAAAAAAAAGCTGAATGTTCTCTTTGCGAATCTACGTCACAAAAGCAAATTGTAAGAGGAAAAACGCCTAAATTATTCTCTACAAAACCTTTATGGAACCATTTGAAAAGTAAACATCCGTTGGCAATGAAAACCTTAGATAGAGAAATAAATGCCAATAAGGATGAAGATGATCCACCGATTTCTGGTCCTTCATCTACAACAATAACCTCAAAATCAGAACCTCATCAGACACAGCCTACTTTACAATCTGTCATTAAGAAAAAAGAAATGTGGTCTTTAGATGATCCAAGATCAATTAACATAACCAAAAAGATATGTATGTTTTATTTTTGTATTTATGTTACAGAATCACTATGTATTTCATTATAAATAAATAATAAATATTTATGCTAATTCGTAGTAACGTCAAATCAAAGCATAAGCATTGTAAGCATTGTCAAATCAAAATTATCTTTAGTATTCTTCTCGAGAAACAAAGATTTGTATTATTATTATAATAATGCGAACACATTCGTTTAATGAAAAGAATCGTTATTGTTACTTTGCTTTGATTGTAACTTAACAATGCTTTTACTTGCAGTACAAATCCGTCTTACATTTTTCAATTATTTATTTTTGTTATATTTTAGGTGAAATGATAGCTCTTGATGCTGAAGCATTCGCATTAGTTGAGCGAAAAGGCTTTGAAAGATTAATGAAGTGTTTGGCACCGCAGTATCCCCTACCTTGCAGAACATATTTTTCTGAAAAAATTATGCCACAGCTGTATGAAAATTTGAAAACACGTATTCGTGAAAAATTAACTACTGCAACAAATATATCGTTCTCCACCGATATCTGGACTTGTTCAGCAAACAATGAGGCATTCATAAGTCTGACAGCTCATTTCATACGAAGTGATGTTATGCGGAGAGAAACATATGTTCTCAATGCGAAACATTTTCCCGGTAGCCATACTGGCGTCAATATCGGTCAGATATTAAATGATGTAATGGAAGAATGGCACATAAGTTCTAGTCAAATTCACTTGATTTTAAGGGATAATGCCCCTAATATGATTGTCGGAACTAGTATGTACTTTAAAAGTTTTAAATGAGTTTACATTGAAGAATATACTTCTTTTAAGCAACTGATATACCCTTGATTTGAAATTGTCGGTATTACATTAATTATGTCATGTATCTTATAGGTATATTAGGAGAGAATGTAGGATGTTTTATTCACACTTTACAACTCGTGATCCACGATTGCATTTTTAAAAATCGAAATTTCGTTGAAATTTTGGGAAAATGTCGGAAAATTGTTGGACATTTTAGCCATTCTTCACTTGCTTGCTCGAAACTCAGTAACATCCAAGAAAATTTGAAGTTGCCAATTCATGAATTAATCCAGGATGTTACAACACGATGGAACTCCACATTTTATATGTTGTCAAGACTTCATGAACAACGACAAGCAGTAACTGCATATGCTGCGGAAAGAGATATACCAACCCTTACAGCTATGCAATGGAGTATGGTAGAAAACGTTATACGTGTTCTCCAACCATTTGAGGAAATTACTAAAATAACAAGTTCTGATTGCGAGACAATTGGATACGTTATTCCGGCAATTGTTACTCTATATTCGTATCTTTCAAAACGACAAAAGGATGCTGGAGTAGTGACGTTGAAGGAAGAGCTCAAGAAAGCGATAGAAGAACGATTTTTTGATTCTTTAGGTATTGTTGTAACGTTCATTACTTGAATAAATTTACAATGTTATTTTTTTCTTTAAAATAAATGATTTCATTTATTGTTATATAGGATTTAATATGAAGGATCGAAAATGTTTTGTAATGGCCACCGTATTAGATCCAAGATTCAAAACTAAGTTTTTGTCAGACGAAAATAAGGCCAAACAGTGGATCATTGATGAATTGCTTGAAACGAATAATAGAGCCACCGAAGATTATGAAAACAATACACACAGTCAAGTCAGCCTTCTTCAAGAACAAGATATGATCAGTGAAACACACGACGACATCTGGAAGTGCTTTGATGACATAGTAAACAATTCAAAATCAGATAACGATAATAGCAGTTTTGAGGATTCATCAAGCAAGATATCGTTTACAAGACAACCGAGTGATAGAAGTAAAAAGAAAACTGCAATTTACAATGCCGAATTAACGAAATATTTGACGCTACCTCTGTCATCGAGAAATGAAGATCCCTTAATATGGTGGAAAACTCATGTTTTAGAATATCCTAACCTTAAAATTTTAGTTTTGAAATATTTGAGTGCCCCACCTTCTTCTGTGCATTCAGAAAGACTTTCCAGCGCAGGAAAATTGGTTTATTCCGATAACCGAAATAGATTGTCACCGCAAAACGCTGAAATGTTACTGTTTATTATGAAAAATTTGCTAATATTAAACTATGATTATTGAGTAATGTTGAAATTAGAAATTAGAGAGAGAGAGAGAGAGTATAGGAAGAATAATTTAGACAATAAATAAATCTTACTTTTCGTAGTTTTTGTTTTGTTATTCAAGGAAGCGAATCTTTCAACAGTAACATTTATAATTTTCATCCAAATATATTTTCCTTAGAAATTAATACCGGATATCCGTTAAATATCCGGAATCCGGCCGGAAAATTAAGATCCCGGATATCCGGTATCCGGTTTCATGCTATTACCGGATATCCGATATCCGGTATCCGGCAATTTTACTATCCGGCACATCCCTAATATATATATATATATATATATATATATATATATATATATATATATATATATATATAGAGAGAGAGAGAGAGAGAGAGAGAGAGATATTATATATATATACAAAAAAATATAAAATAAAATTTTATAATATTAATATTATTAAAAATTTTATTATTATAATATACAGGGTGAGTTTTTTAACTGGAAACTGTAAAATATCTCGGAAAGTAAGCTTTATCGAAAAAAATGTTTCAAACAAAAGTTGTAGGGTTCAGAGGGGGCCACATGATAAAAATATGGATTTGACCTTGAGTGACCTTTTCAAGGTGAGATCAATGTGATCGATGTGTTTTCTTAAATGGAATCCCCTTTTTTTATTAGATATTCTTGTAGCTTATCTCGAGAGCTTTTCAAAACACTATAATAAAGTATTTTTTCATTAAGTACTTTTTGAGTTATTTTATATCTTACTCTAACATATTTTGATATAAAAAATAAAATATCTCGTAAAATATTTAGTTTTCGATAATCTTACCGTAATACTTTTATGTACAGAATAATAAGACAAATCAATTGGTATAAAAAAAAACAAATAATTGTTTAAAAAAATACATTGTAAATAATTACATACTTTTTCTTAAAAACAATTTTTTTATGCTAATTGATTTGTCTCATTATTCTGTACATAAAAGTATTACGGTAAGATTATCGAAAACTAAATATTTTACGAGATATTTAATCTTTTATATCAAAATATGTCAGATTAAGATATAAAATAACTCAAAAAGTACTTAATGAAAAAATACTTTATTATAGTGTTTTGAAAAGCTCTCGAGATAAGCTACAAGAATATGTAATGAAAAAGGGGGGTTTCATTTAAGAAAACGTCGATCACATTGATCTCACCTTGAAAAGGTCACTCAAGGTCAAATCCATATTTTTATCATGTGGCCCCCTCCGAACCCTACAACTTTTGTTTGAAACATATTTTTCGATAAAGCTTACTTTCCGAGATATTTTACAGTTTCACGTTAAAAACTCACCCTCTATATTATGAATTTTATATTTTACAATATACATTTATATATTATTTAAATCTGAAGTTTTACATATTAATATTTTTCTTATGTTTATAGGTATTCACTGCTCTTAGATTCTATGCAGCTGGAAGTTACCAGCTTGATATCGGATGTAATGAATATAATGCAGTTAGTCAATCGTCAGTAAGTCGCTGTGTTCGAGATGTGAACACAGTACTAAATCATCTTCATGTTTTTAACGAATGGATTTATTTTCCAAGAAACTTAGAAGAGATTGGAGCTATTCGTAATGCGTATGTAATATATTTTAAAAAATTAATCAAATTATTGAACATTTATTTCAATATAACATTTGTAGATTTTACGCGAAATACGGATTCCCAGGTGTGATCGGATGTATAGACTGCACTCACGTAGCGATATTTCCTCCACGAACAAATGATGAAACGTATCCAGAATACATGTATGTAAATCGAAAACAATATCATTCCATAAATACACAATTAGTAAGTATATATTGACTATTTAATAGTTACAATAAAAATACTTTTTTGTTATATCAATTACAGTGATTATATAAATACAATTGATAATTATTTTATCAAATTACTGATATTTTTATTATAGATTTGTGATTCAAAACTGAAAATTTTTAATGTTAACGCTTGATATCGTGGAAGTTGTCACGATAGTTTTATTTGGGATCATTGCAATATTTTACTACTTATGCAAAATTTACATGCACGAGGTTACGACAATTTTTATCTGTTAGGTTTGTATTTTTTTCTATTGAATCACATTCATATTTATAACACAGCACTTAATGTAGTCCTTGATTTATTTTAGGGGATTCAGGTTACGCGTTAAGACTTTGGCTTTTAACATCATTGAATGATGCTCAACCAAATACTCCAGAAGAGCGTTATAATCAATGCTTTATGCCGGGATTACGATGAACTTTACGTAACGGGACGCGACGGGACGTGAAGTAACGTAAAACCTAAACACAATGTTTTCTATGTTGTCAATTACGACTTTACGTAACGTGACGTGAAGTATCGAAACTTAACGCGAAAGCTTGCCAATGTCAAGCTTTGACGTCGCGTTCCGTCAAATCGGGCTGTTCACGTGACTCTTTCAGCCAATCAACGCTCTCGACTCTTGCGCGCGCTGCACTCGAGCTCAAAAGTGAGGGTGCCATTACATGGAGCGCGGAAACACGGATTAGCGTAACGCGGAACGAGAGTGAAACCAATCGCGAGCATTCTGCAGTTTTTGTTACGCTCGCGATTGGTTCCCTTCTCGTTCCGCGTTACGCTAATCCGCGTTTCCGCGCTTCATGTAATGGCACCCTGACATTTGACATTGTGTTGCATATTCGGAACATAAATAATACAGAAGATGTCGATCAACGACATTTTATTGGTAGAGTGTGTGCGGGTGCATCCCGAAATACCATATACGATAAGGAACATGCAGGATTTAAGAATACCGGAAAGACTCCGCATGGAAGATTGTGGCCGAAACGGTGAATGGTAGGTTGTGTTGCATCCTTATATCATTATATTATTATATTGTATTATTATATTATTATATTATTATATATAATATATAATAATATATATATATATATTATATATATATATATATATATATATATATATGTCAGGGCAGTTTCTATGACACTTTCGTATATAAAGTGGCAGTTCGGCTACATTTGCATTTTGACGACCGTCGTCAAAACTATGCGTATAAACAGCTATGACGACAGTGCGAACCTACTATATACTATAAATATTGGAAATTTAATTTCGTTATATTGTATATATATTATATTATTATCGTATACTATTATTTTCTTGTTATAAAGAATGTATTTTGATGATTATATAGATTTATTGTCATAGCAATATTTGTTATTTGTCGCATACTACATCTGCAAAATCATTGTGATATAAATAATTATGCGAAGTATGATATTACTTTACATGGGTCGATCTAAATATAAATATATATAATTTTTTATATATTATATTATATATATATATATATATATATATATATATACAGGGTGCGGCATTTATAGTGACGCGGGCATATTTTTCGGAAACGAAGTGAGATATCAAAAAATGTTTCAGACAAAAGTTGCATGGTTTCGAGGGGGCCACATGATAAAAATATGGATTTGACCTTAAGTGGTCTTTTCAAGGTGAGGTCAATGTGGTCGATGTTTTCTTAAATGGAACTCCCCATTTTTTATTACATATTCTTATAGCTTATCCCAAGAGCTTTCCAAAACACTATAATAAAGTATTTTTTTATTAAGTACTTTTTGAGTTATTTTATATTTTAATCTGACATATTTTGATATAAAAAATAAATATCTCGTAAAATATTTAGTTTTCGATAATCTTACCGTAATACTTTTATGTACAGAATAATGAGACAAATCAATTAGTGTAAAGAAAAAAAAGTACTTTTTGAGTTATTTTATATTTTAATCTGACATATTTTGATATAAAAAATAAAATATCTCGTAAAATATTTAGTTCTCGATAATCTTATCGTAATATTTTTATGTACAGAATAATGAGACAAATAAAATATCTCGTAAAATATTTAGTTTTCGATAATCTTACCGTAATACTTTTATGTACAGAATAATAAGACAAATCAATTGGTATATAAAAAACAAATAATTGTTTTAAAAAATACATTGTAAATAATTACATACTTTTTCTTAAAAACAATTATTTTTTTTATACTAATTGATTTGTCTCATTATTCTGTACATAAAAGTATTACGATAAGATTATCGAAAACTAAATATTTTACGAGATATTTTATCTTTTATATCAAAATATGTCAGATTAAGATATAAAATAACTCAAAAAGTACTTAATGAAAAAATACTTTATTATAGTGTTTTGACAAGCTCTCGAGATAAGCTACAAGAATATGTAATAAAAAAGGAGGGTTCCATTTAAGAAAACGTCGATCACATTGATCTCACCTTGAAAAGGTCACTCAAGGTCAAATCCATATTTTCATCATGTGGCCCCCTCCGAACCGTACAACTTTTGTTTGAAACATTTTTTTCGATAAAGCTTACTTTCCGAGATATTTTACAGTTTCAAGTTAAAAAACTCACCCTGTATATACTTAGATAACGTTCAGAAACGTCCTCTTGCAGCAAAATTTTACTTTAAAAAATTATACGTTATGTATATTATAGACTTTCAGTGAAATTTTTCTCGGGGTTTCAGAATAACTTAAATTGATGGATATACAGTATACAGACGTTATTTGAGACTTACCTTTATCACATTAGTTTCCTCGTCAACAGAAAAACAGTGGTTTTAGCACCAAACCTGTCCACGCATGTTTCTGCAGTATGGCATCGTAAATAGAGAAGAGTAAGAAACAATTGACTGTCTGGGTGCGTTCGGAAAGCACATTTTTAGCGCTATGAGTGTGCTCTGTCCTTGTTCAACTTTCAATAAAGCGGATTTTAAATGCGTTCCTTAAACTGCAGTAAGCGAATCGATTACAATCGAACAATAAGATAGCCATGATCTGTGGCCAAATTACAGCTTAAAGGCCATTGCACGTTCAAAAGTTTTAGTCGTAATCGTAAGGCCGTAAGCAAATCGACCAATCACAATCAAGCATTCTAAAATGTAGTAAGAATGTTTGAACTGTGATTGGTTGATTTGCTTACGGCTTTACGATTACGACTAAAACTTTTGAACGTCCAATGGCCTTAAAGCTTATTAAATTTTACGTTTCAAAATCTCATTGGACGTGGAAGTCTACGTGGATCTTCCACGTAGACGCCGCCTGCACGTAAAAAAATTTTAGTCGTAACCGTAAGACCGTAAGCAAATCGGTCAATCACGGTCAAATATTTTTATAACGTAATAAAAATGTTTGATTGTGATTGATTGATTTGCTTACGGTTATGACTAAATTTTTTTTACGCGCGATATGACCTGAAAAGTAACAAAGACAGATTGTAGCGCGTAAAGCGACTTTTTTCGAACTTTGATTGGCAAGCAACAAATAACTGTCTGATACAGCCAAACAGAGGACTCGTTCTTTCGATCAAATATTATATACGGGAAAAATAATGTATTCGTTAGAATAAGTTTAACTAAAGAAAAACGTTGTACCCCCGTTTTTCTTTTTTCAACGGGGGAGGGATGTTATAGCCCAAAACGGCTATAACCAAATTAGTATAATTATTAATTATTAAATATTATTTAACGTCTTCCGACTATAACTGGAAGCCGAGGAAGACGTATAAAGTTACGAGCGCAATCGCTGACAAAGCGAGCCACGCGCGGAGGCCACACGATCGCAAGACTTAAAGAACGACGCGCCGGAAATGCAAGCAAAGAATTTACGTAGCCTGCATCCGGATTTTTTCCATCCGAAATCGAGCGACACGACCACCTATGGTCCTGTCGCTAAGCGATCCCCTCCAAAAAACTGATCGAACAGGAGATGATAAAACTACCCACCTCGAACGAGCGCCAGGAAGTCCTAATCATAAAATCACACGAAGCAGATAAAATTATAAAATTATACCGTACCGTCAAACTTAATAAAAGTAACCACGAGACGGACAATTGTAATCGTTTTAATAATAACAAACGTCCCAGCTGATCTCGCGACGGCAGCCGCGATATCAGGCACGCGAAGCAACTGTATACCGCGATAAGCCGAGTTGAAGTGCGAGAAAGAAAAGAAGATTTAAAGCTAATGTATCTGAATAAACGACTTTTATTCTAACACGATTACATATTTAATGAAAACGGTGAGAAGATCCTGTGCTACCCTGAACTCCTAAGTTCCAATTGGCCAACGATCCCAACAAAATCTCTGTACTTCCACGGAGGCACAACACGTTAGTCATCTCAGATACCATACTAAATTATTATGGGGGCGAAGAGAGCGAACCGATAGGAATGTTAAGAAATATAAACGTGGAATATGGTAAAATTAAAACAACGGGAAAATTATACGTAATGGGGAAAACCGGAAAACCCCTTCTCGGACGCGATTGGCTATATAACTTAAGGTTATGGCCACTGGGGATAGAGCAATCGGAACAAAAAATAACGGAAATAAAACAAATGAAACAAAAGACGAGCGAGGAGGGGAAAATACAAAGAATAGTACAGCAACTTTTTAGTAAGTACTCGAGTTTGTTTTCGCCGGGACCAGGAAGTTACACGAAATCAAAATTTACAATCAAAATGAAAGACGGGGTGGTACCAACGTATCAAAAGCCGCGAACACTGCCTTTAGCGTTGAAAGATAAAGTAGACGAGGAAATCGACAGATTAGTCCGAGAGGGAATTCTCTCACCGGTGGAAACTAGCGAGTGGGGGACGCCAATCGTACCGGTCGTAAAAAGTGACGGCAGTCTAAGAATATGCGGGGATTACAAAGTAACCGTAAATCCGAAACTGTTAATCGCCGGACACCCACTGCCACGGATCGAGCACCTCACTGCAAATTTACAAGAGGGAGTTCTCTTTTCGAAAATATACCTTAAAGAGGCATACGCATAGGTACCGGTAAGCGAGGAGTCAAAACAAATACTAACGATAAGTACACACAAAGGTTCGTTCCAACCGAATAAGTTACCGTACGGCATAGCATCGGCGCCGGGATTTTTTCAAAGACAAATGGAACAGATCTTTGCAGGATATAAACGTGCCGGATATAAATGCCGGATATAAACGTATTTCTCGATGATATAATCATTAAAGGCAGAACCCCTGAAAAAAACATAGAGAGAACGAGTCAAGTCCTTGATAAATTGAGCGAGTGTAGATTGAAATTAAAAAAGAAAAAATGTGGACTATTAGTCCGTAAAATTCGATATTTGGGGGTAGAAATAGATGAACACGGGCTATACGCACTACGCGAGCGAGTAGACGCAATAGATAAAGCACTAACGACGAAAAAAGAATTACAGGCTTTTTTGGGAATGCTGAATTACTACGCAAAATTTATCAAGGACTGGGCCACAAAACTAGGGCGTATCCCGTTTGGACACGGAACGATTGGACACCGCTCGATTGGACACGTAGTATTGGACACGGAACGATTGGACACTGCACGATTGGACACAGAATTATTGGACACCGCACGATTGGACACCGCACAATTGGACACGCACACTGCACGATTGGACACCGCACGATTGGACACCGCACGATTCGACACCGCACGATTCGACACCGCACGATTGGACACCGCACGATTGGACACGCACACTGCACGATTGGACACTGCACGATTGGACACCGTACGATTGGACACTGCACGATTGGACACCGCATTATTGGACACTGCACGATTGGACACCGCACGATTGGACACTGCACGATTGGACACCGGTAATTATGCATAAAGAGGGCACAAGCAGAAGCATAAATTTTAGTTTTAAATCAGAAATAGGTATGGGTTAGGTTATATCTTCCGGAAGTGGAGCCCCCCCGTAGGGGGGGCGGAACATACTGCCTCCACGCATATACTTTTTAATGCGAAGTAAGGTTCCACATAGGTTTACAACTTTCCACGCGAAGCGAGGTTCAACGCAAACTTATGTGTCTAGTTGTTTGATAGTGGAGCCCCCCCGAAGGGGGGGCGGAACCCACTGTGTCCAATCGTGCAGCGTTCAATCGTGCGGTGTCCAATCGTGCAATGTCCAATAATGCGGTGTCCAATCGTGCAGTGTCCAATCGTACGGTGTCCAATCGTGCAGTGTCCAATGATGCGGTGTCCAATCGTGCAGTGTAAAATCGTACGGTGTCCAATCGTGCAGTGTCCAATCGTGCAGTGTGCGTGTCCAATCGTGCGGTGTACAATCGTGCAGTGTCCAATCGTGCGGTGTCCAATCGTGCAGTGTCCAATAATGCGGTGTCCAATCGTGCTGTGTCCAATCGTGCGGTGTCCAATCGTGCAGTGTCCAATCGTGCAGTGTCCAATCGTGCAGTGTGCGTGTCCAATCGTGCGGTGTCCAATCGTGCGGTGTCCAATAATTCTGCGTCCAATCGTGCAGTGTCCAATCGTTCCGTGTCCAATACTGCGTGTCCAATCGAGCGGTGTCCAATCGTTCCGTGTCCAAACGGGTGTCACCCCAAAACTATACCCATTGTACGATAATTTAAAAAAAGATAAATTTCACTGGACGGACGCATGCCAAAAAGCCTTTGAGACAGCCAAACGAGATTTAAAATCGACGAAGGTACTCATAAATTACAACCCGAATGAAAAAATAAGTTTAACGTATGATGCATCGGACTATGGCGTCTCGACAATACTTGCACATGTAACTCCGGAAGGTGAACGGCCGATAGCATACGCATCGAAAACATTATCGACGAGTGAGCACGTGAACTACGCACCGATCGATAAAGAAGCCCGCGCGATTGTGTTCGGCGTTACAAAATTTGACGACTATTTGTATGGACAAAAATTCTGGTTAAAAACGGATCACCAACCGCTGATGAGAATCTTCGGCCCAAAAAACCAAAGTATACCAGTTATGGCAACACGTAGATTACAAAGATACGCAAGTTTTTTGAGCGCGTTCGAATATGACATCGTATACGTACGCTCGAAGAACAACAGCGCGGATGGACTTTCGAGACTTCTGACACCGGCAACAAAAAGAGGTACATTCGGAAAAAGAATTTACGTATTTGAATTTTGTAAAACATGCATCATTTGCCTGTTTCAACGATAGAGTCGTCGCGAGACAAACAAGAAAAGACCCAATATTATCCCAAGTTACGAGATACATACAAGAGGGCTGGCCAAAGCGTAAAACAATCCCAGAAAGATTACGACCGTTTAAAGCGCGAAAATATGAATTGACCATAGAACAAGACTGTATTATGTTACCGAGTAGTCATTTCAGGAAAATTAAAAGAGCTAGTAATCAAAGAACTGCATGCAACACATTCAGGCGTAGTGAAAATGAAAGCGGTCGCGCGATCTTTTTTCTGGTGGCCAAGAATGGATAACGATATCGAAAACATAGCGTGAACATGTCACTATTGCGTAGAGCTCCGAGACGATCCACCGAAAGTAGAGCTAAACCCATGGAAATGGTCTGAAAAACCATGGCACAGGGTGCACACCGATTTTGTTGGATCATACAAAAATCATAATTTTTTATTGTTAATTGATGCAAGAACGAAATGGCCTGAGGTATTCCTAATGAAATCGACAACGACAGAAGCCACAATAAAAGTCTTCAGAAACCTATTTTCACGCTTTGGACTCCCTTTCCAGATTGTCAACGACAACGGACCGCAATATACGAGTGCGGAATTTAGCGAATTTCTAAAAAACTTAGGGGTAAGACATACCTTTACGGCAGTAAAACACCCGATGACGAACGGCGGCGCCGAAAATTTTGTCAAAACGTTTAAAAGGAAACTAAAAATTCTTCTGAAAATGGGGGAATCAGTTCAAGTAGCAATAGATAAAATATTATTTGACTACCGATCAATGAAACATTGTACAACAGGCGAGTCACTTGCAAAATTAATGCTAGGCCGCGAACTGAGAACCAGATTTGATTTATTACGACAAAATGTGGGAGAAAAAGTAGAAATCGAACAAAATAATCAAATACGAAATAAGGGGGGGGGGAAGAGAGAAGTAGAATTCAAGGAAGAAGAGGAGGTATGGGCAAAGGATTTCAGCAAGAATGCACCGCGATGGGTAAAAGCCGAGATTATAAAAAAATTAGGTCCGGTGACGTACGAGATTAAATTAAGTTCGGGGCTAATAGTAAAGCGACACGTAGACCAAATAGTAAAGGGATCCAAACCAAGTGGGAGGATGAACCGAAACCAAAAACAAGCGATAAAGTACCCTTGCGACGATCATCGAGATTTGAGGGAAAAAAAATGTGAAATTAAGTTATAATTAAGGGGGAAGGAGTGTGGTGTATGTACGAGAAAGAGCGGGAGGAGAGAGTGCGGAGAGTGGGGAGAGCCGGAGCGCGTTCCGGTAGAGACACTGTAATATACAATGATCAGTCGAATAAACATCTTTATGTAAGTCGTACGTTGCTCAATGCCTTCCCGTTCCTGCTACGAAGAGATACATAACACGAGCGACGATGCGTATTCCGCTACTACCGTCGGAAATCTTCGAGTATGTCCTTCTAATTACTGCCTTATCCGCGTTTCAGAAATCTTGAAGAACTTCTTGCTAGAAGCTCTCGCGAGGTAGGAAATCTTGCACGCGGACGCCGGAGATCTTTAGCGCGAAGCAGAGGACATTCGTGATACGATTAACTATCGTCGACTTTCGAACTCGCCACTTTCATACGTTCACAATATCTTAACGATAAAGAATTAAAGAATAATATTTAAGACACTAAAGGATTGACCGCCGCGAGAATGTGAAAAGTGATCGGATGCGAATCACTTCGTAATAAACTTGAGACGACTACGGCAAAAACGACACGAGTGAGAATAACGACAAGAGAAAATGATAACGATCGATGAATTTTGACCGGCTCGAATTGTTGTCATAGGCAGACTAAATCGATCGACTGCGGAAGCTCGCGCTCTGCCGATGATAATAACAAAGGTTTTTCGACGTCGATCGTTCGAGAACTTGCTGTTTGTCACAGTTTTTCAGTTCGAAGGGCAGCGCACGAGCACGCACCGATCAGCTGAACGCGACGTTATTTACTCGCTCGTGTTTTGATTTATCAACGGTTACCGTTTAAATATCTTAAACGAAAAGCGAAAACCATTCGAATCTCGAACATATTATATTTTCCTTTGATATTGAGAAACTACTTTACCAAAAGTGAACAAAATTACAAGAAGATTAACGGTGTTCTATTTTAATGGAAGATAAGGAAACAAATCTCTCTCTTCTCTCTCTCTCTCTCTCTCTCTCTCTCTCTCTCTCTTGATTTGCAATGTATTAAAATCATAATTATCGAAACAAACTTCTTAATTAAGTTCTTTTTGAATCGTTTAATATTGCAGTGCCAAATAAAGATGATTCATTGATATTTGAGTATGTAATATAACAGTCAAATAAATAAATAAAAATTATTATATTTTTTCAGAAAAATATTTGCAATGTCTTTTCCGCGTGAAGCATTGCACAATTGCATTATTACACTAAATTGTTCACATATATTCTATCAGAAACATGGCAATATCATTTTTTATTAAATTTAAATACAATTATGGATATCTAAAATATTTTATGTATAACATTTTAATTGGCGCTATGCGTTATTGCTGTATTGGTTCTTTATTAAATTGATTTTTCTTTATTAAATTGTATATCATGTTCTGTAATATGACAGGATATTCCGTGTTAGCGTAATCCGGAATCTGCCTCTTATCGCAAATCATTTCTTCATCGGACGGAATCAAATCCTGAATTAGATCCGAGAACTTGTCGAAAGGACAGAGTATTTCACAACCTGGGATCTCAAGCTCGTCGATGATCGACGGAATACCCCGATAATGTAAAAACTATATAAAAGAAGATTTATAAAATTATAAAATAATAATTAGCAAAACAAAGCATAATCATAATAGCATAAATCATTAAATTCGTAACACGTATCTTCACACATTAATGGATCATTGACAATTGACAATTGGTCATTGACATAGTCATCTCATTTTGATTGCTTCAACAGTATTTTCATAAAAAAACTGATTAGAAATTTCACAGAAAAGGACTGATAGATTAAAAATAATAAAAATAATAAAAAATAAGAGAAATAATATTAATTCTAATATTGATGGAAGCTCACATTGTAAGAATAGATTAAAAACTAGAATAATAAAAAATAAGAGAAATTATGTTAATTTTAATATTGATGGAAGCTTACATCGTAAGAATAGATTAAAAACTAGAATAATAAAAAATAAGAAAAATAATGTTAATTCTAATAATAATGGAGGCTCATATCGTAAGAGGTACGATACATTTATCATCGATTCCAAGATATTCTGTATATCTCGAAGAATTATAGATTGAACTATCATCGGCGTGTAATTAATCAGAGACAAAAAAATATTATATGTTTGATAACACACTTACCTTCACGTAGTGCTGCTTGTCTTGCTGTAATAATTCCAAAATAACCGCGCTAGAGTATTCAGGTACATGAGGCTTGTATAAGTTAAATGCGTGCAGCATCGACGCGACGTTAGTCTCGTGACCACTATATAAATAAATCTTTGTATCCGGTGGATTCGAATTTTTTTCTTTTATCATATTGCTCAATATCGCGCGAATCATTGGACCTGAAACAGAAGAATGGCTTTCTTACAAATATATGTCGCGCAAAAAAATCGATAAAATATATATGTACCATCATAAAGATAAAAAATTTTCTGGATATATCTTACCAACGAAGAGTCTTCTTATTAAAGGAGTAAAATTGTAAATTTTATATGCGAATACAATTCCATCGAACAGTGGACCATGAGGGAAGTAATCATGCGCCCATTTGGGAAGGGTTAGATTCATGGACGACTCCGATACGAAAGTATTATATAAATAATACAAATCCGAAGGCGTCTCGATATTCTTACCGGTTAACTTCGTCAACTTACTCATCACGTCCTTAAATTGGGACATCTCCTTTTTTATTTCGGGCATATTCAGTATACGATTGTATTCGTCGACGAATCTGAAACAGAGATTTTAGATATAAATCTCTTCCCCTTTTGCATAAATCTTTGAATTTAAAAAAATATTTATCTCTTCGCATTTATAATATCCATAGTTGTTTTTTTTTTAGAATATATTTTCTTTATTAATCTTTTACTATATTGTATTTTATCTATATTTATTTTTTGTGGAAATACATATATCGAAGGATCTATTAAATATAGATAGATATTACCATTTAAACAATAATTTTGTGTTTGCAATTTCCTTTGATTTATGTTTGATAACATTAGTCGAACTTACTGTGGACAATCGTCAGCCAAGAATAAATTGTCGTCGACACGTGAAATATACATCGTCGGAATTGGTTGCCAGTTCAAATCAGCATTCCATCGTTGTAGAGTATCCGTAGGCGGAAACAAAGCAGCCAGAACGAGTTGCAGGGACATCTTTGTTCTATCATAATCCGAACTGTAACCCACGACCAAGTTTGGCAGATACAAATCGCCCAGGAAGTCTTTATATCTGCAGTGCAGGACTTGTCCCAATTCATATTCATGTTTCTTGCCTTGCTATAGAAATTGCGTAAATAATTGCGAAAACGGATTAATTAATTTTAAATCATATTAATATTAAAATATATTTAATTTATAATTAAAGATAATTAATTTATATGTTGATTAGTATGTTGATTTAAAATGATTTAAATCAACATATTCTACATTAAAAAGAATAGATAGAAATTTATTTTACGAAGAGTTTTATTCTTCGAAAACGGAAAAGCATTAGCATTAAAAATATTAGCTTTATAATTTCCCCCAAAAAATTTTTAAAAATTTTGATTCTCGATTTTCAAGGCGAAAATATTTAATTTTACAGATATTGGCTTATAATATTTCCATTATAATATATTAATCCATTTCTTTTACTCGACCCCTTTTTCAGAAAATATATATATCAAAGTGAAATAAAATAAAATTATGTTACTTACATTAGTCAATTGACCGAGGCCTGTCGGAAAGAATGTATAATTTATATATGGATCAGTCGGAAACATTTCATAACCGTTATTATCAGGTGTTCGATCGCCATGTCTGAATACCTATAAAAAAGTTGAATGAAAATAATTACTTTTAATTATTTATGATCGCAAATTTAGATAATCCGGAAAAAAGAAATTGATTTAAATTTTATATAAAACGCTAAATGTGTTATTTTGTCTTAAATATAAAAAATTAACAGTAATATCTTACTACATTAACTAATTTCAGTTTAGGCTGTGTACTCGTAATCAGAATCGCGTTTAGACCGATGACTAGTGCTATCGACAAATAATTATCGAGAATGCAGAACAACACCATGTTGCTGATACCTAATCTGAAAATGTTATGCCATCAGACTTAGACTTAATCATTCGAGAATGATAAATATCGTGATAGCGATAAAACTGATAAAAACTGTTTCATATAAACAGCTGTAAAAATGTACATAAAAATTATGTTCCTTTATTCGAAATAAACGTACGAGAGATAGCATGCTTACGTAAAACATAAAATGAATTCAAGATAAAGATAAGAAGTAAGTAAGGATAAAGAGCTTAAAATGTTTTTTAATATGTTATAAGAAATAAAAGGCCTCATTTGACTGAAGAAGCATCAGTAAATGCAGAAATATCCCATATTTATGTGTACATGTAATTATAAATTATGATAAATATAACTTTCAACAAGATCTAAATTTGCTCGAATTGGCCTTCTTTATGAAACCTTTTGATAAAAGCCTTTTTCTTATAATGGTGATAGGAAGTAATTTACTATTGCTTTGTATGAAAATTCACCAAAGCGTACCCCTCGATATGAATTAATTCGTCTGGTAATATTGAAAAGCTGGATCTAACATGTTCGCTATTCGATCACAAATTTGTGACGCCAGATTCTGATTTAAGGCCCGGTTTACGACAGATTCTTCTTACAGTGTATTTGTTATTGAGTATCCAAAATATAAACATACAAATATAAATTCTAAGAAATTTCTTATGCTTCGCAAAATTTATCTACGTATAAGGTTCGTGCAAAAGTTTATCTCGTTTTTTGTTTTTTATTTTTAGCAAAAAAACGGGACAAACTTTTGCATCAACTCAATACATTTAAATACAAATTTGCGGCAAGATACAGATTCTATCTAGATATTAATTGTTAAATTATATACAAGATTTAAATGTTATTTTATATATTTGTCTTTATTGTGTAATGATTAGAAACGCAAATATTTCATTTTAATATCATTTTTAACTTGCAGAAAGGCTTAATTTTTACTATTGCGAGAAAGAAAAAAACATCTTTTGTAGTTATTAAAGAATTATTATTATAACACATTTTAGTCTAGAATTAATAAAAAATAATAATATTATATAGAGGCTCTCAAGAATAAAATCAAATTTAATAAAAAAAGGGCAGTAGAGCCAAGCGCGGTAATTAGTGCGCAAAGGTGTTTTATTTTCAATAAGACATAAATCAATACAATATACGGACGTTTCGGCTCCTTCTTTGAGCCATCTTTAGCGCGAAAATAAATATTACTAATATAAATGAGTTCGTAGTCGCATAGTCTTAAACGATTAAAAGTACGTAGTCGCAAATATAAAAAACATCAAAGATCTCTCACATTACAGCGACGCCGAAACGCTATCGCTTGTCTATGTCGTTAAGAGGATGATTACATTATCGGTGGCTAGGCCGAAAATTAAAAACTCCAACTTGTCTATGATCAAGTCGGTACGTAATGTACCTGTAAATCGAGCAAGAAGGAATAGGTAAAATAGTAATGTGAGGGAGTCACATGAATAATGACAAAAGTGTTACTTACAAATAATCAGCGTTCCGCATACTGCGCGATAAGACAGATAAATTAAAGATAACGACTCACGGGTTTCACATGAGATAATGATTTAAATCGTGAACACAACAAGATAAAGTGAGAAAAAAAATTTACAAAAATTAATCGCCATCAAAAATATCTTCTCAAAAATTATATTTATTTCACAAAAATTTATCGCCACCAAAAATATTATCTTCTCAATAATTATATTTATAAATTACATTTTATCTATATTAATAACACGGGAAAACAACTTAAAATATTAGCATCAAAAAGAAGTGAAATCAAAAAATCACGCTAAGTAAATTTAGGAAAATATAATGCATAATATTTAGTTGAATTGCTTTCTATAATTAGAATAGATCTATTTAATGTAAGATGCAAAAAATATTAAAATTGTGAAATTTTGCATTCTTTTATCTATTTAACATTGCATTCTATTGCTTATGCATTCTATTCTATTTGCAGAAGCAAATAAAATATACGTATATATATATATGGCATAAGAGAGGGTGTAAAACTTAAAATTGATCGTACAAATGTATAATTATTATATATTTTTAATATATTTACATATACAAATAATAAACATATATACAAATAATAAATTATTTATATCTAAATTATTATTTATATTTATTTAATCCAAATATACTCAAACGTATATTCAAGAAAAGAAAATGTTCAAAATTGGAACATTAAAATTTCGTCTAAATTTCGCCGTTATATCAAAACGATTGCTTCAGAAAATAAAACACGAGCGAGAACAAACAGCGTCGCGGTCACCCGCTCAGTGCGTGATCGCATTTTTCTTCGAATGAAAAACTGTGACAAACAGCAAGTTCTCGAAGGTTCGAAATCAGAAAAACTTGTTATTCAGATCGGCAGAGCGCGAATTTCCGCGGTCGGTCGATTTAGTCTGCCTACGACAACGATTCGAGCCGGTCGAAATTCATCGAGTTTTCGCATTCGCATTTCGCTGATTCTCGCTCGTGTCGCGTACGCAGTAGGCTTACTCGTCTCAAATCGGTCCGAATTGTCTCGCATACGATCGCAGTCATAGTCTCGCGGCGGTCAATTCGGTCACATCTCAACTCGTATTCTTTAATTAATTAGTGCTAAGACATCGTGAAAGTTAATTGTTAAGAGTGTGGAGTCCGAGAGTCGACGCGCGTTAACCGTTACGCGAATGTCCTCTGCCTCGCGCCAAGCAACATCCGGCGTCCGCGTGCAAGATATCCGCTCTCGCGAGAGCCTCTAGCAAGAAGCTCTGCAAGATTTCCGACACGCGTCAAAGGCAGTCAGTAAAAGGACATTTTGAAGATTTCCGTCGGAATCGCGGAGTACGTGTCGTCGCTCGCTCCTATAATTCAAAATAAAACGAATAATTAAAACAATCTGCACTCGACCCTTTTCTCATTCTCCTTATCCTCCAGCGAATCTACGGATTCGCGTTACACACCGCTTCTCGCTCATCTCTGAGCGTCTCTCTCTCAGTTTCGGGCGATCTCGTCGAGGTCGACTCCCGAACAGAAAATATAAGCCACTGTGCGCGAGTGAACGCGAGAGCGCGAGGATTGCGTGAAATGGACACGAAAGTGTTTGTAAAAAAGGCAGTCAATTTATTAAGAACAATAAATAGTTCACAAGTCTTTCTCAGATAAAATTTGTACTGATTTTAACAACGTACTTGCGCCGGCGAGCTATCGGGCGCGCAAAGATAATCTCCGCGAGCGACGGATATATCTTGAATACCGCAAGCGGTATAAACGGCGCGATTCCGCGAGCGACGGAATAAACGGCGCGTTTTGAGAACAAGAGATTAATCGCGAGCGACGAGAAATCTCTGCTAATTTATCGATTATTTTGCGTTTCGTAAACGAGCGTACGAACTAGAAAAGCGAGCAACTTTTCTTTCACGAGAGTTTAAATGATATAATAACACACTGTCACGGATGTAGTTCACGATCGAGTGCGCCCGGCGGTTCCCCGAGAGAGCTTTTATACAATCGTCCTTTAGCTAGTTCTAGAACTTTCGGCATGTTCGTCCCAAAAGATCGGGCCTACCGTTGTTGTTGATGATTCGGTAAAATTGAACGTTGTTATTCGCATTTATTTTGTAAATTTCGTCTCTCTCGGGTGACCGCTGCGTGGCCCGCTTCGAACGGCACGAGCGATTCCGCGGGCCTGGCGTGATTTGCGGAGCGCAGCTGGCGAAGCGCGCTCTGATTCGCGGAGAGCCGTGCGTCGCGCGAGATGTTCGACAGCGCGCCAAATTTTGAGCGTGATTAAGCTGCGATTTATTATCATGCTCGTTATAACTGACAATAATTGCTATTATATTATTACAGTTAATTCGATTTCGAACAAACACAAAAAATTAAATTTCGAAAATTAAAAAATTTAAAGTTAAAAAAATAAAAATTAAGGTTAAAAAAATAAATATAAAAAAATTTAATGCAAAGAAATTTAAAGTTAAAAATAATTAAATTCAAAAAATTTTATGCGCAAAAATATAGTCGTTAAAAAAATAAAAGTAAAAAAATTTCATATGCAAAAAAAACTTAGCGCTGTTATGTAAAGTTATTTTATATATATATATATATATATATATATATATATATATATATATATATTATATTTAATAAATAAAAATATTTTTTATCAAATTTAAATAACGTTTTTTTTTTACAATATTTCCCTGTGAAAAAAGATTAAATATATAAGCATAAATTACCGTTTGCAAAAATTTGTATGTCTGCACCATAGACATAGTATATCTAGACCAAGCGTTTGCCTTTATTTAAGGAGTGGGGTAAAGATACACGTAGAAAAGGACATACTCTGTTTCGTGCCCCTTCTTTCTCGCTCGCACAGAGCATAGCGCTCTCTTTCGTCATACTACGTGCGAGCGAGAGAGAACGCAAGGGGCACGAAACAGAGTATGTCCTTTTCTACGTGCACCTCGGCTCCCACTCCTCAACACTCGGTCTATATATACTATGTCTATGGTCTGCACGATGTCAACATTTTGATATGCGAAATGCTTGCATGCTGTCTGCATTGCCTGTTAAGCACGATGTGTCGGCATGTACTTGCCAGATGCGGTTGCATCTGGATATTACAGTGACAGCACGGTTCGGCATGCATGCGTGCATCGTACGATCATCGTGCCAACATTTGGTTATCGGGGTATATATAAATAATAAAAATATTCTAACAGTGCTTTTTTCTATTACTGCGGTCGATAAGAGATTAGTCGATATAGATGCTGCATAATATTTTGGTGGTTGGTCAATGAGGTTAAAAAATTATTAAATTTCCTTATCATAATTGATTAATGCAGTGTTTCGGAACATCTGTAGTTTTTTTCTAAACATAGCGTAGTCTCCCTGTCGAAAATGTTCGATTAAAACCGATTAAAACATAATCCGTTTTAATCGGTTTTAATCGGTTTTAATCGGTTCAATCCGCGCCCGGATTAAAAAGTAATCGATTTTAATTCCGAATGAATTATAATCGGTTTTAATATTGCTTTCGCGGATTATTTCCAATCCGAATTATTTTTGTCGTCCTCCGACAGATTCACATCGCATTAAAACCGATTTAATTATAACTTATGAAATCGTATAATTTCGGATTGAGGTGGATGTATATCACCCAACATTAATCCGGCTGAAGCGTACTAAATTCTATTTGACTATTTTCAATCGGTTTTAATACAGTATTTTCGGTGCAGAAATCCCGATCGATTCGGATTACTTTTTTTTAATCAGTTTTAATCGAACATTTTCGGCAGGGCCGTATTACCTACTGCATACATGACAGTTATCTTAATCTCGCGTGTTTTTCTCTATATTTACCCCGATAACCAAATGTTGGCACGGTGATTGTACGATGCACGCATGCATGCCGTGCTGTCACTGTAATATCCAGATGCAACCACCGGAAATAAGTTGGCGCTGGAAGTTCATATTTTTTAATAATTTATAGCTCAAACGATTGCTCCTTAATTGCTCCGTCAGAATCCACAATTGCTCCCCTTTTAAAATTAGTAGTTTTCGAAATATTTACAAAAAACGTAAAATTTATCATTTTCACTCAAAAACATATTTCTAATAGTTTTCTGCAACTATATCCAGTATAAAACGATTGCTCCTTAATTGCTCCATATTGCTCCATCATTATTTTTATGATTTATTGCATTTTTTATCGAAAATTAACAAATTAATAATTTTCCAAGCGACGCCGTCGCCACCTATCGGCCGCCTATCGGAACTATATGGCTCAGGAGCCAACGGCGAGAAAATTCAAACATAATATAACATAAAACGATTGCTCCTTAATTGCTTCGCATTGCCCCATCATTATTTTCATGATTTATTGCATTTTTTATTGAAAATTAACAAATTAATAATTTCCCTAGCGACGCCGTCATCAACTATCGGCCGCCCATCGGAACTATATGGCTCAGAAGCCAACGGCGAGAATATTCAAACATAATATAACATAAAACGATTGCTCCTTAATTGCTTCGCATTGCTCCATCATTATTTTCATGATTTATTGCATTTTATAACGAAAATTAACAAATTAATCATTTCCCTAGCGACGCCGTCATCACCTATCGGCCGCCTATCGGAACTATATGACTCAGCAGCCAACGGCGAGAATATTCAAACATAATTGTTGCTTTTCATTTACATCAAAACTCAGATAAATCACACTTGCGTTCTCTCTCGCTCGCACGTAGCATACATGCGAGCGAGAGAGAACGCAAGTAAGATTTATCTGAGTTTTGATGTAAATGGAAAGCGACTAATATAACATAAAACGATTGCTCCTTAATTGCTTCGCATTGCTCCATCATTATTTTCATGATTTATTGCATTTTTCATCGAAAATTAACAAATTAATCATTTCCCTAGCGACGCCGTTGTCACCTATCGGCCGCATATCGGAACTATATGGCTCAGAAGCCAACGGCGAGAATATTCAAACATAATATAACATAAAACGATTGCTCCTTAATTGCATCGCATTGCTCCATCATTATTTTCATGATTTATTGCATTTTTTATCGAAAATTAACAAATTAATCATTTCCCTAGCGACGCCGTCATCACCTATCGGCCGCCTATCGGAACTATATGGCTCAGCAGCCAACGGCGAGAATATTCAAACATAATATAACAGCTCTATTGTTTATAACTATATCTCAAAGAGTTTAATCAACGTTTCTTATTGATTTTTTGGTAGAATAATTGCACCTCGCTTGCTCTATTATGATATTCGCGATCGCTCCACTTGTATAATTAATCTTTTTATGATATATTAGCAAAAAAAACCAATCATTTTCTTGGAAAAACATATTTTCCGTAGTCTACTGCTAGTGTATCCAACATAAAACGATTGCTCCTT
The DNA here is from genome assembly GCA_009859135.1 of Formica selysi. NCBI lineage: Eukaryota > Metazoa > Arthropoda > Insecta > Hymenoptera > Formicidae > Formica > Formica selysi. The sequence goes on along the minus strand of CM020822.1, from coordinate 771,857 downwards.
AATTGCTACATATTTAAGATCGTCTTAAGCCCGTATCAGACTACGCATTGAAGATTGATATTCAAGATTCAAGATTGAAATTTGACCAATCAGAACAAAGAAATTTTAATCCTTTTTGTTCTGATTAGTCAAATTCCAATCTTTAATCTTCAATCTTTCATTTTTAATGCGTAGTCTGATACGGGCTTAACGTGTTGAAACATGTTTGGTCCTGTCTAAAGCCCGTATCAGACTACGCATTGAAGATTGAGATTGAAGATTGAAGACTATGGATTGAAAAATAAAGATTAAAGATTGGAATTTGACTAATTGGAATAAAAGAAACTAAAATTTCTTTGTCTTAATTGGTCAAATTTCAATCTTCAATCTTCGATCTCAATCTTCAATGCGTAGTCCGAGGCCGATATTACATTTGTCGTACGACAAACTTTTTAAGCGCATTAATTAGCTAATTTCTAGAGACTCAAGAAAGTTTCTATTTTGCAGCCATTCAATATGCTTAAAAAGTTTGTCGTACGACAAATGTAATATTGGCCTCAGACTACGCATTGAAGATAGAGATCGAAGATTGAAGATTGAAATTTGACCAATTAAGACAAAGAAATTTTAGTTTCTTTTATTCCAATTAGTCAAATTCCAATCTTTAATCTTTATTTTTCAATCCATAGTCTTCAATCTTCAATCTCAATCTTCAATGCGTAGTCTGATACGGGCTTTAGACAGGACCAAACATGTTTCAACACGTTAAGCCCGTATCAGACTACGCATTAAAAATGAAAGATTGAAGATTAAAGATTGGAATTTGACTAATCAGAACAAAAAGGATTAAAATTTCTTTGTTCTGATTGGTCAAATTTCAATCTTGAATCTTGAATATCAATCTTCAATGCGTAGTCTGATACGGGCTTAAGACGATCTTAAATATGTAGCAATTAAGGAGCAATCGTTTTATGTTGGATACACTAGCAGTAGACTACGGAAAATATGTTTTTCCAAGAAAATGATTGGTTTTTTTTGCTAATATATCATAAAAAGATTAATTATACAAGTGGAGCGATCGCGAATATCATAATAGAGCAAGCGAGGTGCAATTATTCTACCAAAAAATCAATAAGAAACGTTGATTAAACTCTTTGAGATATAGTTATAAACAATAGAGCTGTTATATTATGTTTGAATATTCTCGCCGTTGGCTGCTGAGCCATATAGTTCCGATAGGCGGCCGATAGGTGATGACGGCGTCGCTAGGGAAATGATTAATTTGCCCACCGTAGTTGTAAAGCGAGGTCCACCCTGCTTACCGGCGGGGTGGGTGCGGGAGGGGAGCCGAAGGCCCCCCTTGCACCCCCCCGTGTGTGTGTGTGTGTGTGTGCAACTGAGCGGTGTGCAACTGAGCGGTGTGCAACTGAGCGGTGTGCAACTGAGCGGTGTGCAACTGAGCGGTGTGCAACTGAGCGGTGTGCAACTGAGCGGTGTGCAACTGACTGGTGTGCAATTGAGCGGTGTGCAACTGAACGGTGTGCAACTGAACGGTGTACAACTGAGCGGTGTGCAACTGAACGGTGTGCATTTTTATGTGTCCAACTAAACGGTGTGCATTTTTATGTGTGCAACTGAACGGTGTGCAACTGAACGGTGTGCAACTGACCGGTGTGCTACTGAACGGTGTCCAAATTAATTTTCTTCTGTGTCCAAAAGCTACTGTGTCCAAAATTATTGTGTCCAAATGCACTGTGTCCAATTGAGCCGTGTGCAAAGTTTCGTGTCCATTTGCAACGTGTCCATTTGCACCGTGTCCAATTGTACTGTGTCCAAGTGAAGGCCACTCGTTCAGTTATATCCGATAGATTTGTATATTCTTCATCATCTTCTGCTTGCTGCCGGGCATCGTCGGAGTTAATACATTGACCATTCCTTGTGTCATCTTTTCGCCTTTTATTTAGGATTTTTGCTCTTCTCATAAAAGTCTCTTTGGGTTCATCATTTTCTAAACATCTTGGTCGTTTTTGTTGTCGGCGAAAACGCTCTTTTGTACTTTTCAGAGCTTTTATCATCGCATCTTCAAACTCATCACGTCGTGGTTTTGGAAAATTTAAGTTACTGCTGACGGCGTCTAAAAATAACACATTTATTTATTGCCCATATTGTGAAATTTTAATTATCAATATTAGATTATATATCAAGAGACGCGGTAGCGTCTCGCTAAGTATATGTTTCGTCGTCTTTTTGTTTACTGTAAACAGACGCTACCGTGTATCATTTACCGGAGTGAGGACGTTTTTTGAAAATTTTAGAAAATGAATTCGAAATATCTCGTACGTCGGACCATCCTTTCGAGAGATGAACATATCAATCGAGAACATGGATTTTTCCGAATATAATAATATCAAAATGACACTGGTACTTGCACTTGATGTACAGATCTCGATATTTCATATGAATTTTTCGGCCAAAAAGGTGTCACTTTTCGAGACGCCATGTTTGTCCATGTTCACTGATACGCCGCTAGGCTATGCTGCTAGTCCGTTTTCCAGGTTCACTGATACGCCGCTAGGCTATGCTGCTAGTCCGTTTTCCAGGTTCACTGATACGCCGTTAGACGTATGTCGCTTTGTTCGCAAGACGCCATATTGTTCCAGATTCATTGATATGTATACGCACGCACACATACATACATACGCGCGCCACACAATTCGCGCACACACGTAACGCATATACGCATATACGCACACATACGTACGCGCGCACACATGCACGCATAAATATTCACGCACGCATATATCTCATAAATATAAATATTAAAATAAAATTAATAATATATTAAATAATAATTTTTCATAATTTATGTAATGTACCGCATTCTTTCTATGCAGTATGGAATAATTCGTGAAGGTGAATTATGAAACATCCTGTATAGCAAAATCAAGAAACGCGATAGCGTCTCTCGTTAATATATAATAATTATATATAATAAATGTAATATAAGTATATCTATCGTCTATCTCGTTATATATAAAAATATTGTTGCGTCCCTGCGGGTCGTCTAAGGCGGTTGTTCGTGAATCTGCTGTATTCGTCTCCGGGAGAACGTTGCTAAGCGTTGTTGTTAAACAACGGCGGACATCTTGAGAGAGATCGGCCATCTTGAGTCTCGCGACGGATGTCATTCCGGGCGGACATACTTGATATATGATTACTGTTATTACCCGTTCTGTGTTCCTTGTTCAATTGTGTGTTCTGTGTTGCTATATTAAAGTTCCTTTTATTCTTTCTAAAGAGTGTCAATCATTTACTCGCGATACGCGGGTGCCGGTTGTGTCGCGCGTGTTCGAGTATTATCGAAGTCGACGCGCGGACGCAACATTTTGGGGGTTCGTCCGGGATACGATACGACGGAGTGGACGATTTTCTGGAGACGATTTTCTGGAGAATTGTGTGTTTCTTTTCGTCTATAAAAAATGGAACGGGAAAATTCGCCGACGGCAGGAGTTTCGACGAGAAAGAGGAGTCGATTGACTTCAACGGCGGCTACGACATCGGGACCATCATTGGAAGCGATTACACTTCAGTCAGCGATGCGAGAGATTCGTGAGCTACGCGAGGAGCGGCTGCAGCAGCGAGCCGATTTTGAGACGCAATTGCGCCAACACGATGAGCAGCGAGCTGTATTTGAAGCACAACTGCGCGAACGCGACGAGACGTTACGGGGGATGGAACAGAGGATTCGTCTGCTGGATAACAACAACCAGCTAAGTCGCCCCATTAACAGAAATTTTTTGCCTAATATTGCGCCTAATTTCGAAAGAGACGCGCGTGTTAATATTAACACAGAATTAGGCTTTAAATTGAAGCCGGACATTTTTGACGGGACTGTTCCGCTAAGAGAGTTCTTCTCACAGTTTGAGTTAATTGCGCGAGCAAATAGGTGGAGTGACGCTGCGAAAAGCGTCGCTCTCATTTCATGTCTTAGAGGAAAGGCGCTTGCGGTATTGGAGTGTGTCGTTAATATTGAAAATCTCGATTACGCAGAATTAAAGTCTAAATTAGAGTTGCGCTTTGGGGAAGGATTGTTATCTCAGTCTTATTATTCCCAATTTACGAACAGAAAACAAAAGTTGGGGGAAGATGAGGCCACCTTGGGCTCTGATATTGAACGCCTTTCGCAGTTAGCGTATCCCGAATGTACGCACGAAGTTCGTGATAAAATTGCTTGCGCGCAATTTGTTACCGCTTTGTCTAATGGATTTGTGAGAAGGACTCTGCAGTTGGAAGGAATCACTTCCTTGAAAATGGCCATACAAAGAGCCATGGCGGTGAAAGTTATACAGGAAAGTAATTTTGAAAGACGGAATAATAATTTCAACTTTGGCAGTAACAATAACAACAAAAATAATTTTGCTAAAGGAAGGAGGTTCAACAATTTTGATTTCGGGGATAGGAACAACTTTAACAAATTTGACGGAAAAAGGAATTTTGGAAATTCTGGCGATAAAGCAAAAGAGAGAAAACAGGAACAAAATAAAAATTTTTACAAGAGTTCTAACTCTAGCAATAATAAAATGTTTGTAAAAGAATGTTGGCAATGTGGAGGCTCAGGTCATTTTCGAGCGGAGTGTCCGTTTTTAAAGAAAGGGGAAAACTGAATTTTGTCGAGCTGTTTGGGGCAGGTTCGACGCGAAAACGTGAAGCCCCAATAGAATTACAGAGTTATTGTTGTAATTGTAAAAATGTTAATAATAATACTGGCACTAATAATAAGAAATTATTTAATTTTAAAGGATTTATCGATGAACAGTTATGTAATTTTAAAATTGATACGGGTTCGGATGTGTCTCTTATCAGGAGTAATTTTGTTAGAATGCCTAAGCGGCGGATTCCTCTTGATAGTTCTTTTCATTTGAAATATCCCACAGGGGAAAAAGTTCCCGTAAAATTTAAGGTAATCGTGATAATTAGCTTGGGAAGATGTTCTGTAGAATTTCCGGTTTTTGTTGCTGATATAGCTGAGGATTGTTTATTGGGGAATGATTTTCTGTCCATTGTTAATTTGGAAAATATTTTTGAGCCAATCTTTGGCGATTCTAATGGGGGGAAAAAGGAAAAGTTTTTTTGCTCACGCATTGAAAATTGTGTAGATGAGGTTCCTCCATTTTTGAAAGAACTCTTTCAGAAGGAATCTCAAGATTTTTCAAGTAAACAGAAGGATATTTTTGCTCGATTTTTGGTAGAATTTCAGGATATATTTTCGGAGGAAATAGTAGCTGGAAATTGTGATGGGGTGGCGCATGAAATTAATGTGAATAATTCTAATCCAATTAAGCAGGCTCCCCGACGAATTCCGTTGCAAATGCGGGAAGAGGTCGATACAATTATTGAGGATATGAGGCGTCAAGGTGTAATTGAGGAATCGCAAAGTCCATGGGCGTCTCCTGCGGTTTTGGTAAAAAAAAGGATGGGTCGATTAGATTCTGTGTTGATTACAGAAAATTAAACGCCGTGACGAAAAAAGATTCCTATCCAATGCCTCGGATTGATGATATACTTGACCAGTTATCCGGAAACTCTTGGTTTTCTTCGTTAGATTTGAAGAGCGGATATTGGCAAGTGAAGATTCGTTCAGAAGATAAGGAAAAGACGGCATTTTCAATTGGAAATGGCTTGTGGCAGTTTACATGTATGCCATTTGGACTCTGCAATGCTCCTGCCACTTTCGAGCGATTGATGGAAAAGGTTTTGAAAAAATTATCCAAGATTTGTCTAGTGTATTTAGATGATGTAATTATCTTCGGTAAAAGTTTCGAGGAGATGTTGGATCATTTGAAGCAAGTCTTCTTGCGATTACGCTCTGCCAATTTGAAGTTGAATCCGAGGAAGTGTTCTTTTTTCAAAAGGGAAATTAAATATCTCGGTCATGTTGTTTCTGAGGGAGGAGTTACAACGGATCCTGAGAAAATTTCTGCTGTTAGGAATTGGCCGGTGCCTCGGACCAAGAAGCAGGTGCGTAGTTTCTTGGGTTTTTGTTCTTATTATAGAAAATTGAAAGGATTTTCTTTAATAGCTAAGCCATTATTTTCTTTGACCGAGAATTTAGCAAAGTTTGTGTGGACGGAACAATGCGAATCAGCTTTCCAGAGGTTAAAGAAATGTTTAATGTCTTCTCCTATTCTATCTTTTCCCAGGAATGAAGGTCAATTTCTTCTGGATACTGACGCCTCAAACCATGGTATTGGTGCAGTGTTATCTCAAATTCAGGACGGCTCAGAAAAAGTTATTGCTTATTATAGTCGTGTCTTAGGTAAATCGGAAAGGAATTATTGTGTAACTCGGCGGGAATTACTTGCTATTATAGATTCGTTAAAGTCATTTCATCACTATTTGTACGGACGTAAATTTGTGATTAGAACTGATCACATTTCTTTACGATGGTTGATGTCATTTAAGAATCTTGAAGGTCAAATGGCACGATGGTTGGAGCGAATCCAGCAATATGATTTTGAGATTTTTCATCGGAAAGGGAAACTTCATGGGAACGCTGATGGATTATCAAGACGCCCTTGTGCAGAAATCAATTGCAGCTATTGCAACAGAATTGATATGAAGAAGGAAGAATTTGTTGGAAGAATTGTCTTTGAGTCGGATAATTTAGAGAATTGGAGAAAGGATCAGTTAGAAGATCCGACGATAGCGAAGATCTTACTTGGTAAAGAAAAGGATCAGCGTCCTTCTTGGCAGGAAGTTGTTTCTGAAGGTTCGGTTTCCAAAATTTATTGGTCGCAGTGGGATTCTCTCATTTTTAAAAATGGTGTTTTATTTAGGAAGTGGAAATCACCTAATTTGCAGACTTCTGTTCTTCAAATTGTAGTTCCTCGAAAGAGAATTCGACAGATTTTGGAAGAAGCTCATGATTCTTCTTCCGGTGGACATTTTGGAGTGAACAAGACCTTAGGAAGGATTCGGAAACGATTTTATTGGGGCACCTGTAAGCAGGATGTTGAAAATTGGTGCAGGTCTTGTCACGTTTGTGTTGCTAAAAAGGGACCTTTTGATAAAGGAAGATCTGAACTACGAATTTATAACGCTGGAGTTCCATTTGAGAGAGTGCAGATGGATATTTTGGGTCCATTTCCGACATCTTCTACAGGAAATAAATACTTATTGGTTGTCTCTGATTGTTTCACCAAATGGGTCGAAGCTTTTCCATTGAAGAATTTTAGGGCAAATACTATTGCGGAAGTCTTCGTAAATCAAGTAATTTCAAGATATGGTGTACCTTCAGAATTACACACCGATCAAGGAAGGAATTTTGATTCTCGTGTTTTCTATGAATTGTCAAGTTTGTTGGGAATTAAAAAGACCAGAACAACCCCATTTCATCCTCAGTCCAATGGTTTGGTCGAACGTCAACATCAAACAATTATAAATTATTTGGCTAAGTTTGTTTCGGAAAATCAACGAGATTGGGATCGTTGGATAGGAATGTGTTTATTAGCTTATAGGTCAGCTAGACACGAGACTACAGGGATTTCTCCAGCCGAATCATGTTTTGGTCGAGATTTGAAACTACCTTTAGATCTTCTTCGTGGTAGCCCTCCAGTAGTTGGAGTGGATGTTTCGGAGGAAAGTTATGTGTCAGAATTAAAAGAAAAATTGAATGAAATTCATGATAGGGTTAGGCAACGCTTAAGTTTGAAGTCTTCGAGAGCAAAAGCTTACTATGATTGTAAGGCTCGTCAAATTCATTTTGAGTGTGGGCAGAAAGTCTGGTTGTTCAATCCTCGTAGGATTGTTGGTAGGTCTCCCAAGTTACAGAGCAATTGGGAGGGTCCTTATAAGATAGTTAAGAAGCTTAATGATGTTGTTTATTGTATCCGGAAGTCTAGTAGGCATAGAAATAAAATAGTTCATTTAGATCGGTTGGCTTCGTATCATGAAAGGCGGATTTAAGTCACATCTGAGACCTAATTTATGATTTATGTTACTTGTTATTGGTTAATTTTCTTTCTGTTTTTTTTTTAAGGAATTGAAGAAGATGGTTTATGGAATCTTCTTTCAAAATTTTGTTCTTCGAAGACCATCGTTGAAGACTCTGTCTCTCCCCGGTTTTTGACCGTGGTTTTCCCGTGGGACGAAGGGCGAATGCCGAGACAGGGACTTGAGGTGTCCTCTTAGAAGGACGGTGGGTCCACGGATGTTACCCCCCTCTTGTCCGAAGATTCGCTCCCTTTTGAGATGCGGAGATGCAGCAGTTTTGAGTATTTCCGAGAATAAGGCGAACTACGAGGGACGGCTACTGTGGTTTCAAGATGTATCAAAGTCGATTGGGTTCTGGATTTTAACGGTGCTCGGTAACCTGCAGCAGCAGCTCAGGGTAGAGCAGGAAACCGTTTCTGTGCCCTGGAGTCGACGTTGGATGTTCTTGTCAAACGGGTTCGATGACAGTATCCTGTATATTCCTGGAGGGTGTGTGATTGGGGCCGATAAATAATGGCGCTCGGTAACCTGCAGCAGCAGCTCAGGGTAGAGCAGGAAGTCATTAGGCACCCTGGAGTCAACGCCTTGGAAGAAGAGGACAACGATCAACCCATTTAATTTGGAAGAGCCCTCATTGATTGTCGGGACGACAATTTTGAAGAGGGGGAGTAGTGTTGCGTCCCTGCGGGTCGTCTAAGGCGGTTGTTCGTGAATCTGCTGTATTCGTCTCCGGGAGAACGTTGCTAAGCGTTGTTGTTAAACAACGGCGGACATCTTGAGAGAGATCGGCCATCTTGAGTCTCGCGACGGATGTCATTCCGGGCGGACATACTTGATATATGATTACTGTTATTACCCGTTCTGTGTTCCTTGTTCAATTGTGTGTTCTGTGTTGCTATATTAAAGTTCCTTTTATTCTTTCTAAAGAGTGTCAATCATTTACTCGCGATACGCGGGTGCCGGTTGTGTCGCGCGTGTTCGAGTATTATCGAAGTCGACGCGCGGACGCAACAATATATATAATAAATGTAATATAAGTATATCTTTCGTCTTGTTACAATAGATACATAATTTGTTGACATATTCTATGGTTTCGTCTTTTTTGTTATTAAATACATGATATGTTAACATATCTTACGGAAAAATCGTTTGGACATACTTTCACAAAATAAACATTACAAATACAAAGCCGCTGATGAGGAGCGAATGAAGCAAAAACATTGAATATTTAAGAAGAAAAGAAATAGTTTTATTACGTATATACGTTTATATATATACACTTCTATGCAGACTGTAGCGCAGAGTGATTCTCGATTTCGTTGTTTCATCGCGATTGACTGTGTTATAGTTTGTGCAGTGTAATAGTTTTAAATATTGGTGATTGGCGTGAGGAGATTAAGGTAATTTGTATTTCTAATTTATTCTACAATTCTATATTTATTTATTACAGAAAATATCTAAGGTTAACGTAATATTTCGCATTAAATTTAGTTACATTACTCAATTTTATCGAATTCTATTAAATGTCTTAATATTTATTATATTTACAATAACCTTTAATATATTTATAATAACTTTTAAAGTTTTAGTAATTGTTATACGATCGAGAATAGAGGAATGCCTTGACATATAAATATATCGGGGTATATTTGAGATGCATGCTTTATCTCTGAATAATTACGTATCATGATTGTTGATTAATTACAATATTATTTTATTCATCTTGATAATGAAACGTTATTGATAAAATTATTATTATTAATAATAATAGTTAAATATAAAGATAAATATTAAAGCACATTTCTCTTGTTATTTTATATATAAAAATAAATATTGAAGTATAGTGTTGAGTCAGAAACTCATATAAAAAATTTTACATTTTACAAAATATGTATATACAGGGTGTCCTAAAACTACGTATTTCCTCTTAATGGCAGATACCTTAGAACATTTCAAGACAAAATTCCAAATACAAAAATGCCGAGACTATAATAGTTTTCAAACGGGAAGCGATTAAATTTTACGATTGACAGGGCTGAAATTTCGCGCGCTCAGGCATGGCGAAATAACAAGTGAAAATAGTGCTCTATGAATGGGGCGCCCTTTTCATGATATTATGATTATCGTATAAATTTACAGTACATTGTCATTATGTTTTCCCGCTTTTCTGTTTTCACGCATTGCATTAGTATATTCTTTTTACGAATAATGGATGCAAGAACTAAAGGCATCTCAAAAATGATTCAAGTAAAAATTTGTGACATGTTTCAACTTCAGCTGTCAAAGTGGTCGATCAATGTTACCATGAAGGTGTGTACTATTTCGCCGTACCTGAGCGCGCAAAATCTCAGCCCTGTCATTCGTAAAATATAATCGCTTCCCATTTAAAAACTATTATAGTCTCGACATTTTTGTATTAGGATTTTCGTCTTGAAATTTTCTAAGGAATCTGTTATTAAGAGGAAATACGGTAGTTTTAGGACATCCAGTATATATATATAAAATGCGAAATGTTTCGTAAAATATATTGAAAATTGTAAAATGTTTACTTAATATCTTTTATTTTTTCTTTAGAAAGAAGTTAGGTTGGCAACAGACAATTCATACTGCAAAGATAAAATCATGTAAGTGCTATATTTACATATTATTATTACTTAGTTGAAAAAATTAATAATATAAATAATCAAATAAATCAAATTGAATTGAATAAGGACAAGAGATAACAAAAACAAAAATGGCAATAAAAAATATAATAAAATTATCAAATTATGACATAAATATTATAAAGCAAAATGCATGGTTGGAAGATACCCCCATATGGACGCATTTCAAACGTTACTAAAAAATTGCTCTTTTTTCTGTCCTCGTGATACATGGAGAATTCGATATCCCGAAACAATAGAGTCTATTTCAGCTATGCAAGATCATATACAAATTTTGCATAGCAGTATGTCGAAATATGATGGTCACTGGGTATGTGCTATTACGATATCAAAGTAATATATATTATTTAAATGTGTTATTATTAATATATTAAATTAAAATAAATGTATTTTATTATTACTATTATTACTATTATTATTATTACTATTAAAAAATTTAAAAAAGGACGATAATGTGGGATTGAGAGATGTGAATTTAATAAATCTTAGTTTTGCTCATGAAATTTCAAAGTTAATAAATATTACTATCGTTAGATTTAAAATTTGACTTTCTTTAAAATAAATTTTTTGAGCTCGTCAATTTTGTATCATTTTATAAATTCATCGCGTAGTACAAGAATATTTTAATTTAGCATTTATTAATACAACACAGTAGCATTTATTTATTATTACAATAAAATATAAATATTAACAAATACTCAAAACATTTGAAAAAACAATGAGAAAAAATGAGAACAAAAATATTATTGCAATTATTAAAAGACATGATGATAGTTGCACGCACGCACGCACACACGTATATATTTTATAATATATTGATATGATTAATATTTTAAAATAAACTTTGCAAAAATATGTGAAATCCGTCTAAAAAAGACATGACAGATGTAAAAAAAAGCGCTAAGTATATCTTTCGCCAGCCAAAATAGTCCTTTACAAAAATTAATTGCCATCAAAAATATCTTCTCAAAAATTATATTTATTTTACAAAAATTTATCGCCACCAAAAATATCTGCTTAATAATTATATAATATTTATAAATTACATTTTATCTATATTAATAACACGGGAAAACAACTTAAAATATTAGCATCAAAAAGAAGTGAAATCAAAAAATCACGCTAAGTAAATTTAGGAAAATATAATGCATAATATTTAGTTGAATTGCTTTCTATAATTAGAATAGATCTATTTAATGTAAGATGCAAAAAATATAAAAATTGTGAAATTTTGCATTCTTTTATCTATTTAACATTTCATTCTATTCTATTTGCAGAAGCAAATAAAATGCAATAAAATATACATATATATATATGGCATAAGAGAGGGTGTAAAGCTTAAAATTGATCGTACAAATGTATAATTATTATATATTTTTAAAATATTTATATACATATATACAAATAATAAATTATTTATATCTAAATAATTATTCATATTTATTTAATTCAAATATACTTAAACGTATATTCAAGAAAAAAAAATATAAGACACAAAAAATTAAATTTCGAAAATTAAAAAATTTTAAGTTAAAAAATAAAAATTCAAAAATTAAGGTTAAATATATAAATACAAAAAAATTTAATGCAAAAAAATTTAAAGCTAAAAATAATTAAATTCAAAAAATTTTAAGCGCAAAAAGATTGACGTTAAAAAAATGAAAGTAAAAAAAGAACCCCGCACTAATCATATGGAAAATCTGTCCCGGTCAAATCAATTGGTTTTTACATATGTTGTAGCTTATGATCTATTGAACAAAAGATGTAATGGGTACAAAGCTCAATAATGGACAGTTATCGAGTTATAACCAGTCAAACATGAAAAATTCGGACTGCCGAATAGCCATATCTCGGAAGGTATTGATTTTTTTGAAAAATGTTTGAAACAAACATAGTAGGGTTTTACAAAATCTGTTAGTTGGTGACATTATTTGTGAATTTTGAATGACCTTGAAAAGCTCCGTGAACAAGAATCTTCCACAAAAATGCCTATTTTTTATTATATTCGTGTAGCTAAATTCGAGACGTTTTCAAAATATTTTTGATGAACCTTTTTTCTACTAAAACTTCTTGAGAACTAATATACACGATTTATCATCTCTGGTTATGAGCGTAGAGTTATGTGTAGAGCGCTCGATTCGTACAGCTAGAGCCGTCAGGCGACTCATCCCCACTGCTACACTGCGGGCGGTATACTGTATACTCTATCTGCAATCTGTGAGAAATCATATTGGTTGATATTACTAGCGCAGGCATTGTCATCACTAAGCGTATCTATTCTAGCGTTATTGCTGCCGAATGCTATTACTTTCTGGCATTACTACGTCCGATATTGATATTATTGATATCAGTGTATTCTGTTCATTTTGGTCTCAGGAATTATTTCACCAGAAATGTTTTTAATATCTAATCAATCTGATATTGCTACGCAATTCGATAATAAAGTATTATCATGGCTTACAAACATGGAATCCATTGTTATGTTTGCGATCGTGCTTTCCAAGCTCGACAAATGGTACGAATCAATGGCGATAATGATGCAATTAAAAAACAAATCGCTGTTTTTAGGCGAACTGGGCTGGGTAAGGAGCCCATTGATATAGACAATGAAAGCCGATTATGTTTAAATTGCAATGTATCTATTGTACATGAAATAGAACAGATAGAACTTGATCCGACTTGCCTACGACTCAACGTTATTACCCAAAACCGAAATAATTCTTATTTATTTTGCAATGCTATTGTAAATATTAGACCACTGTCGTTAGAATCCAGGGTAAATGTCTTTGTTCTGAAAAATATTTATATTCCTGAACACGTTTATTGTTGTGACCAACATTTGGATGATCGCGGATTTATTTTACAGTTACTGCTGCCAGGTTTGCGATTTATTTATAGACCATATGTAATAAAAGGTCAGCAACTGCAAGTTTTCTTAAAGCTCTTCGTAATATAGCAAATAATAATAATCGTTATGAAAACGAAAATAGTTTTACAGAGGATGAATTTAAATGTATAGCACCCATTACAAAACAACAGTTTCAAGAATTGTATACATATTGCGATCCTATATTCCAAGAACGTGGTATCAGAAACGTTACTAAAAAAGATCTTTTAATTTTTTTATGCAAGCTGCGACAAGGACTGTCTGACGAATTTCTTAAAGTACTGTTTCAGTATTCCTCTAGACAAGCAGTGAGTTTAGCGATTTTCAAAGTTCGGCAGTCTTTAGTAAACAGATTTGTCCCTGATAATATTGGTTTTCAAGCTATAACTCGAGAAGAGTATATAATGAGACATGTAACACTTTTTGCAAACGAATTATATAATTCTGAGCTAGCTATTCCGAAAGTAATTGCTTATATTGACGGGACTTATTCTTATACTCATAAAAGTAGCAACTTTCGTGTTTTACGACAAACATACTCAATGCAAAAAGGTCGACATCTGATAAAACCTTCTCTTATAGTTGCTCCAGATGGGTATATACTGGCTATTCAGGGTCCTTACTTTTCTGATTCTCGTAACAATGATGCTCGAATATTAAATAATGAATTTCAACGTGATGCGGACAATATGAGAGGATGGTTTCATGATGGTGACATTTTTATATTAGATCGTGGATATCGAGATGCTCAGCCATTACTTCGTGAATTAGGCATTGAGTATAAAATGCCAGCTTTTCTTGGACCTCAACAGAAACAATTATTCACTGAAGAAGCTAATGAGTCTCGATTGGTGACAAAAACAAGGTGGATAATTGAAACTAGAAATGGACATATCAAGTCTATGTTCAAGTTTTTTGATCATACAATTATAATGCCTCATTTTCATCACTTGGGCGAGTTTTATAACATTGCAGGTGCTATAATTAATAGATATCATCCTTTAGTTTTAATGGAAGAAGCTAATGCAGGATTAGCAAGAGAACTTCTTGATAAATCTAGAGAGGTTAATATTGTTCAAGCGCGAGTTGAAGTAGAAAGGATGTGCTATAGAAATGCACAATGGATACATTTACATGAAGGACAGTTACGTGACTTTCCACGCCTAACATTAGAATATTTACGAGATTTGACTATTGGTACATTTCAGGTTCGTCTAGCAAGATCTTATATTCAAGATAAGATGCAGCGTGATGCACAAGAAGAATTTCAATTGGATTCGTTGTTTGATGAACAAGGTTTCATAAGGGTGCGAGTGTTTTCACGATTCCGTAATGCTACAAAACATCAAATATTTATAGCTTACAACATAAGAGATGCAGATAATATAGATGATGAGAGGGAGGCGATTTTTGGTTATTACTGCACCTGTAAGTCAGGCGCACGGACTGTGGGTACATGTGCACATGTAACCAGCGTATTGTGGTATTTAGGATATGCACGACACCAGCCCAATGTTCGTTATCCCTCTTCATCATTATTGAACACAATATTAGATGCCGCTCAGAGACCACCACAGCAGGATCCAAATAATGAGTAATATACAATAAGATCATTTATTTTATTACCCCACACATACACACACACACACACACATACACACACAGCAGAGAGGGTTTGGAGTCAAAAAATACTACGGGAGTGACGAACCGTGGAGTCCTTATCTCTGCTGTGACACATAAAGATTTTTGTTCACGGAGCTTTTCAAGGTCATTCAAAATTCACAAATAATGTCACCAACTAACAGATTTTGTAAAACCCTACTATGTTTGTTTCAAACATTTTTTAAAAAAATCAATACCTTCCGAGATTTGACTATTCGGCAGTCCGAATTTTTCATGTTTGACTGGTTATAACTCGATAACTGTCCATTATTGAGCTTTGTGCCCATTACATCTTTTGTTCAGTAGGTCATAAGCTACAACATATGTAAAAACCAATTGATTTGACCGGGACAGATTTTCCATATGATTAGTGCGGGGTTCTTTATAGTTTCAGAACGTGTAGCATTTTGTTTCACTGGCAATAATTGTCTGAAATCCCCACCAAGAATAACAATCTTACCACCGAATGGTATATTATTTTGCATTAAATCCTGCAAGAGGTGATCCGTCACTTCAAGGGCATATTGCGGTGCCATTGGTGCTTCATCCCAAATAAAAACGTCTGTTTTTTTCAAATAGTCAGCTTCTTTTGATTGAATTTTTATATTTGATGTTGAATCAGCAAAAAGAGGCACAGGCAAACCTAAAGTTTTATGTACTGTTCTTCCATTTGGTAGTAACGTTGCAGCGATACCAGTAAAAGCCATTGCACTAACAACTTTGCCTTGAGATTTGAGTAAATAGTACAATGTTGTGTAAACAAAAGTTTTACCTGAACCTCCTGGACCGTCAATGTATAAACATTTTATCTGTTGACTGTTATTTTTTTCCAAAAGAGTTAAAACATAATCAATAATACTTTTTTGGTTATAATTTAACTGACTGTACTGTTGCTGACCGAGCAAAGTTTCTCTTTGCAATTGTTCCACATCTTCTTCCTCATATTCTGCCGTTATTTGTTCCATTTCTGGAAATTGCGAAAGTTCCCAACCTTCTTTCTGAAGTAATTGATCGATTTGAGCATAAGCTTTTCTTATTCCAATGACTCGTCCAAATCGTCGCATGTAATCTTCGGATATTGCAACTTGAAATTCATCCCACAATTTTTTTGGGTGCACTGGTTGGCAATGCATTAGTATTCGAACAAAAAGTAGCCTAAGACGTCTCGGCATCATTCAGATAGAAGCTTCGTTCATTGCACGTTTCCATTCGTCATCATCTTCAATTAGACCCAAAGCCAAACATGCAGAAGTAAACGTCTGATGCAATTCGCCATTGACTGTTTTTAAATCATTATAGCTTGTTGCTCCTTTGACATTCAATAAAAGGATACGCAAATGGAATAATTCGATTTCAGTTGGACTAACTGAATACATGCGTCCGATGCAGTTAAATTTACACTGACGTTTTTCCCAATGATTAACTTGTTTTTCGTCAAAACTTATTTTTTTGAATACATAATATAAAGTTATATCTGTATATATGTACTGGCGCGCATCAACATCTCGTTTATTTAAATCAAAATAGTCCATCAACATTGTTATACGTTCTAAAGCAGATCGTAAATCTTGTTCGTTTGAATGATTAGAGATAATTACATTTTGTTCGTTTAGCAAATGTACAGGTAGACGAATAATAGCATGACTTTTCTCTTGCAATGTTTTACCTGCAATGCGCCAGCAAGCCTCAACTGGTCCTACATAACGTGCTTCGATAAAATCCTTAATTTCGTCATGAACAATCTCTATATTATTCACATTTTCTCCTATGACTACAGATGCTGCATCGTGACCTTTGTAAATATATTTGTATAAATACTTCACCGACTTGATACTTGAAACAACTTCAACATTAATATGACAATTAAAAATCGTTGATAATATTGGACAATAAGGAACGACAAATCGATTATCTACTACAAATCCTCTGGGTTTCTCATACGAAATGCTAGTGTCTCTTCGACGATATTGTGGATAACCATTTTCATCCATAGTTGTTTCCTCATGAAAGAGTTTTGGAAAATGTTTTGAACATTTTCCATTTACCATACACCAATCACCACAAGGTCCGTGAATCATATTCTTCATGACAATTTCATGCAAATATTTATCAATAGTAGGATTGGGAATTTCAGCGGAAATATACTTGTCAACAGTTTCCGAATTAGTAATTTTGCAATTTTGTTTCAAAGTTACTAACATATGTACGTGCGGCAAACCACGTTTCTGAAATTCAATTACATAAACAAATGCTTTTACTTCACCAAAAAATTTCTGTCGAACGATCAAATCTACCATATAATTTTTTTTTATATCAAAAACTCTAGCGCAAATATCAGGTCTATCAGCAGGTTGTTGATCTGGAAACAAATTTTCTTTAATTTCAAGCCAATTGGGATTGCAAATCATTGTAATAAAAACATCTGGTTTACCATATTTGCGAACAATAGCCATCGCATCTTGATAATTTTGCATCATATTTCGAGGTGAACCAATAAATGTTGATGGAAGAATCATCACTCGTCCAATACGAGCATCAGTGTCAGTCGCTACTTTTTCTAGATAATCGATCAGTTCTTGATGTTTTTCCACTCTCAACTGTTTTTGATTTTCTTTGCACCAATTAATTCTGTCTTTTTCTATTTTTACATAGTTGTCAACAAGCCATTGTTGAAATAGTCGTTTACCCATTAAAAAAACATTGACATTATCACGTACAGCCATTCGATATTGAACGTACATGGATCTTGTCACACGTTTTTCGTTGATTTGTTTAATATCATCGTGCCAACCTTGCGTACCGTGCGGATAGTACATTGGATAAATCCAAGGTTCAACATTTGGATCCATTGTACTAACATATTTTAAAGTCTTATCACGTTTGTTTCTAATTGTAACATAACAATTAGGAATATCTCCATCTGCGGTAATTGAAAAAATTGCAGCAACTTCGTTGGTTTTTTGAACATTATATCTTCCGCGATCAATACCTGTTTTCTTATTTAAGAATCCCATTTTTAAATCAGGCACATTTGAACCTAAACTTTCTTGATTGCGAACTTCTTCATGCATCATTTGATATGACTGAGCAAATATATTGTTGCTGCGGATAATATCATCTAAAATATGCAATAACTCTTCATCGAGATTTGAATTTGCATTTAAACGACATTCTGCAGCCTCGTTAGCGTCAAGAATAAAAAGCTGTCCATAACTTGACTGTTCATTTGTAGCAGGATATAATGCAGTGTTAATTTGATAATAAATTTGACCTTGAATTTTGAAACAATATGGTCCTCGTCTTTGTGCATTGAAATTAATCAAGTTAGCATTGAAAGATGCAAAAGAAAATGCACTATTGTAACCTCGTAGATTTTTTAAAAACTTTTTAGATTTCTGATGATTTCCAGAAAATAACTGTTGTAGTTCATTAGGAAGTGGTGGTAGAGGCTCCAATATAACTTTTCCATGACTACAACAATCGTTGAATGAGTTACCTTTATTGTGAACTTTTTCAGCTTGAAAATGCTTCGATCTACAATGTTGGCATTCTACATCCATTTTTCCAATATAATGTTGATTTAAATTATGATAGTCTATATTTTGAAATCCTTTGTAATTGGCTCGGTAATTTTGTACTCTTTTTTTGTTTAAATCTGTGATATTGTGTGTTTTCAATAATTGTTCATTATCAGTTCTGGAAATATTATCATTTACATTCACTGAAATTGACTGACTTGTTTCTGTAGTATTTTCAACGACATTCGCAAGTACTTCGTCGACGGTTGACAGTGTTTTAATTATATTAACATTATTATTATCAAATCTTGAACTCGGAGTTGTCAAAGCACTGTTACTCTGTAACTTTGACATGCAGTTGTTGACTGTTGTAACAGAACTGCTCAAAGTCGACGTTGTAATAATAAGTTTCATTACTGATGAAACGCAAACATTTTTTACGACCAAAGGATTTGGTGATTCAGACACTACAACTGATAGACTATTATTTAACAGATTTCTTGATTTGCAAATTTTAGATGGTCCAGCTATATTGTTTGCTGCATTTTCTTTGTTTTCATCGCGGTATTTTTGTTGATTTAGAGCTATTCGTTCTCTTTTCAATCGCTGAAATTCTTCCTCTTCATCTTGAGTACGAACAGCTTTTCGTCTACCCATTTTCAATTATTGCTAACTTAATCTTTTTTGTTAAATTAAATTTTGCTTTTATTCAATAGAATATATACACAAATCAATAAAATTTAAATATTAAAATGTAACAAATATAAATAAACAAACAAAATTTCTGTTTATAATAATATAGATATTATTAATTTGTGGCTTAATAAATCAAACAACAGAATATTATATAATGTTGAATTTTATTTAAATAAAAATATCACAATGATAGCTTAAAATCGAATATTAAAATATTACATAAAATAATTATTTTGATTTTACACAGTTGCCAAATTATAAATTAGAATATTACAATTACGTCAGATATCAGTCCAATAATAAATAACTGTAACAATATGTAATATTAATTATTGTAATTAATAACTATAACAATATGTAATATTAATTTAACGTTAAATCATAATTTAATTTTATATAGAGAATATAGTTTTATTTTGATAATAATATATTTAAATTTAAATCAAATGTTAATTTCTTACAAATGACAAATATAAAAAATTAAAATGTTAAATATCACTTGAAATATCAAATTTTCAACTATAATGTCAAATATTTATGTCAAATAATTTTATCTAAAGTCAACAACTATGTCAAAGTGTCAAATAACCAAACGAATCTTTGTCTTGGCCGAAAAATATAAATAACCGGTAAATCTGAAACAATAATTACAAAATACAAATATTATTTTTATTAGTTTATTATTTATATTTGTCTTATTATGTAAAATATTTATTATTTAATAAAGTGAAAAGTAAAATATTACCTGAATATGCCGTTTTGCTCAAATTAGATCATATAGATAGATCATATAGATTTAACAATGATCGAATGCCAATCCACTGTAAAGAGAATTAATTTTTAATACATAAAAATCATTCGGAGTTATTATTATTATTTCAAAATAAATAAATTCTTATATTGTCTATATATGAAAATGTACTTGATATACCGTCAACTGGGGTTACTTTGTGTTGCAAGCAATACTTTGGGCAATGATATATCATACGTTCTTCTTGAAGGAAAGTGCGTAGTAGTTTTTGTGTCTTGTCACGGGGCGAAAATGCAGATGAGTCTCGAGCAGCGTTACGCGATCAAACTCTGCGTGAAACTCGGAAAATCTGGTTCCAAAACGTTGGAGTTTGATGGCGTAACGCTGCTCGAGACTCATCTGCATTTTCGCCCGTGACAAAACACAAAAACTACTACACATTTTGCTAACGTACCGACTGCTAGAAAGGCTCGGACTCAACTGAGGAGGGTCAGACTGTATATGTGGGGTCTCCTGCCAACTGCCTCGACCCCCTTTCCTTTCCTGGCTCTTCTGATATGCGCAAAAAAATCATTCTCATTACTTTTGGGACATATCTCGTATATATATATATATTAATTTTTCTGTTAATTTCTATTTAATTAAATATATTTTGATAATATATTTATTTGACAATAGCAAAATTTTAATATTAAAGTATATTGTGAAAAATGTTCACAAATATTTAACAATAAGTATAAGTATTAAAAACAAAATCCAATATATTGCTTTTGTAAAAAATCCATAAATATATTACTCCGTATAAAATATCCTTTAAAAAACCAGTTGATAGTATTATGGAAATATATCTGAAAAATTTCTGGAATTATATGAAATACTTCGAATTAAAAAACATTATTATAAAATATATTAAAAATCATATTTTTTATTATAATATATAAAAAGAGGCAATTTTAATTTTCTGAAAATTATTTGAATTATTTATAACATCAGTTTTTTTACTGATTTTTAAAGTTGTTATTTTCATGCAATAAAAATGTATTTTATACAATAAAAATCTCTTCAATAAAAATATCTGAACAACTGACAAAAACTGGAACTTTTAAAAATTTTCATTGTGTTTACAGATATTTTTAGAGTTTTTTCAAAGAAATATTTCTACGAAATAACCCTGATAACCAGCACAAACTGTTATATTTATGTAAACTATTTATATAAATTTTATGTAAGTTCCTTGCAAACTATATACAAAGTTCCATTTATACAAAGTTTGCATACATTGTTCAATGCTGGTTATCAGAGAATTTAAATATTTAAATACAGTATATTGTATTTGTATTTACAGACTTATTCTGAAATCTTCATATATTTACATAAATATTAATTGTTAAAATATGACACTATTTATATTTAAATATAATATAATATAATATAATATAATATAATATTTATATTATACTTAAATTTTTGCAATACATATTTTTTGTGTACATACCTTTCTCTATTTGTCTTTTCTTCTTCCGCTTTCTCTCTTCTCTATCTTCTTCTCTCTCTGTTTTTTTGCCTATTTTTTGTCTTTTTTATTTTCTTTAATTTTATTTTTTTTTCACAAACGGCCACTCAAACCTTCAAAATTCGCGTGACAGGTTGATAATCGCAAAAGATACGAGCATCACTGCGTTTGCATAATATAACAGCCAATCAAATTTAGACACAATTTACCTCTCGCACCGTCCCGCAGTGGCTTTACTCCCCTCGCCTATCCCACGAGTTTATGCTCGATCTCTATACTTTCTATGTCTATGATTTAAATTAATAAATAAACATTTGAATAGTTTATTTTATAATTTGTGTATATGATGAATTATGAAAATAAATACAAATAAAAGAAAGATTATATGACAACATATATAATAAATTTTTGTTTAATCAATTTTTAAGTTTTTTAAATGGTTTTCATATGAGCAGCTATGATCAAATTAAACATTAATGAATAGTTGATTGTAAAGAATAATGTCAAATTTAAATAAAATAATGATGATTAGAATAATAAAAATTAATAATTTAATAATTATTTATTTATGTAATTTATTAATTTAAACTTAATAAAAACAATTAAAATAATAATTTTTAAAAATGAACTTATGAAATAAACCAAAATTTTACATCATTAAGACAATCCTGTGGCAAGACTGAAATTTTTCCATTGCTGCCAACTTTGTTTTATAATTTACCAATTTAAATTTATTAATTTATTGATCAAACTTTGCTTAACTACCGTATTGAAAGACATATCAATCTTTTTACATTTATTTGTTTATTGATCTCCGAATTATACACGTTCTTGTGTATTAAATATATATATTAAAATATTACACATTACGATAGAGATATCGTTGTTAAAAATTATAGAATCGCCGTACTGGTGTTGCTAATATTCTAGAAACATCAAAACTTGTGCATGAAGTTGAAATACGCATATTTAATACATAGTTTTAGATATAAATAAATGTAAATATTCAGTTTTTAACCTTAAAATATCGAGTAACCAGTTTTTCAATAATTACTAAAATTTGTAATTATAATTTTTTATAAAATTCTATAACTGCAATTATACATATGTATATATATATTTATATAATTGCAGTTATAGAATTTTATAAAAAATTATAATTACAAATTTTAGTAATTAATGGAAAACTATATATATATATATTTGTATAAATTCTTTATATATAAAATGTAAGATTGTTATAAATTTTGTGTTACATTTGTATTTTGTTTATATATTTTTTATTTAAAGATTGTAGGATAAAACTATAAAAATGAACAGTGATTTAGACATTTACCATGAATTGTGTAACACTCCAACATTGTATATCTCACCGAGAGAACTTTTCGAAGTTATGTTACCTAATGATGGTACAGTGTAAGTATTGAAAAATTGTTTTCATAATAAATAATTTAATTCTTTATCTATAAATTTATTCTCATCAATTCAGTATTGTTGTTGTTAAACTTTAAAAATTGTGAGTTTAGGGATGAAGAATTTATAATAAAGTAAGCTAGTACGCAATGTCATATAAATAGGTTGATATATAGAAAACATTTTTTATAAAAAATTTTATTTAATTTTTCATTAATTTCTTATTTTTTAATAATAAATGCAAAATATTAATTATTTTTATATGTATTTTTAAGATGTTTTATCAGTATGGTGGAACGAGTTGATAGTAAAATTATTGTCAAAACTAAAAATGGTGAAGTTGAACGCTGCCGAGTAGTTTTAACAAACAACAAAGATTGGAAAGTTCAAGTTACCATATGGAGTGACAACATAA
Organism: Formica selysi; assembly: GCA_009859135.1. Classification (NCBI taxonomy): domain Eukaryota; kingdom Metazoa; phylum Arthropoda; class Insecta; order Hymenoptera; family Formicidae; genus Formica; species Formica selysi. The sequence continues at coordinate 748,368 of CM020822.1, read as the reverse complement.
ATCGAGTTATACATAATTTCCAAATGTCGTTTGTATGTTTTTTATTACAAAATTAAAGATACATTTTATCACAAATATTTACAATCAATTAATATATAAATTCATGACATTGTTCTATTTTTATTTATTATTAAAATAAAAACACTAATTGTTATTAGAAACTACTTTTTATTTTTATAAATAAATAAATAAATAAATAAATATAATAATTATTATAAAATGTATTGTAAAAATTAACGTGTCTTGTAAATAATCTTATAATAAACAAAGTAAATCATTAAATACGTTAATTCCATAAAGAATAAAATATTTTTTTACAATAAAAAATTGCTAACAATAAACTAAATTTTAAACATTTAGAAATAATATTAATTTACTATAAATATTCATGATTTATGATAAAATCACAAATAAAAAAATATCAATTTTAATTAGAACGGAAATTTATTAAAATTGCTCAATTAATTTCAATAATAAAAGTTTTTAATTTAAACCTATGTTTACATTTCAAATATAAGGAATCGTCTTAATTGTTTAAGTTAGATTATATGAAAAATATTCTGTTTTTTTAATAGACAAATTTTTATAAAAATTTTATAAAAATAGTATTTATTTTATAAAAGTTTTATAGTTTTATAAAAAAAGTATTTATATTTTTTGTCGTTATTATATAGGTAATACATATATCCGGAGCTTTTTCTCAACATCGTCATTCCACGAGTTTGGGAAATGTCACAATGGATTTGACAATCAAAGATTATACAGTCGTAAACGTCATTGGAAAAATTCGAGACCATATACCAAATATACCAATATACCAAAAACTTTTATCATAAATGATTAGTCAGATGATTCTTTGATGTATTTTGATTATTTAATCTAATTTTGAAGTACTTTAGTTATTTTTTTTTGGACACAGTTATGTAACTCGTTTATTACTCATGTTTGAATCATATTTGAATCATATTTGTTTATTACTTATATTTGAAAGAATCGTCTGACTAATCATTTATGAAAAAAGTTTTTATTAGATTTATTAAATTAATGAAAATTTGTTTTAAAGTAATTTCTATTCAAACTTTATCTGTGCGTAATATATCCTCTTAATTTGTTTATTTTATACATATTAATTACACAAAAATAAAAGTTTCTATATAATTTTAAGATTTTTTAAAAATTTTCTACGTTAGTTTCTTCCATTTTCGTTTATCTCTTATTTTTAAAATTTATTATTTATCTCTTATCTACATTTACATTTCTTATCTACATTTAGACTTTTATAAATTATTTTGTATTTCTTTTTTTACATATTTTTTATATGTTTCGAATATTTTAATCAAACAGTTGTAAAATATTTTATACTTTGAATTACAATTTTATCCTAAATTGTAGTGACTTTGGAAGCCTTTCTAAAATATGATTTCACTGAGGATACATTTGGTGAACCTATATGCATTTCATCAGTAGGATTTGGAAAATTTAGATTTGAAGTACGATGTAAAGATCGTAAAATTCTTGATAAATTTCAAGTGAAAACAAAACTTCAAATATCTGGCATTCTTAAGGCTGACAAAATGCCAAATTTTTTGCTTGTTGAAAACGTGTCAGATATCAAAATCATACCGGGTACCATCTCAGATGAAGACCTTGCAAAAGCAGCGTTTCTTCCGAGAAAAAGAAAGTCCGATGGTGACATAGAAATGGTAAATCTTTTGACTTATAAATTATATTTCACTTTAATATTCCGCAAATTTTACAGTCTAAAATATTTATTAACTATTTGTTAAGATCATAATTTAATTTTATAATTAGCATTAACGTTAATATATTTATATACATGTGCATTTATGTTTTTCCAAATTTTCTTTAATTACCTCCTCCTTTTAAACCTTTTTTTTAGTGAACATTAGTTTTAATAAAAAATAAAATACACACACAATATAATATAAAAAGTATTATTTAAAGATAAATTAAATTGTTAATTTTAATATTTTATTCACAGGAATAATCAAAGCGGATATTATTCTATCCCATAAATTTAGATTTACAGGGAAAGAGATAGCGTATTTTTTAATGATTACGTTTTTCTTCTAATCAAAAAAATTTTTAATCTTTGACATGATTTTCGTGTCTGCGTTTAAATGATCGCGAATAGCATTAATTCTCGTGGTCCGGTATACTTAATTATATGTACGTTGTGATAGTTTCACTAATTTGTATTAAAAAACAAATCGATTATTTGATTATACATGCGTGTTACACAAAGTTTTCTCATTATGTATGTATATTATATATATTAAAAATATTGAATAAAAAAATATTATAAAATATTGAATTGTAATTTATTACTTGATTATACATGCGTGTTACACAAAGTTTTCTCATTATGTATGTATATTATATATATTAAAAATATTGAATAAAAAAATATTATAAAATATTGAATTGTAATTTATCGAGCTTTTTTGCGTAAGTTCTATTAATCTAATTTTCATTGCATGATTACACAAACATTGTATTAAACTTCGATTAAAAATCACAATGTAGTGACGAAATCTCGATGACTTAAAAATGCAGATCATGTAAAAGAAGAACATGAAATAAAATATAGTACAAACAATATCTTTAAACTTTGAAATCTCTCGAATTATCGAGTTAATGGATAAAACAATACTTGAGGAGGTTACAGTTAAATTAATTGCATTTTTAATTTGCGACCATAGTTCTGTATGTTCTACAGAAGAATAAAATCTGAGAGAAATATATTAAATATACACTCTGTAAAGTTGGAGAATGCTACAGACTACACAAATTAATGATTTAACATTTTAACTTCTTATTATTAAACAAAATAAATTTTTTTATTTTACATAACAAATGATTTTATTGTAGATAGTGCATTCTCAGAGTTATGCATATGGGCATATTGAATAATCTATTCCCAAAAAGCATTGTTCATTACAGGATACAGTATCAAACAAATAAATTTATATAGAAAAAGTAATATTATAAAATATTGAAACAAAATTATATTTGTTTGTAATCATTTTAAATATGTGTATAATTAATATAAAATTTATTAGAGGAATTATAATTTACATTATAAAATCAACACGTTCAAAACATTTTTATTGAAACATTTCTGTATGTACATAATTTTTAACCAATCCGTTTTATCTTTCTTGCCCTAAGTAAATTTTCAATGATTCCCAAGATCTAACTCGTGAAAATGCAACATAAAGTTGTCCATGATTGAAAATATTTTTTCTTGATTCGATTGCAGGTTTGTCAAATGTTTGTCCTTGTAATTTATTTACCTTCGAGACGATCAATCGTTCACCACCATTCAGAATAACGCGATAACTTAAGCATTTCATATAAAATATTATAAGAATATCATATCACAAGAGTAAATAAACATGGCTTTAAAACAAATTACAAATACAGATTTATTTACAAGAAAAGAAATTTTAGAGGATATTATAGAAAACGATACAACTTTGTAAGTTATATTTTATTAATAATTATTGACAATTATAATTTTAGCGATAATTTATGATTTTGAATTTTAATCAATTTAGATATTTTAACTTTACTCAATTAAACATATTTCTTTATCTCAATAAAATTAATTTTTCATATTATAGTGAAATAACCGGTTACGTCAGTTCAATTTTTCAAATCAAATCGACCGAAAGGAATGGCAGAAAAACGTATCTTTTTAATTTCATTATGAGCAACGGTGAAGTTACCATTCAAATCACAGCTTGGAATGATTTAGCCTTCAAATATGCAGCTTTAATAACTGAAACAGAACAGGTAAAGCATTTATATATATATAATACTACTAAAAACCTGTTTAACATTAATAAATAATTTATTATTAACTCTTTACTGGTCGCATATTTTCTTATTTTTGTCTCTACAAAAATCACATTTGGACTTTTCTTCTATTGATTGTTTCTCTCAGTACGCGAGCTGTAAAGCATTAAAAAAGTATGAATACTGAGAAGGAAAACATATTTTTCATCTTGTTTACCCTTAGTATATTCCATCATAAGTCTATTTCATGAAGAAATAAAACTATGATAAACATTTTTTTATTTTAGAAAATAATGATTCAAATAATTAAATAATCGTTTTGATCGTTAGCAATTGATGCTTCTTCTTAACTCAATTTTTATATAATCTAAATACTTCCTTAGTATCTATCATAAATTTATATTTTTAATAAATTTATACATTATAATAAATAATTATACATATTAACATATTGTGATTATTGTGATATTATAAAGAATTATTATATTATTATATGGTTAAATAATTATGATTTTTTTAACATTTATTATAATAATTAAAATTAATTATTGAATTATAGGTTTATACTTTGCAAAAGGTGGTACCTAAAATCCCTTTAAAGAAAGAATTTTTACATAATGCGTCTTTCCAATATGAATTGCTAATCCGAAGTTGTACAACTATCGTGCATATTGGCATTTATAAAATGCCGCAACAAATTGAAGAAGTTTCTTTGACTGAAAGGCATCATGCCAGGGCAAAAAACGGTTCAATAATAGGTAATTTGATATTACGATCTTAAGAGAATATGTCAATTGAAATTTAAATTCAACTTTTCTGATAACCGCCAAGATCGAATTTTCATTTTTTGTATTCAGATTTTACGATCTAGAAATTTGAACTTAAGCTACGCTTGACGAAACCCCTCCATGATATAATATTTGTTTTCAATAAAGAAGTTCAATTAATTATACAAATTAATCATTAAAATATTTTAATTTATTTGCAGAAATGATTCATTATGTGAAAATGATTTTTGAAAAATCATCTAACAACAATTTTTACATCGGAGCAATTACCGATGGTTATATAAACTGTCTGTTTTGTTAACAAGTGATGGAGAATTTGAGGATGACCTCACTTATGGTTCACAAATTAAAGTGATAGGAAGAATGCGAGTACCTGAAAATAAACCACCATATCTTTCAGTTTCTTCAGTGAAAAATGTAAAATTACTCGATGGCGAAAAAATGTCGTTTCTTAAACCTTGAATGGATATCATTCTATCCCATAAATTTAGGCTTATAGGGAAAGAGATAACGTATTTTTTAATGATTATGTTTTTTTTCTAATCGAAAAAATTTTCAACCTTTGACACGATTTTCGTGCCTGCATTTAAATGATTGCGTATAGCGTTAGTTCTTGTAGTGCGGTATACTTATGTTGTGATAGTTTCATTAATTTGTGTTAAAAAACAAATAAATTATTGATTATTGATTATACATGCGTGTTACACAAAATTTTCTCATTATATATGTATATATTATATATATTAAAAATATTGAATAAAAAGATATTATAAAATATTGAATTGTAATTTATCGAGCTTTTTTGCGTAAGTTCTATCAGTCTAATTTTCATCGCATGATTACACGAACATTGTATTATAAACGCTTTGATTAAAAGTCACAATGTGATGAGGAAATCTCGATGACTTAAAAATGCAGATCATGTAAAAGAAGAACATGAAATAAAATATAGTACAAACAATATCCTTTAAACTTTGAAATCTCTCGAATTATCGAGTTAATGGATAAAACAATACTTGAGGAGGTTACAGTTAAATTAATAGCATTTTTAATTTGCGATAATAATTCTGTATGTTTCGTAGAAAAATAAAATCTGAGAGAAATATATTAAATATACGCTCTGTAAAGTTGTAACGGTTCACCTTTCCCGTACGCCGCGGATCAAGGCTCGCCGGTGCCAGGATTCGGGAGAAGGGGGAAACTCCAACTTACTTTACCTTTGTATTATCGGTTTAAACAAGTCTATTTATTCGAGCTG